>CM028616.1:1200000-2400000 GCA_016735795.1 Caenorhabditis tropicalis
CTTCAATTGTACACTAAACTGTATATCCTCCCATTTAATAAACAAAATCCCCCTTCCAACGAGATTAATGAAGGCCGCGGCCTTGGGGGAGTCTTCTGAAGTACTTCTCTAGTAATTGTACCCCACTGAATTCCGGTTCCCCCTCCGGGATATAAAAAGGGGGAGGATATGGGGTGATCTTTCAATTCACCTACTTTTTTCCCGATGGCATCCACGTGCGCTGCTGCCGTTGGAGTTCTTCTACTCGCCGCCGTCTCTGAAGCGGTAAGATATCATTGGCATCTTCAGCTAGTTTAAATTTGGAGCACATGGTGTACTGGTTAGCAGCTTTGTTTTTGGATCTTGACCTCGTGGGTTCGAGTCCCACTGTTAGCTTTTGGGTTTCCCCTGAAATCCGCGAGCTTATAACCACCGTCCTCCCCGCCCGCAAGCTTGCTCGCGTGGCGCAGTGGCTAACCCACTTGCCATTGGTTCCAGACCCCCTATAGGGGGCACAGTTCAATCCCCCTACCTCCCCAAACCATTTTACCTTTTTAGTGCTTATCTTCCGGAGTGTGTGGCTCCTCCTATTGTGCCGCCCCACCTGCGGTATCCTGCTCCCCGGCTTCCTGTCAACCCGGATACTCTTGCGGACAATACGGATGTGCTCGGAACCGTGCAAGAAGTGCGCTGACCCAGAAAGTCGATGGTATTTTCATTGATTCGACTTCCCATGAGAACCTGGGATCGAGAGAGAATTCAAGAGAGGCTAGGCTGAAGACTCAAAAGAACAATATTTTCGGATTGAGAAGAGAATCTTCTCGTGGGTCTGCAGAGACTACAAACTACGAGAATTCCACGTTGTTACAGTATACAGTAAGTCTTTCTCTCGAGATCGTTCCACCACTCACCCCCCTCCACCCATCCGGATTGCGTAATTCATTTCCGGTCTCTTCCGTATAATTGCCCCCCCCCCCTATACAGTTTTTGATGAAAAGTTTCCCTTTCTTTACAGAATCCAAACTTCATCTTCCGACAGTGTTGCGAACAAAGGGGACTTCCGGATGCCTGTTTGAATAAGTGCCATTTCAATAGCTATACGAAAGATGCGGTAAGTCGGAAAGGGGCGTGGCTAGAGAAAAATGGTCAACTACAATATTGCTCAGCTTAAAATTCTACACATTTTCTTAGTTGATGACTTTTTGATTGGGGTTACGGTAGCCGTTGGGATAGGCTAGTAGTAGCGTCTCTAGCCCATATCTCGGGAACCAGGAGAGCTAGAGGGAAATGGTCAACTACAAAGTTGCTCAGCTTGAAACTCTACACATTTTCTTAGTTGATAACTTTTTCCTAGCTCTTTTGGTTTCCGAGATATAGCGCTTTGAAGTTAGGGGGAGGCTAGAGCGCAGAGAAACCAGATTCCTCTGCGTCTCTGACCTGCCATCTTCAAGGGGCTCTATCTCAAGAACCAGAAGAGATAGGAGAATGGTTCAAGAGACAAAAAGTCTCAGAATTTTTAGCTTTACAAGCCTGTCGAGTTCATTTTTGAAAATGCAAAAAAAATTTTTTTTGAAATTGCAAAAAATTTTTTTGGGAAAAAATTTTTAAAAAAATTTTTATAGTAGAGATAAAAGAAAATGGTCAACTACAAAGTTGTAGAGCAATAAATTCTACACATTTTCTTAATTGAAAGTTTTTTGCTAGGAGTTACGGTAGCTGACATATAACGCTTTGAAGTGAGGGGAGGAGGAGAGGGCGCAGAGAAACGAGACCGTCTGCGTCTCTATCTCGCTAACCTGCAGAACTATCAAAAAACTTCCAACTACAAAGTTGCTCAACTTAAAATTCTACACATTTGTGTAGTTGACCTTTTTTTGATAAGAATTGCGGTAGCCGAGATACAAGGCTTTGATTCTGGCAAACCTATTTTTCCAGCTCCAAGGGATGTATTTCAAGACAGATGGATGTCCTCTGGAGGCGGCTGCCGATATGCATTTCTGTGCTGCTCAGGGAAGAGATCACACTCAGGTACGGGTTACTGTAGCTTCAAAATTACCGTATTCTTTCAGTGTTGCCTTCGAAACGGAGTCACCACCACTTTGGCCGGTCAGAAGTGCCTAACTTTCTGTGATCAACGTCCTGATAGGTACAGTAACCCCCCTGGCTACCGTAATCTGAAGAAATAGTTTCAGAGTGACAAAACTAGACTATTCGTATGTTCCCTGTTATGATCGATTCGAAAGTATGAAGCAATGCTTCTATAATGACATTAAACAGAAGGCTGAGCAACAATTTGGGGCAGCCCGTCGACGATGATTACTCTATTTTAAATATGATTAAGTTATTCCCCGTGTCTTTCAAACTATAAATACTACACTATTTTGGATTTTGAGTTTTTGGATGAGAGTGAGAGAGAGAGAGTGCAGAGAAGCTAGGTACCTAAACTTCAAAGCCTTATATCTCGGCTACCGTAACCATTATCAAAAAGTTGTCAACTACAAAAATGTGTAAAATTTTAAGCTGAGCAACTTTGTAGTTGACCTTTTTTTTAATCTCTACTATAAAAAAAATTTAAAAATTTTTTCAAAAAAATAATTTTTGCGTTTTCAAAAAAATTTTTTTGGAATTTTCAAAATGAACTTGACAGGCTTATAAAGCAAAAAATTCTGAGTCTTTTCGTCTCTTGAACCAACCTCCTATCTCTTCTGGTTCTCGAGATACAGCCTCTTGAAGATGGCAAGTCAGAGACGCAGAGGAATCTGGCTTCTCTGCGCTCTAGCCTTCCCTAACTTTAAAGCGGTATATCTCGAGAACAAGAGGAGCTAGGAGAAAATGATCAACTAAGAAAATGTGTAGAATTTTAAGCTGAGCAATTTTGTAGTTGAACGTTTTTTTCTAGCTCCGCCCCTTCTGGAGATACGCTCGTTTTAAAACTCTCTACCTTCAAACCCTCATAACTCCCTTCAAGATCAAGCATTCTTGCTCATCTTTGGCTCATTTTTGAAGTTTTTCATTCAGCAATTTAAGGAATTGTTCAAGTTCAAGTTCGAGTTGTTTTCTCTCATTTTCGAGTTTAAGTTGAAGTTGTTTAAGTTCAGGATCCTTGTCAAATTCAAGTCGTTTTTTCTCACGTTCGATTTCGAGTTCGAGTTGTTTTATAATTTTCTCAAGTTCAGCATCCTTGACAATTTCAGGTGTTTTATCCATCATTTTAAGTTTTTCTTTAACTTCCCGCACAAATTGACGTAGTTTGTCACGTTCAAGCTCTTTTCCATTATCAGAGAATTCTAGTTTATCAAGATCCTTCAGATCGTATTCTTCCTCTTCCTCATCACTCAACTCCATCTTCATATCCCTCCATTTGGGTTCCCTCTCATCCTCTTCTTCCTCTTCCATTTCCTCCAATTTCAGTGCCATCAGATATTTAATTCCTTGCCAGGGGGTTCTTTCTGTCTCTATATTGAATGTGATAAATGTCGTGAACATCAGAATTCCAAAAAAAGCGGTAAGAGACCAAAGGATTTGAGCGAGGGTGCGGATTCGAAGTTTCAGGGGTATAGGGCGTTTCTGGAAATTTGTAGTTTGTAGTCTATGTAGTCTTTGTAGTTTTTGTAGTCTTTGTAGTCTTTGTAGTCTTTGTAGTCTTTGTAGTGTTTGTAGTTGTTGTAGTTTTTGTAGTTTTTGTAGTTAGTGTAGTTTTTGTAGTTTTTGTAGTCTTTGTAGTCTTTGTAGTTTTTGTAGTTTTTGTAGTTTTTGTAGTTTTTGTAGTTAGTGTAGTTTTTGTAGTCTTTGTAGTTTTGTAGTTTTGTAGTTTTGTGTTTTGTAGTTTTGTAGTTTTTGTAGTTTTGTAGTTTTGTAGTTTTGTTAGTTTTTGTAGTTTTGTAGTTTTTGTAGTTTTTGTAGTCTTTGTAGTTTTTGTAGTTTTTGTAGTTTTGTAGTTTTTGTAGTCTTTGTAGTTTTTGTAGTTTTTGTAGTTTTTGTAGTTTTTGTAGTTTTTGTAGTTTTTGTAGTTTTTGTAGTTTTTGTAGTTTTTGTAGTTTTGTAGTCTTTGTTTTGTAGTTTTTTTGTAGTTTTTGTAGTTTTGTAGTTTTTTTGTAGTTAGTGTAGTTTGTAGTTTTGTAGTCTTTGTAGTTTTTGTAGTTTTGTAGTTTTGTAGTTTTTGTAGTTAGTGTAGTTTTTGTAGTCTTTGTAGTTTTGTAGTCTTTGTAGTTTTGTAGTTTTGTAGTTTTTGTAGTTTTTGTAGTCTTTGTAGTTTTATAGTTTTGTAGTTTTTGTAGTTTTTGTAGTCATTGTAGTTTTGTAGTTTTGTAGTTTTTGTAGTTTTTGTAGTTTTGTAGTCTTTGTAGTTTTGTAGTTAGTGTAGTTTTTGTAGTCTTTGTAGTTTTGTAGTTTTTGTAGTTTTGTAGTTTTTGTAGTTTTGTAGTTTTTGTAGTTTTTGTAGTTTTTGTAGTTTTTGTAGTTTTTGTAGTCTTTGTAGTTTTTGTAGTTTTTGTAGTTTTTGTAGTTTTTGTAGTTTTTGTAGTTTTTGTAGTTTTTGTAGTTTTTGTAGTTTTTGTAGTTTTTGTAGTTTTTTGTAGTTTTTGTAGTTTTGTAGTTTTTAGTAGTTTTGTAGTTTTGTAGTTTTGTAGTTTTGTAGTTAGTGTAGTTTCTGTAGTCTTTGTAGTTTTGTAGTTTTGTAGTTTTGTAGTTTTTGTAGTTTTTGTAGTTAGTGTAGTTTTTGTAGTCTTTGTAGTTTTTGTAGTCTTTGTAGTTTTTGTAGTTTTTGTAGTTTTTGTAGTTTTTGTAGTTTTTGTAGTCTTTGTGGTCACTCACCAATGGGTTATGATAGCAAGTCCCGTTCTCGAAGGTTCTTACACACACTAGATCGAACCCACGGCAGTCTCTGTAGTTTTTGTAGTCATATCTCAAAAAGGGGCGGAGCTAGCAGGAAACTACCAACTACGAAATTGCTCAGCTTAAAATTCTACACATTTTATTAGTTGAAAGTTTTTTGATAGGGGTTACGGTAGCCGAGATACAGGGCTTTGAAGTTAGTGAAGGCTAGAGCGCAGAGAAACGAGATCCCACTGCGTCTCTAGCCTCCCATCTTCAAGGGGCTATATCTCGGCTACCGTAACCCGTATCAAAAAGTTGTCAACTACAAAAATGGTTAAAATTTTAAGTTGAGCAACTTTGTAGTTGACCGTTTCCTTCGAGCTCCGCTCCTTTTTGAGGTAACCCCATTTTAAGATACCCTATCTTCAGAATTCCATAACTCCCTTCAAACTACTCCGTTCTACCCCATTTTTGGACCATTCTGACCCTCCTGATCCCTAGATTAAGCTTACCAACCTATTCCTTTGACATCTTTGTCCCATCCACTCCAATTCCACATTTTCCGTTCCAATTACCACATATTTCTTAGTCTCCATGTCGCAGAAGGCTCTAACCGCCGGCTTCTCCTGGAATTTCGATGGGGTGCATGGCTGATTAGTGAGGTACGGTAGCCGGGAGACATTTGTAGTCTTTTTTGTAGTCCGATTGTAGTTTGTAGTCGGACAGCAGTGACCGTAATGGCAGATTCCATTGGGGCAGTGGTCGGCAGAGGAGCATTGAGGTTCCAGGCGATGATCGGTTACGGTATCCGGGCAAATGGTTGGGTAGGGGGCTACAAAAACTACAAAAACTAAGAAAACTACAAAAACTACAAAGACTACAAAGACTACAAAAACTTCAAAAACTACAAAGACTACAAAGACTGCAAAAACTACAAAAACTACAAAGACTACAAAGACTACAAAAACTACAAAGACTACAAAGACTACAAAGACTACAATGACTACAAAAACTACAAAGACTACAAAAACTACAAAAACTACAAAAACTACAAAAACTACAAAAACTACAAAAACTACAAAAACTCAAAAAACTACAAAAACTACAAAAACTACAAAAAAACTAAGAAAACTACAAAAACTACAAAGACTACAAAAACTACAAAAACTACAAAAACTACAAAAACTATAAAAACTACAAAAACTACAAAAACTATTAGGTTGGCCCATAAGTTCTGACGGATTTCGCTAGTTGAACTTGGTGCATGTATTTCTCTGTTCAAACTTACGAGAGACAGCTATGTTTCTGTCCCGTGAAAGGTCAAAGCTTATTCTATTAGAAGCACAATTGTTATCATTTTTGGTTATCCGAACACAGAGAAATCCCTTTGGGTTCCTCCTTCATTTTTTGAAATTTTATCATGTCTTTTTGTTTTTCTTCCTATATGGCGCGGTATTCATTGAAACAAATTATAGTTTAGTGGTCATTAACAGCGGACAAACACTCTTTAAAAATGTTAACAATGCCAGGTTTGATCGACTAGAAATGGCGAGTTTTAGTTAGATTTCCATGATCATTCAAAAAGAATGATGTCTTCAAAGTTGAGTCAATTTTGAAATGAGATAAAGAGAGATCTACTCCAAATTTTGTATGGAGGATAACCGGTATCTGGTGTATGCATTTAAATAAAAAACCAAGATTGAAAACATGCACCAGTGACAAAAACTCAAAAGATGTGCCTCCCCCTTTTTGTGACTCCACACAATTCCGAAACACGTGAGACCACCTGGTGGAATCTTTTCTTTTCTATCGATACATGAATCATTGATTCGATTATTTTTGGTGGTAATACATGAGTAATTAATGATTCTTATGAGCAAGGTTCTAAGTTAGTCGGTTCAGTCTATGAGCCGTTTCATGTCATTTTTCATGAAATTCACCACGTGGTCAGTGTGACGCTCTTCCAGAAAAGTGGAGTTTATGGAGTAACAAGAGGATACTGTCAAGATTATGTCCAGTGTCTATCCTTCTCAGAACAAAAAGAAATGCCCCTGTATCCATCTCCATTCTTGAGAAATGTTCAAATTTAGTTTGCAGTATGTTGGTATTCAACATACTGTCGAAAAAAGGACCGACAAAAAACTCTCTGGATGTGATTTGACAATCTTCTTATATTTATCATGCAGTTTACTGTTAGGAGAGTTGATTAACAAGTTTTCAATTACCAGTCAAAAGTTTTAAGTGGAAAAAAATTCAACTCAAAAAGTATATAAAAAAAGTAGTGACTTCACATTTTGAGCCATCTCTATACGAGTTCTAGAGGCAAACACATATCTATAGTAGGGATGCATTAAGAGACACTTGAGGGTGAGCATGGACAGTGTTTGCAATTTAGACTTTAGCCTCGTGGCAAGTTACACGTGAAACTTTTCAACTCAAAAATCCGTCAGGACTTATGGGCCAACCTAATACAAAAACTACAAAAACTACAAACTTTTACAACACCACCCGGGGCTCTCCTTCTCCTCATAACTCTTCTTCCAACAGAATCCATCCATACAATCCGAATCATATCGACATTTTTTCGAATAAACTTCTCCAATTGGACATTCCAATGGACTACTGTCACTTGATGGAGCTTCGCAACAGACTCCGCCCACTCCACAGTACCCCTGAGGTCTCCCAGAGCACAGAGAATCCTGGGATCCACAGTAGAGGAAAGGGGAGGAGGGAGAGTGGATGACACCGCAGGGATTAGGGCGGACATGGACTGAAATGACAATTAGATTACGGTAACCACAAAAAATACTCACACAACTGACAAACTCCTTTCCCCGACGTCGTGTTCTTGTTACAGTAGTTTCTGAAACAGTCTCTACTTCAAAGCCCTATATCTCGGCTACCGTACTTCCTATCACAAAATTGTCAACTACAAAGTTGCTCAGATTTATTTGCTCTACAACTTTGTAGTTGACAATTTTCCTCTATCTCCCCTGGTTCTTGAGATATGGCTGTTTTAAGCTGTAACCCTAAAAACGCCATATCCCAGCTACCGTAACCCTAGGCAAAATACTGTCAACTATAAAAATATCAAAGATTTTACAGTAATCTTTTTAGTACAAAAATATCAAGAATTCCTTGCTTCGCCAATTTAAAAAAATCGTGTTTTTTGAATTTCAAAATTTTTTTTGAAAACCTAAAAATTATTTTTCCAAAAAACAACAAGTTGGCGGTGAGGGGGAGAGAGCGCAGAGAAGCGAGAGTGTCTGCGTCTCTGACCTGCCATCTTCAAGGGGCTATATCTCAAGAACTAGAAGAGATAGGAGAATGGTTCAAAAAACGAAAATACTCAGAATTTTTAGCTCTACAATCCTGTTTAGTTCATTTTTCAAAATTCCGAAAAAAAATTTTTTGAAAACAACAAAATTTATTTTTTTTCAATTTTTGAAATGAAATTTCCGGGAATAATTGCTACCATCTTGTAGCCCTTAAAAATTCTGAGTCCTTTTCTCTCTTGAACCATTCCTCTATATCTTCTGGTTCCCAAGATACAGGTCCTTCAAGTTAGGGACGAGAGAGTGGAGAGAGCGCATAGAAGCTAGAGTGTCTGCGTCTCTAACCTAGTCATGATTATAGTCATTTGAAAGCTCTCGTTGAGCTGAATCTAATGCCACTAATCCCAAGTCTCTACCGTAACCCCAGAGATTACTGTACCCACACAGAGAGATTCCTATTCTCCTGATCTCCTGCTCCAACACAATCTGCATGTGTTCTACAATTCCCTCTGGCTACCGTAAGCCTCCCTTCAAGGCTATCCGGATACTGTAGGAGATTCTGTGGAAGAGGATGAAGCTCTGGATCATCTGAATGGTTTCGAATAGGCCACGCCCCTTTTCTCCAGGGATACCTGTCTGACAGAATCCTCCCCGATAGACGATTTGATCCGATTGCTCATCATAAATATCCAGATTCAGATCTTGTCCGTGACAGTAGGCATTTGGAAACTCTCTGCAATCCGCGTTGATTCTACACGGATTCAGAAGAGTTTCCCTGATGATGTTCGATGGGATATCTGGGAATAGGTACAGTAATCCGAAAGGATAGTCTGGATACCTTTCGGATCAAAGCACATCTTGATCACTTTCCCGTCCTCATCTCTAGCCAATCCGAATAGAGCATTCGGTTCGGCTATTGGTTCACAGGAACATGCGGAATTCGATGAGTCACAGAGGGGGCCATTGGGAGATCCGGAATGGAAGAAGGAGTAAAAGGGAGAATTCAATGAAAAAGATCCAGGAATAAAGAGGAGAAAAACGAGCTGAAAGGGAGAAGGATAAGGGGGAACAATTCTAATATTACCGTATTCATTGTTTGCGAATTTTGTTTGAAACGTAGATATAAAGTGTTCCGAAATAATAAAGAAATAAATAGTTAGTGATAATGGAATTTCGGTAATTAGAGCATCACGTTGGGAGGGGATAGGGGATATTGAAGAAGAGCAATCTGAACATTCACAAGATGGAACAAGAGTTGTCATTTAAGTGAAAACGATTTTGGACGGGGGAGAAGGAGGAGGAAAAGCGGGAAAAGAACGGAATGAGAATCTTTTTTAGAGTGAGAGATACGGGTCAATTAAAGTTGAGAGCTTGTCGATGGCTCGGGGTGATCCTGTTCGACGGCTGCCCGACGGTAGTAGTCGATCCCCGCGGATTCGTAGTCGTCTGCCGCGTGGTAGTACTGATCATGGTTCTTGTTGAGGAACACAAGGAGATCGGTGACGCCGACAACGATGCGCTGGAAAAAACTGCATAAACCACTAGCAGCAAAAGGTTTCTTACATTCTTAAGATGATCATTCCAATCGGAATAATCCAAGAGGTCCGAGAGCTTCGAGATCATTCTGAGCAAGTGAACGATTCCGTATTCCTGTGAGGAGCGGAATCCGACCTCCGGGAGTCCGCTCAAGTTGACTCCGCTGGTGTCGGCCTTCTGTTTGACGAGATCGTTGTATTGTGGACGCTCGAATTTGTAGAGCAATTGGAATCTGGAATTAGGGATATTAGTCAAAAGGATAGAGGATCCTGGAGGGTACGTACCCCAAGACAACGTTAAAGTAGTCGAGAAGACCACGGGCGGTGAGAATCAGGACGAGATTGTTGCTCCGAAGCTCCGCATCCTCGTACTCAATGTGAAGATCGTCGCGTCCGAGTTGTCCGGCGGTCACTGGGATCGTTTTGATGTACTGAAAACCAGGATTAAAGAATAAGGATTTCTGCAGAATTTCTTACATCTTGAATAATCTGATCTGCTGATACAGATGCTGGTATCTTGTTTACATATCCACGAGTAACCAGATCATGATCATCAATAAGAATCTTCTTCAGTGCCTTTGGCATCGAGACGACGAGTTTCTCGTCAGCTGAAAGAGTGGCCAATGGATTCTGATCGGGAACACGTTGAAGACGAGCAGCGGCAGCTGCTGCAGCTGAAGCAGGAGTACGTGATCTGGCGGTTGGCGTCTTTTGTGCTGGAGTCTTTGTAGCTGCTTTCGCGGCAGGCTTCGCAGTCGGAGTAGACTGAGCACTTTTTGGAGCTGTCTTCTTTTTTGGCTTTGGCGCTGGTCCCTCTCCGGCCCCCTGTGCAGGAGCTACATGCTGTGCTCTATACTCCTCCACTGTCATATCGTACAGTTTGTCCTGCTCGTCTCCGATCGCAATCTTCATATCGTAACGAGCATTCCATCCTTTGAAATGAACAGTGTACATCCATACTCCGTTGTATTCCTTGATCGCAGCAATCTTCGCATCGTAGCCAACCCCGTCGGTATAAATGGCCGTCAAGCTGTCGTTGATCTGGAATTTGGCGCCAGCTGGGGGGAGGGTTGATGGTCGTGCTTCCGCAGGTGGTGCGTTCGTGCCTTGGGCATCTGCCATCTGAAAATAGTTTTTTTTGTGAAGAGAAAACATTAGGAAAAAGAGGAAAATTGATAGCGAAATTCAAAAAACACTGGAAAATGCAAACGCGCTCCATTTAACGTTTGGCGCGAAATACAGAAATTAACAGATTTTTCGGCGGAAAATGATAAAAATCAGCAAACTTTGAGGGAAACAGGAGGAATAGAATGCGGAAAATATGCAAAATGAGAAAAATTACAGAAAACAACCAGTTGAGTATATTTTCAGGGAACTTTTTCATGTAAAAAACTAGAATTCGGCGAAAATTCCTGTATTGCAATGCTTTTTCGAAATGTGTTTTTCTCTCGTTTTTCAATAAAAAGTCTTGAAACGCTGAATCAAAAACAAAAACTCGAAAAAGAGATAAAACAATTTTTTCCTGGTTTTTTCAATAATTTCTAAGTTTTCTATGCGAAATCATATTTTATTTCGTTATAAACATCCTATTCTGCAGCTGTTCGGACCAACAATTTGCGGGAAAACCCCGCAAAATAGGAAATTCCAAAGCGAATCTGGTTTCCCTGGCTTTCCGTTGTTTTTTCGCGATTTTTTCAGGTTTTTCAATGTTTCTACGTAAATTTAACGAATTTCTGACGTTTTCAAGTCTGAAAAACCTGAAAAAATGCTGAAAAAACGCTGAAAACCAACGGAAAACAAGAGAGTTCGAGTTTCGTATTCAAATCTTGCCAAGGCACGGAGGCTCATGCTGACTCCGCCCATTTGCAAGTGCCCGCACGGTTTTCAGGGCGGAGAGTACGCAAACACGGTGACGTAAAGGTGCACAGAAAATTTATATGTCGACGTCACCTCCGAAACGTAGCTCTTTTTTGCTGGAATTTCAAGTTTTTAAGGGAAATTTGGTGTTTTTTTGCGTGAAAATAGATTTTTAATGCTATTTTAATTGATTTTCTATTCAGAAATGACGGATGAGAAGGTGAAAGTGGTGAACAAATGGGATGGACCGACAGTCAAGAATCATCTCGATGAAGCCGTCAAAAAGGTTGGTTTTTGAGCAGATTTCTCGTGGTTTTTATGGAATTTAAGTGAAAAATAGCGATTTAAGACTTTAAAACACAAGAAAACTGATTTTTGTCTTTAAACAGAAGTTATTGAGCAAAAATCGCGTTTCAAACAACAAATCACAAGTTTTAGTGCAAAAACTATATTTTAAGGTTCTAAACGACAAGGTTGGATGGACCGAATCGCATACTCTGATGAATATCCGTCTCATCATCTCGTTCGTCGGCGTCGCGTTCTCCGCTTTCGCCTGCGGCTACGACTACTACGATCCGTTTCCGAAATCCAAGATTGTAAGGTTTCGAACCGCCCAGTCTCCTCTATTTCCTTGTTTTCCAGATTCTTCTCGTCTGCTCGATCTCCTATTTCATCTGTATGGGAATTCTCCAATTGTTCCAATGGTACATTGAGAAGGACTGTATCTACGAGGCGACTGAAGTCGACGGAAAGCAGGTCAGAAAGTGGGCGTGGAGCTCTGAGATCAAGACGCACGACGATAAGTACACGCTTTCGGCTGAATTCAAGAAGGAAGGACGATCTGGACAGGGAAAGATCACCAAATCGATCGGAGCCTACATTGATAACGACGGAGAGATCATCATTCCATTGGTCAAGAAGGAGGTCAACGATTTGTACGCCCGACTCATCCGCAGCGAACAATAATTTATTTTATCTCTTTTATACCAAAAAAAACCCGAAAACCCTGGGTTTTCGGTCTCTCAATGGGTGGTCTATTTCCTTTAATTTCTTCTGTCTCTTTCTCGCTAAAAAGCTGTGCCCCTGCTTCTCCCCTCAAGTATTTTAATTAATTTATTCTCTTGTACTTCTCCTGGAAACTATTTCTGAAGAAAAAACACTTTTCGAAAACAATAACAAAAACAATTCTAAAAAAAAGGCTATCAATTCTGAATCGTCAGCGGAAGAGGTTGCAGTTCGGTGAATCCGACACGCATTCCGACGCCTTCTGGAATGTTCCGTTCAATGTACTCGAGGAATGTGGATGCGGTGGAGCCGGTAACGTTGAGGATCTGCAAAGGAAATTGTAGTTTTTGTACTACTTGGGTCTGCTATCTTGTAGTTTTTGTAGTCTAGCATACCACTTGGGTCTGCCAGTTTGTAGTTTTTGTAGTCTAGCATACCACTCTGCTACTCACCTCCAACTTTGAGATGTGAGTTCTCGTCTCATAATGCAATTTGTACTTTTTATGGACAAATTTCGATCGGAGCGCCGGCTGAACCCATCGAATATACGGTAACACTTCGTGACGACCTTGTGCAATTTCCAAATGTTGACATACTTGCTGAAATTTTGGTTTTTAAGGGTTTTTTTCGATATTCCTTTGATTCTTACCTGCAAAAACGTGGTATACGACTTGAGAACCTCCTTGTCGTGTGCCCGATACTCAATTTCAATAGAACTGTACAGTTTGTCGGGCAATACCGCCTGAACCTTCTGCTGCTCGGCCGGATTCACCGTTGGCGCCAGTGTTCTAACATTTCGAATCGTCGAGTTTAGAAGGCTCTTCTGGAGGGTGTTCGCTAGTTTTAGCATGCTGGAAAACATGGGTTTACAAGAAAAGAAGCGAGAAAATTACGAGAAAACGAGGAATTTAAAAAATCGTGGAAAAACGAGCAAAAAAGGAGTTTTACACAGAAAAAAGCGTTGCCAAACATTAAAAACTAACAGAAACTTTATATTTTATGCTTTGAAACTGAAACAAAATTCGCGAAACCCGAAAAAATAGACTTAAAAAACTAAAATGCTCAAAAACTCTGAAACTGTGCATTCTGACGTGAGCGTGTTTACGTACAATGTACTTTAAATCACGAATAGTCAATTTCAGATTTTTTTCAGCTTTTTCATCAGGAATTTTTCTATTTGCAAGGATTAAAAATTAAGAAAAAGCTCAACTCACGGCCTTCCCTTCACTACAGCGCTCTACCGCACTGAAACTTGGCACAAAGCCAAGATTCAAAAATCTCTCAAAAAATGGCTCTATGATGTTTTAATCATTTTTCCAATGATGTATCTGAAAAATAGACAAAATTCCAGTCATAAAAAAGCAAAAAATAATTTTTACATTTTTTTAGAAAAAATTCAAAAAATGGCGAAAGAGTGGGTGAAACCTGTTTTAATAATTTTGTTTCACTGTAAAAAAATTTATTTCGATCAATTCAGCTCCTGTTTTCTCATTTGTCGCTGCTTTTTGACTCTTTTTCTGCTGGAAAAATTTTTAACTGTGCAATCTGACGTGACGTGTTTGCGTAAAACTACAGTTCAGTCGCGACGCAGATAATTTGATTAAGCTACGTATCGCGTTTGGCGGGAAAATGAGATTTGAATTCTTGTAGTGAAGGGAAGGCCGTGTCAACTCCCGACATCTAAAAATCTGCGCATTGGCGTAGCAGTGTTTGCAGACTTTGTCAAGTGTTATTCGCTTGTGCATGAGCTCCCAACGGGGCTCTCTGCGTCTCCACTTTTTTCTTCTCTATATCTTGTTATTGGGTAATTGTATCCATGGAAACTGAATTAGATGACGTGGATTAAATGCTTCTAGAAGGTTCCAGACGGTTTTTTTGCTTATTCCACGTAGTTTTACCGATTTTTTGAAATTTCGCCGCTTTTCTCACAGTTTATCAGTTTTCTTATTAAAAACTTATTTTTCTTTACAGAAACTCTTCTCAAAATGGTCGAAATCGTTGAGGAAACCGACGATCATCAATCCTCGTCATCTGGAGCCGGAACTTCCGGATCGTCGTCGAATTCCACGCCCCGACCCGCGTATTCTTCGATTTCGGTGAGATTTTTGTGTCGAAACGTCTAGTAAACCGTTCTTTTCCAGCATTATGTGTCGGCGAACACAATGGAGTGTGTTCTGTTCGCTACGAGGGTGCTGACCGTTTTCTTCGCCATCAACTACATGATTCCGTATATTTCGTTCGTGTCGCCGCATTCTGCTTATTACAAGATCTTCGCTGCGTGTAAGTTGTTAAGCAGAGCTTTAAGAAGACTCGGATTTGCAATTTCTGCGCGCCGCCGAGCGGGCCACTTTGGTCTGCTTTTTTCAACGCGGCGGCAGAGAGCAGACCCAAGTGGTATGCTAGACTACAAAAACTACAAGCTGCAGACCCAAGTGGTATGCGTTTTGCGCCGGCGCCGCGAGATAGCATACCACTTGGGTCTGCCAGCTTGTAGTTTTTGTAGTCTAGCATACCACTTGGGTCTGCTGCCTCCCCTTGCCTTCCAACCTCCCATTCTTCCAGCCGCCGCCACCTTCTCCCTCCGCCTCCACACCAGAATCCAAGGACAAATCGCTCCGAACGCCGCATTCATTCAACGCCTCGTCACCGAAGACTCCTTCCATTATCTCGTCTACTCAGTCGTCTTCCTAATGGCAGCTCCAGTTAGTATGGCAGCCCTTCCAGTTACCATCTACGCAGCACTCCACGCATGCACTTTCCTGGTTAGTGGATCTTTGAGAATTCAGAAGTCATTTCCCTTATTCCAGACAAAAATCCTGCGTGAAACCGGCCACAACCTTGCATTCGTCCCGAAACTCGAAGCCTTCACCGTCCACCAAACCCCTAATGCTCTCGGAATCATCGCGTGCTCCGAGATCTTCCTCATCCCCCTTCTCGTCTCTCTAATCTTCAGCGGAAAAGGATCAATGCTCCTTCCGTTCGCCTACTATCGCTTCCTCTCTCTGAGATACGCATCCCGTCGGAATCCATCGACTCGTCAAGCATTCGCCCAGATGAGAGGATCCCTTCAGAATGTTGCTCAGTCTCCCAGTTGTCCAGCTATCATTAGCTCTTTTATCTATCGTGCTATCGATTTTATCTCGGCTCGTGCCCCTCCAGTTATGTGATTTCTCTCTCTTCTTCCAAACAATTCGCTTCCTTTGTGACTTTCTGATGATTTGCATATTCCATTTTATTCCATGATTCAGTTTCTAGACTATTTTTATATAATCCCATTAAATATTTGGAACAAATCCAATATAAATAGAATCTTTATTTTCATCAATAGGGGTAAGTAAGGGTAGATCATAGGTTAGAAGTGAGCAATTTATTGAACGTAGACTCCCCGATCGTATTTTTGGAGTCGCGATTGACGCTGAAGAATCTTCTCGCTGACGACGTTGGCGGCGAAGATGGCGGCGATGATCAGGAAGCAGCCGACGTTAAGACCAGCCATTGCCTAGAAAGAATCGGTTCAAGATCCCATTAGATGAGCTTACAGTAATCAAATCGCTCACCCCAATCCATCCGAATCGCTCCCCAGTCTCAATGATTGTTCTCTGAGAGATGGTGCCACCGATTCCGATGATGATCAACCATCCCATAATTCCTCCAGTTGCAAAAATGATTTCCTGGAAGCAATTAGTCCTTAATTAAGAGGGTTATAATTGGGTTACACCCACTAATTTTAGGGAGAAAGTGCTCTCTAGATGATTGGATTAAGGGGGAAGAAGTTGTTTACTAGGACTTTAAATGATCTTTGGAGTTTTTTGGAATTTTTCGAAATTTTTCGAAAATTTGAAAACTACCGTAACCGGGGATACGGTAGTTTTCGGGACATGAAACATAGCGCATTGAATTCAGCTCGCTGAGAGCTTTCAAATGAGTATAATCATGACTAGGTTCCGAAAATTTCGAATTTCGGCTCGCGGAGCTCCAACATGGGCTCCGCGAGCCGAAATTCGAAATGCTTGGAACCTAGTCATGATTATACTCATTTCAAAGCTCTCGACGAGCCTGATTCAATGCGCTATGTCTCGATGCCCAAAAACTACCGTACTCCGGGTTACGGTAGTTTTTGTGGTTAAAAAATTGGAGCTTGATTAAAGTTTCCTTTTTTCCTGAAGCTAGAATGCGGCTTACCGAGAAAGCACAATTGGTGAGCGGAGTGTCCTCTCCGCGTTTCGCCAACAAGAACGACATGAGAACGGAGACGATACAGTAGAGAAGGGTCAAGGCGGAGACCAAATAGATGATGACGATCTCATAATTGATGGAGATGTAGGCAGTCACATAGGCGGGATCCAGAAGGATCAGTGTCACAATCGTTAGAATCTGAAATGGGGTACTGTGGGTTGCATTTTTTAACAAAATTTTTTTTGAAATTGAAAAAAAATTTTTAAAAATGTATAACTTTTATTTTGGCTCGTATCTGAAAAACCGTCAAAGCTAGAGAAAAACTACAAACTACCAAGTTGCTCAGCTTAAAATTCTAAGCATTTCACTAGTTGAAAGTTTTTTGATAGAGATTACGGTAGCCGAGATACGGTGCTCTGAAGCTAGAGGAGGCTAGAGCGCAGAGAAACCAGATCCCTCTGTGTCTCTAACCCTGAAATTCAAAATGAAGCTAAACTAGTCATGATTATACTCATTTGAAAGCTCTCGACGAGCTGAATCCAATGGCACCATTTTCGTAGCTGAGAGGCTACTGTATCTTGGGTTACGGTAGTTTTTTTTTCAATTTTTGGGTTTTTTTTAAATTCGAAATTTTTCTAATTTTCTATGGTTTTTCTCTCCCTGCCTACCGTACCCCGGATTACTGTAGTTTCAAAATCTGTTCCCAAGGAATTTCAATTTGTATACCCAGTTCCGGAGAGGAGAGCATGGATGACTAATAAAGTTTTGAGGTCGCCATCTTTTCCCCGCAATATGCAAATATTTGTTTGCTTAGAGGAGAGGGTCTTTACGATCGGAGGAGTCTCCTTCGGTAAAGCAAAAGAAGATAACAATTGTTTTACTGATTAAGCAATGTTATGTTCATTTGTACTATTTATAGGAAACGAGAGAGAGAGAGAGGGAAGAGACGCAGGGGAACTACAGTAGTTTCCTAGACTAGATAGTTGAATCAGGCTCTTTGAGAGCTTCAAAATGAGTATAATCATGACTAGTCTAGCTTCATTTTGAAATTTGGGGTTAGAGACGCAGAGGAACCTGGTTTCTCTGCGCTCTCCAACTTCAAAGCCCTATATCTCGGCTACCGTAACCCCTACCAAAAAACTTTCAACTAATAAGATGTGTAGAATTTCTTGCTCTACAACTTTGTAGTTTGTAGTTCAGCTCTAGCTTTTTTAGTTTTTGAGATAAAACCCAAAATAAAAGTTATACATTTTTCGAATTTTTTCAATTTCAAAAAAAAAAATTTTTTCTTCAAAATTGATAACATTTCTTCTTCTATAGATGACTCATTTCTCCATTTACATATGAATATATAGTAAAATGAGTCATCTTTAGAAAAAAAAAGCGGGAAAAAAGACTGACCACAATGGCGACTTTGACGCCCATACTGATGAGGAGTTGGCTTGGGAAAGCCATTTTTCCTGGAATAAAAAAGGGATTTTAGGGTGGAAAATGAAGAAAAAAAATAGGAGAAGAAGATGCTAAGCATACCAGCGGTCTGCTTAAGCAAGAAAAAAATTAGAAGCAAGGAAAAAAAGTGGACTAAATTCGAGAAATCGTTTTGAGAGGGGTAATGGGATTTCTTAACTCGGATAAATCTGGGTCTGCTAAACAAAAAAGGGCCTGCTTAATTTTTTCAAGTAGCTTAAGCATACCCAAAACCAACTACCTAGATAAAAAAGCTGATACCTACTAAATAACGGTTCGATTAAAATTGATGGCTACTGGAAAAAGGCGGCCTGAAAAATCTGGGCCTGCTTTTTCAGGGTATGCTTAAATATTTTGAACATCTTAGGCATACCCATAAAAGCCTAAGCTTACCCAAAACCAACTACCTAGTCCTCAGACTGATACCTACTAAATAACGCTTCGGTTAAAATTGATGGCTACTGAAAAAGGCGGTCTGAAAAATTTGGGTCTGCTTTTTCAGGGTATGCTTAAATTTTTTAAAAATACCCTAAGCATACCCACAAAAGCTTAACCATACCCAGAACCAGGTTTTGATGGCTACTAACTTAACAGAAAGGCTCAACTTAATAGAAAGGCTTGATAGGAAGACCCTACCACTAAAAAGGGGACGCTACTGAAAAAATGGGCTACTGAAAAATCTGGGTCTGCTAAATTAAGCATACCCGAAAAACCGTCAAAAGAAAGAAGAAAAGGAAACAATTCCGTATAGTAGAACAGAAACACACATGACTCTTCTCTTTCCTGCTGTTGTAAAAGCCGAAAAGTGAAGAGAGAGGTGTACGGGGTGGAAGAGGAGGAGGGTCTGAATCATGAAAGAGCAAACAATACGTCTCTCTCGTCTCAACAGTTCTCTCTCTCTCTCTCTCTCTCCCTCTCTCTCTCTCTCTCTCTTCCCTCCCCTCCGTTTCCAATTTCCTAACCATTTCTGTTTGTCAATGGAATGAAGAATTGCATAACAAGCAAATCGATTCGCTCCGCCCACTTGTTTATTTTGACCTTAAGCCTTCGGGGGGAACCTGGCGGAAGGGGAGTCATGAGGTGGGGGTCAAGGAATTTCGGGAGAACAAAAGAATTATTTTAGAGGGAAAATAAAGCATTAAAAAATTTAGGAAGGGTTGTAATGGGTCTGCACAATATGGGTATGCTTAATTTAATGAGCTGGTCTGCTTGGGTATGCTAAGTCTGGGTACCTATGCCGGTAGCTAGAGACCGCAAGACCATCGGTTGAGATTTTAGTGGTATGCCTTTTTTTAGGTATGCCTTTTTCTAGGTATGCATTTTTTTTAGGTATGCCCTTTTTTTAGGTATGCCTTTTTAAGGTATGCCTTTTTTTCTATAAAAATAATTAACCAACGACAAGATTTATTTTCGTGTGTTCAAAATTTCTTCTTTCGACAAATGAGAGAGAGAGAGAATGTGTGTGTGAAAAGAGAGAGAGATAGAGAAATAAATAAAGGGGTGTACTGTATTCAGAATTAAATGGTGTTCCGTCTTTTTCTTCTTTTGGATGTTCAGATGGGGTAGATGATTATATCGATTGAGAAATGAACTGATTGAGGGAGGGCGAGGAGCGGCTTATTTGCGTCCGAAACGCAAATACTCGTGCTTTCTCTTGCCGAATCTGAAATTACCTTTTTTTAGGTATGCCTTTTTTTCTCGGTACGCCTTTTTTTTAGGTATGCCTATTTTTTAGGTATACCTTTTTACTCGGTATGCTGGTATGCATAGGTATGCCTAGGTATACCTAGGTATGCCTAGGTATGCCTAGGTATGCCCTAGGTATGCCTAGGTATACCTTTTTTAGGTATGCCTTTTTGGTATGCCTTCTGGCTTCCCTCTTCCCTAAAAGTTACTAACACCGACTTTTCGTCTTCTTCTTCTCCGAAATCTAATTTCCGGCACCTTTTTTTTGTTTTCTTTCCTTTCCAATTCGATTAAACCCCCCCCAGACGGTCCCCATACCTCAAGTACTCGTGCTTCCTCTTTCCGAATCGCAAGTACTCGTGCTTTCTCTTGCCAAACCGAAGGTACTCGTGCTTGCGCTTCTCCATATCCCCATCGTTCGTCTCCTCTTCCAGAGCCAATCCTAGAAGAGTTTTGATCAATTTTTTAACAATTTTTTTTTCATTTTAGTCAATTTTTCATCATTTTAAACAATTTTTCATCATTTTTATCGATTCTCAATTAAGTAAGGGGTTGAGGGGCTCACCATGGGTCTGCACGAGACGTTCGACACCTTCGGAGACGAGGGCTCCGAGTTGGGCGAGCAACATGCTGCTCTCGCTCAATTGGCACAGAAGTGCCTCTTGTTGATCGCCGTTGTTGGCCAGGATCTGGAAAATTTTAGTCTAGGTAGCTGTATTAGGGTTTTGTTCTAGTCAAAGTTTTAGTTCTGAGCTTTTGTTAGCCTTAGGCCTAGGCTTAGGCTTAGTTAACCTTAGGCCTAGGCTTAGGCTTAGTTAGCCTTAGGCCTAGGCTTAGGCTTAGTTAGCCTTAGGCCTAGGCTTAGGCTTAGTTAGCCTTAGGCCTAGGCTTAGGCTTAGTTAGGCTCTGTTCTAACTTCGCTCTGACCTTAGTCTTGTTGCTCAGGCTTAGCTTTGTCCTACCCCAACCCCAAACTATCTGCACTTCCCTTCCCCCAAATTCTGCCAAACTTGGTTAAAAAAAGGGGAAGTCATAATTTGGTTAGCCCTTTCGTTTGCGTTTTTCGAAAATTTTCCGTCACATGACATATCTGTTTTGGTCTTTGACCACAAGTGATGTCTTAATCCTGATAGTAATGATTACTCTCTATTCAAATTGCAGATCAATGGACTAATCTCATAGAGTATCTAGATTAAGGGTACCGTAGTTTGGTGACCTGAAGATGAGGATTTTTAAGTCAGTTTTCTAGCCTAAAAAGAGATTTTGAGTCTCAATCTAACCTCTACTACCTTCATTTAGACCTCCTTAGCCAAATCCCTTGTTATCCTAATCTAAACTTAGCCTTAGTGTAGACTCTCTTACAAGGGAGGTCTAGCTCCCCAACTTCAAAGCGCTATATCTCAGCTACCGTACCCTTGATCAAAAAAATTTCAATTAATAAAATGTTTAGAATTTTTTGTTGTACATTTTTGTAGTTTATACTTTTCCTTTAGCTATAACGGTTCTCGAGATATTTCAGTTTTCCTAGAGCCTCCCTTACAAGGGAGGTCCAAACCCTTAGGAATTTTCTAGAAATTTTCACATAGACCATATCAAACACCCTGAACACGAATATCATAGTGGCTTCCCGCAAAAACTTCTAGAAACTTGATGCTCGAAAATCCTGCTCTTTTTTGTCCCCTACCTCCTGAACCCCAAAAAAGAGCAGGATTTTCGAGCACAAAAAAAAATCAAGTTTTTAGAAAAAGCCACTATGATATTCGTGTTCAGGGTGTTCAATATGGTCTATGTGAAAATTTCTAGAAAATTCCTCACCCTTATGGGGGACCTCCTTTTTTAGCCTAAACTAGACCCCTCCAAGCCCTTATCTTGAGGCTCCCTTTTTAGCCTAGGACCTCCCTTTTTTAGCCTAAGCTAGACCCCCCCCCCACTACATTAAACTAGACCCCTTTAGCTAAGGTCCCCTAATCTAGCCCCCCCCCCTTAGCCTAAACTCCCTTTTAGCCTAAACTACTTTTTTAGCCTAGGACCTCTCTTGTTAGCCTAAACTAGACCCCTCCTAGCCTAGACCCCCACTACCTTAAACTAGACCCCCCCCCTCTATCTAAGTTTCCTCTATCTAGACCCCCCCCCCCCCTACTCACCGTCTGGCAATCCTTTGGATTTGGTGCCTGAACAGCTGAAGCTGCTCCTCCAGAAGCAGGCGCCTCCTGGGCGCCACAGGCCACGAAGGCGGAGAGCAGTAGCGCAAGGCAGATCATCATATGAGGAGAGACTGACTCCCGAAAAGAAGCTCCCTGAAAAAGTGGGCGGAGCTTGGGGAAAAGGGAAGGAAAGTGGGCGGAGTTTGGATGTCCAAGGGTTACCGTAGTCAATGGAGAAGAGGGGAAAACAAACACTAATTAGGGAATGAGGATTAGGAGAGGATTTTGGGGGAAAAAAGAAAAGATTTCAGTGTTCCAGGGAAAAAGAAACAAAATAAGAAGGAAGTGGTTTCGGAGAATTTTGAAGTGACACCCAAGGGACCCCCAAGAACATTATCGCGGTCAAAAGTGAGAATACAAGTGTATTTTGAGGTTGAGATGGGTTTTTTCAGAGGGATTTTTTTTGGGTGTCGGGAAAATTAAATTTACGTCAACAAGTTTTTCCCCGGCTCCAGGCCTTCTAGAAATGCTCGATGATCCCCCCTAACAAAGAAGTTTTCAAAAAAAGCAACTAGTCATCCATAACCTGTCACATAAACTCTTTGAGGGGTCAAGTTGCCGAAATATATGTATAGTAGGACTCTAGTAGTTTTGTCATGGAGACAGGCTCAGGATGACGCTCAGCCCAAAATGGAATCTTGAAATTTTTGTAATATAACAATTTTAGGCCAACAAATGAACAGACCATCTGGTAACTCACAAGAGAGTCAATCTTGCTAAGATTTTTTTCAGAAATTTCTATAAATTTGATCATATATACTGTCGACTCTTCTTCAGAGATTAGTCATAGTTAGAAAATCCAAAAAAATTTTGCAACCTCAGTTTTAGAACTTCTAACTATGACCAATCTCATTGTTGTAATAGTCTTGACCTCCCCTGTATTAAGTTAGCAGTATTTATCTCGGTTCCCAATAAAGATACTAAAAAGTAGTCAACTATGAAATTGTAGTTCTAAATCTAAACTACATTTTATTAGTTGACCACTTTTCAATATCTCCATCAGGAACCGAGATAAATGATGCTGAAGTTCAGTGATCAGGAAGCCGTACTATACATATATTACAGGTTTTAGGATATTTGCGAAAAATTGACGAAAAAATTTCAAAAATGACAAATGACACAGCTGCCCCAGTAATAGTTTGACGGATTCTGTTATGGTTTCGGTTAAATAGAAGCTGGATTTTTTATAGAACGCTTTGAGCGACCAGTATATAGATACCTTTAGTGGCTCTTCAAAACCTCGAAAAAGGGGGAAAAGAACTGATTATAAATTCCAGGACCTCTCTAGAAAGCTGAGCATGTTCTGAAAGTCAGAAAAAAAATTATCTTAATCTAAAATTGTTTTAGCAAGAAGAACCAGGCTAATTTGCAAAAAAATAGCTATCTAACTATAAGCTTGTGATCTAGGTTCATAATATGGGCGTAACCTGGCAGCTTGTACTGCTATATTATAGGGACCTGTAAAGACTTGAAAAAAGGGAAGAAAAACTGTTTTTTTAGAGACTTCCCTTCATCATGACCTTTCTGGTAGCTTGTACTGCTCAAAACTATCTCAAAAAATTAAGAGCTCTCTGTAGACCACATCTATTCTTAGTCTATTGCGTTCTACCTCTACCATTAGACCCATCATCTCCATTAGATATCCACTATTTTCCTCCAAAAAATCCAAAAATCCGGAAAAAAAGCTTCCCTGTTTCCCCCTAAAAATCCCATCCCTGTAATTTTCTACTCCAAAAAATCCCAAAATCCGGTTGGATTCCCGGAACAAAATCCCAAATTCCATGTTTTCAATATACAACATCCGTCAATCCGGTGACAAAAAAATGGAAATCCTGTGTAAAAAGGAAAGAAGAGAAAAATGTACCCCTTCCCAAAAAAAAATAATTAGAGGCCTTTTTCTTCTCCATCAAAACAACTCTTCCGGAAGATGTGGGGGCTCTTTTTGGGAGAGGGTTCTCTAGGGTATTCATTAGCACAAGAAAAAGGAAAACGAAGAACACGTCATGTTTCGAAATGAAAATCGGAGAGATTCGGATGAAAAGATTACTGTAGGGCTCTTCCTCTAAAAAAACCGAATCTAAAGTTCCTCTAACAAACTCTAATATAGCGGCACCTCGTGTTGTTTTCAATTCTAGTGTTCTAGGGGGGAGGTTAATGGGAAGTAGTTCGGATGGGCAATGGGTGTTCTAATTAGTCTGCAGCTAGACCTCTAATAGAAGGGCACGGTTATAGGAGCTCTACTTTTTTGGCTACTATTTCGTTTTTAGATTTTTCGCAACCGCTGAAAATTGCAAATTTTCGGTTCGATATGCGAAAATCAGAGTTTTTACATGTGATGTTTAGTGTCAAGAAATTTACGAAAAATTTTTTTAAAAATTTAAAAATTTAAAAATCTAGAAAAAGCTTATATTAAGCCATGAAAACAAAAGGTTCTAAATACCTAAAAATAGCCAATATTAAGCTTTAAAATGTCCTTTTAAAAACCCGGTAAGAATGACTTGAAACCTCCTTTAAAACCCATCATTTAAGCTTAAAATTTTAGAAAAACTCATAAAAATCTAGCTTAAATTAAGTTGCTCAGATTTAGCCTAAAAATTCAAAATTAAGCAAAAAAATTCTAAATCCTCGTGAATCGTTTCCAAAAATCGCCAAAAAATGACTTTCCAACGTTAAAAATTCCCCTATAAAACCCATTGCTAATGCTTAAAAGCCTAGCTATTTGAATAACCTTAAAGCTGCTCAGGTTAAACTACCTTCAAAGTCCCTGGAGCCTCTAGAACCTTCTATCTGATAGCCCTTATCCTTTATCCTAACTTCTCCCAAAATAAAAAACAACTTCCTCATCTCAATTTCCTAGACTCATAATTCATCTAGTCTCTCTCGTCATTCTGAAATTCGAATAAAAGTCCTTCTTCCCCCGGACCACTTGAAAACAATACGAATAGTTGCCATTGGTAACCCAAAAGAGCATTTCAAGTGGTCTCAAGAGTACCGTAGTACTTGTCATCAATCATCTCTCAAAAACAACGAAAAAGTTTCTGGTCGAATGACATTGAATATACTTGTGAATAGGGGGAAGGGATGCAACGACACCACAAGTAAAAAAGTAATCGTCATCAGTGAGAGGATATCTTTTGAATTATTCAAAAGTCCATACGTCAAGGGAGGGCCTCACTTCGAAAACTTTGGAAATTTGTTGAGGGGGGCTCTCCAATATCGTCCCTTGAATCGTTGTGGTGGAAGAGGCGGATCCATGCATTTCCAATCACTTCTTCTTTCTTCGAAACACAAAAAAATGTTTCCGTTTTGAAAAATGATATTGGTCTTTTCCTCTTTCTCTCTTCCGTTGCTGCTTCGTGGTTCTGACTAATCGAGTGTCCTAATAAAACATTAGGAGGGGAGCAAAAAAGCTGAAAAGAAGAAGGGAAAAAACGAGGGGGCTACACATCATCATCCATCAATTTCCATTTAAAAATGGGTGGAAAAAGTTGAAAGAAGGAAGAGGAGGAATTCTTTCTAATTGCGGAGAAATGAGAAAAGTTTTCCTAAATGGGATCCAAAATCTACACAGGGAAACAGTAAGATCAAGAGTTTATGGTTTCGAATTGCTCTCGTTTTTTTTCTTTCGCGGGTGACAATTTTATATCATTATCCACATTCTAAAAATCAGTTAAACATTGAAGAATTTAGGGGGGACACTAATGAACAGAATCCAGAAGAGCATCTTAATATTGGAAGTTTGGTTGTTTGTCGAATCCGTAATCCTTGTACCACTTCTTCTCCCACCAATATTCCGGTTGTGGCACGAAGAACTCTGGCTCTCCGTATCCGAGTTGTTCTGGCGTGTCGATTCCGAGCTCCTTGAGCACTGGATCCACCTGCAGAATTTTAATGGCTCGTTTTAGAGTAGAAAAAACGAAAGAAAACACTTCAAAATTCGGCCGACTATTTAGATATTCTCAAGTTTACTAGACGATGACTTAGTTTAGCTGTTTACGTCAGGAGATTTCTTGAGGACTGAAAATGAGAGGGACCAGCTTACCTGCTTGACAATGTATCCATAGATGGCGTCACGGTTCTTTTGGCTTCCGCACTTGATCTTGATGGCCTCAAGGAATCGGACAGCCAAAGCGAAGTCGTTGACACGACGGCAGGCACGGAGTCCAGCTTCGACGACCTTTGGGTCTGGGATCACGTCGTAGTCGTGCAACTCGGTCAACGCTGAAAAATTGTGGATTAAAAGGGAAATTAGGCTCACTGTTTTGGCAATAGCCATGTTACGATGAAAGCAAGTTTTTTTTCAGAATTTAGAACGAGCTTTCTATGAAAACCCGACAAAAATAGGAGTATTTACATAGCATCAAGATTCTGACTTATTTTTTATTATTCAAAGCGTAAAATAAGAAATCCAGCATTCTTACCCTTTCTGACCTCCCATCCGTCGATTTCTGGGCGGCTGAGATAGTTAATGAAGTGGTTGTCGAACTCTGTAAATCGATATTCTGGTTGAGCGAGCCGCATACGTGAGAAAACAAAAAACATTGCGTTCGTCACGTAATGTTTGCTTTTCCCTGCCGACCCCTTACTAAGAGGTCCACTGGGGTGAGAAATCGCCTTAAAAACTCACTATCAGCTGGCCACTTCTCCATGACGTCGTCACCGTGTCCGGAGACTGGAGTGGTGGTAGCGATCGAGCGAACGGCTTGACGGCCGGTGGTGGTGGCCAACCGGGCGACAGCGCGGGTCAACGAGGCCATTATACCTGAAATGAGCGATTTTAAACAAAATTCAATGACAAGAAAGCGAGAGAAACAAGAAAATGGCTGGAGAAAGCAAAAGCGAACACGAAAAAGACAAAAATCTTTTAAATATTGAGGAAAAGATTGAAAAGGGAGTACTGTGACGAAAACTGCTCGTTTCCGATGCTTTGAGCTTCTGGAAGCCTGTAAAATCTGGAAAATGCCACGTGGAACTCTGAAAATCGTGGCAAATCTTGAAAATTAGTTCCTGATCTTTAAAAGCACTTTTAGCGCATTTGACTCGGAAAAACAGGTTTAAAAGGTTCAATTTTCATTTTTCTTTCATATTTTTAACTAAAAAATCAGAAAAAATGAAGTTTCCGCGCGGAAAAAGCTCAAAAACGGTTGCCAAATCGATTTACGGCAGACGGACTGGAGAATGTATTTCGGAGCGTGTTTGTATACACTTGTGCGTCGGCCTCCTGTTGAGCGGGGTACGGTAAAAGCGTGTTTTGCTTTTGAATTTCGGCACGAAGTTTGAATTTTATTTTTTCTTAATGTCGATTTACGACGTGAACTTTAATAGGAAAACTTGTAATTTTGATGGGAAGATAAAGTGTTTTGAAGGTTTTATATAAGAAAAATAAAAATAATTGAAAATAACAAGAGAAAAACGGTGTAAAAATTTTTCCCCGGCTTCAACTGAAAAATGTCATATAAACCCCCAAAAACCTGCTCAAAATAGCTTAAGTTGTTCCTTCAACCCCAATGCAAACACTTCTGTCGGCCCCCTTGAGTTCTCTAACCTTTAATACACATAAAAGTCACTCATGGTGTCAAATCCGCCCTAGCCAAGTCAAGCGAAAGTTTTCTCACGCTTTTCGCCGAAAAACCCGAAACACAAATTATAACCAGATGTATCTTTTGAAGAAAGAGACAATTTAAGTGTTTCAAATGGCTCCCCTTTGTCCCATCTAATCCCAGTTGTCGGCATAACACCAAAAGCCTCCTCTGCAGAACAATGGGTGGGTGGGAGGCAATTAATCGTTTAGGAGACCAGGGGGGGCGCAGATTTATTAGTTTGCACCCCTTTCTCTCGGGGGCTCTCCTACACACCGATAGAAACCACAAATGTGTTTCCAGGTCAATGGGTTACACACACCTGAAGAAATAGAGAGCTTTTGGCATCTAATTCATCTCTTTTTTTAATCCTTCCGTTATCTCTCGTCTCATGAATGATTGACAACTAGTTTCTTCGTCTCGCCATGTCTTCTCGAAAATTTATGCAGTCGATAGCTTCAGAAAAATTCTCGGCTTTGTTTCTATCTGGTTGAGCATAGTTTTTTTGTTATTTTTGAATAAAAAATGACGGAAAAATCTGATCGCTTGGAGCAGATAAGGCTAGCTTTTTCTAGCTAAAGCTTGAATTTTTTCGGATTGTCTAGCTAGCTTTAATGCTAACTTAGCTCAGCTAGTTGCTCACTTTAGCTTAGCTAAGGTGCCCTAGCTAGAGCCAGCTAAGTTAGCTCACTAGCTACATAGCTTAGCTAATGGGGCTATTCACGCCGTCGAAAAAAAGGAAAAAATACCGAAAAATAGGAAAAATCCTATAAAAATGGGAAAAAATCCTATAAAATGGGAAAAAATCTTATTTTTCGGTATTTTTTCCTAGTTTTCCTTTTTTCCCGTGAATAGCCCCATAATTAGCTCAGATAAGTTGCCCAGGAGCCTCTCCCGAGTTAGGTTGCTCAGCCCACCAAGCTCCGGTCATTTCCGAAAAAAAAACCTATCCATCTCGATTTTCCCCTAAATAAATCAGGATTTGCTCGCGCCTTCCTGTCCGCCCCAATCCATCATTGTCCTTCTCCGAACCGTCTGTTTTCTTTCATTAGGATTTGTCGAACCCCCTTGGTTGGCGATCTCTTTGTCGAACCTTTGGGAATCTTCCAACTGAGCGCCTTTGAATGGTGGTTCTAGAAGAAGTTCACATCTGGTGTGCACTTTGTGTGCAGTGAAAAGAAGAGTTTTTATGTGAGTTAACCCGGGTTAGCCCTCCGATGCTAATCGTTTCGATTCTAATAAATAGCTATTTTCACTCGAAAATGAGGAAAAATAGTCTAATTCTGATAGATCAGAAGCGATTTTTCACTAAACAGTGAAATTTGAGGCTATCTAGATTTTGCTAATTAATACTTATTAGCAAATCTTCCTTCTTCGTCTAAATAAAGCCGTCTGTTTTCCCTCGAGACTGTTGGAAAGATGGCGACTAATCGGCTTTCATCTTTCTCGCTCTACAGGAGGTCTCCAGATGGACTTATCCTTTGACAATAGAATCGGAGAACGTCAAAGCACCTCTTCTTTTGGTTTTCTTTAAAGAAATTTCTCGAGAAAAAGCTAGAGAGAATGCCTTTCGAACTAGAAATTTTTTTTGCGAAAAAAGTAGAATTTCCTTTGAAAATCCACTTTTCTGTCATTTTTCTCGATTTGTTCTCTATGTCATAACATAGTTAACCAAGCGATTTATTCCGGTTTGGGATAATTTTAAAACGCTCAAAGTCTCTTATTATAATATGATGAACCACCAAATTAGATTAGTTTTCCCCGAAATTTCCAGAAAAACCATAAATTTATGAAAAATCGGTCTTTTCGGTTCAAAATGGTCAACTTCGGGTGTTCGTAAAAAAGTGGGGAAAAGTGGTATTGTTCTAAATTTTTAGGGCGGTCAGTTGATACCTGGATTTGCATTTTCTTAGTGAAAAAAGCGAATCCAGCTATCAACTGACCGCCCTAAAAATTTAGAAAAATACCATTTTTCCCCACTTTGCTACTAACGCCCAAAGTTGACCATTTTGAATGGAAAAAAACCGATTTTTCATAAACTTATAGCCAACACTGTATCTATTTTGATAGGTTTTTCTAAAAATTTCGGAAAAAAACTAATCCAATTGGGATACTTAGCGACTTTGAGCGTTTGAAAATTATCTCAAACTAAAAAAAACCAGAATGAATCGCTTTTGGGAGAACGTCAAAACACCTCTCTCTTTTTTTAGTTTTTTTTCAAAAAAAGCTAAAGAAAAGAGAGAAAGCGTGAAAACCTAATCAACGTCGTCTTCCTTTCAACTCTCTTTTTTTTCGAAAAAAGTATCTTTTTCCGAATAGAAAAAAGAAGAGTATGATGAAATATATGAGCGATATAGTTAGAATCCCATTATGTGACTCACTAGTGATTGTGAAATTCATTTGGTAGAAATAGTCCCCCTCTCTTCCAAAACTATTCCTTTGGAACAGGGAGAAGCTTTGCAATTCAGAGCGCAAAATATTCCAATTCCTCTTCTCAGAATAAAAGAAGACGTCTTCTCCTCCCTCTTAATCGTTTATGTGATGGCTCTCTTCCTCTCTTTGTGACCACCCCGAGGAGAGGAGCAACTAACTATTCATTATTTTTCATCCCTCTTCTTCTTGTGTGACAAAAGTTTTAGCTGGCCAGTAAGAAGGAGGACACTAAGATTTTGATCTCCACAATTTTGATAGACAACATTGAAATTAGTGACGGGGAGGAAGATCCCTTATCTGATCGTGGCTCGAGGAGAACGCATTTCGCAATTCTCTTGCTCAGTTTATTCTCGCTTAGAATATTTCACGTGGATTTTTGAATTTTTTTTTTGCGAAAAAAAAATTTAATTGAGGGAGGACTGAAGTGGAATTCAATAATTTGTATATAGATGTAGTTTCTCATTCTGAACACTTTTTCTGTTGACAACTTTCTCTGAAAACGCCTCTAAATGCCTCAAAAATCGACTTGAAATGCGAATAATGGAAGAGTTTTTGCAACTTCGGCCACGGTGTTTTGAGACGCCCCAGTCGCTATTTTTGTTTTTTCTTTTATGTTCTTATTGATTATATCTTCTCATTAACTTTGAAAAAATTAGAAAAATAGCGACTGGGGCGTCCTAAAACCCCGTGGCCGAAGTTGCAAAAACTCTTCCATCGCATTTCAAGTCGGTTTTTAAGGCATTTAGAGGCATTTTCAGAGAAAGTTGCCAACAGAAAAAGTGTTCAAAATAAGAAACTACATCTATATATAATCAAATTTCACTTCATTTTTTTTTCGAAAAAAATTTAATTAAGCTAAAATCTCGGGATCTTTAATATTTCGATGTAACCTAATCCTCCGAGTGGATTACAATAACATCGCCACCTGCCATGTCCGAACATGTCCTCTCTCTTCCCTTGTCCTCCCTTGTCTTCTCGATGTCATTCTGAAACGGAGATCCGCAGCCACCTGTCGCATGCGCCATCTGTCTTCAATGCCCAGTCTATGGCAAGTTCGATGCCCCCTGACCGTCATGGAGGACCCCTCGCTTAAGGACAGTCCATCTCCTGCCTTCTGCGTCTCCTCCCCCTGGGTTACCCTCTATGAATGGACCTGCAAACACACACAACCTTCCCTTTACACGTTCCTCCCTTTTTTTGCTTCCAACGATGCTCCGGGCCTTATTTTTGGGTTTTTCGTATAGTTCTTTGTCTATTTCCATCCTCTGTGTTCCCCATAGAAAAAGCACACGCACAATTTCAAATTCAATCACAAAGTACTCTTGAAAATCGGTGTGAAAAGAGGCGGATTGTGCGTCCTCTTCTCTCCCACCGAAAACGACGACGGGCACAAAAATTTGCATATGAATACGAAATTCTCGGGGAGAATCGAGAACCCTTTTCGATATATGTATATTCATAAATGTGTCCGAGTATTATGGTTTTTCAATGAGAACTTTTCCACCGCTTTGAAACTTGGTAATCCCCGGTTTTGAATTAAATTTCCAAGAAGTTTCTAACCAAAGACGCTGTAGAATGACTGTTCTCCTTTTTTACCAGTTGAGTCAGTTTATGCCCCATTGACTTCTATGTTTGTTCAGTTACATCGAAGTTTTCGAACTAGACAGTCTTTTCGAACAAAACTATATTTTTCTTCAGAAATACCAGAAAATCTGCGAAAAACGCATTTTTTCTGTGACTATTACATAGTTATAACAAACTCCTGAAGGTTCGGCGGTTTCCCGACTTTAAAAAGTATTTTTCCCGCTAAATTTTATCCGAGAAAATTGTATTTTCAAGACGGCATTCTTCTGTTTTTTCTCGAAGCAACTCAATTTTGTTAATATTTAATAGCAAAGTTAACGAACCACTCGTCTTTCTGTTCAAAAATGTATCTTTCCCACCAATAGAACTTCGGAAAATAGCTATTTTGATAGGTTTTCTGGAATTTTCGGAAAGAAATGATCCAATTGTATCGTTTATCATAAAATAAGCTACTTTGAGCATCTAAAAATAATTGTAATCGAAAGAAACCCATTTGAACTTCTAATTTCTGTAATTTTTCCCGAATTTTCGGGTGAAAACTGACCTGACTTTGTATGTTATGGCAAAAATAATAAGATTGTTTTTGTCTAAAAATTTGTATTTTGAATTTCTACGTCAAATAAATAATAGCAAATCGTTCATTTTCATTATTTAAAATGTCTCTTTAAAAACAATTGAAAGTTATTATAATCATCGGAATATAAGTAAAGATTACGAAGCATTTCTGTTCGAAAATGAATTTTTTTCGCATAATTTGCACCGAAAAAAAATTAAGTTTCGCTTAAAAGTCGCTCAATTTCTCGTTTCCCAGTAAAACATTATAATAAAATTAGCAAACTTTGAATTATGCTAAAGAAGCCTTTGAAATCTCTTTCTCCTCTCCCACTTCTCATCACCTATACTTTTCTTTCCTTTTCCAGACTTCTTCTTCTTCCTGTGGGCCATCATCCCATTCATCCATCCATCTATCGTCTTCTTCTCGTCATTCCGATAGATAATGGTGTGTAGTGGTGGAGAAGAGAACAATCGGATATAACACAACTCAAAAGAAGAAAGAAAAATGCATTATTCAATAATGCTCTTTTTAGTCATATTTCTGTTAATATTGGGTGGAGATGCTAAAGGTGAGCGTTTGGGGGGAAAATGTAAAAAATATAAAGAAATTGCAGTATTTTCGATAAAAATACAGCTTTTTCAAGTAAAAATAGCACTTTTTGAGAAAATAGCAGAGGAATTGTGAGCTGAAAACGCATTTTATAATGTATTATCGTCAATTCAATAAGTGGCTATTTTAATATAAATTATGTAGTTTTTGACGTTTTTAAGCTTGAAAACGCTATTTTTAATGATAAAACAGTTGAAAAAAAATAGAAAACCTTCAAAATCTTCTATTTTCCAGTTGACATTCGACAAACCACTGCCAACAAAGCATTCATGGAAACAATGCGTGCGGATGGCTACGAAATAGTCCATCCATTTCAAATCCGCGATAAAAATGAACGAATAGGAATCGATACTCGAAACTATTTCCTCAAGGCTCAAGAACACTATTCTCACGTGACAATAGTCATCCGTTCGAATCAATTGGGACGCCTGAAATTGGTTTTGGAAAGGAATAATCTGATATTTTTAAATCAGACTTCATTCCATAAACTGGATGCCGATGGAGAACGAGTTCTGCAGAATCGTGTTGAGAATTGCTACTATCAGGGAACAGTGGGAGGAGAGGAATCGTCGTTTGTCGCTCTCAGCTCTTGTAATGGTCTTCGAGGAGTCATCTCGTTCGCCAATGGGACAACCTATGGAATATGGCCTCTGGATGGAGGAGATCGAAATTCCAGGAGACATCCGCATATTTTATATAAATCTGAATGGAGTTTGGAGGCAAAATGTGGAAGTTCGATGGCTCATGCAGTTGGGCAAAGGATTCGGAGAGAGCACAAGCATCGGAAGCATCATGTGAAGAAGGTGGAAAGAAATGAGAGGGATGTGTCGAAGCGGACGAAATATGTCGAGGTGGCGTTGATTGCCGATTATGAATTTGTGAGTTTTTTTTGTATGCTATCTCGAAATATGCATACCACTTGGGTCTGCCTTGCATACCGCTTCACGGCGCGACGAACTCGACACTTGGCCTAGAAGCGCATGCGTTTGATTTCAGTTTTGAAAATTTCGAGTAAGCGCTCCTTGTTTTCAAATAAGCGACGATAAAATGTCACAAACACTTATTTTTCTTATTAGGTCGTCTCAAAAGTTATTACCATTTTTTGATCAATTTTCGAAACAAATTTTATTGAAAACAAGAAGAGGTGAATAATCAATATATTCTCCGTTGTGGTCCACTACATACTGCCAACGTGTGGGCAACTGCTGGATGCCTCTCGCGTAGAACTCCGTGGGCTGGCCACTGAAGAAGTCATCCAGGTAGATTTCGAGGTGGCTTTTATCGTCGAACATTTTTCCACAAAGATGGTCTTGAAGAGAATGGAATAAATGATAGTCAGTTGGTGCCAAGTCTGGACTACACGACGAATGTGGTAGGACTTCGTTATCTAGTTCGGCAATTTTCTTCTGGCCTTCAATACCGTATGTCGGCAAGCATTGTCGTGGAGCAGGAATATTCGGTCACATTTTGGACGAAGCAGATGATATTGTTCAGCCATTTTTTGTATTTGTGAACAGTATACATCAGCATTGATGGTGGTATGATCGGGAAGTAGCTGGCGATAGATGATTCCCTGTTGATCCCACCAAATCGAGAGCATCACTTTTTTCTCGTATTTTTCCGGTTTGATGTCAATTTTTGCTGCTGTGCCAACTTTTACCCATTGTCTTTTTTGATTATGGTTTACCAGAAAGCATCATTTCTCATCTCCCGTCAAAATTTTGCTGATCCAATCAAAGTTTCGTTTACGCGAGATCAAACTCAGCACCATGTCACATTTGAGGTTTTTTGGTCAACTGTCAAATCGTGTGGGACGAGTTGTCCAAACTTTGGGACTCTTCCACTTTGACGAAGACGGCTATGTACCGTGTCTTTATTAAGTCCAAGACTTGACGCAACTTCACGAACACTTGACTTCGGTTGTTTCTCCAGTTCCTCTTCAATATCGTCTTCAACATTCAGACGTGGCCTCTCAGTTCTTGCATTGTCTTCGAGGTTGTAGTTTCCCTCCTTGAATATTTTGAACCAAAAATTCACTGTTTCATAATAGAAGATGTCTTCGCCTATCACATGACATATTTTGCAATGAGTTTCTGCCGCAGAGTTTTTTTGCAGGAACTCATAAAGAAAACACTCTCGAAGAACATGAAGATCTTTCTTCAGGCTTTCCGCCATTTTAACCATTACCCGAAAAATGAACATGCTCATGCATAAACAAAGAACAAAGGTATAAAAATAAAAAAAGAAAACCGGAAGAAAACGGCTCAGAAAAAATTTCTATGAAAAAGAAAAAAATGGTAATAACTTTTGAGACGACCTAATATATAAAACGATGAAAAAACACATTTTCTAATTTTTTTCACTCGAAAAAAAATATTTTTCACAGCAGATAGGGGCTAAAATTAAGTATTGTATATTCAGAAGCTAGTTTCTCAAAAACTAAACCTACGATTTGGCTGAAAATATACAGATACCTCAATTCAAACATGGAAAATTCAAGAACAAAAGTTTTGAGTTGATTAAAATATTCCATCACCCGAAAAACTTCGATTTTTACGAACGTTAAAATTACATTATTTTTCACGTTTTCGAGTTTTCCGAGAATAAAATAGAATATATATTCCATAATCATTAAAAACTCAATTTTTAAGCTGAGCAATCAAAAGTATTCACAGAAAACCCGGAAACTTAGACTTATTTCTTGCATGTTTCGTTAGAATGAAAGTTTTCGGCCAGTTAAAATATTTGAATCAATCAAAACTTATATTTTTGAATTTTCCATGTTTGAGTTGAGGTATCTGTGAATTTTCAGCCAAATCGTAGGTTTAGTTTTTGAGAAACTAGCTTCTGAATATACAATACTTAATTTTAGCTCCTATCTGCTGTGAAAAATTTTTTTTCGAGTGAAAAAATTTAGAAAATGTGTTTTTTCATCGTTTTATATAAGAAAAATAAGTGTTTGTGACATTTTATCGTCGCTTTTTTGAAAACAAGGAGCGCTTGCTCGAAGTTTTCAAAACTGGTTGTGAGTATCAAACGCAGCGAAATAGGGAAGAAACTATGAAGCACAATCACATTTTTCATTGACAACCTCATTTTTAATAAGAAAATGTGCTGTTTTCTCAATTATCTGAATTTCGTCGTATAAAGGCGCTGCCTAGCTTCCTCCCCCCCCCCCCCCCCCCCTTTCTGTTCCCCTCAATGAATAAATTCCCCGGGGCGATAAATTCTTTCGAGAGGAATGTCCCCTTCCCCCCTAAGATTTTAATCTGAGCCATCATGTTCTCTTGCATAAATGATTGATTGACAGATGAAACAACGCGGACTCCACGACATGGACGCCATCTCCTACATGCTAGAATCCCTGAATGTCGCCGATTCGGTTAGTTAAAAAGGGAGCATACCTAGAAAAAAAATAAGTAAATTTTCAGATGCTCTCCAGAGATCTGAACATCCGACTATCAGCAGTCTACGTGGAACTTTGGTCGGATGTCCAGCGAATCGATCTATGGGAGGATATCGAGAGAACTCTCTCGGGTGTCGTCGACTACACAGCCGGTCACATCTACCATATCCAAAAGGATGCGACGATCCTTTTCACCGCCGGATCCTTCGCCAACCAGGAGGCGTCGAACGCGGCGATCCGATCGATTTGCACCGCCCGATCGGCTGTCATCGTACGCTCCATTGAACAATTCGCAACGCATTGGAACGGAGAACTCGTTGCTCAGTCTATCGGACACCTTCTAGGCCTGGAACACGATACGACTGCGTGTAGCTGTGAACCATCTCCAGAATGCCTTATGAGACAGCAACCCGGACGGCTCGGCGCCCCGTTCTCATGGCAATTCTCAAAGTGTTCTGTGGCAAGAATGCATGGAATCTGGCAAGATGGCAATATTCAATGTCTTCTGAATAAACCATTTCAAGTGTCTGAACTTCGCGAATGTGGAAATGGGATAGTGGATGGAGCAGAAGAATGCGATTGTGGGACACGAGAGAATTGTAATGATCCGTGTTGTGATCCTCTGACATGCACCCTCCGGCCTCATGCTCAATGCGCCGCCCATCATAAGTGCTGTCATCGATGCGAACTCAGGAAGGCTGGAGAAACGTGCAGGGCTTCTCAGTCCCCATGTGACGTGGCTGAATCCTGTGACGGAAAGTCTGGAGATTGTCCCCCTGATGGTCATTTAATTGATGGAACCGTCTGTGGAACCGATGGACAATGCTGGAGGGGGAACTGCTCGGATAGCCATCTTCAGTGTCAAAAGCTATGGGGAAGAGACGCCCGACTAGCAGACCCGGTATGCTTCGATCAGAATACCAAAGGAGCGGAATACGCGAATTGTGGAGTGCAAGCCGATGGAAGTTATCATCCGTGTCGCCTAGAAGACACAAAATGTGGAACCCTTCATTGCCATAGTGGATCCATCACCCCTTTGGATCAGACTCTGAAAGCCTTTACCTTCCATTTCTCCCAAAACTCTCAACAGATCCAATGCAAGTCAATTGCCGGCGGGATAGCTACAGTACCAGATGGAACGAATTGTGGATCCGGAAGAGTCTGCGTCGCCTCCTCTTGCGTCGAAATGTCATCGGTGACATCGCCGACGACCTGCCCCACCAATAACCTCGCTCTTCTGTGCTCTGGACATGGACACTGCACCACTACAGCTAAATGCGTCTGTTTCAATGGATGGGCAGGCACTGCTTGTGATATTCGAAGCAATACAAGCACCTATCAAGGACAAATGGGATTCTCTGATTCTTCCGGATCCAAAGATCGGAAGACCATCATGATCCCTCATCTTAACATTGGAACCACTTTAGAAACAGCCACTCTCTTCGCCATCCTCCTTGGATTTGGTGTCTTCCTCCTCCTTTGCCTGGTCTGTCTGATGCTTTGCTATCGTCGAAGATCAGTGGTAGAGATCCCAAAGCCTTCTGATGAGAAAATGGAGGAATCCCCTGATCGACAGATCAAATTTGGGAATATGCCATCGTATCGGGAAGAGAAGAGGAAGCGGAAGAGCAATAAGAGGATCTACGGGGCTCTTAATCGAATCACGGAGGCTGATGAGAGAGATTCGACGAGTCTCCGATCCAGGGATAGTGCCGGAAGTCAGCAGTTGTTGGATCGGAATGGGCAGCCCGTTATGATACGGTAAGTGGTCTAGAAGACCAATTCCTAGCCATCTTCCCAATTTTCAGTGATCCATACGCCAGTGAGCATCACATCTACGCAGAATCCTCCTCCACATCCGCCCCTCAGAGACAGTTCCGTGGAATCAACTCGGATGGCTCGTATCCTCTCCGATCCTTTGGATCCTGGAGATCTTCTGGTCCAATAAGCCCCGCCTCCTCTTCAGGACATCTCACCGACGTCTCCTCCTCCACCACTCCTCTGAGACTCAACAAAATAGGGAAACTGCTGAAGACAATGCAGCAGTCGGATGACGAGACGAGCCCGTTCTCCGATCATCCACTCCTGGGGCGTCCAGGCTTCCAGCCTACCTACAGTAATCCCGAAGAGGAGTTGTCAGCTGTGGAAGCTGATCATGACGTTGGATCGAACACCGAATCGTCGAGAGGATGCGAGGATGGTCCGATTGATGGTTGGGATCCGCCATCGATAGTCAATGGATCGTCATCGAACTTCCAGTTCCGACAGAGTCCCTCTCTGTTCAGTGATCCTTTTAAACTGGAAATGACTAATAGTATGCATAATTGATGATTTAGACTCATTTCTTAATACGGGTACCTAACCATTCATCTCCTTATTTTCATATTTATCTTGTACCTCTTTCCTCCCTGAAAAATTGCTCATAGCTATGTATATATATGAACTATCTTGTGACACTCTCTCATTTCTTTTCAAAAACCGGACAAATTTCTTATAAAACAGGGAGATTTAATAGCGTCTTCTCTGCTGCTGCTGCTGATCATAATGATTGGCACCGTGACGATCACTTCCACGACGATCCTGACGACGTTGCGTATTCTGATGATGATATTGTGGAGGAGGGGGAGGAGCCTGATGACGTGGATTATAGTTACGTTGATTCTGCATCACATTGACGAATAGTTGATGGGGAAGAAGATTCGGCGGATTGAATGGGTTTCCTGGAACAGACCTCTGGGTTACGGTAGACGCAGATTACTGTACCTTGTCTCCAGCTATTTCCCATCAGTTGTGGAGGAGGGGGCGGAGCCTGATAGTTCCCTTGATGACGTGGCTGATGACGTGGCTGCTGCCATGAGTCGCGAGATGACGAAGAGCCGGCGCTCCTGCTGGAAATTTGATTTTTTGGTTTTTGGTGACGAAGGGAAAAAACAAAAATCCAATTTTCCCTATGTTTTGGGGATGATTTTGCTATAAAAAACCATCTGAATCAGGGGGTCTATCATCAAAAATGAAGTCTATTCTGGTTCTATTCGCCTTGGTCGCCGTGGTCGCCTCGCAATCGGTAAGTCGGGCCCACCCCCTGGATCCTCTGGCTCCCGGACATTTCGAAACCGCTGAAACATGTTTAAAAAAGACGCTAAAGTTATGAAAAATGAATCAAAACTTAACTAGTAACGTTTAACAAAGCTCGTTTTAGCATCAAAATGTCTAAAAATCATATTCTGATTATTTTTTATTTTTTATTTTCAGCGAGAGAAAATTCGAAAAAAAGATGAGTGATCAGAATGTGGTTTTTAGACATTTTTAGGCTAAAACGAGCTTTCTTAAACGTTATTAGTTGAGTTTTGATTCATTTTTCATAAATTTAGCGCCTTTTTAAACATGTGTTTCAGCGGTTTCGAGATGTCCGGGAGCCGATCCTCTAAGGGATGATGTTATAGTTCGGATTACCGGGCAGACGCGACAGCAGTCATGATTCAAGAAGAAATTCGAGAGAGTCGAGAGATTCGCGCGATTCTGATGAGCGTCGTCGCCCCGGGTTCTCTCCTGGTCAGATTCAAAGCTCCCCTAATCAAATGAGAAGCGTACTGTACCCCTGGACCCCTTGTAGCCTATAGAAACCCTTTCAGATCTCGTTCAACGGCCGCCCTACTCTTGGATGTGGCCTTGCGTGCTCCACCTCCGCCGCCTTCACCACTAGCATCGACGGAACTACCACTACTGCTAGATGCACTGACTCTGGAGCTAACGCCGCCGATAGATGCCCAGGATGCTGTCAATCTGTCGCGTTGGCTGCTGGTCTTAGCACTGTTAGTCTTTTTTTTGGGGAACTTTTTAATTTTTTAAAATTTAAGGACCGCGCCGCCGGATTCCCGTCGAACAACGGAAGAAGCTGCGTTTGCTGCATCAGATCTTGCTAATTCTTATCTTTTTCTTTAATAAATAATCACCTATTTCTGGAATATCTATCTTGATCTCTATGCGGACTACGATCTCTATGATAATCTCTGTGAGAGCCCTCATGACTCCGTCTCCTTGCCGCCTGAGACGATCGAATTCTCTCTTCGATCTCTCCACGTTTCCGTCGATACAATTCCTCTTGTTTCGTATTGTTTCGCGGTTTCACTTGAATCTCTTTGTCGAATAGCTTCACTCCGTTCATTAGTTCGATTGCGAATAGGACAGTCGCCTCGTCCTGGAAAAATTGTTTTTAGATGGGAAGTAGGGGGTTTTCTGGGGTTTTCTATTCAGTTTTTATGATAAAAACTGTAGAAACTGTTGATTTTACAGGTTTTACATTAAAAATAGATTTTTTTCCCCGCTCTCCGGCAATCTTTCGAAAATTCGAAAGTTCAAAAATTACCAAAACCTTCACGTTTTTAAATTTTTTTACTTATTTTTAAACAAGAAATAGGTTTTTTTCGCTGTTTTTCAAGCAGAAAACGATCAAATTAACCGTTTTCAATGGGAAATTCAGGCCTTTTTCAAGTTTTTTTTGCAGAATTCCTAAAACCTGAAAAAAACTGTTTTTAGATAGAAATTAGAGGGTTTTCTAGGGTTTCCTATTAGGTTTTTAGCATTGAAAACTGTAGAAAATGTTTACTTTACAGTTTTTACATAGAAAAAATATTTTTCCCCGCTTTCAGGTAATTTTTTTGAAAATTCTGAAAATCAACATTTCTTGATTTTTTTTTTGATATTCCGAGTTAAAAACTAGCTTTTTCGCTGTTTTTCCAGCTAATAACTATCAAATTTACCGTTTTTAATGAAAAATTTAGGCTTTTCTCTAGTTTTTTCGCAGAATTCGCAAAACTCCTGAAAATCTCCCGAATTTCTAGTTTCTCACCTCAAACTCAACCAATGCAAATCTGGCATTCGAATCCTTTACATCTCTCAAAATAACCTTGACAACAGGTCCGGTTTGTGTGAAAAGCTCCTCTAGAATCTCTTCGTCGACCTCATCGGCGAAATTTGCCACGTAAATTGTGCGCTCTTCGGGTAGAGCTGGCTCAGCGCTTCGCGACATTCCTAGCGCTCTAAAACTATATAAATTTTGTTAGTTTTGAGTGAAAAATCACAGAAAAGTCGGAGAAAAAGCTGAAAAAGAGAGAAAAAGAAAATTTAAATTCCCTGCTCCCAATGCAAACGCGCTCTGCGGTCACGCGCTAGAGAGTAGAGGCGCAGAGTTTCGGCTGACGCGTACTCCGTGCCCGGGGAAAAAAGCCAACGAGTCAGTAGACAAAACCACATTTTTGCTGATTTTTCTTTGATTTTTTTGGTTTTTTATTATTCTACGTGTATTTTTTAATAAAAATATGTAAAAAGAAATGATAGATAAGATCAGTTTATAGCGAAATCGTGAGGGAAAATGTTAGTCATAAAGGCGAAGAGATTTGAGGAATCCCAGTTGCTAATCCTTATTTTCTAGGTTTTAAAATGTATTTCAACACCTGAAAAACTTAGAAAAACCGAACATTTTAGTAGAAACTTTTTTTTTCATTTTTACACATTTTTATTTTTACAAAAAAAATTTCAAACTCTGAAAAAAGAAGCTGAAGGACCCTTGAGACCCCTTTCACCTATCAAATCATTTCATTTTTCATATGACCCTGTTCTATGACGTTTCTTCTCACTATTTACTAACCCCCCGGAGGCTACTATTTACTCCGCTTTGACCCAATATATAGATATTTTTTCAGTTTTCAGCCTAAAAATATTGCTCTTAATCACCACAAAAAACAAACAAATCACGGGGTTGTAAAAAATCAGGCGATCGAAAGAGATAGAGGAAGTCTCTCTCTCGAGAAAAAAGGGCAAGTGTAATCAGTTCCCCCTCGAGTCTATCGTTGATAGTGCTGTTAACTACCAAAAAACTCGATTTTTAGATAAGAAAATTGAGGTTTGGTGCATTTTCATCATTCCCCTCTCTCCCTTCATTGAAATCTAATCCAATTCTCGGAATCAATACTCTCTTCCGTCCTTATCTGGGTCTCCGCATCTCTCTCCCCCCTAACCCATTTCTTGGCTAATTGCCAAGAAGAGACCACAGCTGCCTTTTGGGCCCCGCATATATATGTCACTCATCATAATGCTAAATGACCTAATACATCACCAATGAGCTTTTTTATAAAGAGAAAGAAAGAAAATGCAGAGCCAATTGGTATGCTAACTACAAATACTATAGAAGTCGCATACCACTTTGGTCTGCACTTTTTGCATACCACTTGGGTCTGCACTTTTTGCATACCACTTGGGTCTGCAATACATACCACTTGGGTCTGCACTTTTTGCATACTACTTGGGTCTGCAAAAATGCATACCACTTGGGTCTGCACTTTTTTCAAAACTTCTCTGCGTCTCTTCGTTCCCCACGCTGTCTCGAAGCTTGCATACCACTTGGGTCTGCACTTTTTGCATACCACTTGGGTCTGCACTTTTTTCATACCACTTGGGTCTGCACTTTTGCATACCACTTTGGTCTGCTTTTTCTGCTTTTGCATACCACTCTCTCCCCTTACATACTACAATATAATCTCCTTCGCATAATAACATGCACTATATAGTACACGTACCGCCCGTCCTTCCGCACTGTCTACGCTTCCTGCGTCTCTCCACCTCTCTCCTTCTATTCCCATCAGTTTGCCAATAATTCTTAAGTTTGCCTAGTTTTGTTAGCTCACCCAGTTTTTCTTGCCTTTGACTCCTCGGATCTCCTCGTTGCTCAGCAAATAGTAGACGCGTTTTATTAAATTCTAACTTTTTACTCTCTCATTGATTTTTTCTTGATTTTTCTTGATTTTTAAAAAATTTTCTTAATCTCCAGAGATGGCCAAAAAACAGAAGAAATCCACGGAAAAGCCGGAGAAAACGGTGGAATTCAAGGAGCCCGAGAAGACGGAAGAAAGGTTAAAGCCAGCCGGTCGGGGGCTAAAACCATCGCCATCGTTGAACACATTAAACCGCATGGAACGAGAAACGATAGTGATCTGGAAGAAGCCGATCACCACCATCTACTACGCGCTGATGGAGGTGTCGAATAAGGCGATCGAGTTCTTCTACAAACTTCTTTCCCATAAGGTACTCCTTCTTCTGATCTTTGTGACGATCGGTCTAGCAGTCTACGGGTATCACGCTCCCGGTGAGCATCAGCAACATGTGCAGAAGATCGAGAAGCATATTTTATGGTGGTCATGGTGGGTGCTTCTCGGAGTGTTGTCTTCGATTGGACTTGGCTCTGGTCTACACACTTTTTTGATCTATTTGGGACCACATATTGCGGCAGTGACGATGGCAGCGTATGAATGTGAAAGTTTGGATTTCCCGGAGCCACCGTATCCAGAAAGGTAAGATTTACCTTGCAATATACAAAAAAAGCTATAATTTTTCTCCAGTATCCAATGCCCAACCACAAAAAGCGACATTGCCGTCGGCTTCTGGAACATTGTCTCCAAAGTGCGCATTGAATCCCTTCTCTGGGGAGCTGGAACAGCTCTCGGAGAGCTTCCACCGTACTTTATGGCCCGCGCAGCCAGGGAATCTGGAAAAGAGCCGGACGACGAAGAATATCGGGAGTTTCTGGAACTAATGAATGCGGATAAAGACAAAGAGGTGAAGTTGTCATTTGGAGACAAGATTAAATCGTATGTGGAGCATAATATCCACCGAATGGGATTCCTTGGCATTATGGTCTTCGCCAGTATCCCCAACCCGTTATTCGACTTGGCTGGTATCACTTGTGGACATTTTGGAGTTCCATTCTGGAGCTTCTTTGGAGCCACATTGATTGGTAAAGCATTGGTTAAAATGCATGTTCAGGTAACCCCATCACCCCCCTTATTGGAGACCCACCTACTCCTTTCAGATGTCATTCGTAATCCTGGCATTCAGTGAAAATCACGCGGAGACATTTGTCAAATTACTTGAGAGGGTAAAGAATACAAGTTTTCTTCATCTATATGCAAATCCATTTTAGATTCCGGCCGTCGGACCACACATCCGGAAACCGATCAGTGATTTATTGGATAAACAAAGAAAGGCGTTGCACACAACGCCCGGAGAGCACAGAGAGCAGGTAGGAAAGAATGCTATAAATCAAGAAAAAGACTTGAAAACCTGCTATATAAGGCTAAAAATGATTTAAAATGCTTGGAAAGTGCTTTAAAAAATTTAGATATCGATTAAAAAGGGCCAAAAGCACCAAAAGTGATCGGGAAGCTATAATAATCAAAAATGAATAAAAAGCAGCTAAATAAGGAGGAAAAATCGGTTGATTTTACCATTTGTAAGCATTTAAAAACACGAAAAACCAGCAAAAACTACATAAATCGTTCAAAAAAAATTGAATAAAACTGGAAAAAACTCCGGCGATAAATATAAAGCGCCTGTAAATAGACTTGAAGATTTTGAGTGTCACCGGGGACCTTTTATAGCTTAAAATCAACAAGATTCAACTAAAATGAGTTATAAATACTCGAAAATGATTGGAAAAGAGCTTTTTCAAAGTGTCGAATCTTGCTTCTAAGGCAAAATTGATTAAAAACAGCCAAAAGCACCAAGAATCGATTGAATTTACCATTTTTAACATTTTGAGAATTGAAAAGAGTTGTAAATGCTTCTGAAACTTTTTTTTTCAATTCCAGAGCACGTCCCTCCTCGGTTTTGCCCTCTCCGCAATGGTCACCGTAATGATTCTATTCTTCTTCCTATCGATCGTCAACTCATTGGCAAAAGACTATCACAAGAGGCTATGGGAACGAAAACGGCGTCAGAATAAGGTCGAGTAGTAGGTACACTGATGAAACAGATATATATTTAATCAATTTCTAATTTTTTTATTGGAATATCAAAAAAATTTAGGATTTGATAGACGAGGAGAATCAGAAGATTGAGGATGAGCTCCCCCCACCATCCATTTCGTGTCCGTTGTTATCCGAGAAGGAATTTGACGGGATTACTGTAGTTAATAATCGATAATGCATGAAACAAAAAGCACTCTATATGATCTCAGAATAACCCCCTTTTCCTTCTTCGGATAACACACAGCACGAACACCCACAGGTGGCGGAGAGAGCACTCCTTCCTCTTCTTCTAATTCATCTTCTCCTCGTCTACTTATCCTTCTCCTCTTCTTCCCCTTTTTATCCGCTTCCAGAAGATCCTCTATGAGGATCCCTATCCTACCAAAAATTTGTTGTGCAATTCACTTTTCTCCCCTTCTTCCACCCGAAAAACCCTATTTTTCCACCCTACTTGTGATTTTTTTGAATTGTAATTTATATGACTCTCTTTCTCTCTCTTCATTTCCAAATTTCCCCCTTCCCTTCCCCCCAACTTTCCACGTGGCCGGTAACTTTTTCTCTTTTTTTTTTACTTTTTTTATTTGACTATCTTTTTTTGAATTGAAATTAAATATATCTATATTCTTTCTTTTTTTTTAGGTTTTAATAGCAAAATAGCGCTCAAAACGAATGGAAGCTAGAGGAAGAGAGCGCTCATAACAAATTAGAGTTCGAGGAAGAGAGCGCAGAGAAACGAGAGTGTCTGGTTGTCTGCGCTCTAGCCTCGTGGGCTTTGAAGTAGATTATCTCGGGAACCAAGGGAGATAGAGAAAAGGTTCAAGAGACAAAAATACTCAGAATTTTGAGGGCTTTCTGATGGTATAGAAATAAGAAGAAAATTCGAGACAAAAATTTTTTCAAAAAAAATTGGAAAAAAAATTCTGAAAAATTAAAAAATTAAAAAATTCGGTTTTTATGAATATTGCTCATTTCAGTGCTTCCTCCAATCTTTTCTGGAAAACCCGGAGGAAAAATTCCAGAACCCTAGAAAATGAGAGAGCGCAGAGAAACGAGAGTGTCTGGTGGTCTGCGCTCTAGCCTCCCGGCTTCAAACCCCTCTATCTCGAGAACCAAAAAAGATAGAAAAATACTTCAAGAGACAAAAATACTCAGAATTTTAAGCTCTACAAGCCCATATAATTTTTTTCTGAAAATCAAAAAAAATTCTCAAAATTAGAAAAAAAATTTTTTTCATTTTGCTCGAAAAATCCAAAAATTTTTTTTCATTATTATTCTTCCACTTGATGATTTCATCTCACTTAAGCCCACCACCAAAAATACTATTTTCGCGAAGAAATGATGTCACGCGGAGAGCACGGGGGATTCTATTGTTTCGAAAGATGAGCAATCGAAAAGGGGGGGTCTTAAGTATGTCACTTCTTTTTGTTTCCTTTTATGTTTTTCCTCTTTTCCATAAGTTTCCAAAGGGGTTTAAAATGAAATCTTTCGAAATGTCTGTCGTCTCTCTCTTTTCCACACTATTTCTCCATTTGGATTAGAGAAGAAAAGGACCCCTCGTTTTTCGGATGGCACACAGTAATCCTAAGGGGGCGTGGCTTAGCCAGGGGGTAGGGGAGGAGGGAGGAAAAGCGGCACTTACGTCTTTTTGAAAGATGTCGTCGGCCGCCGATTCGAGTGACGCTATGTTGGAGCAATTGATTGCTAAAGGTATGTACAGTAATCCTTATATAACTACAGTAATCCCATGATATTCAGAAATCCTTCCGCAATCCGGAAACTGGGAGGGAACTGAAGAGTTTTTGAATCGTATTGTTCAGGTTAGCATTTTTCCTTTTTTTAAAAATAATCTATCAGGTTACTGTAGGTCCTTCTGAAATACATCAAGGATCAGAATGATCGAGATCAGAAAATTCTCGAATTCCATCATCCGGACAAAATGCAAATGTTGATCGATTTGTCGATTCCGGAGAAACCGGAGAACTTGTTGAAGTTGGTTAAGGTAAGGGGTTTTTGGGGATTTTATTTTTTATAGGAAAAATTGATGATTTGAATTTTTGGATTTTTTGAAAAAAATTTTTTCTTCGATTTTTCAGAAAAAAATTTTCGGATTTTTCAAAAATTTTTTTTCTGATTTTTTGGAAATTTTTATATTATTTAGTAGAACTTGAAATTCTGTTTGTTTTGTCTCTTGAACCTTTTCTCTATCTCTTTTGGTTCTCGAGATATAGGGGTTTGAAGCCGGGAGGTTAGAGTGCAGACGACCAGACACTCTTGTTTCTCTGCGCTCTCTCATTTTTTAGGGTTCTGGAATTTTTTTTGGTTTTAGAAGCAAAAAACAGTAGAGATAACTCTAAAAATGAGCAATATAAAAAAAACTGAAATTTTGAATTTTCAGAATTTTGAAAATTTTCGACTTTTTCAAAAAAAAATTTTTTTTTTCGAATTTTTCGGGAAATGTTATATCATCTGAAAGAGCTTGGAATTCTGTATATTTTTGTTTCTTGAAGTTTTTTCCTAGCTCTTCTGGCTCTCGAGATATAGAGGTTTGAAGGTTGATAGGCTAGAGCGCAGACGACCAGACACTCTCGTTTCTCTGCGCTCTCTCTTTTTCATTGTTTCTTGGTTTTTCCTCAATTTTTGAAGCAGAAAAAAATGAAGATAACTTTTAGATGAGCAATTTTCGCAAAATCCCAAATTTCAAAATTTTCGATTTTTTTTATAAAAAAATTTTTTTTCGAGTTTTCCGGAATTTTTTTTACAACTTTAGCACCCATCTTCACCCTCCTAGCCCATTCTTTTTTTCTCATTTAGAATCTTTTCTTCAAAAACAGATAAAACCACTTCCTTCCCCCATTCCATTTTTCTCATTTCGTCACCCCCTCAGGGCACAATAACCCTTGAGACACCCCTCCATTGCCTCAAAAAAGGACATTACAGAGCTGTGAAGATGTGCTCCGATTGGGAGTACGTACTGGACATCCACGCTTCTTCAACCAAATTTCATGTGGATTGGATTTGGTCTCAATGGCTGGAGAATGGCTGACAGCAACGGCTAATACGAATATGTAAGGGGAAGAGAGAGAGAGAGAGAGAGAGAGAGGCTATTAAAGTTGTACAGCAATTAGATACTGTAATGGGTTGAAGAAAAAATTTTTCGGATTTTTTTAGTCAACTATTTCGGGGGTAAAAAGGGCCCCTTTTTCAGGTTCACTTACGAAATCGCTCCGGTGTTCATTCTCATGGAGAAATCTGTCATGACTCGTATGTGGGAGGCTGTTGGATGGGATCCCGAGAAGGCAGACGGAATTTTTGCCCCGGGAGGAGCCATTGCTAACCTCTATGCTATGAACGCTGCTCGCCATCAACTATGGCCGAGAAGCAAGCATTTGGGAATGAAGGATATTCCCACGCTGTGTTGTTTTACTAGTGAGGATGTGAGTTAAGGGGGTAGCGGAGTCAGGAATGGGGGGGGGGGGAGGTGACCTAACCGGAAGGGTTAGCCTGAAGCTTGGGTCCAAAAATCTAGGCTCAGGGCCCAGGTTAAGGGTGAAGCTAATATCCCAAATGAGGGGTTAAGCCTAAGCCTAAGGAGTAGCATAGATCAAAAGTTAGGCCTAAGCCTAAGCCTTAGGCTAAGAGTTAACCGGATAGGCTACATAGTTTGAGCCTCACCCTCTGTTTAAAGGCTAACCTGAGCGTATATTTAGGTCTGACTTAACAGTTCGGCTTAGGTATGTAGGCCTAAAGGTTAGCCTGAAAGCGAGGCTCAAGGCTAAAAACTGGGTTAAAAGGTCCAGACTAAGGTTCCGAGCTTAGGACTTAAGCCTAAGGGTCCTAAAGGTGAAGCCTAGACCTAAGGGTCCGGCTAGAGGTCAGGCCTAAGCCTAAGGGTCCATATTAAAGGTTACAAGCCTAAGCCTAAGGGTCCAGATTACAGGTTAAGCCTAAGCCTAAGGGTCCAGATTGAGGGTTAAGCTTAAGCCTAAGGGCCCAGATTGAAGCTTCAGCCTAAGCCTAAGGGTCCAAGTTAAAAGTCAAGCCTAAGCCTAAGAGCCTAGAAGGATGGTTAGGCCTAAGCCTAAGGGTTTATATTAAAGGTTGGGCCTAAGCCTAAGAGTCCAGATAAGAGGTTAAGCCTAAGCCTGAGCTTAAGGCTAAGGGTTGACCTCGCTAATAGTCTAGCCTAACCCTCCAAATTTCCAGAGTCACTACTCAATCAAATCTGCCTCGGCAGTCTTGGGAATTGGTGCCGACTACTGTTTCAACATTCCAACTGACAAAAACGGAAAAATGATCCCAGAAGCCTTGGAAGCCAAAATAATCGAATGCAAAAAAGAGGGCCTGACCCCGTTTTTCGTCTGCTGCACAGCCGGATCAACTGTCTACGGAGCCTTCGATCCTCTTGAAAACGTCGCCAACATCTGTGAGCGTCACAAACTCTGGTTCCACGTCGATGCCGCATGGGGTGGCGGAATGTTGCTCAGCCCAGAACACCGGTATAAGTTGGCCGGTGTCGAGAGAGCTAATTCGGTCACCTGGAACCCCCATAAACTAATGGGGGCATTGCTTCAATGCTCAGCCTGCTTGTTCCGTCAAGATGGATTGCTTTTCCAGTGTAATCAAATGTCAGCGGATTATTTATTCCAACAAGACAAGCCCTATGATGTCAGTTTTGATACTGGAGACAAGGCGATTCAATGTGGAAGACATAATGATGTATTCAAATTGTGGTTGATGTGGAAGAGTAAGGGAATGGAGGGATATCGTCAACAGATTAATAAGTTGATGGATTTGGCTAATTATTTTACTAGACGCATCAAGGAGACTCAAGGATTTGAGCTGATTATTGAGAATGTGAGTTTTTTAGAGGGGTTACGGTAGCCGAGTGAAAGGTCAGAAGTAGGAGGTACCAGATCTATAGCCTCGCGGACTTGAAATGTCTGTATCTCAAGAATTACAAGAGCTAAAAGAAAATGTTTAACTATAAAATTATAGAGCATAAAATTTTGCATATTTTATTAGTAGAAAATTTTTTGTTAGGGGTTACGGTAGCCGAGATACAGCGCTTCAAAGAGAGAGCAGCCAGAAAAACCCGCGTCTTTCATCCGGCGCGCTGTATCTCAAGAACCATTACAGATAGAAGAAAACTACAAACTACAAAGTTGCTCAGTTTAAAATTTTACACATTTTATTAGCTGATCACTTTTTGATAAGGGTTACGGTAGCCGAGATACAGCGCCGCAAAGAGAGAGCAGCTACAGAAACTAGCGACTTTTGCTTAGCGCGCTGTATCTCAAAAACCATTACAGATAGAAGAAAACTACAAACTACAAAGTTGCTCAGTTTATTATTCTTCATATTTTACCAGTTGACAGCTTTTTGATTAGGGTTACGGTAGCCGAGATATAGAGCTTTAAAGTTGAGATAGATAAAAATATCGCTCTAACTAGTCAACTTGAAAGAAAAATAGCAATACTAAAATATTCCAGCCCGAGTTCCTAAACATCTGTTTCTGGTACGTGCCATCTAAAATCCGTAACCTTGAACCAGCCGAAATGAGAGCTCGTCTCGAGAAGATCGCTCCGAAGATCAAGGCAGGAATGATGCAAAGAGGAACCACTATGGTCGGATATCAACCGGATAAACAGCGTCCGAACTTCTTCCGAATGATCATTTCGAATCAGGTATAGACTATAAAGACTACAAAGACTACAAACTAGACTTTCAGGCGATCACCCGTGAAGACTTGGACTTCCTTATTAAGGAAATCGTCGATATTGGAGAGTCTCTTGAATAATTTATTGTATTCGAAGAAATTTATTGCTTTCTGCTTTTAGATGTAAAAACTTTTTGCTTTGCTTCCAAAAAAACCCCCTTGAGATGCTATTTATTTATTTTAACCTAATAAAGCTTTCGTAGACAGTTTTTTTGGGCGGGGTGACTTGGGAATCAAGGAAGATAGAGGCAATTTAAAGTTGTCAGAAAAGAGAGGATATCTCAAAAAGGGGCGGAGCTAGAGGAAAATTACAAGCTACAAAATTGCTCAGCTTAAAATTTTACATATTTTATTAGTTGACAACTTTTTGATAGGGGTTACGGTAGCCGAGATAGCGCGCCTCAAAGAGAGAGCAGCCAGAGAAACGCCCTCTGCGTCGCGCGCGCAGGTACCTCTCGCCTGGGGCGCTGTATCTCGAGAACCAGCAGAGATAGAAAAAAACTATAAACTACAAAGTTGCTCAGTTTAAAATTTTGCACATTTTTTTAGTTGACAACTTTTTGATAAAGCTTACGGTAGCCGAGATACACCCCTTTAAAGTTGAAAGAGACCTAAACCATTTCCCACGTGACCCGTTCCTTATCTCTTCTTTCCCACGCCCTTTCCCTTTATTCCCAGAATTTCTCACTCAAACGTCTATTTTCTCTTGATTCAAAAAATCAAGAACCAAAATGCGATTATGGATCATCTTTCCGCTCTCTTTGGTCACTGCCTGTAAGTCAGAGACTACAAACTACAACCCTATCCTTTTTTCAGGCCTCCATCCATCAGGCTTGTCATGGAAAGCGGATCCATGTGCATTGAGAGTTAGGATTCATGGTAGGCTTGGGTATGATTAATTGAAAAAAAAAGATTTTTAGTTCCACCCCCATCTGCAGAATCATTCAAAGTGAAAAGGGATGCTCAAGGTAAGACTTCTTTGAAGGGGGTAGATCAGTTGGGAATAAAGATACGAAAAAGTTGTCAACTATTAAAATATAGCTTTTAAAATGCTTAATATTTTGCTAGTTAACCATTTTTTGATAAGTCAAATGGGAATTGAGATATCCGCGTTTGAAGCTGAAAAACCTCCTACATTGACTATACAACTTTAAACGCTCATATTTAGGTTCTCAGCGGCGCTATCAAAAAATGATAAACTAACAAAATGTTGAGCTTTTTAAGAACTGTATTCTATTAGTTGAACCTTTTCTTGTATCTTTCCTCGCTACTGAGATACAATGATTCTTTCAGACGACGCCTTCTCGTCGATACAATCTCGAGTATCCACTCTTGCCAGAGTCGTCAATGGAATAACTCTTTACAATGGACTGATAGCTGGAACCATTCCAATTAACGAAGTTATTTCTGAATTAATGGCAATGGGATCATTGAAACTGCAAGACTTGAAGACTTTTGACTACAAGAAGATAGAAGAGTTCTTGAACGAATGGAAGGCAGTGAAGTTCGAGGATCCCATTAATTCCATTTTAAAAGAGGTGGTGAATCTTAATAAGGTGCAATATATGTATGTGGAATCACAAAAATTGTATAATCTTCCCAATGAGACAACAATCAAGACACTGGACCATCTGAAAACGCCTGAGATCAATGTCTTCGCAACGAAGAGCTTAGTAGAGAAAGAAGACATCGACAGCGCGATGAAATTGATAGGAGACCATGGGATAATAAAGATTCTCAAGAAAATGCAAGCTTTTACTGACTTTGTGAAACTAATCGAGACGTATGAAACATTTAAGTTTGAAGCGATCAAATCGGCTACTCCAGAACAATTTAGCCAGCTGAATTCGACATTGGAAACGCTCATAGAAGTTATTAAAAAATATAAGGAACCTCTTGACTCCATGAAATTAATGATCTTGACACAACCAACACACCGTCGATACACAACTGGTTTTCCCAATGGATACAGGGAGTTTTACAGTTTGAAGAGGGACATTGACGATCCATGGTTGAAAGAATTGATTGGAGAGCAGAAGGAGCTCAGAAATCTCATACCACTTATAAACTTATTCGTTCCTTTGAATAGCCTTGATCGGAAATTGATAAGAAGAGATCCCCTTCGGAATGCCATCCGAGAAATGTCAAGGATAGGCACATTTAGTTCAAAATCGATTGCTCTTCCACTTGAAACTCTGCGAACTCAAATGCCAAATGAAACCACCTCACAGCTTTCGGAATGGAAAAAAATAAGTGATAACCTAGAAGAGTTGACATACAAAGTGAACATTGTGAACCTGATGCAAGAAATAACGAATGCAACCGTTGAGGAGAGTATTAAAAAAGAGATGATCACTATACTACTAGAAGAATTCAAGAAGGGTCAGAACATTGAGACGCTTGCCGATAGTAAGCAATATGTTTTCATTGCGGAGTTCAGCAAGGAAGTGTCTAAATACTCGTACTTCTTTTCATTTGATCTTTCGGAGCTGAAATTCACGGATGACAAGGGCAGCGTAGCTCAGCTGGCTGTAAATGTTGATAACATTTTGACAAACTTCGAAAAGGCCATGTCAGACATGAAAATTGCTGTAACACGGCTCTTTGCTCTTGAATTTAAAATGGAGAAATTAAAGGTGAGATGTTTTCGTTTTTGCTCTCTGATAAGGGATTAAAATGATTTAATCCTTCTGGCGACACTTCCTCAAATATCTTTCCGCGCTAGCGCCAGAAGAAATGGCGGGAAAATCATGCGCCATCGCCACCGAAAAGAGCATCGGCGCCGACGACCATCCTCGCACACTTATGTAGCAGACTGCCGTTTTGGGTAGAAGCTAAAGTCGATTTTTATGGCACTAGCGCGATTCCAAATGGGTAAGGGGGGGGGGATCTGATTGCCGACCCGCGCATGCGCCGTGTCTGCGCAGAAAATTCTGTGAGTCGAAACCGGTCACTTCGAAGTGTCCTGGATTAGCAGTTTTTTTTAATCCATAATTTTAGAAGAACAAGGCATTGGAAGACCTGAACAATTTGGATGAACTTCAAAAGCAACTTGGGGATTATTCATCACTTATTCATCTCATTGAATTAGTATTCCTCTATGAAGAGGAGCTGAAGAGATTCCTGATAAATGGAAACTCGGTTTCCAAACTAGGGAGGTTTGATTATTCCTTTGATAAGAGGATGGTTCCAAAGGTGGTGAAGCTGATGGGCGATGTTCGTGAGAAAAAGAAATGGATGAAGAAGGCTAATACTTTGGAGGAGCTCGATACAGTTCTCAAAAGACTGTATGGACTGGAAGGGGTGGATCTAAAAATGACGTCTCAAAACGAAATGATCGATGACAAAATGGCCTGGATTGTTCATCCCAAGACAGGGATGATGTTGAAAAGTTTCAAGAGATTGGTAGGGATATTATCCCAACCGGATTTCACCTTCACTGCCTATGCAAACGGATCGACATCCCTGGCTAAGATCAGAGAGATCTTTGGGAACAACACCAACGAAGCTGAAGTCACGCCTATTGAAGAAGAGCCTCTTGTTGCTCAACCTAAGATCCAGTACGTTGGATTATCGGAAAAGAAGAGACCGGAACAGAAATCGACTATGTTGTATGTACTCTTTTTAGTTACCGTACCCCCAATACAGTATATTTTCAGCTCCACCACCGCCCTGATCGTCTATGCCCTCCTCATCGCCTTCATCGGCCTCCACATCTTCCTTTGGTTCTTCCCCTTGAAAGCATTCGGATGGATGCCAGAGGCCTATGAGAAAGTGTGCGGAAAAATTGGATTGACAAGAGAACCCAAAGGATATTGGTCAATCTCTGATGACGAATCTGAAATCTCTCAGAATTCCATTGAAAAAGAGCCTGTGATAGAGCAACAGCCTGATTCCATGTCATTTAGTAGGTTTTTTTCCCTAGGAAACCTTAAAAACTGGATTTTAGGGTATTTATCGAGTGAAAAGGATCCGCATCGACGCAATGATGATTGTGCTCGGATGTATGAGCAGAACCTAAGTGAATATGAAGAGGATGAGCAACCTCAAGGAAAGAAATGAGCAATTGAACACATGTGTGTAAACATCAATAAATATACTGGATTATGAAAAAAAAAGAAAAATTACAATTTATAGACTTGTAGAGCAAGAAATTCTGCATATTTTATTAGTTAACAACTTTTTGATTGGGGTTACGGTAGCTGAGATAGCGAGCGTCAAAGAGAGAGCAGTCAGAGAAACCAGCGTCTCTTTCCCGAGGAGCTGTATCTCGAGAACCATTAGAGATAGAAGAAAGTCATAAACTACAAAGTTGCTCAGCTTAAAATTCTGCACATTTTATTAGTTGACAACTTTTTGATTAGGGTTACGGTAGCTGAGATATAAGGCTTTGAAGTTTTTGTAGCAAAAAAATGGGAAGACCTTGACCTTGACCTTCGCCCCCTTGTCCTCGCCCTCTCTACTCTTCTTCCCTAATTCCACGTGTCGAAGGTCATTTCTCGCTTCTCGAAAAATTCAGTAAGAAAAAAAAACTAATAATGAGAAAACAAATTTTTCTCTGGTTGTCTCTGGTTGCAATCATAATTGCTTGTGAGTTTTGAGACTACAAACTACAAAAATAATGGGTTTTTTTTTCAGCAAGAGTAAAAATTAAACCGAAAGTCTTAGAAAAAGTTGGTATAAACAACAGTGAGTTTTTAAGGAAGAAAACTATGGATTACCAGGGTTTTTGCAGATATCAACATTGAAAATGGTCAAAACTATTCTCATGGAGCTAGAAGATCTACAGGTAAGGGTTACGGTACCTTTTGGGGGTCCTAAACTGTCATTTTTAGACTACACTACTACTACTAACTTAATAGCTGAACGCCTCCTCCATCATCGACAGAAAAGAGGAACTAATGGTAAAAATCCTCCTGATTCTTATAATTCATTTATGATTCTTCAGATGACCCATTCTCCGATCTCCAAACACGAATCTCAACATTTGCCCGTGTCGTCAACGGAATCACTGTCTACAATGGCATCATTGACGGTTCTATTCCAATCGATTCGATAATCTCTGAACTAATGGGTGTCGGATCATTCAAACTTCAAGATCTCAACTCATTCAATAAGGCAGCAGTCGATAATGCAGTGAAAAAGATTACCGAAGCAAAGATATCAGACACATCGAAAGAAATTGGAAGACACGTTGTGAATCTATACAGGATGAAAGAGATGTATCAAGAGGTCGGAGGTCTCGATTCTCTTCCAAAAGAAGATTCTATCAAGGCGCTAAATTCATTGGAAAAACCGGATCTTCAGAAAATCGATACAATTTTTGCTGATCCAAAGGGTTCATTGACCGAACTGGCGACAGCCATTGAAAATGTGATGAAAATCGTGAATGAGAAGGATATAATGGGGACACTCAAAGCTCTAGAACCATTTAATCGGTTTGTCCGACTCATCGAGTTCTACGACGACTCTAAACTAGATTCTCTGAAATCAAAAAGTCAATCAGAAATTGGTCTACTGAAAACAGAGCTGGAAGATCTGGAGAAAATCCCGAAAGAACCAACTCCCGTCCTCCAATTAATGTCTTCTATCGCCGGATCTTCATTCATTAAAAGGGAATTCACTTCTGGATTTGTCACTGGATACAAGGATTTGGCACTTCTGAAGACTGCTATCGATGATGATTGGGTCAAAGGAATAGTTGGAAATCATACTTCTTTGACTGACCTCACGAAACTGGCTTCTCTGGTGGATCCAATGAAAGAAATCGATGAGAAATGGAAGTCTGCTAAAACTCCACAGATAAGAAGATCGATTCAAAAGGCATTGATGATCGAGAATTTGTTCGGAAGTTCCGAAAGATCCGGGAGTAATGTGGTCGAAGTCATAACGGCTTTTGATAGCACTCCGGTTGTCACAGGAACTCTTGGTCCAAAAAAGGGCATGAAAGATAACTTAGAAAAATTCAGCTACAAGTTGTCCATTCTAAATCAATTGCAAGCCACAGTCTCAAAGTATTCTACCCAGTTAGACACTTCTGATGCAACTGAACAGAAACGTTTATTGGATCAGGAAGTTAAGCCATTGCTCAATGAACTTGGAACTGCATCTGGAATCGAAAAACTTGGCCAGGACATTTCTATTGTAACTGGGGTTATAACTGCACTTTCAAAAACGGATGCTGATTACATAAATTTCTTCAGTTCTCTAAACGGAATAACAAACTTATCAAAAGAAACTATTATCCCAGTGGAATTGGCAATTCAGATGAGTGATATTCGAAGCGATAATGAATTCACTTCGAATGTCGACTCTATTTCCTCCTCGATCATTGATTCTATTGATTTGCTCAAGGATGTCGATTCCAAAATTGAAACAATTAAGGTAAGTTTGTTTATTTGATTGAACACTCAAAACCTAAACAATTTTAGGCAGACCCTAACGAAAACTTGACCCAACTGAAAGAACTTGGAAAATACTCGAAATCTCTTTGTAATGCTGCCAGTCTCATCGATATGATGCAAAAGGAACTGGAAAAGGAGTCATTCTTGATGGACTTCGTGAAAAATGGACATGTTGTCGATGAAAAAATCAGTGTTCTCAAAACTCTGTCAAACACAAGTGTTTATGATGTGATGAAAGAAAACTGGTGGGATTTCGATCAAGTTGCTCAGAAAGTGTCTCAAGTAGTTGGTGAAGTTCAATCACGGAAACGGGCAGTTTCAGTACCAAAAACCGATCAACTAGAAGACTATGGACCAATTTTGGAGCAGTTTTCTGGGATAAGCGATGTGAATCTGGATGTGGAACACCGAATCGTCGCAATTGATGCTCTTCTCACAGTTGATATTGGTAAAGATGTGAAACCCACTTTAGATGTGTTGAAAACCGCTCTTGGACAAGTTGCCGATCTGGATCTCTCCTTCTCCAAATACAGTATCTCTGGAATCTCTAAATCGTTGACTTCTATCCAGAACGTGTTTTTGAGTACTATTCCAACTGTAACAGTCGTGCCAACAAAGCCAAAACCAGTTCAGAAAGGAAAACAGACTCCAGTGAAGGCGAAGACTGAAACCACTTCAGAAGGGGATGGGTTAGTTTGAATTAAAAAATTTTCTTTTTTTTATTTCAAAATTTCAGAAATTTAATTTGGTACATAGTGGGTATTGTTGTTGTTGCTGTTGGAATCATTGCCGCTGCCGTAGTCGGCATATCCAAATGGAAGACTGGCAGTTTTCTGCCGTGGAAGAAGAAACCGAAGAAGGAGGAAGAAAAGAAACCGGAGCCACCGAAACCTCCAGCAGGTGAGGGTATGACAAAATGAGCCTAAAAAGAGAGATTTTTTCAGAAAAGAAAAAACCAGTAGCTGTTGAACGTGAACTCACCCCTGAAGAAAGACGCGAAATGTTACGTCAACTAGCTGCCGTGAAAAATGAAATTAATGAGATGGAAGAGGCAGATATTAGGGAGTTGAGAGCGAGGTCACCGCCTCCGGGACCGCCTGGGGGCAACAGGCCACGGGTCCCAAGGCAACCGGACATTGAGCAGCAGATGCGAGCGATGGAGGCTCAACAAGCTGCTCAAGGGGCTCAAGCTCCAAGGGCTCAAGGGGCTCCGGGGGCTCCAGCTCCACCGGCTCAAGCCCCGCCCCCGGCTCAGGCACCACCGGCTCAGGCACCACCGGCCCAAGCACCACCGGCTCAGGCTCCGCCACCGGCTCCAGCAGCTCCAGGGGCTCCAGCAGCTCCACCGGCTCCAGCAGCTCCAGCCCCACCGGCTCCAGCAGCTCCAGGGGCTCCAGCTCCACCGGCTCAAGCTCCGCCCCCGGCTCAGGCACCACCGGCTCAGGCACCACCGGCCCAAGCACCACCGGCTCAGGCTCCGCCACCGGCTCCAGCAGCTCCAGGGGCTCCAGCAGCTCCACCGGCTCCAGCAGCTCCAGCCCCACCGGCTCCAGCAGCTCCAGGGGCTCCAGCTCCACCGGCTCAAGCTCCGCCCCCAGTCCCAGTGCCTCAGGATCAACAACAACCGGCTGCTGGAGGAGGAGGAGGTGAAGAACAGCAGGGCGAAGGACAACAGGACGCAGGATAGAAGGAGAAAAGGGAGGAGACAAGAAGGCTGAGAGACGATGACAAGTGGCACCATAATAATTCTATAGTTGCTTTTCAAAGTAATTTAATAAAGATGATCACTAATTTTTTTTGAGAGTATTGTTTTTTGAAGTTTCACTTTTGCGGTTCTAAATACAGTAAACAAGTGAGGCTTCGAATTCTATTTGAAGGATATCTCCAAAAGGGGCGGAGCTAGAAGGAAACTATCAACTATGAAATTGTAGAGCAAGATATTCTGAGCAACTTTTTAGTTAGCAGTATTGTCATACGGGTTACGGTAGTTGAGATACAGGGCTTTGAAGGCAGGGGCTAGAAAAGCAGTGGGTGCTTGTTTTTTTCTCTATCAACTTTAATACCCGGTATCTCAAGGACCTTAAGAGATAGGGAGACACTATAAACTACAAAGTTGTAGAGCAAAAAATTCTACATATTTTTGTAGTTGACAACTTTTTGATTATGGTTACGGTAGCTGAGATATAGGGATTTAAAGACTAGGTATGGGGTTTTGAAGATAGGGCATCTTAAAACGGGGATATCTTAAAAACTACAAAAGCTAGAAAAAAACGTTCAACTACAAAGTTGCTCAGCTTAAAATTTTAAACATTTTTGTAGTTGACAACTTTTGGATTAGGGTTACGGTAGCTGAGATAGACTCACCAAACAGAGGTATCTCAGGATTTCGGTGAGGAAGAGCCGGAAGCTGATTCGTCCTTTTTTCTGAGTTGACATCTGATTTGTCGGTTGGAAGCAGTTCATTACCAGGAGCTCCTAGAAATCCCAATTGTTTTCCATTCTGCCTCGTAGGGACTTCTATATTCTTCGAAATTTGATTCTATCCGTCATCTAAAAATTTTCATTTTTTATTTAGGAAGATTTCGGGTTAACTAACCTTGCTCATCTTAATTTTTGTTTTCTAGACGACAGCTGAATCCACTCGTCCAACTGACCAAACCATCCGAGTGCCACAATCCTATTCTTCTGAATCTGATTCTATCCGTCAAGGCAATCCGATCTGAAAAATCTTTTTCATTTGGGTCAATATTTCGGATAAACTTACCTAGGGCATCTCTTTTTGACCTGCTCCTCGTTCTAGTCGACCGTTGAAGTTGTTCGTTTGACCACCCGGTTGCTGACCCCACGATCCTAACCGCTGTCCCGGTGTCTCAGGCGTCCTGGTAGCTGTCCTGGTCGCTGTCTTGCTCATCCTTGTTGTCTCCCAGTCACTAAAAGAACCCCTAGAGTGTACTTCTTAGCCGCCTGGTTGCCCAGAATGTTGCCTCTTCTTCGCCACGAAGAGGCGAAGTACGTGTAGAAGAAACCGAACTTAGTGCCGCTTCACGCTACCGAAACAGGCGGGGCTCCATAAGTCAATGCCGCACAGGACTGCCTGATTGGCGGAGCAACGGAGAGGACCTGGTGCTCATCGGGCTAGTCCCGAGTCACACAGCTCGAAGGAATGTCATTGCCGCTTCAAGAGATACTCGAAACAGGCTGAGCTTTGAGGAAAACGAATCTTAGTGCCGCTTCACGCTGCCGAAACAGGCTTGCTCAATGGGGTAAGTGCCGGTCAGGAGTAGCCCGACTAGCTGAGCGAGGACCGGAATGCTTAGTGCCGCTTCACGCTACCGAAACAGGCTGGGGTTCTCTCGAGGACAGAACTACACCGCTCGGGACTACCCGACTGGCGAAAACGAAAGAGAGAACCCGAAGAAATGAGGGAAATCTCGGCCTTATATAGGCAAAAGGGGCGGAGTCAAGAGATGGGTAGATCAAATGGAGAACAATGGGGATTGTCTGCGTTTCTTTAGGTCTCCATGCTCTCTAGTTCTTCCCATAGGCAGGTGACCCCCTTCCCAGGGGATTCCCAGGAGAAAAGATCAAAATAACAATTTACTATTGATTTTTTGGAAGAAAAATTTCAAAGCGCTGTATCTCAGCTACCGTAACTGCTATCAAAAAACTAACAACTAGTAAAATGTAGAAAATTTTAAGCTCTACAACTTTGTAGTTTATAACTTTCCGTTATCTCCATCCACTTTTGAGTTATCGCGGTTTTTCCGTCAGTCACTTTTCCAGTGCGGCTATAAAACTTCAAAGCGCTGTATCTTGACTACCGTAACCGCTATTAGAAAATTTTTAACTGATAAAATGTAGAGAATTTTAAGCTCTTTAATATAGTACTTAACAATTTTTCACAGCTTTTCTCGTTTCCGGGATATGAAGCTTTGAAAATAAGTACAGCCAGATAGCCAAGAGAAAATGGAGATTTCTCTGCGCTCTCTCACACTGTCTTATCATTATTCTTCTTTTTATGAACTACAATTAAAAGCTACAAAAAACTACAAATTACAAAATTGTAGAGCAAAAAATTTTGCACTTTTTACTAGTTAGAGACTTTTTGATAGGGATTACGGTAGCTGAGATATAGGGCTTTGAAGTTAGAGTAGGTCTGGTTTCTCTATTAGTCATCAGTATAAGGGAAGTAGAAGCAAGACTATAAAATAAAGGCGAGGAATTTTATTTTCCCCTTGACCTTACCCATTCTGCACGTCCCTGAACCCTAGCATTTCAAAAAACCAAAAAATAGAATTTCAAAAAAATACTAAATAAAAAAAATCTCAAATCATGCGAAGAACGGTCTTTCTGCTTTTTGTGATCTCTCTAGCTATCAGTCAATTCGGAAGCTCAAAAGGTAGGCTTAGAAATTCTTCTTTAAGCCTGGCTAACTAATAATCACTTTTAGACTCCGTCACTCGACCCAAATCTGAAGACAAACGGATCTTCCATCGACAAAAAAGAGGAACTAATGGTTAGACTGCTCCTGATCCTTTAAATTTATTTCTGTATCTTCAGATTCCTCATTCTCTGATCTCCAGAAAAGAATCTCGACTTTCGCCCGTGTTGTCAATGGAATTACTGTCTACAATGGCATCATTGACGGTTCTATTCCAATTGATTCAATTATCTCTGAGCTAATGGGTGTCGGATCGTTTAAACTCCAAGATCTCATGTCATTCGACAGAATAAAAGCAGATAAAGCAGCTGAAAAGATACAGAAAGCGAGCCAGGGAGTATCCGCTACATCGAAAGAGATCGCGAAACACGTGGTGAATCTTTTCAAGATAAAGGAGATGTATCAAGAGGTCGGAAGTCTCAATAATCTTCCAAAAGAAGATGATATCAAGAAATTGGGCTCATTGAAGGGTCCGGATCTTAAGACGATTGATACGTTTTCTATCGATCCAGATTCTCCGAAAAATTCGTTAAAAATGTTGTCGACTGCCATTGATAAAGTGATGAAAATTGTGAAGGAGAATAAGATAATGGAGACACTCAAAGCACTAGAACCATTCAATCGATTCGTTCGACTCATTGAGTTCTTCAACGACGTGAATTTAATCTCTCTGAAGAATATAAATCAATCTGAGTTTGATCAACTGGAAACTGAGCTCAAGGGACTTGAAAAAATCAAAAAGGAACCAACTTCTCTCCTCCAATTGATGTCTTCCATCGTTGGATCTTCATCGATCAAAAGAGAATTCACTTCTGGATTTGTCAATGGATACGAGGATTTGAGACATCTGATGACTGATATCAACGACAATTGGATCAAGAGAATAATTGGAAATCATACTTCTTTGAATGGGTTAACAACCCTCACTTCTCTGGCAGATCCAATAAAACAACTCGACGAAAAATGGGAGTCGGCTAGAAGTCCTCAGCTGAGGAGATCAATTAAAATAGCAGCAATGATCGAGGATTTGCTTGGAAGCTCCAAACGATCCGGGAGTTCTGTGACGGATGTCATTACATCGTTGAAGAACCTTCCGCCTGTCAGCAAAATTTCTGGGTTCTCGAATATGAATGGTTTAAAACTCAATTCGGACCAGTTGTTCTATAAACTATCCACTCTAACAAGTCTACAAGCCAAGATATCTTCTCAGTTAAGCGCTTCTGATTCATCTGATATCCAACGTTTTGTGGATGAGGAAGTGACGCCAATTCTTAACGAGCTCAAAATAGATCCAAATATTGAATCGATTGGAGAAGTAATCAATGGAAAACATATTATTATCGCAAGATTCCCAACAAAAATTGCCGATTTCAAAACATTCTTGGACGCTCTGAACAAACTAACACGTTTATCAAAAGAACGTCAAATCAATGATTGAGATGTATAATGTCAAAATAGACAAGGACTTCACTTCCAACATGAAGCTCATATCCTATTCAATCTCGAGGAATTCGCTCCTTGGTATCGGTTTGCAATTTAATATCATCAAAGTAAGTTTATTAGTTGACAATTGAAGATTAAAACTAAGTATTTCAGACTCAACCTATCCACGAATACTTGGTGCAACTGAAAGGATTAGCTGAATATTCAAAACCTCTTTGTGATGCTGTCAATCTCATCGACATGATGCAGAAAGTGCTGAACAAGTCTTCGGTCCTGATGGATTTTGTGAAAAATGGACATAAAGTGGATGAAATCAAGGACAATTTGAAATTGATGATAGATTCTTACATCGAATTCAAGAAGGATTGGAGAAACTCCCTTCAACTCAGCCAACAACTATTCAATCTGGTTCACCAAATCAAGACGTTACAAAGCAGAGCTTCAATTCTGAAAACTGACAAACTGGAAGAATACGGTCGCTTTCTGGAGTCTGCTAGATTTGAAAACGTGGATTTTGACGTGGAACAAAGGTTGAAGGCTATCGATACACTTTACCCGCAAGTTTCGCTATATGACAAGCAAATATTGGAATCGTTGAAAGCTTCACTGGAAAAAGTTGTCGATTTGGATCTCTCATTTTCCAAATTCAATATCTCCGGAATCTCTGACTCGTTGACTGCAATCGAAAATATATTCCACACAGTCACTCCAAAACCAACAACAATTCCACCACCAAGAACAACTCTGCCAACACAGGCTCCAAGGGGTCCTCGCAGGACCCATGCACCAATTGTTATCGATAAGAAGGACCCGCCATTTTATTTGTTTGTAGTTTTTGTAGTCTTTGTAGTCTATGTAGTTTTTTAGGAAACCAAAAAATTATTTTATGGTTGCATGTGGCATCGGGATATCAGCTGTCTGGAATCTATTTCGATTCCCATGCCACGTCATCACCGTCCTCATCATCGTCTCCCTCATTGCCATTAAATTAAGATTAGAGTCTGTTTTTGTAGTCTTTTCGAGGTGTAGTTTGTAGTTTACAGAGTCTACGAATCGGTTTGGTGGATTGGATTGGGAATCATAATAGGATCAATATGTGGATTCTTCGTGTTCTTACAATGGGAGAAAAGAAAAGAGAAGAAAAGAAGGGAAGAAGCGGAGAGAGATATGCAGAGACTCATAATGATGAGACGAGAGAACAATCGACGGAATCGCGGGATTTCTTATGGGAGACCTAGAGGTTTTTGTAGTTTTTTTGTAGTCTTTGTAGCCTTTTGATTTCAGTGAATCCTCCTAGACCATCTGCTCCTGTGACTCCAACGGCTCCAACGGCTCCATCGGCTCTCTCGGCTCCATCTGTCCCTTCGGCCCCATCGTCTCCACCTCCTACTAACTAATATGCTTCCAAAATCCTGGAATTCATGAAGAAAAAGAATGCAATCAATTCAAAAAACTAATGTTTAACAATTGAATTACTCGTGTGTTTAAACCCTATAAATAAACCAATAAAAAATTTATTTTCTAGATCAACTTCATAAAAAGAATTAAATAATTGCCTTTAGTTCCAGATGGTTTTTTTTGATGACTCGTAGAAAATGTGGGAAACATGGAATCACTCTGAATTTTTGAGGGTGGTTTATTCATAACTAGAACTACATTTTTGTAGTTAACCACTTTTTTCTAGAATAATTTCTAAGAGCTACACGGCTTGTCGAACAAAATCTCACTTGGATTTTGGCGATTTCAGAAAGGAGGTTACTAGAAGGAGCCTAGTTTTTGAGAAGCTCTGGTTTTTTGGGATTTTTGGGAGTGAAAAATTTGCCGATCGCAGTTAGAAAATCAAAACTAGCCATGATAGAACTCATAAAAACTTCGGAACCGGTTTCTAAAGTCACCTCTCTTGCCAGTGCCCTTTTTTCAGTATTCCTATTTCAACCAACCGTATCGCTCTTAAAAATAGGTTTAGAAAAAAGTTGTCAACTACAAAAATGCAGTTCAAGCTATGATTAAACTACTTTTAAAAGTTCAGAGTGATTCCACTTTTTCCCGGTTTTCTAGGAATCTCCAAAGTTGACTGTTTCGAACTAAAAAATATCGAAAACGAGATTTCCTTTACCACGATTTTTTTTGACAGTAAACTGCATTCTTAAACTTTTTCCAATGAAAAAATTAATAAAAAAATAAAAAAGGCTCTTTGAAAGCTGTTTTAACAGAAAATTTAAACTCCACCCACTGTTTCCCACTAGTATTTCAGACGCTGCGATAAAAAAATATTTTTTTTTCAAAGCGAGTTTTTTTTAAATTTTCGTCTTGACCTTTGCCCCCCCTATTCCCCCTCTTCCCTAATTCCACGTGCCCAAGGTCATTTCTCATCTTCTCGAAAAATTCAATTTGAAAAAAAACTCGAAAAATTAAAAACTCGAAAAAACTCGAAATAATGAGAACAATTCTTTCTCTTCTTATTGCCTTTGCTGCAATTATCACCGGTAAGTTTTGGGATTTCAAACCACAAAACTAAAGAGGTTTTTTTTTTCAGCACCAGCTCGTGTTGTCAACGGAATTACTGTCTATAATGGAATCCTGGACTCTTCTATTCCAATCGATTCAATTATCTCTGAGCTTATGGGTGTCGGATCATTCAAACTCAAAGATCTCAACTCATTTGACAAGACAGGAGTTGATAATGCAGTGGGGAAGATTACCGGAGCAAAGATCTCATTTGAATCTGTCTAAACAAATAAAAACATTATTTTTTAATTCATTTTGGTGATCACATTGAATAATTGCCTTCGGTCAACTTTGGGGGCTCGTAGAAAATCGGGAAAAAGAGGAATCTTTCTGAATTTTTAAGGGTGGTTTATTCGTAGCTAGAACTGCATTTTTGTAGTTTATTACTTTTTCTAGGACCATTTTTAAGGGCTACACGGCTCCTGTAAACAAATCTCAATTGGATTTTGGCGATTTCAAAAAGGAGGTTATTTATGCGCTCAGTTTTTGAGAAGCTGGGGTTTTTTGGGATTTTTAGGAGTGAAGACTCTGAGGATCTTTTTATACGGCTATTAGGTCTTGGTAAAATTTATAGAGCATTCTGAACCGGTTTCTGAGGTATTTCCTAAACATCTGGGATTTCAGTCGCTGCGAGAAAAAAATATTTTTCAAAACTTTTTTTTTAATCAAAAAAGTCCTAACCTTTTCCCCGTGACCTTTGCTCACGTCCCCCACCCTTTCCCTGATTCCCGTGCCGAAGGTCATTTCTTATCTCCTCGAACAATTCAATAAGAAAAAAAACTCGAAACACTCGAAAAAATGAGAAAAATTGTTTCTCTCCTCTTCGCCGTCGTTGCTGTTATTACGGCCGGTAAGTTTTGAGACTACAAACTACAAAAAAAAAAGAATACTTCTTTCAGCACCAGTGACAATTAAGTCGGGAGTCTCAAAAGAACTGGAGATCAGACCCGAAAATGGTAGAGATTATTCTGGTGGAGCTGGAGGGTCTGCAGGTAAGCTTAGGCACCTTTTGGGCCTCCTAAACTGTCACTTTCAGACTACACTACCCAACTCCCTAACTTTATCGCTGAACGCCTACTCCATCATCGACAGAAAAGAGGGACTAATGGTAAGGATCCTCCTGATCCTTATAATTTATTTATGTATCTTCAGATGACCCATTCTCCGACCTCCAAACACGAATCTCGACTTTTGCCCGTGTTGTCAATGGAATTACTGTCTACAATGGAATTTTTGACGGTTCTACTCCAATCGATTCAATAATTTCTGAGCTAATGGGTGTCGGATCATTCAATCTTCAAGATCTCATGTCATTTAACCCGGACGAAGTCAAGAAGGCAGTGAAAAAGATCAACGAAGTAAAAATCTCCAACACAACAAGAGATATAGGAAGACACGTGGTGAATCTGTTCAAGATAAAGGAGATGTATCAGAAAGCCGGAAGTCTTAATTCTCTTCCTAATGAAGCTGCTATCAAGGCATTGAACTCATTGAATGGCTCGGACCTTCAGAAGATCAATACAATTTCCGTTGATTCAAAGGCTACTCTGACCGAATTGTCGACTGCCATTGAAAAATTGATGAAAGTCGTAGAAGAGAAGAGGATAATGGAAACTCTTGAAGCTCTGGAACCCTTCAATCGATATGTCCAACTTATCCAGTTTTCCGGCGACTACGAAATAAACTCCTTAAAGAATTTCAATCAATCAGAGAAGGATCAATTGCAAACAGAGCTCGAAGAACTCGGGAAGATCCCAAAGGAGTCATCTTCTGTCCTCCAATTGATGTATTCTGTCGCCGGATCTTCATCTATCAAAAGAGAATTCACTTCTGGATTTGTCAATGGATACGAGGATCTGGGACGTCTGACGGATGATATCGATGATGATTGGATCAAAGAATTAATTGGAAATCACACTTCTTTGAATGAACTAACACAACTCACAACTCTGGTGGATCCAATAAAACAACTCGATGGGAAATGGAAACCGGCGAGGAGCCCACCACTAAGGATGTCGATTCAAAAAGCAGCAATGATCGAGGATTCATTTGGAAATTTCACTGGAATTGGGAAAACTGTGGCGGATGTCATTGCATCGTTCAAGATCTCTCCGTCTTCCAGAGGTATTCTTATGTTCTCTGCCATGAAGGTAATGAGCATCCAATCGGGACTGTTGGTTTATAAATTGGCCACTTTAAAAAGTCTACAAGCCAAGATATCTTCTCAGTTGAATACTTCCGATACACTCAATCCACAATATTTTGCGGAAATAAAACAGTTGATCGATGAGGTTAAGGCTGTTCCAAAAGTGGAAGAACTTGGGGACCAGCTCTCCCAAGGTGCTCAGTTTGTTACTGGTTTTCAATCTACATTTGCCGACTTCATCGCATACTTCGATTCTCTGAATGGATTCACCAGTCTATCGAAAGAAGCCATCACAGCTGTCAAAGTAGCGATTCAGATTAGTGATATTCAAAACGATAATGAATTCACTAATAATATCGATTCCATTTCCTCCTCGATAACTGCTTCTATTGATTTGCTCACCGAAGTCAATTCGACGATCGAAACGATCAAGGTAAGTATTTTTTCGGCTGAATATTTAAAAAATGCCATATTTCAGGCAAAAACTGCTAACAAAAACTTGGTTCAGCTCAAAGATCTCAGCAAACACTCGAAATCTCTTTGTGATGCTTCCTCTATCATTGATATGATGCAAAAACTGCTGGACAAGTCTTCCGCTCTCTCTGATATCGCTAAAAATGGATATTTCGTGGATGACAACGTTGGCAAAACAACTCCAGGAGTCAAAAACAAAATCGGAGAAAACTGGCAAGATTTCTACGAATTGAGACAAAAGATCTTCCAATTGCTTCCGGAAGCCCGGGCAAAAAGAAACGAAGTCGTGAAGCCGAAAACGGAAAATTTGGAGGACTATGGACCAATTTTGGAGCAGTTTTCTGGTTTAGAAAACGTGGATTTGGATGTGGAACACCGGATAGTGGCTGTCGATGCACTCTACCCAAAAGTTGCGCAAACTGACCAGCCACCATTAGAATCGTTGAAAGCTTCACTGGAACAAGTTGCGGATCTGGATCTCTCGTTTTCCAAATACAGTATCTCCGGAATCTCTAAATCGTTGACTTCCATCCAGAAAGTGTTTTTGAGTACTATTCCAACTGTAACAGTCATGCCGACAAAACCAGCTCAGAAAGGAAAACAGATTCAAGTGGTAATGACGACTGAAGCACCTCCAAAAAAGGATGAGTCAGTTCGAATTAAAAGTTTTTCTTCTTTATTTCCCAATTTCAGAAATTTAATTTGGTACATATTGGGTTCCGTTGTTGTGATTTTAGTCATAGCCGGTATCCTAAGCTACATATTCCGATCAAAGCTTGCTAGTTGTATGCCATGTAAGAAGAAAAAGAAGGAACAGGAAAGTAGTTCATCAGAAGGTGAGTATTCGGACAATAATTATGAGATTAAAAAGAGATTCATAGATCCCGAAAAAGAAGAGAAAAACGGACGTCGTAGTAGAGAAAGAAATCCGAGTCGAAACCGCCCGGCTGGAAATCGAAATGCACGCCAAAATCCCGATCCAAATGGAAGAAGAGAACAAAGTCCAGCTGCAAATCAAATCGAAAATCCAAGGCCAGGTGGACATCAGATACGAAATCCAAGTCCCGCTGGGAATAATAATCAAAATCTGAGGCCAAATGTGAATAGGAATCAAAATCTGAGGCCAGCTAGAATTGTGAATCCAGATCCAATTCCCGTTGAAAACGGTAATCGAAATATAAGACCGGCAGAAAACAGAAATGGGAATCTAAGACTGGATGGGAACGAAAATGGAAATCCAGGCGCACCGCGGCCGCCGGCTCAAGGTATGCAGCCCGTCCAACACGTGCCAGTCATGGAGCAGCTTGGCCTGACGGTGCGAGCCGAACATGTGCCTGTCCTAGAGCAGCTGGGACTGGTGGAGGAGCGCCCGCGGGATGAATACTTCGATGACCAGGACGAGGACGACACGCTTCGGTGCGTCCAATCGATTACTAACTAGCCGCTTTTTCCTGCATTTTTATAAAACTTTGTGATTAATTTAATTAATTGAATAAAATTTGAATAATAAAATTTTTTATTGAAATGATAAAAATGAAGAAAACATTACAAACTACAACATTTTAGAGCGAGAAATTCTAAATATTTTTGCACTAAAAAATTTTTTGATCCGAGTTACGGTAGCCGAGATACACCGCTTCACAGCAAGAAGAACCCCTTACAACAAAATTTCAAAATGGGCGGAGCCTAATACAAATAAGTTCATTGAAATCAGCACCTTCGAAAACCCCCAAAAATCAATTTTCAGCTCGATTCCATCATTTTTAAATTTTCAGATAAACCGCGCCGCAGACTTGCAAAAAGTGGGCGGAGCCTATTTTTCAACTTGCTTTAAATAAGTCGCCTGAAGCTAGAAATCAGGTTTTCGGGGTTTTCAAGGGCGCTGGTTTCAATAAAGGCAATGAGAATAAGCTCCGCCCACTCTGCAATTTTGCGGCGCGGTTTTCTCAAAATTTTCAAAATGCTCAGATCAAGCCGGAAATCCGGTTCCGGGGGTTTTCAGGGACGCTGAGTTGGAATTTAGGGGTTTCGAAGCGATCTGAGCCTTGGAAATCTCAAAAAAAAAACCAAAAAAGGTTACGGTAGCTGAGATAAGGCTCCCAAAAAAGATAATTACACAAAAACACATTTTATTTGTAAATACTCTTTCAGAATTAGTTAATTGAACGTTGACAATGATCACTTATTGGAGGATCACATAGCAATACTATTATTCGTATTGCTGGTGGTTCCCATCAGCGATCCGACGGTACTAGTACCAGTCTGTCCGTCGCCAGTTGTTGCTCCAGTGGTTGTTGCTCCTCCAGTCACTCCCATTGTATTTCCAGTTGCTCCGGCTGCAATCGTCTCAACGCCACTGGTAGTGTTACCGAATCCGACGCCGGTTAGGCCGCCAGTGACTCCTGAGACGTCGCATCCGTAGCGTTTGTACATTCCGCGGTACCTGAAGGTATATCTCGAGAAGGGGCGGAGCTAGAGAAAAACTACCAACTACAAAATTGCTCAGCTTAAAATTCTACACAATTTCTTAGTTGAAAGTTTTTAGATAGGGCTTACGGTAGCCGAGATACAGGGCTTTGAAGTTAGAGTAGGCTAGAGCGCAGAGAAACCAGATTCCTCTGCGTCTCTGACCTGCCGTCTTCAAGGGGCTATATCTCAAGAACCAGAAAAGATAGGAGCATGGTTTAGAAGAGAAAAAGGCTCAGAATTTTCAGCTTTACAAGTATGTCAAGTTCATTTTTGAAAAATCAAAAAAAATTTTTTGAAAACGCAAAAATTAGTTTTTTTTGGAAAATTTTTTTTTTTATAGTAGAGATAAAAGAAGACGGTCAATTTAAAGTTGCTCAGCTTAAAATTTTGAACAATTTTTTAGTTAAACGTTTTTTGCTAGGGGTTACGGTAGCCGAGATATAGAGCTTTGAAGTTAGAGGAGGCAAGAGCTCCTTTGCGTCTCTAGCCTCTATCTGAAGAAGGGGCGGAGCTAGAGAAAAACTACCAACTGCAAAGTTGCTCAGCTTAAAATTTTGAGCAACTTTGCAGTTGACAGTTCTCCCATTCGGGTTACGGTAGCCAAGAAAAACTCACCAAACAGCGAAAACAGTCCGTTTGAACAAGTAGAAGATGGATTCTCCGATGGCCAAAGTGAGAAGAGTTCCAGACAAGAACCCAAAATACACTCCCCATGTCCACCATTTTCCTTGAACATAGACAGCTCTGGAGAGTCCCTCAACGTCTGAAGGATCAACTCGAACATTCGGAAGCACTCGAGGAGCCTTTGGTGTCGTTGTTGCAATGATATCAATGATTGGTTCCTGGGTAGTAGTGGTTTTTTTCTCGGCTGCTGGGACGGATAGAGGGTGTCCTGTGGCATTGAATAGGTTTCCGACGAGTACTTTAGAGGGGTCAGAGGTTAGAGTTTTTCCGTGTTGGATGTTCTGAAAAAAGGTACCGTAACCCGCATCAAAACTTTTTTGTTTTTTTGAAGATTCCTGAAGCCCAGATTGCTTCAAGAACCATAAATTCCGACTCAGCGTCCTTGAAAACCCCCGAAAACTAATTTCCAGCTTGATCTGAGCACTTTGAAAATTTCGGAAAAACCGCGCCGCAAAATTGCAAAGTGGGCGGAGCCTATTCTAATTGGCTTTATTGAAACCAGCGCCCTTGAAAACCCCGAAAACTCAATTTCTAGCTTCAGGCGACTTATTTAGAGCAAGTTAGAAAATAGGCTCCGCCCACTTTTTGCAAGTCTGCGGCGCGGTTTATCTGAAAATTTCAAAATAATGGGATTGAGCTGAAAATTGATTTTTAGGGGTTTTCAAAGGTGGTGATTCTAAAAAAATTGTTTTTGTTAGGCTCCGCCCACTTTGCAACTTTGCCGCAGAGGGTATTCCGGCTTTGAAGCCATATATCTCAAGTACCGTAACCCCTATCTAAAAGTTGTCAACTACAAAAATATCACAGATTCTACCGTAATCATCATAAAAGAACCGTCGATCACAAAAATATTAAGGATTCCTTTCTTTCACCAATTCAAAAAATCAACTTTTTCGAATTTTGAAATTTTTTGGAAAAATTATTATTTCGTAAAACTATTACTACCATCTTGTAGAGCTAAAAATTCTGATTATTTTAGTCTTTTGAACCATTTCTCTATCTTCTCTGCGTCTCGAGATATAGCGCTTTGAAGCTCGCGGCGAGGGAGGAGAGAGCGCAGAGAAGCTAGAGTGTCTGCGCCTCCTCTAACTTCAAAACCTTGTATCTCAGCTACCGTAACCGCTATGTAAAAACTTTCAACTACAAAGTTGCTCAAAATTTCTCGCTCTACAATTCAGTGTTTATAATTTTTTTCTAGCTCCGCCCCTTCCCCCAAACCAACACACCTTCGAAAAGATACCAGCATGTGGAACCAAACAATCATCACTCGGGAAAAAGAAAGCCAACTTCGCCGCAGAATCCGCCTGGTATCCTGTCGAATCACTCGTCACAAACTCTCTATGATCATTTCCAAAATAAAATTCCGGACGTGTCTTTGTAGGATCCCCTTGAGATGTCACCCCATACCCAAACTCAATAGCCACGAGTCCTTGGTGCCTATGACTCATCATATCAATCATGGAAGCTCTTCCCTTCTTTCCCCAAACAATTACTCCATTATGGAACAAAACATCGATAGTGAAGTCTGAATTACAGGTGGGGGTTCTCGTATCGTCGTTGAATCCATCTGGATCATAACAAATTCGGAATGAGGTGCATTTTTCGGGTTGAACGTATATCATTGATTGGTAGGAGGCCGGGAACATTGTCAGCTTCACTACAGTACCCCTGTCACATGCTGTTTCGCATTTCGTGTAGGAGACTCCAGAGGCGGTCTGGTGAGGGAAGATGAACGGGACACGCTCCAGGTATTCGGATCTCTGAGGTACAAACTAGATTTTTGTATAATAGAAGGCCTAAATACCTCATCAGCAAACAAAAAGGGTCTCAAATTGAAGGTCTCTTCTCCGGCTGGCAACCATCTCGGGATTTGATGCCATTTAGTCTTCCCCCTTTCCAGGGTACCCGAAAGAGAACCGTCCATACTGTAGCAGTTCTCTTCGTTGGCCAGAAGGACAGAGGAGGTGGAGGCTGTCTGGAAATGGGGATTTTCTGGGGGAATAGAAGAGATAGAGGGGGATTATCAACTGGAGAGCGAAGAAGAAAAATTTTGGATCATTTTTGTAGTCAAAAGTTTTTTGGTAGGGGCTACGGTAGCCGAGATATAGCGCTTTGAAGTTAGGAGAGGTTTTTCTTGGGAATCTAGTTTTTTTTGAGCGCGATAACTTAAAAACTACAGGAGCTACAAAAAATTACAAACTACAAAGTTGCTCAGCTTAAAATTCTACACCTTTTCGCAGTTAAAAATTTTTTGCGAAGGGTTACGGTAGCCTAGATATAGCGCCTCAAAAATGAAAAAAATTTTCGGAAAAATTTTTTTTTGAAGGTTAGGTTATTTTGGGGGCTAGCTCAAAAACTACAGTAACTAGAAAAAACTACAAATTAAAAAGTCGTAGAGAAAATAATTTTAAGCAACTTTGTTGTTGAAAATTTTTTGCTAGGGGTTACGGTAGCCGAGATAAACCGCTTCAAAGCCAGAAGAATCCCTGCGGCAAAATTGCAAAGTGGGCGGAGCCTAATAAAAACAACTTTATCAGAATCAGCGCCCTTGAAAACCCCTAAAATTCAATTTTCAGCTTGATCCCATCATTTTCAAATTTTCAGAAAAACCGCGCCGCAGACTTGCAAAAAGTGGGCGGAGCCTATTTTCTAACTTCCTTTAAATAAGTCGCCTGAAGCTAAAAATTAAGTTTCAGGGTTTTCAAGGGCGCTGATTTCAACAAAGCTATTTAGAATAGGCTCCGCCCACTCTGCAATTTTGCGGCGCGGTTTTTTCCAAAAAAAAATTTTTTTTGTAAAATGTTCAAAAAACCAATTTTCAGGGGTTTTCAAAGCCGCTGAGTCCAAATTTAACATTTTCAAAGCGATCCGAAGCCCTCAGATCAAGCTGAGAACTAATTTTTCTAGTTGACTATTTCTTGACTAGGTACCCCAGGGCTTACCGTAGGCCATTCCACTTGCTTCGACTCACAAACCAACACATTCGATTTTTCTGGAGCTGGCGCCATAATTTCCGTCGTCGTATCCTTATTCATATTTGACGTCTTCCCCAAATTATCTCCTTTAGCTGGGTAATCCTTATCACTACACACCATCATTTCACACTCTTTCCTAAAATCCCTCTTAAAATCCCCGAATCCACCCCCAGTTTCCTGGGTCAGCGTGATTCTAGAGGGTGTCGGCTCACAATCCACATAGATTTCCACGTGGGATGAGAATTTTGGGTTTTCTTTTGTCACAAATCCAGGATTCAAATTCTCTACAGTTGTTTTTCCACAATGAGTGAATTCCTCGTGGAACTTCCCGAATGCAGCGATTTTCCGAGAGGATTGAGGCTCTCCGACGGCTATCGGAATATTTATACCGTAGTACTGGGCAGGGGCCTGTTGATGGGACACCGAGAAGAAGAGAAGGAGAAGAAGAACTGAAAAGGGCTTATTTTGAAGGCCCTTAGAGACTAGAATACCTTTCATCTGTGCTCCCGGGTCTCTCTTCTGAGATTGTTTTTACACAACGAGTCAATCCGATAGATTGGAAGATTTCTTATTGAATTTTTTTTGAGGGGGGAAACACGTGGAAATGAGGGTAGAAGGATAATGGGGAAGAGTCACGTCATTTTTAAATTTTTTTTTCTTTTCTTCAAAAAATTGTTTCCTTCTTAAAAAAGGCTTTTTGTTCATTTTTTTAGACCTTTTTTTTAAATAGGCCTTTTTCTTTTTTTTTCCTTTTTCTTTATTTAAAAAGGTCTTTTTCTTTATTTTAAAAGGCCTTTTTCTTTTTTTAAAAAGACCTTTTTCTTTATTTAAAAAGGTCTTTTTCTTTATTTAAAAAGGCTTCTTTTTATTGAGGGTGCAAACACTCAATCCGAGCCATTAGGATATTAATTGCCAGCTGTTCGACACCAGATCGGTTTACTAGAGGGTGGAAGGGCATTTGGGGTGGACATGGTGTTGTGAGAAGTGAGGGGTTCCTTTTATATTGATTTATTCTTTATGTGTATTTTCTTCTTCTTTTTATCCTTTTTATTTTTCTAATTAATTTTTTATTCAAAAAACTTTTTTCTGAAAAGGTCTTCTTCTTTTTTCTAGAAGTCTCTTTTCTTCTTCTCAAAAGTCTTTTTTCATTTTTCCAAAAAAAATTTTTTCAAAATTTTCCTTTTACTTCTTACTCTTTCCTTCCATATTTCAAACCCCCTTCTATTTTTACAACCCTTTTGACGTCACAATAAGCACATTCATATCCCCAAAAGACTATTGGATGACCCCAATTTCCTTTTGCATCATCAGCTTCCCCCTTTTTTATTCTAAATATACATTCATCTACCCCTTTCTTGCATTTTACAACTCCTCTGGGTCTGCTTATTCAACGAATCGTGTTTCTCAGAGATACAAACTGATAAACAATTTCCTCTTCTTATTTGCACAATGATTCAAAATGAAAAGAACACGAGAGGTATACGTCATGGGAAACGTTTCCCTTTTTTACTTCGAAAGGTATCATATTTCATATTCTACCTTTTTGAGAGAGAAGAAGAAGAAGAAGTTTCCAGTTGACTAATCTTATGAAATACTCTAGTTTTTGGAAACGGAGAAGCGTGAGAAAATTGGGATTAGGAGACAGATTTCTGTTTTTTTTTTTTTTTGAAAATCCTCTCTTTTTAAATTTGAAAAGCTCTTTTTTTTTTTTCAAAAAACCTTTTTTTTAAACCTTTTTTTTTTTCGAAAATCTCTTTTTTATTTTTTGAAAAGACATTTTTCTTCTTTTTAAAAAAATTCGTTTTCTTAAATTAAAAGGCCTCTTTCTTAATTTAAAAAAGCCTTTTCTTTTTTCAAAAATCCTTTTTCTTTTTTCAAAAATCCTTTTAATTTTTTTTTAAAAGTCCTTTTTTAAAGAAAAACCTGTTTCTTTTTTTCGAAAATCTCTTTTTCTTTATTCAAAAAGGCCTTTTTCTTCTTCTCCTTCTCTTTTTTTTCAAAACTCATTTTTCTCATTTTTCCAAAAATAGATTCTAGTTTCAATTTCTTCTCTATCTAATCCAACTCAAGAGTCCATCTAATAAAAATGTTTCTCACGTATCCCATTTAATTTCATCGTCCAATGACGCCAATGTGGTTTTCGAGCTTTTTGGTTATTTTAGATTAGAAAAAGTCAATTATTTTGAAACTAGATTATCTAGAGAGATATGAGAGATAGGGAGAGACTATAAACTACAAGGTTGTAGAGCAAAAAATTTTAAATTTTTTTCTAGTTGACAGTGTTTGGATTAGGATTACGGTAGCTAAGATATAAGGCTTAGAAATCTATATAAGCTGAAAAAAACTACAAGAAGAGTCCTTTTCTCTTTCCCAAACAGTTTTCTCTTCTCCTTCCCCACGTGTTGTTTCACCGACAATATAATCTCCCATCGCTGCTTCCCCCCTTCCTTCCGTCCGAAAATCGAATCGAATCACCTTTTTTCTCTGCGTCTCTTCCCTCTCTTATACACTTTGAAGCCTTTTTACAGCTGATGAAAGGTTGTCTTGGTTACTAGTTGTCAGCAACTAGTGATTATGAATTGAAAGTGTATTGGAAGGGGAAAGAGAGTGCACTTTTAAAACATTGACGTGTCTTTTTGATATTTCATAATCATAGGTTTTTTTTGTAGGAATTTCTTTTTTCTTTTTTCTAAAATCTTTTCATTTTGTGGAATTTTTTTTCTTGAAGTTTCTTTTTTCTTTTCTTCAAAATTCGTTTTCTTTTTTCCAAAAATCCTTTTTCTTTTTTTAAAAAAGCCTTTTTCTTTATTTGAAAAAGCCCTTTTTCTTATTTTCCAAAAATCCTTCTTATATATTTAAAAAGCCCTTTCTTTTTTATTTAAAAGGTCTTTTTTTATTCAAAGGATCTTTTTTAATTTAAAAGGTCTTTTCCTTTATTTTAAAAGGCATTTTTCTTTTTTTCCCTTTTTTCATTCAAAAGGTCCTTTTTCTTTTTTAAAATACCTTTTCTATTTTTTCAAAATTCTTTTTTTTTTTTTTTTTTCTCTTTTTTCCAAAAAACCTTCTTTTTCTAATTTTCATTCTTCTTCTTCTTTCCTTGTACTATTTTACTCTTTCCTTCCAAATCTTTTCCTCTTTTTTCAATTTCTGTTCTCTTAAACTTTACTCTCTTTCTTCTTACTCACATCATCCCGTTCTCCTCCTTTTTTCTATTCTTGACCTTGAACCTTTTTACTTCTTTTTGTTCATCGAATCAAGTGTAACAAGTAATTCCCTCTTCCTATAGATTTTTCTAGCTTCTCTCTCTCTCTCTCTCTCTCTCTCTCTCTTGCAATTATCCCAGTATCAACCCCCTAATCATAACCATTTGATAACAAAACAAGTCATGCGCGATATTTAATCACACGGCTCATGATATCAGAAGGCGTGCTCCGGTTGCCAGGAGACTTCAGCTGTTTACTGACATTTCCCAACCTCGCGCCCAACTTTTTCCTTCTTTTCCAACTTTTTTTCCGTGAGAAAGAGCTCTTTTCTCTTCTTTTTTATTGAAAAAGGCCTTTTTATTTTTTTAAGAAGGCCTTTTTCTTTATTTAAAAAGGCCTTTTTCTTTATTTGAAAAATCCATTTTCTTCTTCTGATCATCCCTAAATTTCAGAATGGACGCCAAGCCATCAGCTCCAGGATATCCACAGGCACCTCCAGCTTACGCTGAGGCTGCTGGCGGAGTTCCGCCTCAAACGGCAATCATCTATCCGCCACAACAGATGCCTCATCCACAAGGGGCTCCAGGACAACCGGTATATCTTTTGAGATAGGGGACTACAAACTACAAAAATGTAGAGCAGAAAAAATGAAATATTTTTGTAGTTGAAAGTTTTTTGTTACAGGTTACGGTAATCGAGATATAGGGCTTCAAAGTTGGGGTAGGCTAGAGCGCAGAGAAACCAGAGTCCTCTGCGTCTCTGACCTGCCATCTTCAAGGGGCTATATCTCAAGAACCAGAAGAGATAGGAGAATGGTTCAAGGGACAAAAAGACTCAGAATTTTTAGCTTTACAAGCCTGTTAAGTTCATTTTTGAAAATTAAAAAAAAATTTTTGAAAACGCAAAAATTATTTTTTTTTGGAAAAAAATTGTTAAAAATTTTTATAGACCCTCATATCTCGGCTACCGTAACCCCTACCAAAAAATTTCCAACTAAAAAAATATTTCATTTTTCCTACTCTACAACTTTGTAGTTTGTAGCCTCCCCCTATCTCTACTCGGTCCCAAGATAAACCCCAAACTTCCAGATCTATGTTGTTCAACAACCACAAGAGATCATCATTGTCCAATCGGCCACTAAAATGGCTCCGTCTTTTGATCCATACCAAGAATTCTGCCCACATTGCAATGTAAGTTAAGCCACGCCTCCTCCCCAGACTACAAACTACAAACTACAGTTGACTGTGACCACACGAGTCGAACGCACAATGGGATTCTGTTCATGGACAATGCTTTTCTTGGGTCTCTTCGTCTTCTTTCCACTTCTCTGTTGCTTCTGTTTGGATGGATTCAAGGATTCAAGACATGCGTGTCCACAATGTTCAACGATTCTCTCTTATAAAAGAAGATAAGATCCTTCTTTTTCTTTTTCTTTTTCTCAAAATTCCATGCTTTGTTGCCCCCTTATTTATCAGTCTTTTATTCATGTGAACATATTTTTGGAAATAAATGGAAGAAGAAAAAGAGATTTTTAGATAAAGAAAAAGGCCTTTTTAAATAAAAAAAAAGGATTTTTGAAAAGAAGAAAAAGGCGTTTACAAAAAAAAGACGTTTTTGAATAAAATAGCCTTATCGAATAAATAAGAAGGATTTTTGGAAAATTAGAAGAAGCCTTTTTATATAAAAAGAAGGGATCTTTCTAAAAAGAGAAGAAATTTTGGAAAAAAGAAGAAAAAGGCCTTTTAAATAAAGAAAAAGGATTTTTGAAAAAGAAAGAAGGCTTTTTAATAAAAAAAAGGCCTTTTTTAAATAACGAAAAAGGTCATTTCTGCAAAAAAGGACTACAGTATGACATTTCCCGTCCATGAATTTCATATGTTTCCTAATGAAATTCGTCTCAAAAGCCCCATAAACCGGAGCCTCTAAACCCTCCTATAAATTGCTCATCCTTCTTCTTTTCATCCATTTCCCTTCCTCTATTCCTTCATGTTAACCCTTGAAAGCTGTCCAAAAGAAGAGCCAAAATACACGAAAAACAAGTTACCGTATCTAGAGTACTGTAGAGATTGTGAGGTGAGTCTAATCCATAGAAAACACCAAAAATTTTTCGAAATCCTAGAAATCAGTGATCACAACTACAAAAAGAACATGTGGAATGCTGAATTTCATTCTTTTCATCGCCTGTCTCTTCTTTCCCTGCCTTATTGTCTTATTTTGGTGTCGTTGTTTCATGGATATCTCCCATAAGTGTCCAGAATGTCAGAAGACCATCGGAAGACGAGATATAATAGAATCTAATTTGGAGAGGGGAGTTGAGAGAGAATAAATTGTTTTTGCTTTTTTCTCAAAAACCTTCGTAGTTACACGGAAACTACAAACTACAAAGTTGCTCAGCTTAAAATTCTACACAATTTCTTAGTTGAAAGTTTTTAGATAGGGGTTACGGTAGCTGAGATATAGCGCTTTGAAGTTGGAGAGCGTAGAGAATTATGCGGGCATTGCGAAAAGCGTTGTATCTCAAAAAGGGGCGGAGCTAGAAAGAAACTACAAACTACAAAATTGTAAAGCTTAAAATTTTAAACATTTTATTAGTTGACAACTTTTTGATTAGGGCTACGGTAGCCGAGATACACCGCTTTAAAGGGAGAGCAATGTCCAGGGGACCGCGCGGCGAAATTGCAAAACTGGGCGGAGCCTAATAAAAATAACTTTATCAGAATCAGCACCTTTGAAAACCCCCTAGAAATCAATTTTCAGCTCGATCCCATCATTTTGAAATTTTCAGAAAAACCGTGCCGCAGACTTGCAAAAAGTGGGCGGAGCCTATTTTTCAACTTGCTTTAAATAAGTCGCCTGAAGCTAAAAATTGATTTTTCGGGGTTTCCAAGGACGCTGAACTCAATGAAACCAATTAGAATAGGCTCCGCCCACTCTGCAACTTCGCCGCAGGGTTTTTCCAAAAAAAAATTTTTTTTGAAAAATGCCCAAAAAACCAATTTTTAGGGGGTTTTCAAAGGCGCTGAGTCCGAATTTCACACTTTCAAAGCTCCCTAAAGCCCTGAAATCCAAAAAAAAAACAAAAGAAAAAATCATTGAAACTTTTCATTAGGTCCCTATAATTTTACAGTGAGAAGCATTTTTTTTTTGGTTCGACATTTGCTTGGGCTTAGGCGAGTTGAGCACCCTTGGCCGGTTCGGCAGATCCGAAGAGTCCGTAGACCAGAGCCTTCGAGAAGAGGAACGAGGCGACGAGAAGCAGTTGGTACTGGTGGATCTGCAAAAAAAGTTGGTTAACCAGAAAAGTGGGCGTGGCTTACTCTATTCGGAGCACTCAAATTCTTAAAAGCAATCTGAAGAAGAGCCGCCGAGGCTCCACTATAGAGAGCCGAAAGCAAGAAGTAAGAAAACGATAGAGCACCAGAAGCCAGACCAAGAGCCAACTGAACTCCAAAAGCGGCTCCAACGGCTCCGCCCAAAAGTGGCAAATGGGCGGTGCCAACCTGTCCGGCGATCAGAGGGTACGCAAACGCAATCACCAGAGGTGTCACAAATCCAAGTGGTTGACCACTCAAATAAGTGTACGAAATCGAGTGTCCCATCAGAATTCCCTGGGTAAGAGCCAACAGGAGAAGTTGGAATCGAGTGGCCGATGTGGATCCATCCTCAGCATTCAATTGATAGGCTCCAATAGCTGGAAGAACCAAAGTGGCAAGGATTGCAGCTCCGGCACGTCCAATAAAGATTCCGAAAATCGGAGAGAGCACATATCCACCAATGATCGAGGCGATACCGGCGCCGAGCAAAAGGATAGAGGACCATCCGAAAATTTCGACGACCGACGATGTTGGAAGACCAATTGGTGATTGAGTCTCTTGGAGAGCTTGGATGAGTTCTTGGGTTTGGGGTTGGATTTGGGATTGAAGTTGCTGGAGTTGGGCGGGGCCTTCTTGTTGGAGGACGGCGGCGCGTTGGCGGAGTCCTGGAATTTTAAATTTAGGCTTAGGCTTAAAAAAATTAACTTAGGCTTAGGCTTGAAAAATTCAGCTTAGGCTTAGGCTTGGTTAGGCTTAGGCTTAAAAAATTAAGATTAGGCTTGAAAAATTTATTCTTAGGCTAAGGCTTGAAAAATCAAACTTAGGCTTAGTCTTTGAAATTTTTGCTTAGGCTTAGGCTTAAAAAATTCAGCTTAGGCTTAGGCTTGAAATTTTTGCTTAGGCTTAGGCTTGGTTAGGCTTAGGCTCAAAAAATTGAACTTAGGCTTAGGCTTAAAATCTTTTAATTAGGGTTAGGATTAAAAAATCAAGCTTAGGCTTAGGCTTGAAAATTTTTTCTTAGGCTTAGGCTTGGAATTTTTGCTTAGGCTTAGGCTTGAAAAATTATACTTAGGCTTAGGCTTAAAAAATTAAACATAGGCTTAAGCCTAAATTTTTAGGCTTAGGCTTAAAAAATTTAGGCTTAGACCCTCAGGCTTAAGCCTAAGTTTTTGGGCTTAGGCTTAAATATTTAGGCTTAGGCTTGAAAAATTCAACTTAGGCTTAGGCTTGAAAAATTCAGCTTAGGCTTAGGCTTGAAAACTTAGGCTTAAGCCTAAAAACTTAGGCTTAGGCTTGAAACTTTTGCTTAGGTTTAGGCTTAAAAAATTATACTTAGGCTTAGGCTTAAAAATTTATCCTTAGGCTTAGGCTTGAAAAACTCAGCTTAGGCTTAGGCTTAAAACTTTTGTTTTGGCTTAGGCTTAGAAAATTAAGCTTTAACTCTTAGGCTTAGGCTTAGCACCCTTCTGCTAACCTTCAGCAGCCTGTTGGATGTCCTGAACATAATTAGCATATGTCTTGGTGACAAAAGCAATCGAAGCATCTTCCTGTCCGGCTCCAATTGGAGCTCCTCCTCCCATTTGAGATCCTGGCGATGGAACTCCTCCATCTTGTGGTGGTGGGGCGGCGGCGATTCCTCCGTCTTGAGCCGGTGGCGGGGCACCTCCTTCTGCTGGAGCAGGGGCTCCTTCAATCGGTGGTTGTTGTCCTGGTTCGGCCATTTCTCTTACACACTGAAATTTTTCAGTTGGGGGAGGGGCGTGGCTTAGGGGGCGGGGCTTACCTGAAGTTTTCCAACTCTGTGGGATGTCGAGTAAGAATCAAATATTGAAGCTCTTCACTGATTTTCCCCTTCTTAAATACCCTTTTAGGGGAGAGATTTAGGGCAAAGATAAGAGGGACACGTTGGAACGCCACGTGGCAGAAATGATGATAATTCAATTTCTGGAAAAACAAGGAGGGTCACGGTGGATTATTGAAAAAGGAAAAATTAATTGAAAAAAAAAATCATTTTTAGCTGGAGAACGCGAATTTTTGAAAATCGAAAAAAATTCGAAAAATCGTGGATTCTGAAAAACTTAAAACTACCGTAACCCTGTCAGTTTTTATCCAAGATTTATGAAAAATAGCGCATTGAATTTAACTCGCCGATAGCTTTTAAATGAGTATAATCATGGCTAGGTTTGGAACTTCTGAAATTTTCGAAAAATCCGAAAAATCGTGGATTCTGAAAATCTTGAAACTACCGTAACCCAATCAGTTTTGCTCCTAAATTAATAAAACCTAGCGCAATAAACTCAGCTAACCAAGAGCTTTCAAATGAATATAATCATGACTATATTCCGACAATTGTGAAAAATTGGTTATTTTGGTTTAAAGGCGCATAGCGATTTTCGAAAATTTTTTAGAAGTCCCAAAATACCAGGAAACCATTTTTTCTTAATTTTCAGGTATAGCTGAGCTATAAAAATTACAGCTTAGCAAATAAAAACCAAAAATAGTGAAGTTATGAGAGTATTTTGAAAAAAAAACCTGCCCTAAAACTACAGTAATCCCCCTTCAGAATTTATCTAATCTTGTCGAAACTTTTATTTTTGAATTCAGCTCGCTGAGACCTTTCAAATGAGTATAATCATGACTAGCCTAGCTTCATTTTGAATTTCGGGGTTAGAGACGCAGGCACTCTGGTTTCTCTGGTGTCTCTAACCACAAAATTCAAAGTGCTCCAAACCTAGTCAAAATGGGGCTCATTTGAAAGCTCTCAACGAGCTGAATTCAACTAGCTAAGTTTCAAGTGTCAATCTCCACTGTATCCCGGGTTACTGTAGAAAAACTTTTTTCAAAAAATTGTAAAGATCCATTTACTGTAGAGATTCCCAAAAAATATCGTATAAAAAATCCATTTCAAAACCAATTTACTATAAAAGAATATTCAAGTAGTCATTCATTTTTTTTGTTCTATTTCTTTGCGGAGTCTTCCGATCTTCACATCAATTGCTCATCACTATAAAATGGCTCAGGATGTTCACGAGTCAGCTCCAAATCGGGCATCGCCTCCGGAACATTCGAAATCGTGTCATCCTCTCGGGGCTCTACAGTAACCTTGTTATTTTTAATTAGAAGCCTAAAGACTTACTTCTGAATCTCTTCTTGCTCAGACCTTGTATCTTATGGTTACTCTTAACCTTCTTCGCTTTCCGATCCACCGGTTTCTCTTGTTTCGACAACTGTTGTAGTTTTCGAGGCTCTTTCGGTTTATTTTGTTGAGCTATTGGCTGCTCAAGATAGATTTTCTGGCTGCCCCGCCCACTCGAATCAATCGGCTCGTCCTGCAAGTTTCAGATAGGCTCTTCCTTTAAAGCGCTATATCACAGCTACCGTAACCCCTATCAAAAAGTTGTTAACTACAAAATTGCTCAACTTTATTTGCTCTACAACTTTGTAGTTTGTAGTTTCCCTCTAGCTACTGTAGTTTTTGAGTTAGACCGCTTTTAAGCAAGAGTACCTCTTGCAAACCTATCCAAACTTCAAACCCCTGTATCTCAGCTACCGTAACCCCTATCTAAAAACTTTCAACTACAAAGTTGCTCAGAATTTTAAGCTGAGCAACTTTGTAGTTTACCACTTTCCTCTAGCTCCGCCCCTTCTCGATATAGAGGCTAGAGATATAGCTCACCTTGACGACAGTTCTTCTCCGGCAAAAGCACATCACTCGTTACCTCAGTTGCCGAATTTTAGATTATTTCGCGTATTTCGTGAGCGGAACAAATGCAGAAACTTCTTTTTTATGAAATGTTGGAATTCCACGGGGGAGGGGGGTCCCAGGGGGAAGTGTGACCAGGGAATGGGGAAGGTCACGGGAGAAAAGAAGAGGGCCCTTCTTAAAATAATTTTTTGGGGAGTTTTCCGAATTTTTTTAATAGAAAGTGTGTGTACATAGATGAAAAACGGCTTATTTGGGTGCTCAATTTCGTACAGTAATCTAGGTTACCTTCGATTTACCATTTTTAACTTTTCTGAGGGAAAACTCGATCTTCTATGTTATTTCAAAATTTCAGGTCTTTTAATTTATTCTTTTTCAGTTTTTTCACTTCAAAACCAGCGAAAAAAATTATTTCAGAGCTTTTTTAATTTTTACAAAAAATCTGTGACCTTTAAAACTACCGTAATCCCTTCATTTTCACTCCAAACTCCCCAGAACCTTTATTTTCATATTCAGCTCACTGAGACCTTTCAAATGAGTATAATCATGACTAGTCTAGCTTCATTTTTAAATTTTGGGGTTAGAGACGCAGACACTCTGGTTTCTCTGGTGTCTCTAACCCCGAAATTCAAAATGATCGGAACCTAGTCAATATGGGGCTCATTTGAAAGCTCTCAGTGAGCTGAGTTCAATGCGCTATGTTTTGTGAGCCTTGGAGCAAAACTGACCGGGTTACTGTAGTTTCAAATTTTTCAGAAATTTCAGATTTTTCGGAATTTTTCAAAAAATTCCAGTTTTTTCAAATCCAGTCACTATTATACTCATTTGAAAAGCTCTCGTCTAGCCTGATTCAGTTATCTAGGTCTCAAGTTTTGGTAGTCCCCCGGATTACTGTAGAAAAACCGCTCCCAAAAAGAGAGTCTCTGTATCTTCTCCTCTTCCTCTAATTCATCAATCTGCTTCTTCTCCCTCCTCCTTTTTCTCTTGATCAGTTTGTCGTTGACAAACCGCCGCGAATCCGCAGTAATTTCTATTTCAACGCCTTCTTCTTCCTTTCTTTCTTCTTTTTCTTCTTCTTCTTGAATAAGAAGAAGAAGGGGTCGAAGAATAAGTGACATCAGAATAGAAAAAAGACCGGTTTTGTGAATTTAAATTTACATTTTCCCCTTCTTCTTCTTCTGATCAGCATCATCAGAAGCTTCGATGAACAATCTACCGGAATTGATGACCTATGATAAGAGGGGGGCTTGATGGATGATCAATGGTGACGGGGAGGAGTACTGTAGTCAGAGGCTACAGTCATAGAAAGGAGGGATTACGGTAGTCAAGAGATTTGAGCTCGGTAAGCTGCTATCTTCGTTGGTTAAAGCCAAGCTAACTTTGAAGCCTTATATCTCTGCTACCGTAACCCTTGATCAAAAATTATTTACTACCAAAATATGCAGAATTTTATTTCTTACAATTTTATTGTTAAAACTTTTCCTCTAGCTCCGCCCCTTTTTGAGATACAGCCCTTACAAAATGGGGACACAAAATACTGGCCTGAGCTAACTTGAAACGCCTATATCTGGGCTACCGTAACCCCTATCAAAAAACTTTTAATTGATAAAATGTTTAGAATTTTAAGCTGAGCAATTTTGTAGTTTATAGTTTCCGTGTAACTACGAAGGTTTTTGAGAAAAAAGCAAAAACAATTTATTCTCTCTCAACTCCCCTCTCCAAATTAGATTCTATTATATCTCGTCTTCCGATGGTCTTCTGACATTCTGGACACTTATGGGAGATATCCATGAAACAACGACACCAAAATAAGACAATAAGGCAGGGAAAAAAAAAAAACTTTTTTCCAAAAAAAAATTTTTTTTTCGAAATTTTCTTTCAGATTCAAAAAACCAATTTTTTTCTAGTTTCCAGATTACTGTAGTTTCATTTAAAATGCTTGAGTGATAGAAAATGCACATCCTTCTTCGAAAAATTCAAAAAAAAAATTTTTTTCCGAGTTCAAGGAATTTAACCGTTTTTCTTCTGAGTTTTCAACTTTTTTCCAAAATTCAAAAAATTTATCCGTTTTTTGTGCTTTCAGATTGCTGTAATTTTATTTGAAACACCTAACTGATAGAATATGTTTTTTTAAATTTTTTTTAAACATGTTTTCGGAAAAATGGAAAAAAAATTTTTTCGTCATTCATTTATATTTTGTAGTCAATGGTACCTAGCTTCCTTTTCCCTTCCCCTTTATCTCTTTCCCTTATCAAGTACAGTATAAGAGTACATCTCCGAACTACACCTTCTTCTTCTTCTTCTTTTTCTTCTTTTTCTAACAAAAAGAAAAAGAAGAAAAGTGCGTGAGATAGTTTTCGGAAGAGTGCAGGTGTACATGTGATTTATTCTCTTATACAGTTTCTAAAGAGATCATGTGAGAGAAAAAGAGAAAAGAGGTTTAGTCCTTTTGATCTTTCTACAGTAATCCCAATACTGTAGTCTCTTATCACATGATACTGGTCCCTCGAATGGAATTCAGGGGGGTTTGATAATTTATCAAAAAGACTTCCGTTTTGAATGAGAAGAGAAGGGATAGTCTTTAGTCTCTTTTGGAATTTGTGTCGCAATATTAATTATTCATTTGCAACATTGATTAGAAAGTTCTAGAAGGAGGAGAATTGGATAAGAAGAAGAAAGATTTTCGGAGAAAAGGCCTTTTTAAATAAAGAAAAAGGCTTTTTTAAATAAAGAAAAAGGCCTCTTTAAATAAATAAAAAGGCCTCTTTAAATAAATAAAAAGGCCTTTTTAAATATAGAAAAAGGCCTTTTTGAATAAAGAAAAAGCCCTTTCAAATGAAAAAAAAAGGATTTTCGAATGAAGAAAAAGGATTTTCCGAAAGAAAAGAAGAAGAAAAAGAAAAAAGACCACCCATGATGAAAAAGAGTTCAATATTTGCTCTTTTCATCGTTTGGTCAGACCAAAACCATTTTTATGTTTGTTCGCAGTTCGTTTTGAACTTACTAGACCAAGATTTCCTTTTTCTTCTTTTAAAGGTCTTTTTCTTTATTTAAAAGGCCTTTTTTCAAAAATCCTTTTCCTTTTTCAAAAATCCTTTTTCTTCTTTTTTAAAAATTATTTTTCTTTTTTCGAAAATTTTTTTTTCTTTTTTAGAAATCCTTTTTCTTTTTTTCAAAACCCTTCTTCTTTTTTCAAAAATCCTTTTTTTTTTTCGAAAATTCTTTTTCTTCTTTTTAGAAATCCTTTTTCTTTTTTCAAAAATCCTTTTTTTTTTTCCAAAATTCCTTTTCTTTTTTCCAAAATCCTTTTTCTTCTTTTCAAAAATCCTTTTTCTTTTTCTTCAAAAATCCTTTTTTTTTTTCAAAAATCCTATTTCTTCTTTTCAAAAATCTTTTTTCTTCTTTTCAAAAATCCTTTTTTTTTTTTCAAAAAATTCCTTTTACAGTCCCCTTTTTTTCTTCTCACCAATTACCTTATCATGAAAATCTCTCCTTCTTCTTTTCCCCCAAAAATTTCTTCTCGAAGTTTCCGAACCCATTTCCTCTTCTTTCTCACATTTTCCTCCGTGAACTATCCATCAAAAAGTACAATTCACCGCATGTTCATTTTTTCATTTCTGATCTCCTATTTCTTATCTCCTCTTCTTCTTCTTCTTCTTTTCATCTCACAGTCCATCAATTCTCAAATGGACATTAAATGGACAGTTAAAAGGAAGGGGAGACGTCAGAGAGTTCAATTTCGAAATGTTTCGGTTTTAATTGTCAATCGGAGAGAGATGGGTACTTTGAGAGAAAAGGGAAAGGGATGAATCATCAGATAGAGTACAAGAATGATAAAAAATTCAGGAAATTATGAGAAAAAGGGGTCTGGGAGGCTGAAACTAACCTTGGAAAGGCCTTAAACATATTCCTTTTTCTTTTTTTAAAAAGGCCTTTTTTATTTAAAAATACCTTTTTCTTTATTCAAAAAAAGCCTTTTTCTTTATTTGAAAAGCCCTTTTTTTCATTTAAAAAGTCCTTTTTCTTTACTTAAAAAGGTCTTTTCTTTATTTAAAAGGCCTTCTTTCATTAAAAAAGGCCTTTTTCTTTATTTAAAAGGATTTTTCTTTTTCAAAAGGCCTTTTTTTTTTAAAAGGATTTTTCTTTTTTAAAAGGCCTTTTATTTATTTAAAAGCCCTTTTTCTTTATTTGAAAAGGCCTTTTTCTTTATTGGAAAGGCTTTTTTCTTTATTGGAAAGGCTTTTTTCTTTATTTAAAAGGCCTCTTCTTTTTTTTTTGAAAATTTTCTTTTTCTTTTCTTAAAAAGGTCTTTTTCTTTATTTGAAAAAGCCTTTTTCTTTATTAAAAAATGCCATTTTATTTATTTAAAAAGGCCTTTTTCCTTATTTAAGAAGGCCTTCTTTCTTAAAATCCTTCTTCTATAACTAAAACAGTATAAACCTGACTCATCTCCTCCTCCCCTTCAGGAATCCAAACCATCCCTCCTCCTCCTGATTCTTTTTCCGTCCGGAATGGCGTGGTGGTCAGTTTCCCCTTCTTCTCTTCATCAAAACTAAAAATATCATTCATGTTCTCCGTCATATAAATATAATCCGAAGAGTCAGCTGAAACAGCGGATCTTCCGCTTATCCTTTCATATGATTTCGTATAGTTAAGTATCCAAAAGATTATCTTTTTATACTAGAAGTTTCCGGAGATTAATCAGGAAGCACACTTTTTGATCTTTTTTCTTCTTTTCAAAGGATTTTAGTATTAGGGATTAGAGAGGAGATAAGGAAGCAATATCTCAGTTTAAGGTCTTCTTTTTTAATTTTAAGATCCCATTTATTTTTTGAGCTCTTTTTCTTTTTTTTTTTAAAAATTTTTCTTAATTTCAAGTCTTTTTCCACTTTTCAAGCCTTTTCTTCTTTTTTATTAGGTCTTAAATTCATTTTTTTCTTTTTATGATTTCTAAGCCTTTTATTCATTTCCTTATATTTTTAAAGTCTTTTCTTATATTTTTGGGCTCTTTTTCATTTTTTTCCTCCTTTTCTTCATTTTCAGTCCTTACTCATTTTTTGAGGTCATTTCCTAATTTAAAAAAAATTAAACAGTCTTTTTCTTTTTTTTTCTTCCTTTTTCTCAATTTTCAGTCCTTTTTCACTTTTCAAGTCTTTTTTCTTTTTTCTGGGTCTTAAACTCATTTTCTCCTTTTTTATGGTTTCTAGGTTTCTTTCTCGTTTTCTAACATTTTCCAGGTTTTTTCTTATATTTTTGAACCTTTTTTCATTTTTTCCCCTCTTTTTCTTCATTTTCAGCCCTTACTCATTTTTTGAGTTCTTTTCCATTTTTGGTTCCTTTTCATCAATTTTGAAATATTGCTCATTTTTAAAGTCTTATTTACTTTTTCAAAACAAAAAAAAATGAGTTGATTAGATAAGAAGAGTCTTTTTATTTTTAAGCTCTTTTCTTTATTTTGAAGCCTTTTTCATTTTTTGAGGTCTTTTTTTTCGATTTTTTTCTTCTTTTAATTTTTTTTGAATTTCTTAGATTTTCTTCTTCTTTTCAAGATTTTAAGCCAATTAGTCTCTTCTTTTTCCCAAAACTCACGTACATCTTTAGAAGAAAAGGCTTCTGATCAGAAGCACTTGTTGAAAAAGAGCACGCAGGTGTTAATCCAACATTTCTAATCTCTTTTTGTACTGATATCACACCCTACCGAAGCTACCAAAATTTCATCATCTAGAGTAACCTTTTCTTCTTTTTTATTACAAAAAATGATGAAAATTGTATATATTCGTTGAGATTTATGGGAGTTTCAGTCTTTTTTTATTGGAAAAAAGGAAAAAGAGCTGTCTAGACCAGGTTTCCTTTTTCCTTTTTCTTCTTCTTTTTTTTTTTAATTTTCTTTTTCCTTTTTCTTTTTTTCCTTTTTCCTTTTTTTTTTTTTCTTTTTCCTTTTTTCTTTTTCTCTTTTTTTTCTTTTTAATTTCCTTTTTCTTCTTATTCGAATGTCTTTTTATCATTTTCAAAAACCTCTTATTATAATAGACTTCCTTCCTTCTTCTTTCTTCTAGTAGCCTACACCGATTAGTCACTTGTCCCTCTAGTTCCGGGTAGATTTACGGTGTGTCGATTTACGAGTGTCTCTGGTCTATGAGACCTTCTATTTCTGGAAACCAATTTAGTGTACCTCATTTCTTATTCCATTTCGAGAATCGACTCAAAGATCATAATAACTCTTTTTTATCTGGAAAGGCCTTTTTTTATTTTGAAAAAGATTTTTTTCATATAAAAGGCCTTTTTCTTAATTTAAAAAGGCCTTTTTCTTTTTTTTAAAAGGCCTTTTATTTTATTTAAAAATGCCTTTTTATTTATTTAAGAAGGCCTTTTTCTTTTTTTAGAAAACCCTTTTTCTTTATTCAAAAAGGCCTTTTTTTAAATTTAAGAAGCCTTTTTTTAATTTTAAAAAAGCCTTTTTCTTTATTTAAAAAAGCCTTTTTCTTTATTTAAAAAGACCTTGTTTTGTATTTAAAAGGCTTTTTTTTTTTAAAAACTTTTTTTATTTAAAAGGCCTTTTGTTTATTTAAAAGGCCTTTTTCTTTTTAAAAGGCCTTTTTCTTTTTAAAAGGCCTTTTTCTTTATTTAAAAGGCCTTTTTCTTTTTAAAAGGCCTTTTCTTTTAAAAGGCCTTTTTCTTTTTAAAAGGCCTTTTCTTTTTAAAAGGCCTTTTCTTTTTAAAAGGCCTTTTTCTTTTTAAAAGGCCTTTTTCTTTTTAAAAGGCCTTTTCTTTTTAAAAGTCCTTTTCTTTTTTAAAAGACCTTTTCTTTTTTAAAAGGCATTTTCTTTTTTAAATGCCTTTTCTTTATTTAAAAGACCTTATTTTGTATTTAAAAGCTTTTTCTTTTTAAAAACCTTTTTATTTAAAAGGCCTTTTGTTTATTTAAAAGGCCTTTTCTTTTTCAAAAGTCTTTTTTATTTAAAAGCCCTTTTCTTTTTTTTAATTCTTTTTCTTTTTAAAAGGCCTTCTTTTTCGAAAAGCCTTTTTCTTTTTAAAAGGCTTTTTCTTTTTTGAAATCCTTTTTCTTTATTTAAAAAGGCCTTCTCTTCTTTTTTCCAAAAACCTGAAAATCCAAACCGTCAAAAGACTATTCGGAGATCATTTTTGTAGAAATTAAGACAGAGATCATTAAGAAAAAAGGTTTCCAGGGGTTTCCTCCCTGATATTTTTAGAAATTGTTGTTTTCCGCCTCTTTTTGCACCCTTTTCTCCTGAATGTTTACTATCTGTTCCTTACTCTCTTCTTCTACTTGTCACGAGTCTTTTCTTGTTTTCTTTTTGGCACAATGCCAATCTATGATCTTTCTCTTTTCTGGTCTCTTCTGTAATAAAAGTCATGAGAAGACCACAATTTGAGGATTTTGAAGGTCGAAAAGTGGTGTTCACGTGGATCCTATTTGAAAAGTGAAAAAGAAGAATAGGATTTGAATAAAATTGAAAAGGAGTTTAAGGAGTTTAAGGAGTTTAAGGTAGTTTAAGACAGTTTAAGGAGTTTAAGGAGTTTAAGGATTTAAGGATTTAAGGAGTTCAAGAGTTTAAGAGAAAAAGAAAAAGGCTAGAGCGCAGAGAAACGAGAGTGTCTCTTTTATCTCTCCTAAATAATGACGTTTAAATTGACCGAATGCCCTTTTTCGCCGCCTCCTCAAGAGAAAGTACACTCGTGTTCTTCTCTCATTTCTCTCTTTTTCAGCCTGGCATTCCTAGTAATGAAGTTAGCCTACTCTCCATTTTTTCGTATAGTTTGAGGCGTTTTTTGCTATTTCTAGACTTGATTTTAGCCTTTTTCTGGGTCAAAAATCCTTCTTTTCAACATTTTTTCTCCTTAAAATTTATTTCCTTAAACTTTTTCCTTAAACTTTTTCCTTAAACTTTTTTCCTTAAACTTTTTCCTTAAACTTTTTCCTTAAACTTTTTTATTTAATTTTTTTCCTTAAATTTTTTCCTTAAACTTTTTTCCTTAAACTTTTTCCTTCCTTAAACTTTTTTTCCTTAAACTTTTTGTCTTAAATTTTTTGTCTTGAACTTTTTGTCTTAAACTTTTTTCCTTAAACTTTTTTCCTTAAACTTTTTCCTTCCTTAAACTTTTTTTCCCTTAAACTTTTTGTCTTAAATTTTTTGTCTTGAACTTTTTGTCTTAAACTTTTTTCCTTAAACTTTTTTCCTTAAACTTTTTCCTTCCTTAAACTTTTTTCCTTAAACTTTTTGTCTTAAATTTTTGTCTTGAACTTTTTGTCTTAAACTTTTTTCCTTAAACTTTTTCCTTAAACTTTTTCCTTCCTTAAACTTTTTTCCCTTAAACTTTTTGTCTTAAATTTTTGTCTTGAACTTTTTGTCTTAAACTTTTTTTCTTTAATTTTTTTTCCTTAAATTTTTTCCTTAAACTTTTTCGCTAAACTTTTTTTCCTTAAACTTTTTTCCTTAAACTTTTTTTCCTTAAACTTTTTCCTTAAACTTTTTTCCTTAAACTTTTTCCTTAAACTTTTTTCCTTAAACTTTTTCCTTAAGTTTTTCACTTAAATTTTTTTCCTTAAACTTTTTTCCTTAAACTTTTTCCTTAAGTTTTTCCCTTAAATTTTTTCTTCTTTCCTTCTTCTTTTTTTCTTCTTCCCATCAATTCCAGACTAATTCCCATTCCACTTCCGCCTATTTTTTCAATTCAATTTGAAATTCCAGTTCCCTCTTCCTGTTAATCACTCATTCTTCTTTTAATCGAGTTCCCTTTTCCCTTTTTTCTGACCCTTTGACGTAGGTCTCAAATGGTGGTAACTAGTTCTCTTATCATATTTCGGATCGTTCGATTTGATGTTTTAACTTTAAACCATTTTTTTTTGCAGAGAAGAGGTCATAAATTGATGGGTGAGAAACCTTTTTATTGGAGAACTATAAAAAATTTGAAAGAAGAAAAAGGAAAAAGAATGATGAAATTTCTAGGAAAAGTCTTTTTCTTTATTTAAAAAGAGATTTTATTTTAAAATCCTTTTCTTAATTCAAAAATCCTTTTTAAATATTTAAAGAGGCCTATTTCTTTTTTTCCCATCTTCTTTTTTCCAAAAATCCTTTTTATTTTTTTCAAAAATCCTTTTTCTCTTTTTCGAAAATCCTTTTTCTTTTTTCAGAAATCCTTTTTCTTCTTTTCCAAATATCCTTTTTCTTCTTTCCAAAAATCCTTTTTCTTCTTTTCAAAAATCCTTTTTCTTCTTTTCAAAAATCCTTTTTCTTCCTTTCAAAACCTTTTTTCCTTCTAATCAAATATTACTTTTCAAACCCATTTTCCAAAAACTCTTCTTATCGAAACTCCAATTTTCTCCTACCCTTATTAATTTCCGTCGCCGGGAATATGACGCCACAATCAAAGTTCGACCATCTCTTTCTTCTTCTTATCTCTATCAGCTGCCCCTTTTTCTCTTCTCACACGTGTCTTCTTCTTGTTCTCTCAAGCTCCGCCCCCTTTTCATGGTTTCCCACCCCCTTTTTTCTTACTCGATTTTAGTTTGCTTTTTCTCATTGGTCACTGTCATGCCCTTCTAATAAAAAGATTTTCAGAGAAGAAGGATGACTATTCTACTTCAAAAACGTCGGTTGTCGGCTCTAATTGATAGTTTCAGGAACTGGACGAGTTCTATTAAATCGCAAGTTCTTTTTAATTATTTAAAAAGGCCTTTTTCTTTATTTAAAAAGGCCTTTTTAATTATTTAAAGAGGCCTTTTTCTTTATTTAAAAAGGCCTTTTTCTTTATTTAAAAAGGCCTTTTTCTTTATTTAAAAAGGCCTTTTTCTTTATTTAAAAAGGCCTTTTTATTTATTTAAAAAGGTCTTTTTCTTTATTTGAAAATCCCTATCTCTTTTTTCGAAATTCCTTTTCTTCATTTGAAAAGGCCTTTTTATTTAAAAGCCCTTTTTCTTTTTAAAAGGCCTTTTTTTTTTTTAAAATCCTTTTTCTTTTTTCAAAAATCCTTCTTCTTTTTTCAAAATCCTTCTTCTTTATTTAAAAGGCCTTTTTTTTTTCAAAAGGCCTTTTTCTTTATTTAAAAAAAAGGCCTTTTTATTTATTTGAAAAGGTTTTTTATTTATTTAAAAAGGCCTTTTTCTTTATTTAAAAAGGCCTTTTAATATATTTAAAAAGCCCTTTTTTCTAATCTAACCCATTTCCAGAGACAAACAATACCGTAGTCTGTCCACTGGCGACCTAGTCTCCCCCAACAAACCAACTGCCTTTGAATCAGATTTCATGGAGATGGATTTCGGAGTCACCCCAACCACCTCATCCCTCCCATCCCATTTCGATGACTGTGACCTTGTACCAATGGAATTCAAGAAGAACGGAGTCAAATTAATCCCCCAAGGGAGCAAAAAGGCTAAAAAGGCGGCTTCCAAGAGATTTAACAGTGCCGAAGAACTGTCAGTTATCAAAATGGAGGATATTCATAAGGCTCAGTCATGGTTTTTTGTGAATATTGATCCGAAGTCGGCGGAAAGGATTCTGATGTCCGATGGATTTCATGAGGCCTCTTTTTTGGTTTCTTTCTTCAGAGGGAAGTATGTTTTGTCGGTTTGGAGACGGACAAAGGTGGAGCATTTGGTGATTAGACATTATCCAAAGAAAAATGGATCTATTGCCTTTCAATTGGATGTTGATCGCAGTTTCAAGTGAGTTTGAGGGAAGGAAAACCTTTTATAAAAAAAAAAAAAAAAAAGAAGGCCTTTTCAAAAACTAAAAGGCCTTTTAAATAAAGAAAAGGCCTTTTAAAAAAGAAAAATCCTTTTAAATAAAAAGCCTTTAAATAAATAAAAGGCCTTTTAAAAATAAAAGCCTTTTAAAAATAAAAGGCCTTTTAAAAAAAAGAGGCCTTTTAACTAAAGAAAAAGGCTTTTTCAAATAAAGAAAAGGGTCTTTTAAACAAAAAGGCCTTTTAAAAATGAAAAGGTCTTTTAAATAATTTTAAATAATAAAAAGACCTTTTAAAAAAGAAAAAGGTATTTTTCAAATAAAACCCCTTTTAAATAAAGAAAAGGTATTTTGAAAAATGAAAAAGCCTTTTCAAAAAAGAAAAGGGCTTTTAAAAATAAAAGGCCTTTTAAATAAAAAAGGTGAAAAAGAAAAAAGCCTTTTTGAAAAAATAAAAAGATTTTTCGAAAAAATAAGAAAAGGCCTTTTAAAAATAAAAGGCCTTTTAAAAAAAAAGGCCTTTTAAATAAAGAAAAGGCCTTTTAAATTAAGAAAAGGCCTTTTAAATGAAGAAAAGGCCTTTTAAATTAAGAAAAGGCCTTTTAAATGAAGAAAAAGGCCTTTTTAAATTAAGAAAAAGGGCTTTTTAAATTAAGAAAAAGGGCTTTTAAATAAAGAAAAAGGCTCTTTAAAAAAAGGCCTTTTTGAAAATATAAAAAGGCCTTTTTTAATTAAGAAAAGGTCTTTTAAAAAAAATAAAAAGGCCTTTTTGAATGAAGAAAAGACCTTTTAAAAAAGCTTTTCAAAAAAGAAGAAGGCCTTTCTAATTAAATAAAAAGTCTTTTAAATCAAGAAAAAGACTTTTAAATAAAGAAAAAGGCTTTTGAGAAAATAAAAAGGCTTTTTTAAATAAAAAATAAGGACTATCCCTACAAAATCCCTTTTCCAGAAACCTAGTCGAACTAACCGACTACTACACCAAGAACAAGAGCTACGTCCTCTGCACAAAGCTATCCCGAGGAGTATCGCGTGCCCGTCGCAACCCGGACATCCGGACACACGCCTAGATTTTTCTGAATATTTGAAGAAGTCTTTCTTTTCCTATTACTGCCCTTTTTCTCCTTTTCTTCCCTTTAAACGGGTATTATTAATCAATTCATCTCAATCAATCCAAAAGTATTTATAGTTAATAAACCAGTTTTCAATTATTAATTGTGTACACGTGGCATAAGAATTAGGCGATTCCGTGTCTTCTGAATCTTCTTTGCATCGATTGAGAAACACATTCCGAGAGAGATGATCGTTCACAGACGAATCTGAAAGTGATCGGTTATTCTGTGATCAGGGAACACGTGTTGATTGATCAACTATCGGGAAGTTGATCGTTCAAGGGTTTGAAACGGAAGTTTAGAAGATTACTGTAGGGGACAGATTAAGAGGAATCCTCTTTTTATTCTTGAAAATCCTTTTTAAGATTTTTTAAAATTTTTTCTTCTTTCCAAAAATCCTTTTTTTCGAAAATCCTTTTTCTTTTTTCAAAAATCCTTTTTCTTCTTTCAAAAATCCTTTTTTTTCGAAAATTCTTTTTCTTTTTTTCAAAATCCTTTTTCTTTTTTTTCAAAAATCCTTTTTCTTCTTTTCAAAAATCCTTTTATTTTTTCAAAAATTCTTTTTCTTTTTCAAAAATCCTTTTTTTTTTCAAAATCCTTTTTCTTTTTCAAAAATCCTTTTTCTTTTTTTCAAAATCCTTTTTCTTCTTTTCAAAAATCCTTTTTCTTTTTTTCAGAAATCCTTTTTCTTTTTTTCAGAAATCCTTCTTTTCTTTTCGAAAATCCTTTTTCTTCTTTTCAAAAATCATTTTTCTTTTTTTCAAAAATGCTTTTTTTCTTTTTTCAAAAATCCTTCTTCTTTTTTTTCAAAATCCTTTTTCTTTTTTCAAAAATTATTCTTCTTTTCAAAAATCCTTTTTTTTCTTTTCTTCCAAAATCCTTTTTTTCCAAAATCCTTATTCTTTTTCAAAATTCCTTTTCCTTTTTTCAAAATCCTTATTTTGTCCTAGACATCAACTTCAAGGACTATTCCGAAATCAAATATCATATTCTGGTCTTCTGATATTCTAGGAAAACAACAAGAAAGAAGGGCAAAATGTGAAAAAGGGCAGAAAAACAAGAAGAGCATTCCGGAAAAAAAGAAAAGGCCTTTTTAAATGAAGAAAAAAAAATCCTTTTCGAATTAAGAAAAAGGCTTTTTTTAATTGAAAAAAATAACTCACTTATGATAAAAAACAGTAGTATTGACTTGATAACATCTGTGAGCCATTCCATCCATCAACAAATCTCTTCCCAATTCGATAAAAAGACCCTCATCGATACACCCTGCAAAAACTACAGTAATCCTCCTGGAGCAAATTCCTTTCTTATCATTTTTTCTGCTGTCACATGAGAATCCGGAACTCTAGGACTCCAAACTACAGTAAGACTCACCTAACACCATCAAAGTGCCATCGTTCTTGCATTGATATCTGACATGTTGATGGGTCCACATTTGACCGGTACTGTACTGCTGACCCTCATGGACACATCCAAGCACTAGAAAAATTTGATTAGAGCATTAGATGATAAGGGAAAAGAAGATAAGGGAACTGTCACAAGACTCTTTTTTTGAAAATGTTCCTTCTTTTTTATTTAAAAAGGCCTTTTTTTAATTTAAAAAGGCCTTTTTCTTTATTTCAAGAGGTCTTTTCTTTATTTAAAAAGGCCTTTTTCTTCATTTAAAAAGGCCTTTTTTTATTTGAAAAGGCCTTTCTTTTTATATAAAAAGACCTTTTCTTTATTTAAAAGGCCTTTTTATATATTTAAAAAGGCCTTTTATATAAAGGCCTTTTCTTTAAAAGGCCTTTTTTCTTTAAAAGGCCTTTTCTTTATTTAAAAGGCCTTTTTCTTTATTAAAAGGCCTTTTTCTTTATTAAAAAGGCCTTTTTCTTTATTTAAAAGGCCTTTTCTTTATTTAAAAGGCCTTTTCTTTATTAAAAGGCCTTTTTCTTTATTAAAAGGCCTTTTCTTTATTTAAAAGGCCTTTTTTTTTATTTAAAAGGCCTTTTTCTTTATTTAAAAGGCCTTTTTCTTTATTAAAAGGCCTTTTTCTTCTTTTAAAAGGCCTTTTCTTTATTTAAAAGGCCTTTTTTTCTTTTAAAAGGCCTTTTCTTTATTTAAAAGGCCTTTTCTTTATTAAAAGGCCTTTTTCTTTATTTAAAAGCCCTTTTTCTTTATTTAAAAGGCCTTTTCTTTATTTAAAAGGCCTTTTTTTTTATTAAAAAGGCCTTTTTCTTCTTTTAAAAAGGCCTTTTCTTTATTTAAAAGGCCTTTTTCTTTATTAAAAAGGCCTTTTTCTTTTTTAAAAAGGCCTTTTTCTTCATTCAAAAGGCCTTTTTTTTTTAAAAAACTCTTTTTTTTTTTTTAAAGCCTTTTTCTATATATGAAAAGGCCTTTTTCTTTATTTAAAAAGGTCTTCTTATTTATTTAAAAAAACCTTCTTCTTTATTTAAAACTCCTTTTTTCATAAACCAACTCACTTTTAACCACATATCTAACTTTCCCTGGACCAATAATCTCGCATTCATGTCTCTTCCCATTCTCGATTCTCGACTCTCCAGCCATCAGAAGATCATTGAAACTATTCTGCATGTAACACCCTTCCACATAGATTCCAGATTCCCGGCAGGTCAATTTAAACGATCCATTTCTGAACGAATCGCCAACATTGTAATGCATTCCATTTTCATAACACATGCTCTCTTGTTTATATGTCACATTGTCTCCCTGGATATTACAGAAATGCTTCATTCCACTTCTGACAAAGGTTCGACCCAGTTGAATGACTGATCCGTCATCGGCTAAGCATGCTGAAAGAAATTGGGGGATATCTCGGCTACCGTAACCCTAATCAAAAAATTGTAAACTAAAAAATTGTTTAAATGTTTTGTTCGCACTCGAATAATTCGAATTTTTGAAACAGATTGCTTCGAAACCTCTAAATTCCGACTCAGCATCCTTTAAAACCCCCGAAAAACTAATTTACAGCTTGATCCGAGCATTTTGAAATTTCGGAAAAAATTTTTTTTAGAAAAAACCGCGCCGCAAAATTGCAGAGTGGGCGGAGCCTATTGAAATTAGTTTTATTGAAATCAGCGCCCTTGGAAACCCCGAAAACTCAATTTTTAGCTTCAGGCGACTTATTCAAAGCAAGTTAGAAAATAGGCTCCGCCCACTTTTTGCAAGTCTGCGGCGCGGTTTATCGGAAAATTTCAAAATGATGGGATCGAGCTGGAAATTGATTTTTAGGGGCTTTCAAAGACGCTGATTTCAATAAAATAGTTTTTGTTAGGCTCCGCCCACCTTCAAAATTGTGCTGCACTGCCCTCTAGGCCCTGTCCTGCCTTCAAAGCGGTGTATCTCGGCTACCGTAACCCTAATCAAAAAGTTGTCAACTACAAAATTGCTCAGAATATCATGTTCTATATTTTTGTAATTTACAGTTTTTTTTTATCTCATTTAGTTTTAGAGATACGGTAGTTTGAAGTAGACATAGCTTCTTTGACAGCTCTACATTTAAAGCCTTGTATCTCGGCTACCGTAACCCCAATCAAAAAACTTCCAACTAGAAAAATATTTAGAATCTTTTTCTCTACAGTATCCTAGCTCCGCCCCTTACCAACAACTTCAGCTGTTCCATTATTACACGTATAATGAAAATTATTCTTGGTAAACGTGGATCCATGTGGATGAGTGCCGGCATTTGAGGTAACACAAGGAAGAGGTGGAATCCGTCCATTTGTCACCGGAATCACCACTCGATTCACATCATCAATACCCATTCCGTGTGCCGTTAGAATAATCTTATCGCCTTCCGACCGATTCGACGTCTCAAACACCGATTGACGGAATTCTGCGGAGATTAATGGACATAGGAGGATGAGGAGGAGGAGGAGGTTTGATAGCATTCTGGAAGAAAAAGAGGTTGGAAAAGAAGGAAAAGGGCTTTTTAAATAAAGAAAAAGACCTTTTTAATAAAGAAAAAGGCTTTTTAAATAAAGAAAAAGGCTTTTTAAATAAAGAAAAAGGCCTTTTTAAATAAAGAAAAAGGGCTTTTTAAACAAATTAAAAGAAAATTTCAAAAAGAAGAAAAAAAAGTAAGGATTCGTGAAAAATAAGAAGGAGAAGAAAAGCAAACATTGAAACATTCGAAAAAATTTTCAAGGACGTACTAGACCTGAAAACGTGAGTTCCTCTACTGTTATCTTAATCACTTTTTTCCAACCTATCCTTCTTCTTCTGTTTTCTTCTCCTAATTGACCAAAATTAGGAAATCAGGTCGACAACTTCTCTTTTGACAAGTAGTTGAGAGAGAAGAAGATAGGGGGAAGTGTGTTCTAATTACCTTTTTCACAAGTGGATAAGAAGGAGGAGTTCTTTTTCACAAAAAAGGCCTTTTTTAATTTAAAAAGGCCTTTTTATTTATTTAAAAAGACCTTCTTCTTTATTTAAAAAAGCTTCTATAATAATTAAAAAGAAGAGCGTATCCTTAAAAAAAGATGACAACTTCATGTTCTCATTGCAATAAAATCTCGAGAAGAAGAAAAAGAAGAAGATATAAATGGCGCCGTTCCCGCGGCACTCTCTTTTTGATTGAAGAAGAAGAAGAAGAAGGAGGCGGTAGTAAATAAGAATGTTGAAAAGGGCGTAAAATGGATTGGATGAAAGATTAAAGGAGTGGACATAGAAGAACGGGAACAGATGAACTTTAGAAGGAGGAAAAGTGAAAAAGACCTGGAATAAAAGTAAAAGACCCTGAAATAAAGGAAGAAATCTTGAAAATACTAAAAACACATTGAAAAAGTAAAAAAAAAGCCTAAAAAGTGAAAAAATTTCAAAATTGTGAAAAAGACTAAAAAAGTGAAAAAAAAGAAGTGAAAAGTGAAAAAGACCTTGAAACTGATAAAAAGACTTGAAATGATGAAAAGACCTGAAAATGAACCTGGAAATATAAAAAGACCCTAAAACAGTAAGAAAAACTTGAAAACTCAAAAAAGCCAAAAATGAAGAAAAGGCCTTAAAATTGTGAAAAAGGCCCAAAAATGCTAAAAAGGGCCTAGATTGTGAAAAAGGTTTAAAAAAGGTATTTTAATTGATAAGAAACTCATAGGAAATTGGAAAGACTAGAAAAAGAAGAAAATCCGAAAAAAAGATAAAAAGACCCAAAAAGTGAAAAAGACCTAAAACTGAGAAAAGGCCTTAAAATTGCTAAAACTATTTTGAAAAATAAGAAAAGACTGGAAATGATCAAAAAAGAAGGTGAGGAATAAGAAATTCACAAAATTAGATCTGAGATCCTGTTCTAGGTTATCCTAACCTCATGGTTATCAAAAAAAAAGGCGTGGTGAAGATGAAGAATAGACAGATAGACAGTTTTTTTTGAAAAGTAGGACACCCCAATTTCTCTTTTCAACACACAATTTACCCATCTCTCTCTCTCTCTCTCTCTCTCTCTCTTCTATTCGTTTTGACGGATTGCGGTCACTATTGACACTGTAGATCGAGAAGAAGAAGAAGAAGATCTTCTTCTCGAGAGAGATGACTCAATCAACTTTTTTATGATGATGAAATGGGTGTGACGAGAGAAAGAAGAAGAAGAAGATGGGATGGGGTCCTGTTCGTGGGAAAACTGGATTTGGGTTTTAATCAAAATGGGAGGAACAAGTTTTAGCAGGGAGAAGAGGTCCGGATATTAAGTGATGGTCTTTTTTATATTTTCAGGCTTTCTTCAGAAATCCTTTTTCATTTTTTTCAGGTCTTTCCTTTTTTCAAGGCCATTTTGACATTTTCAACACCTTTTTTTCATTTTTTCTGGTCTTTCTATTTTTCCAGGTCTTTTTACTTTTTCAAAGTCTTATCTCTTTTTTCTTTTTTTCAGAATATCCACATTTCCACTTGGTTTTCTTCATTTTTCAAAGTATTTTTATATTTTTCAGGTCTTTTTAACAATATTCAAGTCTTTTTTCACTTTTGAGATGCATTTCAGTATTTTTCAGGTCTTTTCTATTTTTTAAAGTCGGTTTTAGGCCTTGTTCAACTTTTCAGGTCTTCCATGTTTTTAAGGTCTTTTTTACACATTCAAGGATTTTTTTCCATGTCCTTTTCTATTTTTCCAGGTCTTTTTCTATTTTTCCAGGTCCTTTACACTATTTTCAAGGCTTATCTCTTTTTTAGACTCCTTTTCTTCTTGGTCTTTTTGTCATAAGGTCTTTTCTCATTTTTCACAGTCTTCTTTATTTTTTTCTGGTCTTTTTTAAAGAAAGCCTTTTTTTCGAAAAATAATTTTTCTTTAATTAATAAGGCCTTTTTCTTTATTTAAAAAGGTCTTTTTCTTAATTTAAAAAGACCTTTTTTATTTGAAAAATACCTTTCTTTTTTATCTAGAAATGCCTTTTTCATTTATTCCAAATTTAAAAATAGCCTTTTTTCTTTTTTTAAAGTCTTTTTTATTTTGTTAGATCTTATTCATTTTTCAGTCTTTTTAGTATTTTAAGGGCACTTTTCTTTTTATTCAAAAACAATTTCCAGATCTTTTTCTCTACATATTTCTGCTTCTCAATCATGTTCCAATCCATTTTCTGTCTACATCCCCCCCATAAATAACAAAAATAACGGACGATTGGTGGCATGTCACGCTTCGTCAATCACTTTCGATTCGGGATTCCGGATACTTTCTCTCTTTCATTTCTGCCTGTTTTTGGGTCGGGAGGTTATTTCATTCTCAAAAAAATGATTCTTCTACTACTGTATATTCCATTTGTGGCTTACTGTAACTATCAACATAACCATGAGCAACATCATTCTCAGAATCATTACCCTAGTCATCAAGGGGATTATCATCATGAAGAGTATCCAACTGGACCTCCTCCACCTCCAGAATATCAGGTACAGTAACCCTTTTTTCCTTCTCTACAGTAACCCTCCTTAGGAATACCATCACGAACCATCTCCCACCGCCTCTTCTTGTCTATCTAGAATCCGGTTAGCTGCCTCTTTCGACCCTTCTATTTCCGCAAAAATCAATCGATTTATTGACTCGATGAGGATAGATAGGCTTAGAGCATATGTTTGTGAAAGGGTGAGTACTGTAGCCAAAAAATTTTTTTTGAAAATTTGAAAATTTTGAAAAATCGAAAATTTTCAAAATTTTGAAAAATTGAAAATCCAAATATTTTCTACCGTAATCCTAGTTTTCTAAAAATGTCATTTTCGGAATCAGCTCATTTTTCTGGTTCAGAAAAGTATAAACAAGGCTAGATTACGGTCATTTTGATTTTTTGGTCTCGCCACTATTTTAAAGGCGCATGGTAGGTCAAAACTCAACATTTTTGAAACCTGGGCATGATTATACTCATTTGAAAGCTCTTGACTAGCTGATTCACAAAATAGTAAATTCAAAGAGTTACGACGAAAACTGACCAAGTTACGGTAGCTAGAAAATAAAAACCTACCGTAACCCAGTCAGTTTTCACAGTAGTCTCTTGAAAATATCATATTTAAAATCAGCTCATTTTTCTGGTTCAGAAAAGTATAAACAAGGCTAGGTCCCGTTGATTTTGAATTTTGAGGTTAGAGACGCAGACACTCTGGTTTCTCTGGTGTCTCTAACCTTGAAATTCAAAATGATCGGAACCAGGGCAATATGGGGCTCATTTGAAAGCTCTCGATGAGCTGAATTCAATGGTAATTATTTCGAGACAGTATGGTGAAAATTGACCGGGTTACGGTAGTTTCAAATTTTCGAAAAACATTTTTTTTTTGAAAATTTGAAAATTTTTAGACCGCCTATTTCTGCGATGAGCAACAACAAAAAGAGGTGGGGGATTTGTTTCATCAATACGAGAAGTCGATAGAGATAATCGATGAAGTAAAAAGACAGCTGACAACAACAGAAAAGGATCAATTGAATATGATGGAGAATTTGAATGACACTCTAGCTGAGCAAGCTTTTTATGTCTATAAATTCCATGTAAGCCATTTAAGGAAAAAGGACCAAAAAAGGGATTTCAGCAACTAAATCCAGTGGAATTGGCTGTTTTAACATCAGCAAAGGCTTCATTGACAACTGCCCTCTCTTCTGGGGATCCTGATGGAGCATTGAGTAAAGCGATGGGATCGTTTAGTCCTCAGGATTTGGAGAGATTTTCGGTGGGTATGGGACCTAGGGGAGATAGAAGAGAAGAGCAAGAAATTTGGAATATTTTTCTAGTTGGAAGTTTTTTGATAGGGGTTACGGTAGGCGAGATATAGGGCTTTCAAGTTAAGAAGGCACAATTTTCTGCATCCCTTGCTAAAAACTACCGTATCTCGGGAACCAGTAAAGTTAGAGAAAAACTATTAACTATTGAATTGTAGAGCAAGAAGTGAGGATCATTTTTGTAGTTGATAGTTTTTTGATAGGGGTTACGGTAGCCGAGATATAGGGTTTTTAAGTTAAAAAGCCACACCTTTCTGCATACCTTGTTTAAAACTACCGTATCTCAAAAACCAGTAGAGTTTAGAAAAAAACTACAGACTACAAAAATGTAGCCCGTAAAATTTTGAACATTTTTGTAATTGATAGTTTTTTGATAGTGGTTACGGTAGCTGAGATATAGCGCCTCAAAGATAGGAGAGCGCAGAGAAACGAGGCGGCCGCGGCCGAGGATATATCGCCACGAAAACTACGGTAGAAAATGTATAAATGTAGGTCTACAAATATTTATTTAATTTTTTTCAGCGCTTTTTTACCGATTTTTGTATAAAATCTGCAAGTTCGTTATTAAAAAACTATAATAATCGGGAAAAATTATTTTAAAAAGCGCTGAAAAAATTAATCAATTTGTAGACCTACATTTATAAATTTTCTACTGTAGTTTTCGTGGCGAGATATTGTGTCAGATCAGAATAATAGTTGACAATCTCTCTAGATTTTTCCAGACCCTCCCCGTCACCCATCTCCCTGAAGAAGTCCGAACTCATTTGGCACGTTGCCAGATCACTGCTCCTGAAGTTATCCACGACACCGTCTCCTTTCTTCTGTCAATCATCGCTTCGAAACAGAATAATTATTGAGTGGGGGGAATCCATAGTTTTAGCCATAGAGAAATAAAAGAGTATGATTAAAGCACTTTAGATACAAGTTTAAGAAGATGAAAAGTGAGGAGGATGAAGGAAGGGGATACTGTAGATATATTGGATATTCACATTTGAATCGGAAAAAAGGGGTTTTCAGGTGGAAAAACCTGGTTTTTAGGGGAAAATGAGGGTTTTCAGGTAGAAACCCCTGATTTTTCATGGGAAAAATGGGTTTTTCTACTAAAAAAGCAATAAATATGGAAAAAGAGAGGAGGATTTAAAGATTAACACCCTGTCCAACGAGTCCCTTATCCATGAATCGTCGTCTCGAGAAGCACAACCACCATTTCGACGGTCGATCATGTGGATCGGGGAATACGAGATCACAGAGACGAGCCCCCAATTCTTGTCTCAATTGTTGCAGATATGCTCTCATTTCGTCTTCATCGGGCTTCGATTGTGGGGCTTTGTACATACTGTTCAATGGGAATCCATTTTCTCCGGGAATTGGTAACAGGTGGCTTAGCGCCAAAGCGTTTAGGTCCTTTTGTCCGGCAATCTTGTTTGGACTCTGGAATAGAAGGATTTTGAGATTGGAATTCAAGATTTCAGCAGAATCTGTTCAAAATTACAGTTTTTACAGAGAAAAAGCGGCTTTTCGAATAAAAGAACGCCTTTTACGTTAAAAAGTACTGGTTTTCACTGGAAAATTCAAATTTCGCAGTAAAAAATGAGTTTTATAAAAAAAGGTTTTTTAACGACAAAAATAGGGTTTTCACAAGAAAATAAACGTTTTAAAATTCAAAATTCAAATTTTTCACTGAAATGGAGCATTTTGCTGCTAGCAGACGCTATTCTCACTTTGAATACGCTATTCCAGGTTAAAAATATGAATTTTGCCGAAGTTATCGTCTTTTTGTATTGAAAATAGAGTTTTTACAGAGAAAAGTCCGTTCTTTCAACAAAAAAATCGGTTTTACATTAAAAAACTAAAAAATTTGAATTTCTCGGTAAAAATGGAGTTTTACCAAGAAAAATAGGTTTTTAACGAATAGAAAAGGTTTCACATAAAAATATAACCGTTTTCAGATCGAAAATGCGAATTTTTAGGTGAAATGAGTCATTTTGCTGATGCTGGATGCTACTACAACCTCAAAACCGTTTCTTTAGGTTATAAACATGATTTCTGATAAAGTTATTCTATTTTTATGATGAAAATCGAGTTTTTACAGTGAAAAGTGTTCCCTTTAGCGTTTTTCTGTAAATTTCTAAATGAATGATTATTTTCCACGTCAAAAACATCCGAAACGTGGAAAATAACTAAAATCCCCTCTCCAACGAACCTTCTGAAGTTTGCGAAGGCACTCGGTGATATAGAAGATCAAATAGATGAGAGTACGATCAGCTGGTCCTTTTATCTGCAATAAATCAGTTAAAATAGCTTAATTTCTCTTATTTTACCTCGAATTCGCGGAAAAAGATGTTCGGTTTGAAGTAGTTGAGAGCCTCGTCGATGATATCCTCATGATTTGTTTCTGAATACGGAAAGGTGGTTTTCAGATGATTTTTAGTTTTAAAATGAGCATTTTCCCTTGAAAATGGTATTTTAACAGTGGAAATTCGGTTTTCTCCGGTTTTTTCTCTCAATCACTTAAAAGCAGTCAAATTTTCTGCTTTTTCTCGTTTACCACATGATTCCCTTGCTTTGCCAGTCATTTTCCATCACTTACGCGGCGCTGGTCCCTTATAATTGGTGCGTAACGGCAGTTTTCCCATATTCGTGTTTCCCAACGGCAACACTTTGATTTCCGTGTCGAATTTCGAGTGGTAAGCCGGCATGTTACACCTGGAAGCTTGGAAATATAGAGGGAAACAAAGAAAATAAAGAAAACACAAAAAAACGAGTTTTTCTGAATTTCCCACTAAAATTCGATTTTTAACCCAGAAAATCGATTTTTGAGAGCAGAAACTGGCTGGATAGGTTAATTAAATCGCTAAATTTGATTTTTTAATCGAAAAGTCAGTTTAAACAGCCGGAAAATGAGTTTTCGAGAGGGAAAACTATCAAAAATGAAGGAAAAAGCTTGGTGTGCCGTGGAGCGCGTTTGCATTTTCTTGGGAAAAATTAAGTTTTCCGGGTTAAAAATAGGGGTTTTCAAGCGTTTTTTCAGGGAAAAATAAAGAAAACTGGCTAAAAATAGCAGAAAAATCGATTTTAAAGCCTTGAAAACATATAAAAACCTATAAAAACCACCTAAAATCACTGAAAATCGCAAAAATCAAAGAAAATCAAGGGATCCATTAAACCCATTTTAAAAATCAAATAAACCATCAAAAACCTAGATTTTTAATCGAAATTCGAAAAGAAAAACTGAAAAACCCGGGAATAATCACAGAAATCAATGAAATTTACATGGAAATGGGGGAAATTAGAGGGAAATAGTACATGAAAATGGGATATTTACAGGGAAGTTAGTGCCGCTAATATAGCGGAAGTGGTTTTAATCGGAAAAAAAATTTAAAAAAGCTAAAAATCAGTCTTTCTCCACTTTCTTATGCTGCTGTTCGATTTGTTCCAAGAAACTTTGTTTCGATAGATTAATATAGTCGATTGGGGTGATTGTGAGAAGGGAGACCCATTGACCGAGTGATTTGAAATTGTCGGCGGCTAGGTAGAAGCTTCGACCCGTTCTGTAAAGTAGAGGGAGTTGTTTTAAAAGTATTTATTTGTTTAGAATTCAAGGTTCACGTTTTTAAAGCTATTTTTTATTGTGAAAAGTGATCAATATTTATATTGCAATAAATATGCATTTTTTGTAAAAAACCTGAATTTTGTGCTTTTTTCTAGCGTTTTAATTATCAGTAATTCGTTATTTTGATTATAAAACTTCAAATTTTCCTACAAACCCCTGGAATTGAAGAAAAACGATTTGTAAGTGTTAAATATAGAAAATTCGACAAAAAAACTAATTTTCTGTGAGAAATTCGAATTTTTTATGTTAATACATAGGTTTTTCAGCAAATATCCGGCACATTTTTAAAAAATTATCGATAAAAATACAACTTTTCTGTGTAAAATCTGCAATTTTCAAGCTTTAACCTAGATTTTGAACGGGAATTTCATGCAAAACATATGTAAAAGTTATCTTGCCGGAAACAATGAGGTTTTCGATTTTTTATGCGAAATTTTTTTAATCTGACAAAAAAACCGTTCCCTTAAATATTTTTTAATTTCGAAATTTTTTTTGATTTTTTTTCTCAACTTTTAGGGTTTTTTATTATCAATAGCTTGTAAAATTCTGCATTTTTGCATTTTCTTGTAGTTTTTTGTTATCCCCTGCTCAAAAAATCCTTACGATTTAAAATTGATAACAAAAGAGAAGTCCTTTCCAATTCGATTCTCATCGCAAAGCTCAATGAAGCAATCCTCAATGATAAGAAGAAGAAACGGCGGTTCAGACGTCTCATCCTCCTGTTTATTGTAGACAAGTAGCATGTTTGCCTTCAGAACTCCCCATCCCTGACGCCATTGGAAGTCCTGCAAAATGGATTCTTTTGCAGGGGGAAAAGGATCCCTAAGGAATCAAAAAGCCCTTGGCAGTTGTTCGAAGAAGAAAAATATGTTGATTCTTTTGGTGACCTCTCTGAATGCAATCAGATAGAAATAACAAGGTGCCACCTGACTAATCTTATCTTTTTCTTATCGAAACCTAGGGACAGGGTCAGTTGGGGAGGACCAACTGCCAGAAGAATGTTTTCGAGATTCTTTCATTCCGAGTTTTCATTTCGTCCGGGCTAAGCCTACGGTAGCTGCCATAACTTTTGAACTAGTTATTACAGCTTCAGCATTTTAGGCTGAGCAGCTTGCTAGTTTTGGGTGTTTACGACCCTGCTAGGAAGCTGCTTAGCCGTTTAAGCTAGCTTTTTAGACTTGAGCTATCTAGATTTGCCTTCTAGCTTAAGCTATAATCTTCTAGCTTAAACTATAACCTTCTAGCTTAAGTTATAATCTTCTAGCTTAAGCTATAACCTTCTAGCTTAAGCTATAACCTTCTAGCTTAAGCTATAACCTTCTAGATTAAGCTATAACCTTCTAGCTTAAGCTAGTTGCTATTTTAAGCCACCTCCCCCTTATCCATAACTATTTTTCTCCCCGCCCCTTTCTAATCACCTGTCTCAATTCCAGTGGCCCTGTAAACCGACGCTCGAACGTCGGATCAGCCCCCAGACGAAACAGCGAATTCGAATTAGCCAACATCTCCCCCTGAAATGAAGACTTTTTTGATTCTTCTAGCCACTCTGGCCCTATCGGAGGCCCGGGTTACAGAGAGAACGGTAAAAAAAGCCTTGAGAAAAGGAAAAAAGGGGAAATTTCAGCATATGGTGTGCCAGAAGCATTCGGGACGTCTCTATCATTACAAAGTAGGGAGAATGGAAGACGAAGTGCTTTGTGGAACTCGTCTCGCACAGGCCTATTTTCACGATGAAATCAACCAGACCGGGTAAGCGTCTAAGCACATAATGAGTCATGCGCGGCGAAAATCGATAAAATCGGGGGGAATTAGGGGTTTTCAAGGGTTTTTAAGCAGAAAACGAGTTTTTTTTAGCATTTTAAAGTAAAAAAAAATTTTTTCTATAGAAAATGAATTTTCAGATGGGCTTTTCTCGAAGTGGATGTTATGAGCAAGAAGACCCCTCATTATTTGCAAGGATACGCCGCAGGCTTCGCAGAAGGTAGGAAATAATTTATTTAGCTGGAAAATTGAAAAAAAACTCTTTAAAAAATTGGCAGAAAACCAAAAAAACGAAATTTTTAAGTTTTCCGCTTTAAAACATTTTTTGGGGGTTTTTCTGGTGATTTTTTGCGTGAACTATATATATTTTGATTTAAACTACTAGAAAACAACTGAAAAACCAAGAAAAAACAATAAAAATCTACTGAAAATCGTTTTTTTCCGGTTTTTTCCCCAGAAATGACTACTCAGCAAACCGGGGCGCAGAAACGGCGGAGAAAGCGAGGAGATTCGGCGGAATTAGTGAGGAGATTCGGGGAGACCCCCCCGAATCTCCTAACCGCCTCCGCCGAATCTCCACACCAGCGGAGTGTCGTAACGTGCGGCGTTTAGCAAAACGCGCTTCCTCGCCCCTCCGCTCACCCCCGCAGTACTGAATACATATATTATGGGAATAAAACACGTTTATTAAGGGAATTAAGGCATACATATTGTGTTAGAGAATAAAAAATTATCACGCCACGTTGAAACTCTTTCGTTTGCCTCTATCTGACGCGTTCCGCGACTTTGCTGATTTTCTTCTTCTTCTCGACTCGTTGGTTCTGTAATTTGACGTTCATTTCTAAATAGTTGTATGCGTGTGAAGCTTACCATTTCTTGAGCGAACTGTCTTACAGACTATCGCACTCTGTTAACGTGGAGGCTTCATAAATTCCAGTTAAAGTTTTCCACACACACGATTTTTCGTAGAGTTCGTTGAGACTTTTATCTGCAAAAATGAGAGTTCACCGAAATCTTAGCGACTGTAAGTAGGAACTTACCAAAAAATACATCCATGCCATCGTTCGATTTGACGAGAGCTGTATATTTATGTTCCGAGACGCTGAAACAAATAAAGCACAATAAGGACACTTTGCGGAAGTTTTCTTACGTGTATTTCCTGTGTGGTCGCTAACACTTTGTAAGCCGATTCCTTATTTTATGGAGGTCCTCTATTTGTTACATGAAAGCGGCAAACAATTCGAAGTGGTGAAATGGTTGTTGAGTTGAAAATGAGATGCACAATAAGGAGTTTTCCCGTTTACGAATCACAGTTCCGGCGTTAGCCGGCTCAGGTTCGGCGGGGTTGATTAAAATGACATTAAAAGTATTAACAGTCGTTCGCAAACGAAAGAAGCATAGCGAAAAATAACATATGAATAAAGAAAACGACTTTATTAAATCAGAAAACTCGAAAAACTCAGTTATAAACGCAAAAAGTATAAAATTTATGATATGAGGATAACTCACGGTATTCAATATCAATTTACAAAATTTAAAGTGCAAATTAAGAAGAAAAAACGTAAATGCAATTGCTTTCAAAGAAAATATTCGGCTTTCATCTCAAGTCTAGAAACAGCAAAATGTTACAACGATGATGCGCACTACGGGTAACGCGTTGTTTAGCTGATTTTTCTTTGGATAATCTGCGCTCTTCCGCCGTTCCTCCTAACCCCCTTATTCTCCGCCGTTTCTGCGCCCCGGTTTGCTGAGAAATAGACGGCTAAACAACTCTCACTAGGCGGAATATCGGAGCATCGTTTGAAATTCGGAATTCCTTCTTTTTTAAAGGAAAAAAGGAGAAGAAGAAGGAAAAAGGGGTTTTTCAGGTCGTGCAACTCGTGATCTAATTGATTTGCACATTTTGAACACTGTAAATGGATATTGCGACGGTGCCAAACACTTTTGCGATGAGCTCGGCGAGTTCATGATTGACAATTTGAAATGGATGGAAATGGAGATTAAGGTAGACAAAAAAGAAGAAAAAAAGGAGAAAAGGGGATATTTTAGGAAAATCCGGAAGACGAATACTGGCAACAAGTGAATTTGACCCTTAATCAGTTATTCGGACTCATCCACGGATATGAGAACACCTTGGGGGCTACTGTAGACTACAGGGACATTGTTGTTCACCCGATATTCATGATTCAAATCGCAGGAGACTTAGAAGATCTCGCAATGAAATTCAAGAAACCGGAGAACCCAAAGAAGGTGTTCTCTGGGCCAGGACATTGCTCAGCGTTGGTTAAGCTGCTTCCGAATAATTCAGATATCCTTTTCTCTCATGTTACATGGTCTTCTTATGGTACAATGCTCAGGATTAATAAGAAATATTCGTTTAAGACCGGGGATCCAGGACAGACATACTCGTTCTCTAGTTATCCAGGTGAGGCTTAAAGATAGGGCTACAGGTAAGACTACAGGTAAGACTACAGGTAAGGCTACAGGTAAGCCTAGGTTAAGCCTAAGTTAAGCCTAAGCTAAGCCTAAGTTAAGCCTTAGCTAAGAATAGGTTAAGCCTAAGTTAAGCTTAAGCTAAGCTAAAGCTAAGACTACAGCTAAGACTACAGCTAAGGCTTAGCTAAGCTTAAACTAAGGCTACAGATAAGGCTAGAGCTAAGGCTAAGGCTAGAGCTAAGGCTACAGATAAGCCTATGCTAAGCTTAAGCTAAGACTACAGCTAAGGCTAGAGCTAAGACTAGAGCTAAGGTTAGAGCTAAGGCTAGAGCTTAGGCTACAGGTAAGGCTACAGGTAAGGCTACAGGTAAGGCTACAGCTAAGACTATAGCTAAAACTATAGCTCAAACTATAGCTAAGGCTATAGCTAAGGCTACAGATAAGACTACAGATAAGACTATAACTAAAACTACAACTAAGGCTACAGATAAGGCTACAGGTAAGACTACAGCTAAGACTAAAACTACAGTTAAGACTACAGCTAAGACTACAGATGAGGCTATAACTAAGGCTTCAGCTAAGTTAAGCCTAAGCCTAAGTCAAGCCTAAGCTAAGGCTGTAGCTAAGGCTACAGATAAGGCTACAGATAAGACTACAGCTAAACTAAGCCTAAGCTGTGTTAGGCCCAAGTTAAACCTATGCTAATGCTACAGCTTAGGCTACAGCTAAGGCTACAGTTAAGCTGCATTTAAGCCTAAGTAAAGGCTAAGCTAAGCCTAAGCTAAGCCCAACCTTAGGCTACAGATAAGGCTACACCTAAGCCTAACTTCCTTTTTTAGCCTCCATCACCTCTACCGACGACTTCATTCTAACCTCCGCTAAACTAGCTATCCTGGAGACAACCATCGGCAACTACAACGAGAAATCCCTTGACCTTATCACCCCAAATACAGTACTCACTTGGATCCGTGCAGAAATTGCTCATCGTACAGCATCTTCTGGTTTACAATGGGCTGAAGCCTTCGGAAGACATAATAGTGGAACTTATAATAATGAATGGGTGGTAGTTGACTATAAACAATTCCACAGAGGAAAAGAAGTTCAACCAGAAACTGGAATCATTCATATTATTGAGCAAATGCCGTGAGTGAGGGGGTTAGAGAGTGCAGAGAAGCTAGAAATCATTTCAGAGGTCATATTGTTCATTCTGATAAGACCGCCCATCTATTCCGTACAACCTACTGGCCAGGATACAATCAACCGTATTACAAACAGATTATCCGGTTATCTGAGACTGATAAAATGGTGGAGAAGTATGGAGACTGGTATAGCTATGATAAAACCCCCAGAGCCCTTATTTTCCAAAGAGATCACGAGAATGTGAAGGATATGGATTCAATGATTGCATTGATGAGATCAAATAACTACAAGAAGGATCCCTTGTCGAAATGTGACTGTAATCCACCGTATTCCGCTGAGAATGCGATTGCTTGCAGATCAGATTTGAATCCGGTTAATGGAACTTATCCGTTCAGGGTACGGTATCTAGAGAAATGTGTAAAACTTTAAAATCTCGAACTTTGCTATTGAGCTTTGTGATAGGGATTACGGTAGCCAAGATTCAGAAGCCCTCACTTTAAAGGCGCGTAGCTCGGCTATATAAATAGCTATCAAAAAGTTGTCAATTAAGAAAATATTCAGCTCATTGAGCCCTATATTTTATTAGTTGTAACTATTTTAGTATCTCAAAGGAGAGCTGAGCAATACGCATTTGAAAATTGTGTGGGTGCAGACAAAGCTAGCTTGTTTTGGGTAGCCGGATTCAAATCGCTGTATCTTGGATACCGTAAGAGCTACAGAAAAGTTGTTATCTAGTGAATTGTAGAGCTCATTAAGGACTAGCGTTTATCAGATTCAACTATTTGAGTAGCAATAACCTGAGCTAAGTAACACGCCTTTGAAAAATAGATTGCTGACAAAGCCAGATCGTTTTAGTCAATTTTAGTCAACCAGCTTCAAATTGATGTATCTTAGTTATCGTAAGAGATATAAAAAAATTGTCAACTAGTAAAATATGCAGCTCATAAAGACCTATATTTTATCAGTTGAAACTATTTTAGTAGCAATAAATATACCTGAGCAACACGGCTTTGATGTTGAATTCACTCCAACAGATTCTCTTTTGATACGGTGAACACGACCTCAAACTTGGGTAATTAAACCTTTTATTTGGAAGAAAAAGAAAGAAAAATAAAGAAAGAAAAGAAAAGTAAAATAGAATAGTAGATCGTGATGAATGACCCAAAACCCTCCCTTTATATAGTTTTCCAGCAAAACGGTTTATGATTCCTTGCGGGATTTGATGATTTGATTGCAGTTGTTATTGCACATTGTTATTGCAGAGCTTTTGCATACAATTTTGCACGGATCTTTTGCAAGATTCGTGACACTCCGGGGGGAGAAAGTCATCAAAGTAGTTTTTGTCGTCGTCGTTGGACCATCCTTCCGACAGCCATTCCTCCAACAGCAGCAGTGGGACTGAAGACGATGAAGAATCGAAGAATGTAGCAAATTCCAATGATGAAGAATAAGAACAGGACGAGAGAAAAGATTTTCTCGAATATAACATCATAAAACCATTGCGAAATCGAACCAAGTATTGAAGAAACGTCAGCAATATCCTCGAAGGCTTGAGCAGCTAGTTGTCCAACAGCTCGAAAGCTGGCCTCATATTCTAGTCTTCCTTGAAGTCGAATGGAAGTCGTTATTCCACAGGAAACTGAGCAATTCAAGTCAATAATAACTATCTCTTGTGGTGGAGAGGATAACGACATCCGTATGTCAGTACTGATCTCCTTGGGTCCACATTCGATGGTTGTAGAGTAATATGGACAGCTTATTAAGGCTTTGGTGGGTTTGGAAGAGTGACAGACGAGAGTTGACAGTGCTGATTTCTCACAGGAATGACATCCTTGAAACGGAGTAACTTGACGAGCTTGACATTGCAGAATGTTAGTATGTCGACTAACGGAGGCATTGACAGCTTCTATTTGAAGAGCCACTATCGACTCTTGAGTCGTTTCGATTACAGTTTGTTCCGATTTTGAATCCCAATAGATGGTGTGATGTTGTCCTTTGAAAGGAAGTTTTCTTTCTTTTGCAAAATCCGATATAGTTGAAGCCTGGCAATTGCATGAAACCTTTGTGGCAAAGCCGATACAGCGACACAATGCAGGATCAAACTTGCACTTGAATGCTTCTGCGTCTGATTTGCTCCCACAATGTAGTTCTCCAACTAGACCACGAGTTGGCACTCCGGGGGCGGAAGGCTGAGTGTGTGTGAAAGATTGCCATTTTTGTTTCCCATCGGAATAGGCCGAGACAAATGTAGCTTGATGAACTGGCATTGGTGGATTGTCCAGATTGATAGCAGTAATCGAAATGTTGGTTCCTGGAATCCCGAATTTGATTCCCGGTCGAAGTATCTGACGAAGTGTAGAATTGTTATTTACTGTTATCCTTGTCCGAAGGCTCGGAGTCCAAGTAGCACAGCGACTGATTTCATACAAGTCCTTGCTGGTCGGTTGAGCATAATATCGATAGAATAAGCATGAAGGATCACAGTAGAAACATCCACAATTGATGCATCCATATCCTGGTGTACAAGAAGTGAATCCAGGGCTATTCTTTGCATGATTTGACAGTTCCGGTAGGTCTTCATCGGGTTGAATCTTTGAGCACTTGTCAATAGAGCAAGAACCAGCTGAATCACATCGTCTGGAGAATTCAAACTCGAGTTTGTGATCTCTTGCGTAGAAGACAACATGTTTGTTGCAATGCATGAGAATCGCTTCTGCTTCAATCATCAAAGAAAAAATCATTTCATTTTTTCCGGATTCCTTGTTCGGTGTTGGACCGTAGAATTGTAGACATGATGTTGATCCCATTGTCCGTAGATTGACTATCGAAACAGTGTTCAACACACATTCTTGAGAAGATTCCTTATTGTAGCATACTGTCTCTTTCGAATTGATGTGAGCAACTTCAGTGCAGGGAGAATTGATAGCGAATAATGTTGAAAGCATGAATATCATAAAGATCGTCCTTCCAATTCTCGTGTTCTGCTGCGCAACGTTGATGGTTCGGCAAACAGGCTTCCGAATACTCATACAGCATGTCCGAAGAACTCTCCAAAAACAATGTATGCATGGGAGCAGAAACGAAGTGATATGTAACATCACCGAAATGCAGTAGAGAATGGAGATAATTCCAATGATTCCAACTGAATATCCAAGTCTTAAAGCGATTTCCCGGAGCAAGGAATTAGCAGTATCTGATACATCCTCAATGTTCATCTGATTTGGAAGCGTTTTTGTGGAGTGTGAGTCATTTGTGGTCAATGGTGCTGCAGATAATGTTGACAAACTGAGCAACGTGATTAGCATCATAGCTGTTGTTGGGAAGGTCGACACATTACGACTTCTTGTACGATGAGCAATCGGCTCAACTGTTCCAGTATCACCGGACGGCATGACTTTCGGTACCGATGAAGACTTCGGAGTTTGGTCATGTGTATTATCCTGAGACGTAATTTCCAGCGGCACAATGTATCGAAACGGACGTTCCACGATTTGTTTTGTTCGACTGTTGAATAATTTAGCGGAACGCGAATCCACCTCGACGACTTTTGCTAATGGCCAAGTACCACGTTTTTGTCCGAATTTTCCTGATTCATCAATGAGAACGATATCACCAACTTGAGGGTTTTGCTTCCTGTTGAGATGGCTTTGTTTGTGCTCCAGTTGATTGCGTTCTTGAAGCATTTGTAAATACTCGGTGTTCCATCGTGAAATGAAACTTCTTGACAGAGAAGACAGTCTCATCCAATCCTCCAAAAGCGATGCTTGACTGGATGGTAGTGGTAGGGTGTCCAGAATTTCTTCGACATTCAGTAAAGTGCGTCTTTGTTTGTTTGGATGAACCAAATCAGTTGGTCGTAAAGGACGGAGATCGTCCATGTCTGATGTCGTAGCAGTTAACGGTCGGTCGTTGATGATGCTTACTGCTTCTGCTAATAGTGTTCTCAGATCATCTTCTGCCAATAATCTTCGAGTTGTTCCCGCTTGTACCAAACACTTTTTCAAAATTCCAACCACTCTTTCGTAGATGCCACCACTCCAGGGAGAGAGAGCCGGTATGTATCGGAAGGCTGGAAGTTCATTGCTTGTTAAGTTCAGATTGTTCTGTTGGTTCCTCGCTTCATGAATAACCTTTTCCAGGAGCTTTATTTGAGATGCGTTGTCCGTATAGATGAGTTGCGGGCATCCAAATTGCGCCGCAACTCTACGAATGGCGTTTAACAATGAACGGCTCTCCATGTCCGTTACCAACTCCACGGTGGTAAAGCGGGTGGTGAGACACGTAAAGAGGACAAAGTAATATTTACGTGATTCTATGCCGTTGGTGGCCTTTACCGGACCGGCATAGTCCATGCCAACGTTGGTAAACGGATTGTGCCAGTGAAGTCGAATATCCGGCAGCGGTGGAAAATCTGGTTGATAGAAGGGACGAGAACTGTTTTCTCTTGCAATGGAGACATTCCTTCAGCGTCTTCTTGATTGTTGACAATCCTTTGTTGATCCAAACTTCTTCTCGTAGTTTAGACAAGGTGTAGAGTACACTGCTGTGATGAAACTTCTTGTGGATGTCCATAATGAGCAATTTTGCAACTATTCCATGAGGAAGAAATGGTAATCGACGACTAGGCTGACGTCCATCATAATACCAAATTTGTTGATCCAATTGTAGATGAAGACTGTCAATCATCTCATCCGTTGGCGGTGATAAAGCTTGAGCAATCCGAATGATCACTAGCTTAGCCTTCTCACGTAATTCAGCCGATGTTGTTGAAACCTTCCGTATTTTTGCCATAAACAGAAGAACGGTCATGATAACACTGAGCATTTTGTGAAAAGAATTGAAACGATTTGGATCCACCATCGGTTCCACAAGGTCCGGTGTCGATATGGCGACACTGCAGATTGCTTGTTGGAGACTAGATTCCCGAATCGGCAGCTCCTGCGTACTGTTGAGAAAAGATGGTCCTTTCCACCATAAATCATTGTCGCGAAGTTCCTCTAAGCCGCATCCTCGACTGACCAAATCTGCTGGGTTGATTTTTCCTGGGACATGAGATATGATTGCTTGAGGCAGTGCTTCACGAATTTTCTTAAGACGGTTTCTGCTGAATATAGAATTAGCTTTGTTGGTTGAGAGTTGATCCACTGAACATAGTGAATCCGACCAAATGTAGACTCTTTCGATTTGCAAATCCAACTCCGATAGAAGAAATTTGCCCAAATCCGCCGCTTTTCCGAGGCCAAGTAGTTCCAATTGTGGAATAGAGTATTTCGTTTTAACGGGAGCCACACGAGCTTTCGCTGTCAAGATAGCTGCTTCGGTGAAAGTGTGCGAAAGTCGTCTCAAGTACGCAACTGCTCCATAAGCAGCAGCACTAGCATCAGAAAAAATGTGAACTTCGAAAACATCATTCGGCATAATCGGTGTCTTGAAGTAATTTCGTGGGAGTAACATTGGATCTCCTGCCCATTTTCGTTCGATGGTCTGCCATTCCGTCATTTCCGCAGCCGTGAGCATTGAATCCCAATCCATCGTCCTCAACCACAATTTTTGGAAAAACAGTTTTCCTAGAACGACGATGGGTGCCAGTAGTCCGATTGGGTCATAAGCCGTAGCGATAGTTTTGAGAATTCTTCGTTTGGTGAGTTGCTCCGAGATCGGTTTGGGTAGCTTCAGCCGCAAGTGATCTGAGCTCGTATTCCATTCGATTCCCAAAATCTTTTGTTCAGCATCCTCTGCTTTTACTCCTTCCTCTCTATTCATGTAGTCGTTTAGCTCAGGCGAATTAGAGAAATACTGTGTGAGTCGCATTTGAGCTTCTTGAAATACCGCTTTCGATTCTTTGTAGGACCGCTTTCCTTCTTCGACAGATGAAGAACCAATGAAAATGTTATCCACGTAGACATTGCGAAGCATCCTTTGCGAGATTTCCGTGCCATCCTCTTGAAGATGTTGTTTAATGGCAGCATTGAGTAGATAAGGGCTAGTTTTCACCCCAAACGGAACTCTCTTGAAACGTAGACATCTTGGTTGATTTTCCTCAGGAAACTGCCAAAGAAATCGACAGGCATCTCTATCTCGAATGTCCAGTCCAAGTTGGAGAAAAGCTTTTCGATATCTCCCGAAATCAATATTTGTGGACAACGGATTCGAATGAGAACTCCGGGTATCATTGGTAGAAGAGACATACCAGTGTGTAAAACATCATTGAGACTTTTCGAATCTTTGTTAGCATGTGCCGATGCATCAAATACAATTCGAACCTTCGTAGACTTTGACGACATCTTAATCACTGGATGATGTGAAAGGTAATGCACGACTTCTCCATCGGTTTGTTTCTCATCGTCGACGAATTCAACGAAATCACGGGAAAGTTGATCCAAAATAATATCTTGATACTGCTTCTCAAGGTTGCTATCCTTTGAAAGTCGTTTCATTGTTGATTGAAGACGATACAATGCCAAAAAACGATTGTCCGGTAACTGCTTAGTGTCCTCTCGATATGGCCAGCGAACAATATATCTTCCTTCATTATCTCTCGTAGTTGTATCAAAGAAAAATTTGTAGGCTTCTTCTTCATCTTTGTTCATGGAATATTCCGTACCACCATCCGTGTCAATAGTCCAGAATCTTTCGATAAGATCTCGTAGAGCGTGATGCTCCTCCTGGGCGTCGGTCGCAAGGATTCCTAACGGAGTCGTGTTTTGTAGAGATGTGTTCACATAGGAAGAGCTGCGAAACGGCTCGATGTCCGGAGAACTTGATTCTTGTTCTCTTTCTCTTCCAGTAATTATGATCCCACAATCCGTATGGTGCATAGTCATACCATTAGGTAGTAATTGGCATGTCGTTTCTCCCAATAATCGAGACATGTGGTCCAATCCAATCAAAATATCAGGGCGAATCTGTAGACGAGGTAGCTTGATTCTGTTCGATTCTAGTAGACTTGTGCCAACGGCATCAGGAATTTGGACGAAGTTGATCTTGGTAGTAATTATCGGAATTTCGGTAAGTTGGATACACAGCTTTTCGTCATTGAGATTGATGTTGACCATGAAATTCTTGGTAGTCAGTTCCGTACTATCATCGTTCGCAAACGTATTTAGTCTGAGTTTCTGTTCTGAAGCGACGGGCAAATGAAGTTTACTGAGTAGATCCGAGGAGATGAAACTGCGATCCGAACCACTATCGAAAAAGACTGTTGCAAGTACTGGATTTCCCTCTTTGTCATCGATGAGTACTTGTGCTGTCATCATGGCCACCGGCTGTGTCTCGAGTATCTGCTTGCTGGGACTGTATGTTCTCTCATCATTGATAATTTCTTCCGGTTCCTCGACTTGAGTTTCTTGCACATGAAGTTGAACAGAGTCGGTGACAACAGAAACCAGTGCCTCTGAATCGTAGGCGTAGTCCTCTGTAACAACTGCATTCGTGGTGCCATTTCTTCTTGGGACAAATCCGTTGGATTGATTGTTTTGTTGTCTTGAAGGATTGAAATTCGATGAATTCTGATGATTTCTCGGTTGATTCGAAGGTTGTTTCTGATTGAAATTCGGTGCAGGAGGTCCAGACTGTTTTTGTTGGCCATTCTCCTTTTGACGATCGTTTGCTGGAACCTGTCCCCTGTCTCCTGGTCGTTGTTGTTGATCGGCTGGTCTCTGATCGTTGTTCGTATCATTGCGGCAAAAGCTGGTCTGATGGTTTCCATTACATTTCCTACATCTTGGAACTCGCGGACAGGAACGGAAATTATCATGTTTCTTCAAGCATTTGAAACAAAGTTTCAGTTGTCGAGCTCGATCCTGTCGTTCAGTAACTGTCCTGTACGTCGGGCATTCGTGATGTCGGTGATAATGTTCTTGTGACACACAGAAAGCACATGGGGTTCTGGGAGATGCGGTATCATTGTTACCTTGAGAGCGTTGTCCATGGTTTCTGTGCTGCTGGTTGGATGTCGAATTTCTTGTTTGAGCAGCCATTGTTGTCGATCTCTCTTCCTTGGATGTTGGCTCGTGAACGACTGAAAGTAGTCGATCGGCTTGAATAAGACGATGCACGTGGTTAAGAAGTTGAGAGGCTGTGTATTCTGGTGGAGTTCCTGTGCCGAAGATTTTTGCCAGGTAGAATTTCGGAAGTTTTCGAAGTAGAATATCGGCTGACACTATACTGTCGCATTCCGGTGAAATCCGTTTCAATTGATTGAAAGTGAACGTTGCCTTGTTCCAGAAGGTGAGAATGTCCTTGATATTCTTCGTAGAAGCGATTGATGGCAAATCTTGTAGTTGACGAATTAGTTGTTGTCGTGTATAAAATCCATTTCCAAAATTGTCTTTCAAGATGCTCAGAGCAATTGGATAGTTGTCTGCAGTCATCGGGAGAAACTGAATGAGTGTACTTGCCTCTCCTTCCAAAGATGAAACCAAATAGTGAAACTTGGCCATGTCAGTCATCGGTTGCTGACCAATGAGTGTATCGAATAGATCCATGAATTTCGTGAATTGCAAGGTGTCCCCATTGAACGATGGTAACTTTATATTCGGTAGTGTGATGTGAAGAGGACCAGAGAGCGATTGCGTGTATATCAAGTTGTTTGATGTAGTCATTGAAGCAGCGGATCCCTTTGCGTCGGGTGCTTGATTGGTCGGTGGTGGTATGGGACCTCCTTCCTGAGGCATACCATGATAATCTGGATAACTCGATGTAATGCCCTTAGCATTAATCATGGTACCTCCTAAGACGGAGACCGTTGACTTATCCACGACAGATTCCTTATCCACAGTTGTGCCCATGGCCCGTGGAGGCGTTGTATCGGCAGAGTATGATCCTTTCTCGATCATAGCCGGTAGATTGAATTCAGGATACTCTTCGGGTGTCTTGGCTTTTGATTGATGAATCTCCCGAGCAGAGTTGTAAAGCTGTTCAAGTGAGCGTAGTGTATCCGGAATAGGTTTGATCTCTTCCATATAATCTCCAAGTCTGCGCTTATAGTCTTCCATTTTTGGTTGTTCCTCCGCATCCGATAGAAATAACTGCTTCCATTCTTTGTCCAGTTGCAAGATTCTTTCACGTTCTGCTCGAAGAATGTCGGAAATGTCGCAAATTTCAATCAATTCTTGATAGATTTCTTCAACTGGGTCGGTTCGAAGACTCTCCAATGTTGACAAATCCTTCGATCGTTCAAGCGCTTCCTTGAGCCTCTTCTTCGCCAGTCCGATCTGCGTCCGAATCCTGCCACTTCCCCTCATCCTGGGTCACCAATTGTTGAATTCACTCCAACAGATTCTCTTTTGATACGGTGAACACGACCTCAAACTTGGGTAATTAAACCTTTTATTTGGAAGAAAAAGAAAGAAAAATAAAGAAAGAAAAGAAAAGTAAAATAGAATAGTAGAATGTGATGAATGACCCAAAACCCTCCCTTTATATAGTTTTCCAGCAAAACGGTTTATGATTCCTTGCGGGATTTGATGATTTGATTGCAGTTGTTATTGCACATTGTTATTGCAGAGCTTTTGCATACAATTTTGCACGGATCTTTTGCAAGATTCGTGACATTTGAAAAGAGAAATGCTCCAGCTGGACAGGTTATTTTAGTCAGCTAGCTTCTAACAGCTATATCTCGGCTACCTTAAAAGCTATAGAAAAAGTTTTAACTAGAAAAATGCTCAGCTTATCAAGGTCTATATTTTATTAATTGACTATTTTATGATAACTCTTAAAACAAGCGTGATAGGGACGCATTCCCAAAATACCCCATTTTCCAGTCCCTCGGATTCCGTGATCATGGAGCCATTGACGTCAAGGTCACCAACTCGAAACTAGTGAACAATTTCCAATTCACCGCTGTCTCCGGACCTCCAGGAGGTGTCAATGACGACGTTCCGATCTTCGATTGGAAGACAACCCCACTGAAAGAGAAGGTTCCACATTGGGGACAACCGGAAAGATGGAAGTAGGTGATAGACATGAGATTCTGGATTTAAAAGACAATTTCAGTTTCGCCCCGGTAACCTATAAATGGAGAAGACACTTGGATGCCAAGGAACAATGGTTGGCGGAGTTAAAAAAAATCACAAAGGAGTGGCGTTCACAGAAAGCTTGATTATTTTGTGTTATTGATAAAGAATTTGCATTTTTAAATATTTTATGGCGAAATTTGAAAAATGACTAGATTAAAACCTGGGGGAAAGACATAAATTAGTTCTCGACGGATTTAGAGATCGTTTTGATTTCAGTATCAACGTTGGCCCGCTCCGGATCCTTCTTCTCTGATGGACTGGTTTTTGAGCATTTCGATGAGAGATTCTGAAAATAGATTGGTTTGGGAGGTGGTATGTTGTAGAGGAGGGTAGAAGGGTTATTTTTGTAGTTGGTGATTTTTTGATAGGGGTTACGGTAGCTGAGATATAGAGGTTTGAAGCTAGGAGTGCAGAGATAGCTAAATTAAAAAGCATATATCTCGGGAACCAGTAGACTAAGATGAAAACTACAAACTACAAAATTATAGAGCAACATATTCTACACATTTTTTTAATTATAAACTTTTTGCTTGGGGTCACGGTAGCTGAGATATAGCGCCTCAAAGATAGAAGAGGTTAGACCCCTCTGGCTTGCAAACTTAAAACTACCGTATCTCGGGAACCAATGAAGCTAGATAAAATTTAAAATTGGCAAATTATAGAGCACAAAATTCTGCATATTTTCGTAATAATAAACTTTTTTATAAGGATCACGGTAGCTGAGATATAGCGCCTTAAAGATAGAAAAGGCTAGACCCCTCTGGCTTGCAAACTTGAAACTACCGTATCTCAAGAACCAGTAGAGCTAAAAAAAAATTAAAACTAGGATGTTATAGAACAAAAAATTCTACACATTTTTGTAGTTGACAGCTTCTTGATTAAAATTACGGTAGCAGAGATACTGCGCCTCAAAGATAACCTTTCTCTTTTCAGGCCTTCAAACTTGAAACTACCGTATCTCGAGAACCAGCAGAGCTAAAAAAAATTTAAAATCAGGACATTGTAGATTAAAAAATTTTGAATCTTTTTACTGTTAATAATTTTTAGATAAAAGTTACGGTAGGCAAGATATAGTAGCTAGAAGATAGCTTCCCCTTACCTCCACTATAATATCAATAGTCCACAATAAAATTGCCATAACATGCAGCGAAATCACAAATAGCCTGTGGGTCCCTGCCCCTATATGATCAAACATAAGGAATGCATAGTACCCAAGGACTCCAATGCATCTAGCTATCTCGATATACCTAGCGTACCACCTGAAATCAAAAAGGTTACTGTAATTATCTAATATCGTATCTAATAAATAAATAAATGAATAAATTATGAGAAAAGGGCTTACTTCATATCAAAAAAGGCTCCAAAACATTGCATAGTCACCACAAAATAAGCAATCTTCACCGAACATTCCAGATAACTCAAATGATTCCGATCGTATTCAAAATGGAAGAAAATGGCTAGAAGAAGGACAAAGGACACTGCCACGTAGACCTTCACAAGGATCCTCGCAGGTGGACTGTACTTAATAACAGGCTTCGAAGGCTCTGGAACCTTATGGGCGGGGTTAACCATGGACATCCAGTGGAAGAAGGGGGTGACAGGTACCCCAGGGAACCATCCGGGTGGGTAGATGGTCGCTTTTATCTTATTTACGAGTCCCGGGAATAGGGGTTCCCCTTTTCTGTCTTTTGACCATCCTTTGAAGATTAAAAGGTCCCAGAGAGTATGAAATTGAAGGTAGATTTGATTGAAAGAGTTCTCGTTGGTAATAAGGCCGTAGATCGGAGGGTCTTCTGGACGTTCGGCTTCGAAGGTGTTGAACATCTGGAGATAGGGAGGTTGGGAAAGGGGATAGGGGAAAATGGTCAACTAGAAAAATGTAGAGGAGGATATTTGGAGTATTTTTGTAGTTGGTCTCTTTTTGATAGGGATTACGGTAGCTGAGATATAACGCTTTGAAATCAAGAGTCACCCTAGCTTCAAAGAGCTACAGTACTGGCCATAATGATATTCCGCAAGGGTTTTTTGACCATAACTCTTCTGAAACTAATCTGATCGATCTGAAATTTTAAGGCAAAATTTGAAGCGCTTTTTAAAGTTGATTTAACAATCAAAAAAATAAGATTTCGAAAAATTTTTGAAAAATTGAAAAATTTGTAAAATGTCAAAAAATCGAAAAAAATTTTTTTTCGAAATCTTATCTTTTTGATTGTTAGATCAACTTCAAAAAGTGTTTAAAATTTTGTCTAAAAATTTCAGATCGATCCGATTAGTTTCAGAAGAGTTATGGTCAAAAAACCCTTGCGGAATATCATTATGGCCAGTACTATATCTCGAGAATCAGTGAAGCTATTAAAAAACTTTCAACTACAAAATTATAGAGAAAAAAATTATATATATTTTCTATTTCACACTTTTCTTATAAGAATTACCGTAACCGAGATAACTCACCCTATCCCAAATAATAAAAACACCTCCGTAATTTCTATCAATACAATACGGGTTCCTTCCATGATGCACTCTATGATGGGATGGAGTGTTGAAGATTAAACCAAGTGGTCCCATTGTGTCAACCAACTAAAAACAAAGCATCAGGATCCAATTTTAAAAGCCTGACTCACCGAGGTATGCATAATAAACTGAAAAATCTCGGAGAAGTATCGATGTACCAGGAAAATTGGCGGTGGGATGAAGAATGCTTGAATACAGTCATAGATAGCAAGTCCTGCGTCTTGGATAGCTGCTTGGCGAAGGGCAGTAGAGAAGTTATAGTATTCTGAGCTGTGATGGATTGTGTGAAGACCCCAGAAGAATCCGGCTTCTGGAAATAAGACTATCTCCGCTAGGGGTGACGCTATCAAAAAGTGGTCAACTATAAAAATATGTAGCTTTTAAGGCTCTCTAATTTTGTAATTGATTATTTTTTGCTATGTCCACTAGCCAAGGAGTTACGGCAGCTAAAACAAGAGATGCTAGAGAAAAAGCTAGCTTATCTCGCTATCTTCAGGCTACCGTATCTCAGCTAGAAGAAAAGCTATCAAAAAGTGGCCAACTATAAAAATATGCAGCTTTTTACGCTCTACACCTTCATAATTCATTGTTTTTTGCTATCTCAACTAGCCAATGGGTTACTGTAGCTCAAATTAGAAGCGCTAAAAAAAAAGCTAGCTTATCCTGTCATTTTCAAACTGCTAACCCTCAAAAACCCCGAAGACCCCAGAAAAACCGGATTTTAAAAGTAATCAGGTTTTAAGCTACCGTATCTCAGCTAGACTAGACGCTATCAAACTACAGTCAACTACAAAAATGTTAAGCTTTTGACGCTCTACAACTTTGTAATTGATTGATTTTTGCTATCTCAGCTCCCCAAGGAGTTATTGTAGTTCAAACAAGTGCCTATAAGAAAAAAGCCTTGCTATTTTAAAACTCCTATATCTCAGCTAGACCTGACGCTATCAAAAAATGGTCAGCTACAAAAAAAAGCTTTTTACGCTCTACAACCTTGTTATAGCCTACTCACCATGCACCGCTCGATGTCCCAAATAATACATAAAATCCTGGAAGAACAAGCAAAAAATCCATGTCCACGGGGAATCCCAAGGCAGTTCCAGTATCCTCCAATTGTCCCATACTATCACATAAAGGAAAATTGCCACCGCTCGTCCACCGAACCTAAATTCCTTCATTTACCCCTTCAAAATTACCTTTAAAAAGGCGTTCTCTTACTTAAAGCACTGACTAAGCATTCCAGCACAAATCGAGGTGATCGAATCGTTGAGAGCGAATCTGTCCTCATGGCCAGAGATGAATAGGATGAAGAATTCGGCAGTAAGAAAGACCAACCACCATGCAGATACTTCTGCATTGTAATTGGGCACATCTTCCACGTGTTCTACAGTAGTTTCATAGGGAGAGATGAGGTAGAATGCGTGGCGGAGGTTTGTGAGAGTTAGGCTGGAAAAAAGGAGCTCATTTTCTAGTTTTTTTGTATTTTTTTTGGGTTTTTTTTACTGGAGTTCAATAATTTGTCATTAGATGTAGTTTTTAATTCTGAACATTTTTTCTGTTGACAACTTTCTCTGAAAACGTTTCTAAATGCCTTAAAAATCGCTTTGAAACTTTCGAGGTGATTGGGGTGGAAGAGTTTTCCGTAACCTCGGCCACGGGGTTTTTTACCTTATTTTACTTTTTATTGGAAATTTCTTTTTTGATTATGAAAGAACATCTACATCAAAAACATAAAATCGAAAAAAAAAGAAACATAACGGCTGTGGCGGTCAGAAACCCCGTGGCCGAGGTTTCGGAAAACTCTTCCACCCCAATCGACGTTTTCAAAGCGGTTTTTGAGGCATTTAGAGGCGTTTTCAGAGAAAGCTGTCAACAGAAAAAGTGTTCAGAATGGAAAACTACATCTAATGACATATTATTGAACTCCAGTTCAGTCCTCCTTTAAAAAATAAATTGGAAAATTGGAAAATATTTGAATTTTTACAGTTTTTAATCGATTTCTGCAGTTTTTTTGTTGCTTTTTTATCAACTTTTGCTGTTTTTTTGTTGTTTTTAATCGATTTTCACTGTTTTTTGTTGTTATTTTGCCTAAAAAATAAATTTTCCGACTTTTCCAAAAAAAAATCGGAAAAAATTTTTTATTTCCGATTTTCCGAAAAGTCTATTCCAAGCAAGCCTGGTTCTAACTATGTTTTTATAGTTTTTTTTGTGTATTTAGCTAGTTTTTTTAATTAAAACTATTTTTAAAAATTAAAAAAAAAACTAACCGTTCCAACAACCGATGCCCCAGTGAAGTATTCGAAAAAACCCTATCCAACCATACCGTCTCGTTCATTTTTCATTTGGAGACAAGGTCTGGAATGTTTCGATGGTAGGTTGATCTATGAGATTCCCTCTTCTAATAACCTTGATGACGTAAGATGGGAAGAAGAAGCAGAAGGAAAAAGACCGGTCTTCTAAGAGGGATTGTTAGGCTGTTAAGATGAGAGGGGGGGCTTGGAAATGGAAAATGATTATTAGTTTGGTTGCTAGGTTGTCAGTTTGATGTCTTCTTTAGATTCAGAATTGATTTTAAGAGATCTAGAATAAAAAAGGAATCAGATTCTAGAATTCTATAGTAAAAAGAAGAAGAAAATTAAAAAAGAAGGATAAGAATCTGGTAAAAGAAGAAATAAAGTACTGGAAATCGAGTACTTTATATGTTTCTTGAAAAGGGTGTATTATTACTTCAGACTTTTCCTTTTTCTGATATTTACAGTGAGATTAGAAAAAGGATGAGAGAGAGAGAGAGAGAGAGAGAGAGAGAGAGAGAGAGATTTCGCAACGAGATGACGTAGAGACACACTTTCCTTGCTTTTTTATCTTGTCTACTGCTTTTGGATGAAGGTTCTAGCTGATTTTTCATTTTTCTATCTTAAGAAGTGAAAAAACATAATTAGGAGTATACTGTTTATTTTAATTTCGTTAAAAAAGCTTTTTTGTGTACTCCTTTTGAACAATTTTGAATTTTTGAATTTTTCAAAATTTTCGAAAAAATAAAAAATTGGGGTTTGTCCACGAGGAGTACACAGAAGAATTTTAAAGCAACTATTTTTGGAAACGAAATTAAAATATACTTCTTTTGGAAAATTCCGCATTTTCTCAAAAACTTTCAAGAAAATTTTAAGAGAAACAGAAAAGTTCATATAGTCCACGAGGAGTACACAGTATTTTTTTTTAGATGTGAACGTTTTCAAAGTCCTAAATTTGATTTTTAAAAATATTTCGCAAAAAAATAAAAATAAAGATTGTTTCCGATAAGTACAAAGAAGGCTATTCGAGCTCTGTCTGCTTGAATTTCAAAAAAAAATTGTCCAAAAGGAGTACACCGAAAACCTGATAAATTTCAGTCTCTTGTTCAAAAAATTCTCAAAAAATCAGTTCTAAAAATTAAATTTCCCTATAAACCATGAAAAGGATGTCGTCCAAAACGAGTACACAAAACCTATATTTCTTAAAAACCCTTATTTTTGATTAATTTTCCGAAAAAACCCACTTGACTAATTTCCCAAAAAGAGTACACAAAACCTCTTCTTTCTCAAAATTCCTATTTTTTAGAAAATAATTTCCAAAAAAAAACCAAGATCGCCCAAAAGGAGTACACAAAATTCTGTTACAGAAAAGGACTCTACTATTCCCAATTAAAAAATCAATTTCTGCCAAAAAATCCTTCCCTATTTCAAAAAAGAACTGTTTAAAAGACACACAAACAGCTGGGAATGGCATCTTCTTATCCAAAATGAAGATTCTAATCTCGACGACTCGTGTGGCGTTTCAATCCCCCTCCGCTTCTCCCCTTTGAGGAAAGCGAAACCTGTCTGTCTATTCTATTTTCACTTCATTAGCAAATGGGAGGGAGGACATCTGGACAAACAGTGGGGGGTGGCAGACCGAAATGTTACACTTGGCCGTCCGAATGTCTATTGGCTTGGTTGAGTGCACTTGACTGAATTCAGAAAAGACATTTAAGAGGGGGGAAGGATTAGAGACAGAGAACTGTCTTTTTGGTCTGGGAATTGGGTCTAGGGACTATCTAAAAGACTCTTGGAAGCTTCCAGAAGCTTCTAGAACCTTCTAGAGGCTTCCAGAAGCTTCCAGGACCTTCTAAAACCTTCTGAAACCATCTAGAAGCTTCCAAAACCATTTTAGACGTTTTAAGACCCTCTGAAACCATCTAAAACCCTCCAAAACCCCTCCAGACCCCCCTAAAACCCCTTTTCTAGCCCCTAGTTACCATAAATTGTAGACTACAAAAAGCCGCAATTAACACCTCCCTCCGAAGATTTTCCTCCTCCTCCGACAAGAAAGAAAGGATAATGGCATGTGGTTTTGAAAGAAGCAGGACAACGAAACAAAATCATTCCCGCTTTTCTGACTGGATGTGTTGGATAAAGGAGAGAAGAAGAAGAAGAAGGGGAAGGTGATTTGCTAGAAAAGCGACAGTAATCCCGGGGTACTGTAGTTGTTTTAGTTTAATATAAGAATATTTGGATTCAGGACAACAAGAGCTTTTATTTGAGTATGATCATGACTAGCTTCATTTTGAGATTGGGGGTTTTGAGATCAAGAAAAACCATAGAAAATTAGCAAAATTTCGAATTTTCAAAAATCCAAAATTTTTTAATTTTGAAATTTTTTTTGAAAAAAAAAACTACCGTAATCCAGGGATACGGTAGTTTTCATGAATTGGAAAAAAGCTAGTTGGATTAGGCTCGTCGAGAGCTTTCAAATGAGTATAATCATAACTATTCTAGCTTTATTTGGGGTTAGAGACGCAGAGGGATCTGGTTTCTCTGCGCTCTAGCCTATCCTAACTTCAAAGAATTATATCTCAGCTACCGTAACCTCTATCGAAAAGCTATCAACTATAAAAATGTTTAGAATTTCTTTTTCTACAATTTTGTAGTTTATAGTTTCTCTTTAGCTTTTCTAGTTTTAGAGATAATCAAGGTTAAAAAGAAGAGGCATCGAAATTTTGAAAAAAATTTTTGAAAAATTTTTTTTTGAAGCCATTAACTTGCTGACTAGGAAAAGCTATATTTTTTAAGCTTTAAAAACCCAGAAAATTCTCTATAAAATAAAAAAATCGCTAGAAAATGTAATATAGCCTCCAGCAGTGTCTCCACCAGAAGGAAACAACAATTATCAAAAGAGAGAGAAAGGAAAATCAGCGGATGAGGTGGAGAAGAAGCCAGATATGTCTACATTGAAGAGAGAGAAAAGAAGACAAAGAGAAAAGATAAAACTTGTTCCAAGTCGTCTTCGAATCTCGATCTCTTTCAACACGAACCCATAGAGGGTTACGGTTATTACTTTTTAGAGAGGGGAACAGATAGAAGAACACGGATTCTGGAATAGATGGGGAAAAAACGAACGAAGTTTTATGAGGCGGAAATTGTAAGGAGGGGACAGATTAAGGTCATTCGGACTGAAGAAGAGGGGTTTAATCGGAGGGAAGTAGTGACAGTTATGATGGAGATGTTTGGATGAGGAGAAAGAGGAGGAGGAGGCAATAATGGGGTAACTGTTCAGTTTTCTCAGCTAATATATATAGTAAAAGTGGGTTGAATGATGGATAAGAGCTTCTTTTTTATTAGTTGAGTTAGAAGAATTAGAAAATAGAGACTACTAGAGTGCCTTGCGCTCTTTCAGTTTGTTAACTTCGAAGCCTTATATTTCCGTGACCGTAAAAGATAAAAATGATTTGTTAACTAGCAGAATATAAAGCTTGTCAAGAGCTGTATTTTAGTAATTGATAACTTTTTGTTAGCTTTCTCTATAATTGAGTTAGAAGGTTTTGAAAATAGAGACGCTGAAATGGCTAGTGGACTGCAGTTTCACTGATTAAAATCCCTTTACCTCAGGATTCGTAATTAAGACAAGAAAATGGTTTGCTGACCAAATAATGAGCTTGTTAGAAGCTATGTAAACCACTTTTCAGTATTTTTTTCCATGATTTAGTTATGAGGCCTTGAAAATGGGGACGCAATGTGGGCTTGTTGTCTGCGCTCTTTCAATTGGTCAACTTTAAACCCTCATATCTCAAATACGGTAGAATATATAAATAAACTGTTAATTAATAAATAATAAGCTGATAAAAAGCTACATTTCACTAGTTGACAACTTTTCTATATCTTTTTTCATAATTAAGGTACAAGGTTTGGAAAATAAAGACGCAGAGAAGGAAGGATAGGTGGTCTGAGCTTTCTCAATCAGTCAACTTCCAACCCTTATATCTCAGTCACCGTTAGAAATTTGACTAAACTGTTAACTTACAACTAATAAGCTGGTAAAAAACTACATTTCAATAGTTGACAACTTTGTGATATCTCTTTATATCATTGAGTTACAAGACTTTGAAAATAGTGATCATCTTTTTCAGAACTATAATTCACTAGTTATCACTTCCCTCTATCTTTATTCCAAAAAAATATACTCGGTTAAAAAAGTCTGCTTAATTGTCTAGTGTCTAAAAAAAACTGCCAAAGGCAACAAGAAGCTGTAAAAAGGGAAGAAGTCTAGGCTGCTAAAACAACATACAGTTTCCTGTTTAGAAGAGAGATATGCGGAACGATATACATAGAAAACTGTTTAATGAAGAGAGAGAGAGAGAGAGAGAGAGAGAGAGAGAGAGAGAGAGAGAGAGAGAGAGAGAGAGAGAGAGAGAGAGAGAGAGAGAGAGAGAGAGAGAGAGAGAGAGAGAGAGAGAGAGAGAGAGAGAGAGAGAGAGAGAGAGAGAGAGAGAGAGAGAGAGAGAGAGAGAGAGAGAGAGAGAGAGAGAGAGAGAGAGAGAGAGAGAGAGAGAGAGAGAGAGAGAGAGAGAGAGAGAGAGAGAGAGGAAGTGATGTTTGGTTAGGCAGATTCTGAAATATTTTTTGGGTTGCAAGGTTATTTGTAACTAGATTCAGCTAGAAAAAGTACAGTAACCCGATAAAAATTCAATATTAATGATATATAGCTGTTTTGATAATATCGGTTTTAAATTTTGATGTATTAATGAAAACTAAAGCCTGAATTAAATTATATAGTGTTAAAAACTCCCAAAAAGATACAGATTTATTGAAAAAGCCAGAAAAAATAAAAAAAGCATTAATAAAGACCCCCAGAAATATTAGGAAGACTATCAATTTCATCGGGTATCAAATGTAGATATGCGACCCAATAGAACACGTTGAATATGATGTATAGTGTTGGGAACGCCCATTTCGAGAAGTTGTCGATCTTATTTACCACCTGAAATCAGGTTTTTATGGGTTACTGTAGTCTGGTTACCTCTGCCGGGTCTCCATTCCTCAACGTTTTCTTTGCGATTGCCGCTTTGACAGCCATTCGGTAGAAGACTGAAAGAATATGGTAGGTACAGTAATCCCGGGAGCTTGTTTTCTTAAGAAAGGTTTTTTGAAAAAAACATTTTGAGCCAAAAATCATTAAAAAATATCGAAAACTAAAAAAGTTGAAAATTTTTGAAATTTTCGAAATTTTCGAAATTTTCAAACTACCGTAACCCAGTCAATTTTTATCGGATTTCCTCAAAATAGGCGCGATTGTAATCAGCTCGTTAAGAGCTTTCAAATGAGCCCCATATCGACTAGGTTCCGAGCATTTTGAAATTTAGGGTTAGAGACGCAGACACTCTGGTTTCTCTGATGTCTCTAACCTTGAAATTCAAAGTGGGCGGAATCTAGTCAATATGGGGCTCATTTAAAAGCTCTTAGTGAGCTGATCACAATGGTGCACATTTTGGAAGGACACAATAAAAATTGACCAGGTTACGGTAGTTTCAAAATTTCGAAAAAAAATTCTAAAAAAAATTTTTTTTTTCAAAAATTCAAAAATCTCAAAAAACCCACCAGAAGTATTCCCTTGCTCATCCTTATTACACAATTTTTTCCACCACGGCACAGCCTTCCTTCTAGCCTCCTCCTTAGCCACAGCCAAGTCATCCACCTGAATAGTATCCCTCCTGGCACCCATCAACCCCGCAGTGAACATTCTCATCTGTCCCATCTGAAATAGGGATTACTGTAGTTTAAAATAGGACTACTAACCGCCGAATTCTGTTCGAGACCCTTCAAATCATGTATCTGTTTTCGGATATACACAATCTGGGCGTAGTTGATAACAGCATACTCGACCATAGCAGCGAATAGAAAAACAAAGCAGGTCCTATAAAACTACAGTAATCCGGGGGGATACAGTAAGACCTACAGTATATAAACATCTAGAGCCGTTGAATGAGACACTTTTGGGAGATCTGTCCTTAATCCGAATCCAATTGTAGACATAGACAAGACAGTCATTATTCCAAGAGAGACCCTGGCAGGGGAGGCTTCTTTGTTGATCCAGAAGGATACCCATGACATGACAACGACCAGAGTACAGGGAGTGTAGATTTGAAGGATATAGTAGCCTTGTTGACGTTGTAATTTGAAGTAGACGTTCAAAACGGAGAGGTCTGGAAAAGAGTAGGTATTCTAAAAACTACCGTAACCCGAGATACGGTAGTTTTCATGATTTGAAACCTAGCTAGTTAAATCAGGCTCGCCAAGAGCTTTCAAATGAGTATAATCATGACTAGGTTCCGCCCACTTTGAGTTTTAGGGTCAGGGACGCAGACACTCTGGCTTCTCTGGTGTCTCTAACCGTGAAATTAAAAATGGAGCTAGACTAGTCATGATTATACTCATTTGAAAGCTTTCGACGAGCTGAATTCAACTAGATAGATTTTGTTGATTTTGGAGCAAAATTCAAAGGATTACGGTAGTTTTGAAATTTTTGGGAAATTCAAAAATTCAAAAATTGCTGAATACTCAAAAACTAGCTCAACCATCTCATAAAGCTAAAAATTCTGCGTTGCCTGCTTTTTGAACCGTCTTTCTAGCTTCTCTGCGTCTCTAGGTATGCCCCTATGAAGTTTAGGGGTTAGAGACGCAGACACTCTCGCTTCTCTGCACTCTCTCTTCCCCAACTTCAAGGCCCCGTATCTCGAGATGCAGAGAAGCTAGAGAAACGGTTTAAAAAAAGAAAATGATCAGAATTTCATGGAAATTACGGTAGGCTTCAAAAATTACAAAAATTAAATAAAAGTTAAAATTTACTAAAATTCGAAAATTTAATTTTTTAATTTCTTTAAACTAGCTTAATAATCTTATAAAGCAAAAAATTCTGCGTTTTCCGCTTTTTAAACGGCCTTTCTAGCTTCTCTGCGTCTCCAGATACACCCTTTTGAAGTTATGAGGCTAGAGACGCAGACACTCTCGCTTCTCTGCGCTCTCTCCTCCTCCTCTCGCGGCGGGCTTCAAAGCGCTGTATCTCGAGAACTAGGAGAGCTAGAGAAACGTTTCAAAAAAAGAAAATGGTTAGAATTTTATGGAGATTACGGTAGGCCTCAAAAATTACAAAAATTATATAAAAATTCGAAAATTAAATTTTTTTCAATTGCTTAAAACTAGTTTATCCATCTTATAGAGCTAAAAATTCTGCGTTTTCTATTTTTTAAACCGTTTTTCTAGCTTCTCTGCGTCTCCAGATATGCCGCTTTGAAGTTTAGGGGTGAGAGACGCAGACACTCTCGCTTCTCTGCGCTCTCTCTCCCCCAACTTCAAGGCCCGGTATCTCGAGACGCAGAGAAGCTAGAGAAACGGTCCAAGAGACAAAAATGTGTAGAATTTTATGGAGATTACGGTAGGCTTCAAGAATTACGAAAATAAGAAAAACTCAAAATTTACTAAAATTCGAAAATTTAATTTTTTAAAAAATTTTTTTAATTTCTTGAAACTATCTTAACCATCTTATAGAGCTAAAAATTCTGCGTTTTTTGCTTTTTAAACCGTCTTTCTAGCTTCTCTGCGTCTCGAGATACACCCGTTGGAAGTTTGGGGGTTAGAGACGCAGACACTCTTGCTTCTCTGCGCTCTCACCCCTCGCACCCCCAAATTCAAGGCCTCGTATCTCGAGACGCAGAGAAGCTAGAGAAACGGTTCAAAAAAAGAAAATGATCAGAATTTTATGAAGATTCTGAATTTACTAAAAACTCACTTCTATCCGAATACCGAAAATCGGAGACATTCCTCTCTGATTTTGAAAGTGACAATATTTGATACTGGCTCAGCATATTGCCCATTTTAGAGTCCAATTCAACCTCTTTCCATCTATATATAACATCTTTTGAGAAGTATCCAAGTGATCCGACCTCAATTGGACACGCTTGAGTATCCATTGGAAACTTTTTCAGAAACATTTGACAACGTGAGCGAATTGTTAATCTATAACCTTTTTTTATTAAAAATAACGGATCCGGATTACTGTACCTCTGAGAAACATGAACTTGTCCATCTGACCGTACTCTAAACAGTATATTGGGTACTGTAAGTGTATGTAGATAAGATTTCCTTCCATTTCTTATATATGTATCGGGGACCCAGATGTCTTTTAACATTTTGCTAGCCAATGGAATTTCTGGTTTTGATGGATTAATTGGGGTGAATGCTAGACGACGATCGAGCCATTTTTGACGGAAGTAACAGTCCAGGGAGAACTCCTGGAAATTTAGGGCTACAGTAATCCTGGACTACGGTGGTTTTAAGACTGAAAACTGAGCTAGTTGAACTCAGCTCACTAAGAGCTTTCAAATGAGCCCCATATTGCCCTGGTTCCGCTAATTTTGAATTTCGGGGTTAGAGACGCAGACACTCTAGCCTCTCTGCGCTCTCTAACCACAAGAAAATCTACTGTAACTCACTCAGTTTTCTCCGTATCTTTTTGAAAATGCTATTTTTGAAATCAGCTCAATTTTCCGGTTCAGAAAAGTATAAACAAGACTAGGTTCCCGAAAGTTGGGTCCCGCCACGACTTTAAAGGCGCATGGGTAGGTCAAAAATCAAATTGATCGGAATGTAGTCAACATGGGGCTCATTTGAAAGCTCTCAATGAGCTGAGTTCAACTAGCCTAGTTTCAAGGTGTTTGGGGTACTGTATTTCGAGATTAAAATTTTTTTTTGAAAATATTCGAAATTTGGAAAAAAAATTTTTTTTTGAAATTTAGCTGAAAATTAACGCTTTTTTTGAGAAATTAGTCTAATTTGAACTCAAAAATTATTTTGAGGGTCTAAACTTCAAAATAAATATTTTCGAGATTCGGTTTTTTAAAAAGCCAAAAAAATATTTCAACCTACAGTAACCATGTGCTACAGTAATCCTAAAAACTTGAAATTTAGCTAGCTAGACTCAACTCGTCGAGAGCTTTCAAATGAGCCCCATATTGACTAGGTTCCCATCATTTTGAATTTTGGGGTTAGAGACGCAGACACTCTGGTTTCTCTGGTGTCTCTAACCCCGAAATTCAAAATGAAGCTGAACTAGTCATGATTATATTCATTCGAAAGCTCTCAACAAGTTGATTACAGTGGTGCATATCGCAAAGAGATACGATAGAAATTGAGTGGGTTACTGTAGTTTCGAAATTTCGAAATTTTCAAAAAATTCGAAAATTTGTAACTTTTTTAGTTTTTACTCGTTTCCTATGGTTTTCAGCTCAAAATGTTTCAAATAAAAATTTCATCCTATTGGGTTAAAAAAGGATTACTGTACTATCTGAAAAAGCAACCTACCATATTCTGCTCGGAGATTGGTCCCATTGACCTGACCGATATATCTACTTCAACTTGAAGTGGGGAATTGTCTGAAATTAATTATTTCTGGAATTTCCAACAAGAAAAATTCCTGAGCTTTCAAAAGAAAATTACCTGGGTTAACAGGCCGGAAATTTTTATCCTGATTCAAAAGAATGGTATCCAGTACTTTAGTTGTGTACCGGATAAGGGTCTGGTTGTAAGTGGTGCTTCTGCTATTTAATCTGAGCAATATTCCTTAAAATTTGTATCAAAAAAGGCAGGCTTACCTTTGTTTCTTCATATCAATAATAGCCTGAGAATGATGTACATGGATAAGAGCAATGATTGGGAGAATGAATACGGTCACCATTTTCTTGTCTGAAGACACTTTTTTCTTCTTTTTCTTTTGAGAAGGGAATAAAAAGAAGAAGAAGAAAGGGGGCGTGGCTTAGAGGAATAGATGATGAAGGGGAGACACAAGAAGTAACGCGTTTTTCCTCAATCACTGGGTTTCAAATTGGCTAAAGGAGGGGGGAGGGGGAGCTTTCGGGGATTGATTTAACTGCAATGGGATATTTGAGAGAAAAGGAGAAAAAGAAGAAGAAGTTTAGTTTTACATGACAATATCACCTTTTTGAATCTATTCCTTTCCTTCTCTACGACTACTTTTGTTTTTAGAGGACTCTTTTTTTTAGGTTTAGTGGTTTTTTCTATCCTATTTTCAGATTTTTAGATTTTCTGCTATTAATTCTAGAATCTATTAATTCAAAAAGTCTTTTTTCTTATCTAAAAACCATAATTTTCAGCTAAATGTCGAAAAAAAATTTTTTTTCCAAAATTCCAAAATTTTTTTAACTTTCAAAAAAAAAACTACAGTAATCTCGGGATACGGTACCCCGAAACCTTTGAAACATAGCCCATTGAACTCAGCTCGTCGAGAGCTTTCAAATGAGCCCCATATTGACTAGGTTCCGATCATTTTCATTTTTGACCCCTCATGCGCCTTTAAAGTCGTGGTGGGACCCAAAATCCGAAATTTCTGGGAACCTAGCCTTGTTTATACTTTTCTGAACCGGAAAAATGAGCTGATTTCAAAAATAGCATTTTTAGCGAAATAAAGTAAAAATTGAGTGAGTTACTAGAGGTTAGAGAGCGCAGAGAAACCAGAGTGTCTGCGTCTCTAACCTCGGAAATTCAAAATGATCGGAACCCCATCATGATTATACTCATTTGAAAGCTCTCGGCGAGCTGAGTTTAACTAGCTAGATTTCAGGTCATGCTACCTACCGTATCTCGGATTACGGTAGTTTTGGGAGAATCAAAATTTTTGAAAAATCTCAAATTTCAGTTTAAAAAAAGCAAAAACTCAGAAAAAGAAATCCGTTTTCCTGAGATTTTCTGAGAGCACTCCCAGCCTTCCTGAGGACCCTGATACCTACAGTAATCCATAAAAAATTCTGATTTGATTTTCGGATGAGCCAAAACCAAAAAAAGCTGGAGTCAAAGGGCAGTCCGTATACAAGAAGAAGAAGAGACAAAAGTGACATTGGACGATGTGGCGGCCGTTTTCCATCCGCCCGGCCCCTTGGGGGATGTCCAACACACCGAAATGTTTGTCACCCCCCTCACCACCACCACCATCCGCCTTCTGACTCCCCTTCTCTTAAAATATGTGTATGTGACATGCCACCGCTAATTGGGTCACCATCCTTGTTTTCCTGATGTCAGTGTTCCCTTTCTCTTTTTTTGAAAAGAATTTCCGAGTCTTTTTGAATGTGTTTCGAGATCAGAATACATAAATGACTCATTTTTTGGAAATTCGAAAATTCTTGGTTATTTTTCTATTGAAAACAATTTTGCATTAGATTTTCGGATTCAGCGCGTTTTTTCGGTTCAGAAAAATATAATCATGGCTAGGTTCCAAAGGGTTAGAGGTTAGAGACACCGAAGAAACCAGAGTGCCTGCGTCTCTGACCTTTAAATTAGAACCCGGGATTTTTAAACTTTTTTTCGAGAAAATTTTTTTTTAAAGTTGATTTTTTATTTTTGGAGAGTTTTCCCTACATTTTAAGTTAAAGTCCATTGAAAAATGTCAAAAACGAACAAAGTCACTGAATTTTAAAAAATCAGATTTTTTTGAAAATTTAAAACTACCGTAACCCGATTAATTTTTACCGTATCTTTATGAAAATACCATCATTGGATTTAGCTCATCAAGAGCTTTCAAATGAGCCCTATATTGTCTTCCAATCTTTTTGACTTTTGACCTACCATGCGCCTTTAAAGTCGTGGCGAGACCTCAAAACCGAGATTTCTGGGAACCTAGCCTTGTTTATACTTTTCTGAACCGGGAAGACGAGCTGATTTCGAAAATAGCATTTTCAGAGGGATACGGTGAAAACGGACTGGGTTACGGTAGCTTTTCTAAAGGTTAGAGAGCGCAGAGAAGCTAGAATGTCTGCGTCTCTAACCAAGTCATGATTATACTCATTTGAAAGCTCTCGATTAGCTGAATCCATTGAATTTGATTTCAAAATCAATTTCCTACTGTATTCCGGATTACGGTAGTTTTAAATTTCGGAAATTCCAAATAATTCAGGTTTTCTAGCAAAAAAAGGAAAAAATCTAGGAAGAAAAGAAAAAATTGGAAATCGTGTCAAGACAGAATCAATTTTCGAGTCTTGTAGCCGAAGACAAGAAAAAAAAGAAGAAAATTGAGACTAAAACACATTCCTATCCATTCAGGAGTCTTTCCCCGAAAAAAGAATACGAAAGGAATTGTTCATAAATTTCGAATCAACCTCCTTCTTCTTTCCAGAAGACTCTTTTTGATGACTTTATTATGGCAGATGGTTCTTTTTTGAGAAGAGGGGAAACATTTTTATGATCGCCTTTTTTATTCTGAGAGACAGAGGGGTATATGCATATTTATTATTCTTCTTCTCTTTTTCTTGATATGGTCCCTTCTTTTTTTTTTAGATATACATAGTTTCTTTTCATCAAAAACCCTTTTTCTTTTTTTCTAAAATCCTTTTTCTTTTTCAAAAAATCCTTTTTATATATTAAAAAGGCCCTTTTTCTTTTTTTTCTCCTGAAATCCTTCTTTTATTAAAAAAGCCCTTCTTATAAAAAAGCCTTTTTCTTTTTATCAAATTTCCTTTTTCTTTATTTAAAAGGCCTTTTTTTTTTCAAAATCTTTTTTTTTCAATTTAAAATCCCTTTTTCTTTATTTAAAAGGCCTTTTTTTTTTTTAAAAAGGCCTTTTTCTTTATTTAAAAAGACCTTTTTCATTAATTTAATAAGGCCTTATTTCCAAAAATCCTTTTCACTTATTTAAGAAGAAACCCTTTCTTTTTTCTTTTTCTTTTTCCTTTTTTCTAATCAAAAATCCTTTTTCTTTTTTTCAAAGTTCCTTTTTATTCATTTATGAAAAACGCCCTTTTATTCTTTTCAAAACCTCTTTTTTGCATTCAAAAATCCCTTTTACTATATTTAAAAAGGTCTTTCTGTTAATTTGAAAAAAAAACCTTTTTTCTACTATTTCTTATTTTCAAAACTCTTTTTCTTCATTTTTAAAGCTTTTTTCTTTTTTTCCAGTTTCCTTCTTCTTTTTGCCCTTATATATCGATTTCCGGGCCAAGTTCTATATTTAAAAACATCACACTTATATTCTCCTCCTCCCTTCCCTTGTTTCTTATCCCCACATCTGGCAACATGGTGAAGGAGTCGAAACCAAAGACAAAACCCCCTCTCTCTCTCTCTTTTTCTCTTCTATCTCAAGACCGCTTTGGGACCGCCCATCTTCCTCTTTCTTAGCTCCTCGTCAAGTTCTTTTTCTCCTTCGATGCCCCCCTTTCTCGCCTTTTTTCCTTTTTTCTTCTTTTTAATTCTGATCATTTTAATATTTCAGAATGCGTCGAAACACCAGAACGCGTCGAGTATTTCATATTTCAATTACTCTTCTTTTGGTGTCAACTATTTTTTGTCAAAATGGAACTAGGTGAGTCTAGAGGCTTCTCTGGTGTCTCTAACCCCTTAATTTTCAGCCACAACTTAACATCCGACCAATACAGTTCATATTGGAGCAATCGGAGTCAGACAATGTACTCAAATGCGTCTTCTCTTCTCAGTGACCTGTTATCGGATTATGATATAAGGTTAAGGCCTGGTTTTGGAGGTGAGTTGCAAGAACAAAGGCTTTTAAAAGTTTTTTTATCATTTCGAAATTTTAAAAAGAAGGGTTTTTTCATATTTTGGGAGTTACGTTTTTTTGAAAAAAAAATTCTTAAAAATTTTTTCTAATTTAGAATAAAAGGCCTTACTCACATTTTTGGGAATTGAATGTTAGGCTTTTTTCTCTATTCTTCTAGATATTTCTTAGACAGGTAAGGCCTTTTCCTTCAATAATTTCTTCTTATTCTTTTTTTCTTAAAATTTTGAGTAAAAGGCCTTACTCACATTTTTGGAAATTGAATGTAAGGCCTTTTTCTTTATCTTTTTTAGATATTTCTTAGATAAGTAAAGCCTTTTCTTCTAATAAAGTCTTCTTCTTTTCTTATTTTAATTTAGAGTAGAAGGCCTTAGTCACATTTTTTGAAAAATAAATGTAAGGCCTTTTTCTTATCTTTTTTTTTCCGATTAGTGATAAGGTCTTATGTTTTTATTCTTTTCTTTAAAATGATTTCAAAAATTTGATTTTATCTTTTTTCTTATAAGGTTTTCTTCTTATAATTTTTAACAAAGCTTGAAATTGATAAAAAGGACTTTTCTTCTTTTTTTTCAAAACTGGTAAAAAAGGTCTTGTTTACGTTAGAAATAAGGCTTTTTTCTTTCTTAATTTTTGAGAAAAAGGCCTTACTCACATTTTTTGGAAATTGAATGTAAGGCCTTTTTTATATATTTTTTTTCTTCAAAATAATTGTTAAAAAATAGGATTTTATCTCTCTTCTTATAATTTCAAGAATAAGGCTCAAATCGATAGAAAGGACTTTTCTTTTTTAAAAAATTCTTTTCTTTTCTTATCGAAATTTCTTTTTTTCAAAATTATTAAGTAAGGTTACTCACTTAAATTTTCTTTTTCATTTTTTCCAAAATTTCAGAGAAAAAGACCTTACTCACTTTTTTTCAAAATTAAAAATAAGGCCTTTTCTTTTTCTTCTTTCCCAAAAAATCCTTTTTTCCCGGAAAGGTCTCTATCCACCCCCATCTCCTCCCCATTCTTCTAATCATTGAGGGTGGATCTCCAACAAGGTAACCTAAATTCAATTTCACCTCCATTTTCTTTTTCCCTAACTAACAAAAATCTAAGTGAGCAAAAAACTGAAGAAGAAAAAGAAAAAAGGGGTTAGAAATCGAATTTCGAGAATAAAAAAAAAGGAATTGAATAAGATGACACTCTTTTTGTTTCGAATGTCTAGAAAAAGGAGGTTTTTGATCCGAAAGATCTCTTCTTCTCATAAACCATTCCCATATCATTATTTATTCCATTTCCTTCTTCTTTTTTCTTTTTTGTATACCAAACTTCCTTCTAAACCCCAAGAAAAGCTTCTTCCCTATCCCAAGGGACCAGTTATCAGCTGTCAGCACCCCCGAAAACACGAGTTCTTCCAGGAGACGCTCTTCTTCTTACAATGGATATCATAATAGCTTCGTTTGACTCGATTTCTGAAGTGGATATGGTAAAAAGGACATCCGGATATCCAGAAAAACAGATTTTTAGGATTACACATTGACAATGTATCTACATCAATATTGGACAGATGAACGACTTCGATGGAGTAATGAGATTCCGATAGATGAAATGACTCTAAGTGGAGAGTTCTCTCAGTGGGTGCACTTTTATTAGAGGATTCTAGTTCTGTAATTCAGGAATATCTGGGTCCCGGACACCTTTTTGGCTAACGATAAGCACTCTTATCTTCACGAGGTCACCGAAAGAAATAAGATGTTGAGGGTGAATGTGGATGGGAAAGTGGCCTATGGAATGAGATTAACTTCGACGTTGAGTTGCTCAATGAACCTGAGAAATTTCCCGTTGGATTCACAGAATTGTACAGTGGAGATTGAGTCTTGTAAGTTACCTTTTTTTAGCATCTCATTTACCTTTAATCCCAGTTATTCAAAAAAGGGGTGGAGCTAGAGGAAAATTACAAAATAAAAATTGCTCAGCTTAAAATTCTACACATTTCATTAGTTGAAAGTTTTTTGATAGGGGTTACGATACCCGAGATACAAAGCTTCAGAGAGAGCGCAGAGAAACGAGACTCCTCTGCGTCTCTAGCTTCCTTCCTTCAAAGCGGCTTATCTCGGCTACCGTAACCCCTATCAAAAAACTTTCAACTGATAAAATGTGTAAACTTTTAAGGGCTACTACTTTGTAGTTAGTAATTTCTCCCTATCTCTATTCCCAATTTCTCTGCGCTCTCTCAAACTCTAGGTACCCCAAGCTGAGCAGTCCCAGAGCTATTTAAAATTCAAAATAGTTAAAAAGGCTTTTTTCTTTATTCAAAAATCCCTTTTTCTTTTTTCACGAAGGTCTTTTTCTACTTTTTCAAAAGTCTTTCTTTTATTAAAAAATGCCCTTTTATAAAAATCCTTTTTCTTTTTCCAAAAGGCCTTTTTCTTTTTAAAAGTCTTTTTCTTTATTTAAAACCTTTTTTCTTTATTTAAAAGGCTTTTTTTTTTCTGATAATGTTTTTCTCTTCTTTTCTTTTCTTTTTTCATTGAAAAGGTTTTTTCCTTTTTTTGAAAATCCTTTTTATTTATTTAAAAAGGCCTTTTTTTATTAAAAAAATCCTTAAACATATCTTTCAGATGGCTACACCACCTCTGAAGTTCTCATGAAATGGAACTACCCCCTGGCTGTCCACGGAGTCGAACAAGCCGACGTTCCCCAATTCACCATCACCGGTTTCCACACCGAAGACAGTATCGTCTCAACAGCCACAGGATCCTATCAAAGACTATCTCTAGTCTTCCAACTCCGTCGATCCGTTGGCTATTTCATCTTTCAAACCTATCTTCCGTGTGTTTTAATCGTCATGTTGTCATGGGTCTCTTTCTGGATTAATCATGAGGCGACGAGTGCCAGGGTGGCATTGGGTATTACTACTGTACTCACTATGACCACTATTTCTACTGGGGTTAGACAGAGTCTCCCGAGGATTAGTTATGTGAAGAGTATCGATATTTATTTGGTGAGTTTTATTAAAACCCCAGTTATCTCGAAAAGGGGCGGAGCTAGAGGAAAATTATAAAATAAAAATTGCTCAGCTTAAAATTCTAAACATTTTATTAGTTGGAAATTTTCAGATAGGGGTTACGGTAGCCGAGATACAAAGCTTCAGAGAGAGCGCAGAGAAACCAGACTCCTTTGCGTCTCTAGCCTCCTTTTTCAAAGCGCTGTATCTCGGCTACCGTAACCCTAATCAAAAAGTGATCAACTACGAAAATGTAGAGAATTTTAAGCTGAGCAACTTTGTAGTTTATAGTTTCCTTTTTCTTCTCACGGTTAGCAAGATACAGCGCTTTTACATCTTCAAAGCCTTATATCTCCGCTACCGTAAGCCTAATCAAAAAGTGATCAACTACAAAAATATAGAGCATAAAATTCTTTATCTTTTGGCATTTTGAATTTTTCTCTAGCTCCTCTGCTAACCCTAGAAAAACCCCTTTTTTCCAGGTGATGTGCTTCGTCTTCGTGTTCGCCGCTCTTCTCGAATATGCCGCCGTCAACTACTCGTATTGGGGAAGAGAACGTGGAAGAGGTGGAGGCGGAAACGAGTTAGTTTTTCTTTTTCTTCTTTTTATTCCCTTTTTATCCCCCTTTTTCAAAAAAAAAAAATAGAAAAAGATTCCATTTCCAGATGGCCAGTTAACGGGGCGAACAAGGAGGATCGCGAGTCGGCGGTTAACGTTCAGAAATGGGTCCCGAGTGGATTGATGGATGTGAGTGATGCTATTATGGGGTAATATAAGAACTTACGTGTTCAGGGGGTTCCACAGCCGCAGGATCGAAGGGTGGAAGCGTTGGAGGAGGCGATGAGCACGAGTAACACTGCACAGAATGTGGGTTGTCTTCAGAAGGTTATATGTCTAGGAATAAGAGGGATAGGGAAAAATTAAAAAACAGGAAGTTGTAGAGCAAAAAATTCTGAGTGTTTTTGTAGTTGATAACTTACTGAACGGGGTTACGGTAGCTTAGATATAGGGCTTTGAAGTTTAAACAGTTTCTCTTTATTTAAAAAGGCCTTTTTCTTTATTTAAAAAGGTCTTTTTCTTTATTTAAAAAGGCCTTTTTCTTTTTTCAAAAAGGCCTTTTTCATAATGTAAAAGGGCCTTTTTCTTTATTTAAAAAGCCTTTTTCTTAATTTGGAAACCTTTTTCTTTATTTGAAAGGGGCTTTTTATTTATTTAAAAAGGCCTTTTTCAAATAAAGAAAAGGCCTTTTTCTTTTATTTAAAAGGCCTTCTTTTTATTTAAAAACCTTTTTTATTCAAAAAGCCTTTTCCTTCTTTTCAAAAATTCTCTTTCTTAATTTAAAAAGCCCTTTTTCTTAATTTAAAAAGGCCTTTTCCTTTATTTAAAAAGGCCTTTTCCTTTATTTAAAAAGGCCTTTTCCTTTATTTAAAAAGGCCTTTTTCTTTTTTTTGAAGACCCTTTTCTTTTTTTAAAAATGCCCTTTCTCTTTATTTAAAAAGGCCTTTTTCTTTATTTGAAAAGGCCAATCAAAACAGCTAGATTTCAGTATAGAATTTCATATTTCCCTTATTTCAGTTCGAATCCACCCCCTCAACCACTTCCACCTCCACCACCAAACCCAAAAAGAGGAGTTCCTCTCCCATCGCTTCCCTCTGTCGTCCAGGAAACACTATTAGTGAGGAGAGTGAAACCCCTGACTACCCAAGGTACTCAGCGACTTCTCTTAAAGGCGGAAGACCCCATGCTTCCCTCCACCATCGAACACACCATCTAAGAGGATCTCATTCTGCTAGGTAAGGTTCAGATGGTCTTTTTTCCAAAGTTTAAGGGTTTTCAGAGCTAAAAGACGAATGACACTTGCCCGGATGAATGTTTCTATGAAACAGTCGATATCCGGGATCGGAAGACGTGCTCGGAAGGTTATTCCATCGATTCGTGTCCGGGATGTGAACCTTATCGACAAGTACTCGCGGGTTGTGTTTCCTGTCTGCTTTATTGTTTTTAAGTAGGTTTACGGGTTCTAAAAGGTGAAAATAGGCTAGGATACTGGGAAACTACAAGATGCAAATTGTAGAGCAAGATATTCTGAGCAATTTCTTTTTAAATAAAGAAAAAGACTTTTTAAATGAAAAAAGGCTTTTTCTAAAGGAAAAGGCTTTTTAAAAAATAAAAGGCCTTTTAAAAAATAAAAAGGCCTTTTAAAAAATAAAAGGCCTTTTAAAAAATAAAAGGCCTTTTAAAAAAAAAAAGGCCTCTTTAAAAAAAAAAAAGGGCTTTTAAATAAATGAAAAGGCCTTTTAAATAAAGAAAAGGCCTTTTAAAAAAAAAGGACTTTTGAAAAAAGGCCTTTTAAATGAAGAAAAAGGCCTTTTGAAAAAAAAAAGAGAATTTCAAAATAAGGAGAAGTGAAAAAAGAAAAAGGCCTTTTTAAATAAAGAGGAAAGTCTTTTTTAAGTAAAGAAAGAGAATAAAAATAAAAAAAGGACTATTCAAATATAGAAAAAGCTTTTCAGAAAAAAAAAGGACTTTAAAAAAAAAGAAAAAGGCCTTTTAAATAAAGAGAAAGGCCTGTTTAAAAAAAGAAAAAGGCCTTTTAAATAAAAAAAGGCTTTTTTTAAAATTGCTCAGAATATCTTGTAGTTTGTACCCTTTAAAAATTATTTCAGTCTATTCTACTGGAGCTACTATATGATGGCCGGAGCAACCACTTAATTGGTTTAATTATTAATTTCTTCTTCTTTTTAATGAAGTCTTTCTCTTTTTTCTTTCTCTAATAATTACCAGAATCCACGTGACTTTTCCTGGAATCGAACGGCAATTAAACTTGGTCTCTTTTCAGGTCATTTCTTCTTTTATTTACTCTTATTCTATTGTTTCATTGTGAGACATGATGTCATTTAGGGGGTTCTTGGTCTCGGAAAAGGTTCCGGAAACATGGAAAGCACTTTTCTAGATGTATTTTTATTTTTAAGGTCCTTTTTTATATCAAAATCATTTTTTTATTTCAAAAGGCCTTTTTTTCTTTTTCTTTTTCTTTTTTTAAAAGCCTTTTTTATTTTTTCAAAAGGCCTTTTTCTTTATTTAAAAGGCCTTTTTATTTAAAATTCCTTTTTCTTTATTTAAAAAGCCTTTTTCTTTTTTAAAAAGTCTTTTTTTTTTAAAAGGCCTTTTTCTTTTTTAAAAAAGCCTTTTTTATTATTTTAAAAACCCATTTTCTTCCTTTTCCTTTTCCTTTTTTCTAAAAGTCCTTTTCTTCTTTTCGAACTTCCTTCTTCTTCCTCTTAAAGTCCATCAATTTCCAGAATTCCAAGGTAAAGTCCGACCTCCATGACGTTTTTCCTGTTTTCCTAAAAGTCTAAATTGGGCTTTATGGTTGTGGATGTGTTCTAAGTAAACAATGAAAAAGAAGTTGAAACGCCTACCTCTTTTTTTCTTTTTTTAGATTTGAAAAATGAGTTAGGATGTTAAGGAACGTGGAATAAGGAGAAGCTATGAATTTTATATAGGTAGTCTAGAATAAGCTATGAAATTCCTTTTTCTTAGAAATTTCCTTTTTCTTTATTTAAAAAGGCCTTTTTCTTTTTTTAAAAAGGCCTTTTTCTTTATTTAAAAAGGTCTTTTTCTTTTTTTAAAAAGGCCGTTTTCTAAAAAAAGGCCTTTTTTTTTTCTGAAAATTCCTTTTTTTTGAAAAGGCCTTTTATATATTTAAAAGGCCTTTTTTATTTAAAAGGCCTTCTTTCCAAAAATCCCTTCTTTTCCTATTTCTATTTTCGCCTAACGTCATTTCCAGATCAGTACAAATATAATTCATGATCCACTTACTGATTCATAGTTTTTCTATTTTCCACTAAGCATCCAAGTACAAATCCATGTCACTTTTTAAGATTCTGTATTTTTAGTCTGAGCAACAAAAGCACTTTTCAAAAGACTCTAAACATCACATTTTGTCCCGGATCCTTTTTTAATCCTTTCTCATGTTTTCATGTTATTCTTTTTTATAAATGAGTGTGCAGAGATTCTAGTCACATGGTTTTTTATTTGATTAGTAATTAATCCGGTTATTTGTGAAGATGAGTTCATTTTATGTTTTCGGGATTTGTGTAGTACTAGAAATATGAATAAGGATCCTCCTTTTTAACTCCCGAAAAAAGAAAAGATTTTAAAAAAAGGGCAAGAAAAAAAAGCCTTTTAAATAAAGAAAAAGGGTTTTTAATAAAGAAAAAGGCCTTTTCAAAAAGAAAAAGACTTTCTTAAATAAAAAGGCCTTTTTAAATAAAGAAAAAGGCCAAAAAAAGAAAAAGGCTTTCTGAAAACAGAAAAAGCGCTTTTCAAATAAAGAAAAAAAAATAAGAAGGCCTTTTTAAATGAATAAAAAGGATTTTCGCTAAGAAGGACATTTTTGAATAAAAGAAGAATTTTGGAATAAAGGAAAAGGGCTTTTAAATAAATAAAAGGCCTTTTAAAAAAAAAAAAGGATTTTAAATAAAGAAAAAGGCCTTTTAAAAAAAAAAAGGATTTTTGAAAAAAGAAAAAGGATTTTAAATAAAGAAAAAGGCCTTTTAAAAAAAAAAAGGATTTTAAATAAAGAAAAAGGCCTTTTAAAAAAAGAAAAAGGATTTTAAATAAAGAAAAAGGCCTTTTAAAAAAAAAAAAGGCCTTCTTGAATAAAGAAAAAGGCCTTTTAAATAAAGAAAAGGTCTTTTAAATAAGGAAAAAGGGCTTTTAAATAAAGAAAAAGGCCTTTTAAATGAAAAAAAACCTTTTAAATGAAAAAGACCTTTTTCAAAAGAAGACCAAAAACGAGACACCTACCGTAACCCTGACAACTCTCCCCCATAAAATTTGAAATTCAAATCCCTTCTTTTCCGAATCCAAAAATTCATCATCTCCCCTTATTCTCCCTACCAAAAACCCTACGCACGACCCAGATTATCTCGTTTTCTTCCAGAATTTGATCTGAAAATCATTCGAAAATAGGCGGATCATGAATTCTTCTTCCAATCTCTGGTTTTTGTTCTGATTTCATTTTTCAGGGATTACTGTAGTTGTTTTCCCAGACAAAAGAGGATCAATCCCACGAAATATTCCAAAAGTGTTCTCTTTTCTGTCTAGTTGCCACGTCACGAAGGAAACAAACATCGGAAGAGTGTTTCTAAGAGGATTTTCCCTCTGATCAACTACACAACCCACTCAAATAGACCCCCATTCATAAATTCTTGAATTTCTAGAAATTATGATGCCATTTTCTCTCTTGCGACCGAAAATTAGGTCTCTAAAGTGCTATTGACATCCGGAATAGATTAAGAGAAGAAGAAGAAGAAGAAGCGGTCGATCATCTTTATGAACTTGCTAATTGAATGACGTTATTTTGGAAAGGGAGCATTTTGACAGATTTTTTTCTTTTTAATTTTTTTTTGTCAAAAACCCTTTTTCTATATTTAAAAAGCTTTTCTATTTATTCTAAAAGTCTTTTTTTTTGTTTTCTTCTTTTTTTTCTGAAATTCCTTCTTTTATTTTTGAAAAAGCCTTCTTCTTCTTTTTTAGTTTTTTCTTATATTTTTGAAAATTTTATTCAATTTTCTTTCAGAAAAGTCTTCTTCTTTTTTAGAACTTCCAAAATTCCCTTTTCTCAATCTGGAAAGCCCTTCTTCTTTTTTTTTTGGAAAATCTTTCTTTTATGATATTCAAAAATGTTCTTCTTATCACAAATCCTTTTTCTTAATTTAAAAAGGCCTTTTTTCTTTATTTCAAAGGGTTTTTTCTGAATTGCCTTCTTCTTTTCTTCAAAAATTCTTCTTTTATTTTTGAAAGGGCCCTTTTCCAAAATTCTTCTTTTATTCAAAATTGCCTTCTTATCAAAAAGCCTTTTTTCTTCTTTTCAAAATTTTCTTTTTAAAAAGGTCCTTTTATCGAAAATTCTATTTTTTTTCAATAAGTCCTTTTTCTTTCCTTCAAAACCCTTTTTACTTTATAAAAAGGCCCTTTTTCATTTTTTTTCCTTTTTTCTTTCTAAAACCCCTTTCTCTTTATTTAAAAAGCCTTTTTCTAATTTCCTATTTTCCTCCCTCCTGACCTCATCCCTCTTTTTCCTCCTAATAGATAAGAAAATCTACGTAGAACCCTCCCAAGAGACTCATACTCGAACATCCGTTTTATGGGTGTCTATTTTCTTCGAAAAAGAAAAGAAAATTAAAAAGGAGTAAGACGCCCCCACATGGATCTTCCTTTAAATAGAGTCAGTTGGAGGTCCGAAGTTCATTGACCAACTAGATTACTGTAGGTTTTGAGTGGGCTAAAATGCAATTTAATAAATTTTTGAGTAGAGAGGTCTTTTCCTTCTTTTTAATTTCTTTTTGTTCTCTCGAAAAATTAATTTTTGGGCTTTAGTGGTCTTCTTTTCGAAATTCTCTTTTCTTTATTTAAAAGGCTTTCTTTTTATTTAAAAGGCCTTTTTTTAAAAACCTTTTTTAATATTCAAAATGCCTTTTTTATTTAAAAGGCCTTTCTTCTTTTTTTGAAATTTTCCTTATTTCTCATCTAAAATACTCTAAAATCCAAAAATAATCACTTCCTTACTCACTAATCGTCTATCGTACTCATCTCCATGTTTTTCTGTTTCAAAAAATAAAAAGATCGCACATTTCATTCAACATCCTTGGTACTTATCGTATTAGTCAAAAGATAAGACAAAATGACGGGATTTCTGGTTTATAATGGGTGGAAAACGTGCTGAAATGTGGAAAAGGAGACTTTTTGAATGAAAAAGGATTTTTTGGAAGATATTTTCAGATTTCCTGCGTCAGAAGAGAATGAATTCTGATTCAGTGAAGCTTTTTGACTTCAGAATTCTAAATTCCATCTTCCTTCTTCTTAATCAAAAATTATCACCTGCTTCCTAAATTTCCTTTGAGATACTTCGTTTTTCCGCCTCCGGGTTAAAGGTAGCAAGTATTTTTATTTTTTGACAAGAAGGCCTTTTTTTTTAAAAAGGGCTTTTTCTTTTTTTAAAAAGTCCATTTTCTTTATTTAAAAAGGCCTTTTTCTTTATTTAAAAAGCCCTTTTTCTTTATTTAAAAAGCCCTTTTTCTTTATTTAAAAAGCCCTTTTTCTTTTTTTTTAAAGTCCTTTTTCTTTTTCTGAAAAGCTTTTTTCTATATTTGAATAGTCCTTTTTTTATTTTTATTCTCTTTCTTTACTTAAAAAAGACTTTCCTCTTTATTTAAAAAGGCCTTTTTCTTTTTTCACTTCTCCTTATTTTGAAATTCTCTTTTTCTTTTTTCAAAAGGCCTTTTTCTTCATTTAAAAGGCCTTTTTTTCAAAAGTCCTTTTTTAAAAGGCCTTTTTCTTTATTTAAAAGGCCTTTTCATTTATTTAAAAAGCCCTTTTTCTTTTTTTAAAAAGGCCTTTTTCTATTTTCAAAGAGACCTTTTTCTTTTTTTCAAAAATTCTTTTTCTTTTTTTAAAAAGGCCTTTTTCTTTATTTAAAAAGGCCTTTTTCTTTATTTAAAAAGCCCTTTTTCTTTTTTTCTCATAGATCATTCTACATACTTCCCAGAAAATTTATCATCATCCAATAAATCCCCTTATAAAAAATCTGATCAGATTACGGTATTAGCTATCAAAATTAGCCATTCTTCTCCGACAAAATCATTTCTAATTTATATTTCGACGTCAGCTCAATGAAAAAGGCTTCTTTTCTTCCGGATGCAGGTGTTCTTGGTCTTTGAGAATTCATTTATTCCATTGATCATTCATTTTCTTTTGACTCATTCCCACATACCGTATTCCTTTTCTTCTTTTGACTCATAATAATCGTACAACTCTAAAACCGTATTAAATCCACGTCATCTGAAATTTTGCACAAAAACAAGTGTTATTCATATTCAAACGATCATTGTACACATTTCTCTTTTGTTTTTGAATCCTTAGACTCTTCTAATACTTTTCTGTTCGCGAATAGAGACATTTCCTTCCGGTTCATGCCATCATTTTTGATTCGGGAAACTACTCAGTATTTTCTCACGTTCCATTTCAAATATCTCACTTTTCAATTAGGTATATAAGGATTGATTTTCTTATTTTTTAAAATTCCTTTTTATTTTTCTAAAAAGCCCTTACTTTTATTTAATAAGGTCTTTTTCTTCTTTTCCAAAAATTCTTCTTTTCTTGAAAATTCCTTTTCTTCATTCAAAAAAACCCTTTTTCTTTATTTAAAAAGGTTTTTACCTGAGTTCAAAAAGCTCTATTTCTTTATTTAATAAGGCCTTTTTTTTAAAAAACTTTTTTTAATATTCAAAAGCCTTTTTCTTTTTCAAAATCCTTATTTTTTAAAAGACCTCTTTCTTTTATTTAAAAAGGACTTTTTCTTTATTTAAAAAGGTCTTTTTCTTTTTTTTTCCAAAAATCCTTTTTTTTTATTTGAAAAAAGTCCTTCTTTTATTTTAAACAATCCTTTTTATTGAACATCCTTTTTCTTTCTCCAAAAAAACCTTTTTTCTTTGTTCAAAAAGGCTATTTTATTTTTCTGATAAGGCTTTTTTCTCTTCTTTTTTTTTTTTTATCAAAAGGTTTTTTCCTTTTTTGTAGAAATCCTTCTTATTTATTTTAAAATGCCTTCTTCCTTGAATACATCCCTTACCCAAAAACAAAACTGACCTTTTCGGGTCAACCCACTGCTCTTTCCCTAACTCAATTATCCTCTTCTTATAAATATCTCATTTCCAGAACTGGGTCCCCCTCTTAACATGCAACTATCTCCAATCCTCTTCCTCGCCCTTCTCTCTTCCCTAACAGACGCCAATATCATCTGGCGATATCAACGATCCGAATCAGAACCACAAAGAGATATCGATTTTTCTGAGGTAACCCCTTTTTTTCTTTGAAAATTAATCTATTTTTTGGTTTCCAGCACACATGGACCCCTCTAGGCCCCGCCCAAATGCAGGATTACTACGGTTCACATTCCCATGTTCCGAGATCTCTTCCGGAAATCGAGAAGGAGCAACAATCGTTTCGATTTATGGAGGCACCGGTAACTACAGTAATCCTTCTTGAAATACAGTAATCTTTTTCAGGTGTCACTTAGCAACCCCGTATTCAATGTTTTCTCCAAAATGAGTGATTTGTATCGGTGGATATCAAATGAGAAGCGGTCGCCAATTGTTGTTTATTGAGAAAGGGGGCGGAGACTATGAAGACTACAAAGACTAGAAACACACAAAATATACAATTAATGGAATTAAATTTACGAGTCTCTTTTCTTTTTCCTCTAATGCTCTCTCTCTCACTATCTTGTGCGCATCTCTCTCTCTCTCTCTCTCTCTCTCGCTTCCTTCCCAGGAGAAATATAGTTGATTTTTGGCTTTTTTGAACAATGAATGTTGATTGATTGAATCCCGCTCTTTTTCTTCTTTTTTCAGAATTTTCAATTTTTTTCAAAATTTTCAATTTTTTCAAAAATTAAAAAATTTACAAAATTAACAAGAGTTTTTGTAATCGCTTTGAATAATTTTTCCAAGCATTTTGGTCCAAAAATCACTTAAAAATATGTAAAACTAAGAAAGTTATGAAGTTTTGAAATTTTCAAAAAATCTGAAATTTCGAAAATCTACAGTAATCGGGTCAGTTTTCATCAAATCCTTCTGAAAATGCTATTTTCGAATTCAGCTCATTTTCCCGGTTCAGAAAAGTATAAACAAGGCTAGGTTTCCAAAAAGTTTGGTTTTTGGGTCTCGCCACGACTTTAAAGGCGCATGGTAGGTCAAAAATGAAAATGGTCGGAATTGGGTCAATATGGGGCTCATTTGAAAGCTCTCGACGGGCTGAATTTAACTAGATAAGTTTCAGAAACGGGAATTCGAGTCCGAGGCATATCTAGCCTTAGACTGCTAGCCTCGCCCACCTTCTGAGTGTTTTTCTCATTTTTTTTGAGGAAGTTGGGCTAGCTTTCTATACAGTAATCCTTAGACCAGAAAAAAAACTTTTTAATAGGATTCTAATGTCTATTTATACAGTAACCTCTATTAATTTCCACCGGAACTAAATGCCAACCAACAGAACAGCTGAAAGCTCTCGCCTACGCTACCTGCTCCAGCTGTTTTTTCGTAAATCAACCCAATAAATCGACTTTCTTTCTTTGTATATACAAATGGAAACTTTATTGGAAAAATACATATTTTCCAGAAAAAAGGACATATTTTTTGTGTGCAGAACAAGGCTTTAAAAGGCTGAAAGAGCACTTAAGGGGAGCATGGTTGACCTGAGAGAGAGCAATCGGGACATTGGGAGGGCCATAATACAAGAAGGATAGGGAAAAAATTCGAGTAAAAAAGCAAAAAAAAACTCTAGATAAAAATTCTAGGTAAGATTTTTGGCTCTTTTTATGAAAAAAGGGGGTTTTGAAGGGGTCTAGGGTCTCAATTGTACAGCTATTAGATCTGGGAAAGGGAAAGGGAAATAAAAAAAAGACATTGAATAGTACAGAAAGAAAAAAATAATCAGAAAAAGAATAAAAAAAGAAGGGGGCCATAATACAGAAGGGAACATGGGATACAAAAGAAAACCAAGTAAAATAAGCAAAAAAACTCAAGAAAAATAAATTCTAGGTAAGTTTTTTTGGCTCTACTTATGAAAAAGGGGGTTTAGGGGATCAATTGAACGGCTATTAGATCTGGGAGAAGGAAGAGGAATCGGAAAAAGAATAAGAAAAGGAGAGGACCTTAATACAAGAAGGAATATGGGATACAAAAGAAAATCAAGTAAAAATGGCAAAAAAAACTATAAAAATAAATTCCAGGTGAGTTTTTTGACTCTTTACATGAAAAAGGGGAGTTTAGGGGTTTAATTGAACAGCTATTAGATCTAGGGTACAGAGAAAGGGAAATTAAAAAAGACATTGAATATTACAAAAAGAAAATCGGAATAAAAATAAGAAAAGGGGACAATAATACAAGAAGAAATATGAAATACAATAGAAAATCAAGTAAAAAAAGCAAAAATACCCTAGAAAAATAAATTCTAGGTAAGTTTTTCGGGAACTTTTCTATTTAGAAGGGCTATTTGAAGGGTAGGATGATCTCAAATGAACAGCTATTAGATCAGGGAACAAGAAAAGGGGTAACAAAAAATGAAATTTGGCTAAAAAGGGCAAAAGAAAGTCGGAAAAAGACAATAGAAAGAGAAAATCGGAAAAATAAAAAAAACTAAATCCCAAAGAAAAACATGGCGCATTTCTTCATGACTTCTCCTGGCAATACATCGATATCCACTCTACTCAACACCTTCTTCAACCCTCCTACATTCCTCTGTGCCCTAAACCATTCGGCCACGCAATGATTCAAATCATCAGAAATTGCATCGATGAATGATAATCTAGGTCCGAGTTGCCATTTGAGTTCCTGATCGATTAGTTGTTTCACATTCCAAAGACCAAATACATATGCGTTTTTCAAATGGGACTCTTCATCTGAAAGTATATAGAATTGAAAAGGGGGCGGAGTCTTCGGGGACACTTACAAGTAATTCTTCCACGTACTCCATGAGCAATTTGAAGAAAAGTCTCGAAATGGTCGGTATCTTCACCGTTCAGACAGATTCTGATGATTTCATTTGGGTGATCTTTCATATGGGTCGAATGAAACATGAGCAACTGCAAGATATTTAAATTTTTTCAAAAAAATTTTTTTCGAAAATTTTTTTTTTGAATTTTTACCAGAAAATTAGATGAAAAATAGGTTTTGAGAAAATTCTCGAAATTCTAGGTGCCTCTAGAAACCTCTTAGAAAGTAAAAATCAACGGTAAAAACTTAAAAACTCGAAAAAAAAATTTTTTTTTCGAAAAATTTTTTTTTCCCAATTTTATTATTCTAAAACTCGAAAACCGTTCTAAATTCCCACATTTCGAGTTTATTTTTGTATTTCTGAGCTTTCTAGCTCTGAAATGAGCCCCATATTGTCTATAATCTGTCAACTTTTGACCGCGCCGCCGACCGCGACGCGCCCGAGCTTATTTCAAAGTCAACGGCTCATTTTCAAGCCAAAATTCGTTTTTTCACCGGTAAAAAATTTTTTATCGCGTCGAAAATCATTTTTAACGGGTTTTAAACCGGAAAGTTTTATTTAAAAAAATTTTTTTTTACAAATTTTACCGGAAAAAAATGTCAAAATTTTTTTCAATTTTTATCGGTAAAATAAATTTTTTTGCCTTGAAAATTATTTTTTGATGGGTTTTACCGGAAAAAGTAGTCGATAAAATTTTTTTCCAAGTTTCACCGTAAAAATTTAGAAAATTTTTTTTCTCAAATTTTATCGATAAAAAAATTTTTTCGACTCGAAAATTATTTTTCATCCCTATTACCGTAAAAAAGTAGTGCAAAAATTTTTTCACCGAAAAATCGGTGAACATACCTGTTTATGACAATGAAAAAATCTCTGGCGAGGACGGTCGGACTGCATATGAAAATAGAGGCCATCCCTCTTCTTCAAACAATCAATCAGTGGATCATGGAAATTGAATGTCCAAACGCCATCCGGTGCCAGAATCGAGTCGATTTTGATTCCAAAAGCAACTGTGAGTCCTCCATTATCCAAATATTCCTTCTGTTCATCTGATAGCAAGTGAGTGGCTAATCCATTGCCAACTGGGCCACGATTAGGTTGCAGTTGTATAGAGTGCTCGGTTTGGTTATCTGGGGTCCCATCCCTGAAGAGAAAACTCAGATAGTAGCGACAACCCATAGCAGGGAAGGGGGTTCCAGTAGTAATACAAGGAACATAGAGGTCTTGACCATTTGGATTATATCGATTGATTGTCAAAAACCATCCGCTGATTCCTGCCATGTCATTGACATAAACTCCAGGGAAACTGTCATTCTCCATGTGATGAAGTGCGTCTTCAAAGAAGAACGTACCGTTTGAAGGGTCTGAAAAATTCGAGGCTCTGGCGAAAAAATTGCTCAACTTACATCTGTATCGAACGCTCATTTTGAGAAGATGAAAATTCGAATTTTCGTATTATGAGAAGTGGATTCCACGCTGGATGGGCGGCCAGGAGTATCTGGGGAGGTCACGCGGAATTTCTTTTTTTTTCACGTGTTTTTTCAGAGTTCGAGGAAGCTTCGCCTTATCAATGCCGCCTGCCCGCCTCACAAAAGTGCGGTGGTGGCCTAGTGGCTAGCGCAGTTGCCTTTTGTTCTGGGACCCCGGGTTCGGATCTTTTGGGTCAAATTCTTTTTTTGTTTTTTTTTCTGGAGCACAAAATGATGTTTTTAACATTTTGGATTTAAAAAATGCAAAAAAATATTTTGAAGACTTCATCAACACCGAAAATGTATTATTCCAAAGAGCCACGTGGCAGAGGAAGCGCCTTATCTATGCCGCCTGCCCATCTCGCTGAAAGTCGCGCGGTGGCCTAGTGGTTAGCGCGGTTGCCTTTTGTTCAGGGACCCCCGGGTTCGGATCTTTCTTGGCGAATTTCTTTTTTGCTTTTTTTCTGGAACACAAAAATATGTTTTAAACCATAATAAGAACTTCATTAGCACCAAAAATACAAAAAAGCATAACTAAAAAGGCAAGAAAAAACAAATGGAAAGCTCGTTGACCTGAGAAGAAAAGAAAAGGAATCAAAAGAATAAAAGAAAAAAAACCGTATTAAATGAAAAATGGGATTTTTTGAAAAAGAATGACTAGATTTCGACTTGAACATACTCCTTCCGTTGTCCCTCATCGTTCTTCTTTCGCATTTCCACTATTTCGTTGAAAATTTCGGTAAGTGGCTCAAACGACGGAACTATTGGTACGGTACGCCGGGAAGCCGTCTGAAAGAAGTATGATTGTTGACGCATTTCTAGTGCCTTGGCGCTTTTTTGGTGAGTTGGCGCAATTTTCGTTTTTTTGGTTTTTTGAGCGCTTTTGAGCCTTATTGAGCCCCTTTGAGCTTCTTTGGGTCGTAATAGGGTCTTTGACGCTTTTCTAGTGTCTTGGCGCATTTTTGGTGCCTTGGCGCAATTTAAGTTTTTTTGCTTTTTTGACCATTTTTGAGCCTTTTCGAGCCGTAATAAGGCCCTTTAGTGCTTTGGACTTACCGAAAGCGGCTGCCTGAGCAGTGAATGTTGATTTGGAGTTGTCAAACTGATTGGTCCGGGCGGAAGAACGTCCTCGACGCGTGCGTATATGTACTCGTTCATCAGCGAGTCGTATGTCGTATTGGGCCTGAAGTACTCTTTTTTTTTGGATTCAGCTAGGTTAAAGCTTCAAAATGAGTATAGGATCGAAAAAGCTCGAATTTTTAAATTTTTGTAAAAATCAAAAATTTCAAAAATTTGAATTCTATCGTAATCCACTCAGTTTTGACCGTATACCGATTTTGATATGTTTTTTGAAATCAGCTTATTTTTCCGGTTCAGAAAAGTACAAACAAGCCATGGTTTCCAAAAATTGCGATTTTGGGTCCCACCACGATTTTGGGCCGAAATTCAAAATGATTGGAAACTAGTTAATATGGGGCTCATTTAAAAGCTCTTAATGAGTTAAATCGAATGGTATTATTTTCATGAAGACACGATGAAAATTGGTTGGGTTACGGTAGTTTCAAATTTTCGAAAAATTCAGATTCGTTCCAAAAAATTGAAAATTGGGTATTTTCCGATATTTTTAGGGGATTTTCGCTAGAACAATCTAAAGGGGTGTGTCTAGAGTGGACTTACAGTAGGAAAATACCAGAATTTGCTGAAATAGTCTTTTAACTCTAATTACTCCAAATTGCTCACCTTATCCTTGGAGGAATTGGATTAGCATTGACACCCAGGGAAACTAGGTAATCAGTGACAGAGGAGTTGATGGAGACGTTATCCGGATCAATTCCCGAGTCCATTTGACTTCGGGAACTACCTCTGACCATTCGAAGAGGATCAGAAGACGTTGAAACAGATGATGTCATTGAATGAGTTGGTTGATGATGAATATCTCCACTAAGGGTTCGAATCTCTCCAGTTTTCACTGAATACACTTGCTTCTGAAGGATTGGCTTCGGAATAGAGGGTTTTCTGTCATCTTCTCTCCTTATTCCCTCCTTTTTCTTCTCTTTTCTCCTTGTTTTACACATACAAACACATATCACTACTATCAGAAGAAGTAGGAGAAGAATCAGAGATGCGGCAGCAATTTGAACGGATTTCGAGTGAAGGAGAAGTTTCGGGAGGGTTGGTTGAACGTCAAATGGTCCTATTTCAAGGTATACGGTAGTTTTGGTGGTTCGAGATGGGCTACTGTAGGCGATTACGGTGATCTGTTCGATGGTGAGGTTACGGCGGGAAGAGAGGGATTTGGAGAGACGGATCTGAAAGGAATAGGAGGTTAGGGGTGACTAGAAAAGCGCCAGGGCACTGAGAATGCGCAAATGCACTGAAAATGCGTCAATCTTCGAAAAGTGCGTCAAGCTTCTAAAAATGCGTCAAGTCACTGAAAACGCGTCAAAACACTGAAAATGCGCCAAGTCACCAAAAATGCGCTAAGTCACTAGAAAAGCGCCAAGGGTCTAAAAATGCGTCAAGTCACTGAAATTGCGCCAAGTCACTGCAAATACACCAAGTCACCAAAACAACGCCAAGTCACTAGAAACGCGTCAAAGCACTGAAAACGCGCCAAGTCACTAAAAATGCGCCAAGTCACTGAAAATGCGCCAAGTCACTAAAAACGCGCCAAGTCACTAAAAACGCGCCAAGTCACTAAAAAAGCGCCAACCCACTAGATAAGCATCAACGATCGAAAAGTGCGCCAAGTCGCTAGAAAATCGCCAGCTCACTGAAAATACGCCAAGTCACTGAAAACGCGCCAAGTCACTAAAAATGCGTCAAGTCACTGAAAATGCGCCAAGTCACTAAAAACGCGTCAAGTCACTAGAAAAGCGCCAACCCACTAGATAAGCGTCAGCGATCGAAAAGTGCGCCAAGTCACTAAAAACACGCCAAGTCACTAAAAATGCGCCAAGTCACTAAAAATGCGCCAAGTCACTAGAAAAACGCGCCAAGACCCCAAAACCCCTTCAAAAACTCACAATTCCTGTATTCTCCTCAATGGATACAGTACTCTGCCTATCCGGAATACGGTATTTAACCACTCCATGCACCCCTCCATCCTCATCAATCGCCTGCATTTGACCAACTGACTCCCCGGCAGAAGTGGATATTGGAATCTAAAAAAATACAGTAATCCTTGGGGGCCCCCTAACTCATTACCTGTAGTGTATAGGAAGACTTCGTAAAGACTGGAGAAAACTCATCAACAGGTTCCACAAGAATTTTCAACGGAACGACAGCCGACCGCCCATTTCCATCGGATACCGATAGGTACATGGAGAGAAGGGGTTCGGATTCCCAGTCCAAATGAGTTTTTAATGTGATTTCTCCGGTTTTTACGTCAATGCTCAGTTTCTGAAAGATTTGAGAGTCATTTTGAGCCATAAACGGGCAAAAAATATTAAAAATTAACAAAGTTACGGATTTTTGAAAAATTCGAAAAATCCAAAATTTTCGAAAATTTAAAACTACCGTAACCCGGTCAATTTTTGTCCTATCTGTATGAAAATAGTATCATTCAATTTAGCTCAAAAAGAGCTTTCAAATGAGTATAATCATGACTAGGTTCCCATTATTTTGGAGGTAAGCCCATTTTTGAGGTTGAGTCGTGGTGAGACCCAAAAATCAAAATTTCTTGGAACCTAGCCTTGTTTATACTTTTCTGAACCGCAAAAAGTTTCTGATTTTAATGCTGCTATTTAATATGATGTAAAGTCAAAACTGACAGGGTTACGGTAGTTTTTTTTAAATTTTTTGGATTTTTGAAACTACTGTAACCCGGTCAACTTATAACTTGTCTTTATGAAAATTATACCATTCAATTCAGCTCGCCAAGAGCTTCCAAATAAGTATAATCATGACTAGTTTCCCATCACTTTGAATTTCGGCCCATTTTTAAGTTCCGGTAGTGGTGAGACCCGAAAACCAAAATTTCTCGGAACCAGATCTTGTTTATATTTTTCTAAACCGAAAAAATGAGCTGATTTCGAAAATGTTATTTTCAAGAGGCGAGGATGATGGGTTACGGTAGTAAATTCAAAATTCAAAAATTTGGATTTTTCGAAAATTTCGAAAATTTTTCAAAAAATCTCAAAAAAAAGTAAAACTCACCCCCTGATGTTCCTTCAACGAGTACAATAATCCTTTGTTCTCCACTCCAAGTCTATTACTTGCTCTGACCCTTTGAATCATTGTCCCAATGGGGGTATCCTCCATCACATGAATCTCATAGACAGGTAGAACGAAAAAGGGGGCGGAGCCACTCCACGAAGACATTTTAAGAGACATTTGAATTCTGGCTATCGAAGATCGATAGGGGTGTCCATGATCCCTGGCCTCTACCAGAATATACCATGACCCTTGGGGGTACTGTACCAACTGATCATCATTCCATTCATTGAGTTGAACAGACCCCGTATCAGGGTTAACTGTCACTATATTCAAATCATTTCCACTTAGTATACGGTAACTGACACGCCCATTTTCCTCTGCGTCTGCTTCTCTCGCGGAAACCTGTCCTATAGTCTGTCCATGGACCATTGAATCCTTCAGTGACATTGGGAATACGGTAGATTCGAATTCCGGTGAATTGTCGTTTTCATCGAGGACTGCCACGTGGCATTTACAAGAGGTCTTTTGGCCGACGACCATTTCATTGTCGATTTCCACGTGGAACTCCCAGAATTCTTTGGTCTCTCTGTCGATGGGTCCTGCGACGAAAAGACGTCCGAATTGGTCGACGGAGAAGATTTTAGAGGCTTCTGGATCTGGGATACGGTAGAGGAACTCTCGAGTCTCTCCGGAGAGATTTCCGATTTGGAGACCGATTTTTGAGTTTTCCTGGATTTCGAATCTGGAATTTTGGGTAGTGTTAGGAGAGACTACAAAAACTACAAAGACTACAAAAACTACAAAAGCTACAAAAACTACAAAAACTACAAAACTACAAAAACTACAAAACTATAAAACTACAAAACTACAAAAACTACAAAAACTACAAAAACTACAAAAAACTACAAAAACTACAAAACTACAAAACTACAAAACTACAAAAACTACAAAACTAACTACAAGAACTACAAAAACTACAAAAACTACATAGACTACAAAAACTACATAGACTACAAAAACTACATAGACTACAAACTACAAAAACTACAAAAACTACAAACTATCGGAGCCTCACGTAACTAAAAAAAAGCCGAAGCCTACAACTGCTATGTTAAAAGCTTGTCAGACTACAAACTACATAGACTACATAGACTACAAATACTACAAATTCTACAAAAATCACATAGACTACAAAAACTACAAAAACTACACTAACTACAAAAACTACAAAAACTACATAGACTACAAAAACTACAAAAACTACATAGACTACAAAAACTACATAGACTACAAAAACTACATAGACTACAAACTACAAAAACTACAAAAACTACAAACTATCGGAGCCTCACGTAACTAAAAAAAAGCCGAAGCCTACAACTGCTATGTTAAAAGCTTGTCAGACTACAAACTACATAGACTACATAGACTACAAATACTACAAATTCTACAAAAATCACATAGACTACAAAAACTACAAAAACTACAAAAATGTCTAACTTTTCAGGTTTCCAAGCCAATTTAGCAGATTTTTAAAAATCCGATTTTGGAAAATAGATTACAAAAATTACAAAAACTAAACAGACTACAAACTACAAAAAGAAGAACCAACCTCAACTCCTGCCTCTCAAAAACAGGCTTCTCCGTCGGTGCGACCTCCCCAATGACGACAGAAACAGGAACACTCGTCGATAAACTGGGAATTCCGTCATCCGAAGCAGTTACAGTAATCAAATATCTTTCCCCAGAAGGTGGAAGAACCTTCATCGAAAGGGCTCCACCATCAGAGATTCGGAATATTGAAGAAGAATCTGGGGAGAGCGAATAGGTCAATTTTTCCCTTGATTCAGGGTCCAAGGCCTGGATTTTAGCGAAGGGGAGGCCAGGGGAATAGGTGGCTGGGGAGATAGAGGTACTGTAGAAGGGTTTCGAGAATTCGGGGGCATTATCATTGATATCAGACACGAATACAGTAAGATTAGCATAAGAATCAAAGGATCCATCCGTCACCCTTAACCGAATCGTGTGCTCCTTTTCTTTTTCGAAGTCCAGCCCCTCTTTTAGGTGGATAACCCCCGTAAATCGATCTATCTCAAAGGCTCCCTGGTCCAGAATGGAGTACTGTAGCAGCCCCAATCCATCGACATCCCTCGCGGTTACAGTAGCCACATAGCTTCCAACCCTTAGGTTTTCTGCCACCCTCCGTGGTTTGATCCCCGGGAAACTTGGCACATTGTCATTGAGATTGGAGACCCTTACATCTAGCCGGGTGGTCACCTGACTACCCTTCGGTACCAGACCAATAACCTTGAGGTTGTATCTCTCAACGATCTCCTTATCCAGTTCAACATTCGTCCTGACAACTCCATCCTGATCAATACTAAATGCAGAGTCCAGGTTCCCCTCGATGATACTATAAGTGATACCGGAGACCTCTTCAGAAGTCTCTAGCTTCGATACGAATTGCCCCCTTGGCAACCCTTCATCAATGGTAGATAGGTAGGTCTGCCTAGAAAATTCTAGAGGGGTTGGAAGGGTATCTGGGGCGTGGCTTAGCATGTCGATCTCCCTCTCAGCTTCTAGCCGGGGACTCCCATGGTCTATAACCCGAATCCGGATCTTCCATTGGGATTTAGAGGGTTTTCTTCTTAATACCAGTGCCCCAGTCTCTGGAACCACGTCCAGGGACCTTGAGGGGTCCTCCAAGAGCTCGAAACTCAGTTTTCCATTCAGCCCGATATCCATATCACTTGCTGACAGCCTCCACAAGACATCTCCAATCTGACTTGACTCATTTACAGTAATCTCCTGGGGAACCTCCATAAAAACTGGCTTATTATCGTTCTGATCGGCTACCGTAACCCGAACGGTACATGAGTCGTTGCGTCCGGAATCTTGGAGAATTACGACTAGAAGATGTTCCTGGGCGGCTTCTCGATCCAGAGGGGAGGTGGAGATGTAGCCGGTTTCTGGGTCGATGGAGAATGGGGTGGAGGTGCCTGGAATTTTTTGATTTTTGAGAGTTTGTTCTTTAAATAACTTTTTCTGTTCAAAGTGATTAAAAAACAAGATTTTTGAGCCAAGAAACATCAAAAAATGATGAAAACTAAGAAAGTTAGGAAATTTTGAAATTTTCATTTTTGGAAAAAAAAGCCCAATTTTTAAAATCTACAGTAACCGCACCCTCTCGAAATTATTACCATTATATTCAGCTCACCGAGAGCTTTCAAATGAGTATAATCATGCCCTGGTTCCGCCTATTTTGAATTTCGGGGTCAGAGACGCAGACACTCTGGTTTCTCTGGTGTCTCGAACTCCAAAATTCAAAATGACCGTAACCTGGCCTTGTTTATACTTTTCTGAATTGGAAAAACGGGCTGATTTCGAATTTGTCATTTTCAAAAGGATAAGATGAAGTATTACAGTAGAAAACTCGATTTTTTTGAATTTTTAAAAATTTCAAAACTACAGTAACCCGGTCATTCTACACATTTTCCTTTATAAGTTTTCATCATTTGTTTCAGCTAACCAAGAGCTTTCAAATGAGTATAATCATGACTAGGTTTCAAAAACTTTTCAAAAATTCGAAAATTCCGGAATTCTGAAAAACGAAAATCTACAGTAATCTTCTTATTTTCAATCCAAGAGTCATGAAACCTAGTTATTTGAATTTAGCTAGCTGAGAGCTTTCAAATGAGCCCCATATTGCCCTGGTTCCGATCATTTTGAATTTTGGGGTTAGGGACGCAGACACTCTGGTTTCTCTGGTGTCTCTAACCCCGAAATTCAAAATGAAGCTAGACTAGTCATGATTATACTCATTTGAAAGCTCTCGGTGAGCTGAATTGAATGCGCTATGTTTCAAGGCTACCAAGCTACCGTATCTCGGGTTACTGTAGAATTTTTTTAATTCTAAATTTTTTACCTTGAAACCGGAACCTCGACTTTTCTGTCATTCCAGTTGCCATAATCCTTTTGAAGTCTTTCAACGACACATTCTCCTCTACAGTAACCACTCCACACGACGTCGATGAGATTTTCGGTGGGTCAGTGACCACTGGGGGTACAGTAATCTCAAGGGTGGTCCAGTCAAGCAGATCCTCCTCTTTCTGAGCAACTACAGTAATCCGATGGGTGCCAGGGGGCGGGATGGATGTCAGGATTACGGTAGATCCTTTTAGTTCAAAGTGTGGAGAGCCAGGGATCAACTTTAACCGGGCTCCTTCGGGATACTCCATGACTACCGTATCCTTTGGGGTGCCACGTGGCAAAACTACAGTATCCTTTTGGTTCTCAAAGTGATGCCAGTGTTGTCTTGAAGTGTTAAATGTCTTGATAAGAACCTTCTGCTCATCGTATTTCGTCGGATCCTCGGCGTCCTCAGCCCTTACAGTAATCGTCTCTGGTAGTGGGGTCCCTCCAACTACCGTAATCTCTCCTGTCTCATTGTTAATCCGAAGAGCCTCCACTGGTTCCGAATAGTTTTGAATCGAATAAGAGATCATTGGATTTTGATCCATATCTATTCCAACGACCCGATGGACTATATCTCCCTTCCGGAAACTGGATGGTAGGAGTACTGTAGGTTGGCTGACAATAAATGGACTATGGTCATTTATATCTTCTACTTCTACAGTAACCAGAAGAGTTGTCCCTGTTCCAGTAGTAAATGCTTCTACAATCAGATGATATTTCGATTTGACATGCCAATGTAGGGGTTCCACTAAAGAAATGTCTCCGGTGAATTGATCCACTGCGAAACTATCGATTTGTGATGGGAATCGATAGCTGATTGGAGTGGAAGAGTCGTCGTTGGCTGTTGCATTTACTGTTGTGATGATTGAGCCGGTGGGCGTGTCCTCCCGGATGTGGACTGTCAGGTGTTGGGTGTCGAATTGGGGTCGGTCGGATTTTGAGCGGGATACCTGGAACAGAATTTTTTCGTTTTTTTTTGAATTAAAAAAAACCATGTTGTTATCTACATTTTGAACCAAAAACGATCAAAAAATATCAAAAACTAAGAAAGTTAGGAATTTTTGAAAAATTCGAAAAATTCAAAAAATTCGGAAATTTTGAAAATTTCAAACTACCGTAACCCAGTCAATTTTAACCCTATTTCCTGGATTTTTACATATTTGAAATTAGCTCGTTTCCCCGGTTCAGAAAAATATAATCATGACTAGGTTCCAATGAATTTTGATTTTTGGGTCTCATCACGACTAGTGGGCCCAAACTCAAAAATGGGCCGAATTTAAAAATGATGGGAACCTTGTCATGATCATACTCATTTTGAAGCCCTCGGCAAGCTGCTACAGTAATGTTAGTTTCATTACTGCCCGGTAAAAATTAACCGGGTTACGGTAGTTTTAATTTCCGAAAATTTTCAAAATTTTCAGATTTTTTAAAAATCCATAACTTTATTAGTTTTGAACTTTTTCGACCGTAATTACCATTTTTTAACTCAGCTTGTTTTCCCGGTTTAGAAAAGTATATTCATGCCTGGGCACCAATCACTTTGGGGTTTTACCATCATGCGCCTTTAAAGTCGTGGCGAGACCCAAAAATGAAAATTAGCGGAACCTAGCCTTGTTTATACTTTTCTGAATCGGGAAGACGAGCTGAATTCAAAAAAATTATTTTTGAGAGGTTAGGATCAAGGGTTACGGTAAAATTTCAGAATTTAGGATTTTCGGATTTTTTCATCAAAAATTATTTTTCGAAATTTTCTCAAAACTAGTCATTATTATACTCAAATTGAAGGTCTAAACAAGCTGAATTCAACTAGCTCAATTTCAATGGCCTTAGGATTACTGTAGATCATTTCAAATCAAAAAATAACCCACCTCCAAATCCACTCTCATCTCATCCACACTTCCATCAGTCGTATTAAACTTCTCAAAGAAACACGAAAAATTGTTCTCCTTTCCTCGAACCCCTTCTGCCAGGTACAGTACCCCTCCAGTCTGATCTAGCTCAAGGGGACACGATCCATTTTGTGGTTTGTAGAAGAGCGAGGCGTCTTTCTCTCCAAGTCTTCCGATTTTCGTTCCGATCGATGAGGTGTCAGGGATCCTTAACAGCTCGTTTTTTTCTTGTCCAGTGGCTACTATCCTCAGTTGGATCGTCTTCTGCCGATCATTCCGATCACTTAAAACAATAACCAGAGAGTATGGGGGTCTATGGGTTGGAAGGGAGACCATGGATAAGACCCCTTCCCGAATCGCAAAGTGATTAGACACCTCGGAACTCTGAATCTGCCACGTCACCACTCCAGAAGCATTGAATTCAGCTAGCCTACATTTTCCTTCACAACCCGGGGGTATCTCTAGGTACCTTTGGATAGGCTCCTTCAACACTATATCAGAGGACCCCTGGGCTATCCGAATTGATACATGACAGACCACAGACTTCCTAGGAGTCCCTTGATCCGATACAATCACAGAAAGCCTTTGATGTTGATCATCAGAAGCGTTTAGAGGCCTCCGAAGATAGACATCCCCGTTGGCCTTTACCAGAAAAAGGTTGGATTGCAATTGCGCTCTATAGAGAACCGATCCATTTAGACCTTTATCAGGGTCCCCGGCGACTATTGTTCCGATAGAGGTGGATATCGGGGAGCCGGAGGGCACTACTATAGGGGTAATGCTAAGACAAGAGGGTGGGTTGTCATTGGTATCCAATACAGTAATCCTTGCCTGGACACTAGAAGTTCTAGGGGGAGTTCCCTTGTCCTCTGCCACTATCGAAACGTCTATATGAGAAATTGTCTCTCTATCCAATGATTTCTTCGTGTAAATTGTTCCAAGCTTCTCATCGATTCCAAAGTATTCTGAACCATTTGTGATTCGATAGGAGACCTGGCCAGCTTCCTGGCTATCCAAATCGCTAGCCCCCACCCTTCCGACAACACTTTTCGGGGGACTATTCTCCTGAATCTCCATAAAATAAGAAGACTTGTCGAATTTCGGCGAATTGTCATTGACATCAGTGATATGAACGAAAAGGGTCATGTTAGAAGACCTCGGAGGGATTCCGAGGTCTTGGGCTTTGATTCGGAGCTTATAGGATCTGATAGACTCGTAATCGAATTCTGAGGAGCTGCTTAGCTGCCCTGAGAATGGATCTATCTCGATGGAACTTCCTGGATGAGAAGAAATAATAGAGTATTTCACTTCTCCATTCTTCTTTTTATCTTTGTCAATGGCCTTTACCACATAAAATGGGTCACGAGGTATGGTATCCTCACGGATTGAAATCTCTACCAGCCCGTTTGAAAAAATAGGGGCGTTATCATTATGATCGTCTATAGAAATCAAGACCTGAGTCTGATTGCTCATCCCTCCCTCCATCGTCGCCTGGATATTCAGGAGTACGGTATCATGAACATCTGCATCGAGGTATCGTGTCACATAGATCTTCCCAGTTGCCTCGTCAATAGAGAAACTGTGATCTGGATCTCCAGAATAGATTGAGTACCGTATCCTTCCCTCTGAAATAGCTGCCACACTACCAATAGCTATCCCTGGAAGAATATCCTCTGTTGTTTTGATTTCATATTTGGATCTTGAGAATTCTGGAGTTTTTGTTGTCCTATCAATGACTGTTATATGGATATTTGCAGGATTCTCTGAACTTTGACCTCCACCGTCTTTCGCAGTGACTACCAAATGGAATCGGCCAAGGGTGAGGTCTTTCTGGAAGAAAAAAAGATGAAGCTGAGAGATGAGATTTTCTAAATCGATAGCCCTAGCAATTTCCTATTTTTGGAGCCAAAAAAAAAACCAGCTAAAAAGCTTCAAAATTAGAAAAGTTATGAAATTTTGAAAATTTTCGAAATTTTCGGAAAATCTGAAAAATCAAAATTGTACCATAATCTTTTTAATTTTGCGATAAGACCCATGGAACTCAAAAATTTGGATTGAGCTTGTTAAGAGCTTTCAAATAAGTATAATCATGACTAGGTTTGGATATTTTTTGAAATTTTGAAAAATTTTGAAAAATTTCGAAAATTCCGAAAAAATAAAAAATCTACCGTAACTTTCTCAAACTTGTGTTATGACTCATAAAACTTAAACATTTGAATTCAGCTTGTTGAGAGATTTCAAATGAGTATAATCATGACTAGGTTCCGAAAATTTTTAGATTTTTGAAATTTTTGAAAAATTCGAAATTCCAAAAAAATGAAAAAATTACCGTAATTTTCTCAAATTTATTCCAAGGTTGAGAAAATTGCATTTTAGAATTTAGCTTGTTTTGAGCTTTCAAAAGAGTATAATCATTACTAGATTTCGATAATTTTCAAAATTTCGAAAATTTTGGAATTCTGAAAAATTATGAAAATTTTTGAAAAACTTCGAAAAATCCAAAAACTCAAAATTCTCTAATACAATCAATGTAAAGCTCATTTCAAAGCTCTCAAACCCCTGATTCTAACAAACTAAGTCCCAGGCGTCTATTCCTACTGTAACCTAATTTAAGGGGGTACTGTACCTTTGCAAAAACCTCTCCTGTCATTGAATTAATTGAAAATAAGCTGGATTCACTCAGAATTTGATAGGATATCTCTCCAAACTGTCCAGAATCCAAATCCGATGCAGAAACAACGAGAAGAGGTTCCGATGGTTTTGGACCCTCTCGAATTGTTAGATGATACTCGTTTGGGTAGAAAACTGGCCAATTGTCGTTCACATCTTTGAGACGAATAGAGATGAGGCTGGTGGAGGTTTCGGAATCTGAAATTTGGAAATTTTTTGATGAGAAAATGAAAAAAAAATTTTTGAAAATTTTTGAAACCTAGTCATGATTATACTCATTTGAAAGCTCTCAACAAGCTGATTCCAAATATATAGGTTTCATGACACCTGAAACAAGAATGAGAAGATTACTGTAGGTTTTTCATTTTCAGAGTATCAGATTTTTCGCAAAACTCTCGGAAAAAATTGAAATTTTCCAAACCTAGTCATGATTATACTCATTTGAAAACAATTAACATGCTGATTTTCATAATCAAAAAATCTAGCAGATACGATAGAAAATGACTGAGTTACGGTAGTTTCAAAATTGAGGAATTTTCGAAAAATTCAAAACCTTCTAACTTTGTTTGTTTTCAACATTTTTTGATGATTCTAGTCTCAAAAATAAGCTCATTATAAACAATGTCTGATGAAAACTACGATTTCTGAAAAATAATGAGGAAAAATGGAGCCTAAAAAACTACTCCCTGGTCAGTTGTAAAGAAGCTTAGGTTCTTGACAAACAAATTTTTTCTGTGGTTTTGAAGCCTTCCCTTTAATTATTAACTCAGCTATATACCTATAATTATATCTGTAAATGTCAAAAAGGGGAAAAATATAAACTTCTTTTTGGTCTCAAAACAAAAACTCACTGGAATTGGTGGCTACTACTGTCGTCTGATAACTGGATTCCTTCTCAAAATCGAATCGTTTTTGGATACAAACTGTTCCGGACATTGAATCGATGGATAGGTACTGTAAGATTTCCTTTTGTTTTTTTAATTATTTTAATTATTTGATATTCAATAAAAAACAATTTTCAGTGTTGTCGATGATGATATTCACATTGAGACGATTGTCGGGAAGAGGAGGACGGGAAAAGTGATCCCGAGGATCTCTGATGTGGTAATTACCTCGTCTTTTCTTTGCATTGAATACCGTATTCGCTTTGAGTTTCCGCATTGAGAATTGTTTGCCACTACCTGGAATTAAGGAGAGGGTTAATGGGTCTAAAGGAGTTGAGATTTTTGTGGCCTGTTCCCTTTATTTTCTCCTTCTTTTCTTTTAGATTTTCCTTTTATTCATTTTTTTTTGATTTCCGGCTCTTTTTATCTTCTCTTTTATGAAAATAAGGGCTTGAAAAAATTTTTAAGGCAATATTTTTAAGGTTTTAGGTCTCATATTTTTTCCAGCACTTTTTTCCCTATAATGAAAATAAAAAAAAAAAAGATAAGAAAAGGAAATTTTTTTGAAAATCAGAAAAAAAGGAAAAAGAAAGGAGGGCTTTTTGTCTTTTTTTCTTTTTTTTAATTGGTCTTTTATTTTTTTTTCCAGCTTCCTTATCAAAAATAAGAAGAAGGAAAAAAAGAAGAAACAATTTTGAATTATTTGAAGTTTTCTTTTTTTTTTTGAAAATAAAAAAAGGCCTTCTTTTCTTTTTTTCTCTTTACTTTTTTTACTTCTTCTTCTTCTTTTTTTCCTTCAAAAAAGATAAGGAAAAAAAAAAGAAGAGAAAAACCTTTTCTTCATCATTTCCAGTCTTTTTTTTGGAATCTTCTTCTTCTTCTTCTTTTCCTTCTTCTTCTTTTTTTTCTTTTCCTTTTCATTTTCATCCTTCTATGTTCTTTTCTTACTCTTTTCATACATGTTTGCCATTCGTGTAGCAGAGAAATTTTTCAAAAACACCACCTGGCATTTCGAAAAAAATTTTAAAATAACCACCTGGAAATTGAAAAACCGTAAGGAGAAAAAAAGCAAAAAATTTCTATCAGATGTGTTCTTCGAACTGCCCCCTTCTATCACGAGCAGATTACAGTACGGAAGCGTTGCCACTGCGCCACAGGCGCGAGGGAACGCGCGGCCAAATGAGGGGGTACAAGAAATTGAGGGTTCGTTGCAAGCTGGCGGAACGGCGGCGGCGGCGATCACCCTGTGTTAGAGAAAAAACAGCGAAACGCGACGAGCACAACTCAGCTCCTAGTGAACCGATTTTTCTAAAAATTGGTGGCAGGGTCCCCCAGAGCCATATAACAAAGTCTGTCAAATATCAGCTCTCAAAACTCAAAGCTCTTTTCACAGTAGAGTTGTGTACTTGCGAATTTTTTCAGTGCAAAATCGAGCGTGTACCCCAAAACTACACAACTCTCGTGCGCGGCGAATACTTAACGATTCGTTTTGAAATTTTTTTGGGAGCTACTGATGAAAAAATACTAAGATTCACCAATTTTCGCGAAATTTGGTTTTTCGTTCCCTCCGAAATAAACATGCTCATTTTTCGCCAAATGGCGAGGTACACAACTCTTCTGGAGGCCGACTAAAAACATTTTTGCCAAATTTTCTTTGATAATTTGTTGCGTTATAATCTCATTCATCTTTTCGGAGCAAAAAATCGAGAATTCATCGACTGTTTTGTAAAAATTTTCATGATTTTCGACAGAGTGTGTTCAGCAGTGATTCTACAGTAGACACCAAAGTTTTTCTTTGTTGGACGGTGGATCTAAAGACAGAATTCAGAAGTTCAGTCGTTTTACTAGAATTTGAGAACCTGCTCTGACTGATTTTTGAGTGAAAACTTTATCGAAAACAATTGTTCAAATCTCAAACAAATTTTTTCACCACCTAGTTTTCTCAGAGTGAAAACCACACGCTGTACCTACACGGTTGCAAACATGTATGACTCTTTTCTCTTATTTTTTTTTCTTTTCTTTTTTCAAGATGAGGAAAAAAGAAGAAAAACTACCTTTTCTTCCTTCATTTCAGAAATTTTTGATTTTTTGGGGTCTTCTTTTCATTTTTCCTTCTTTTATCATTTTTTCCTTCTTTTTTTTCTTCTTCCCTTTTTCTTTTTTATCCGAATCTGAAAGCATTCCCTACAACTTCTAGGTCTTCTTTTTATCTTTTTTTTCCAAAATTTCATTTAATAGTCTTTATTTCCAGTTCATTTCCTTTTTCTCTTAATTCCAAAGTTTGCACCGACATAAACTGAAGCTGTAGCCTATGTTGTCATACGTATTTGAGTGGGGAAGGCAGGTGAAATTGGAATTTCTCTTCAATTTAGGAGAGACAAAGAGATTGAGAAAGAGAGAGAGAGAGAGAGAGAGAGAGAGAGAGTACTCTTTATGGAATTCTATGTGAGTATACTCTCCTTCTGTTCTGGCCTTCTGATTTCGCGTTGATATGGCAACCTCCCGCCACTCTTCCACACTTTTCCTCCTTCTTCTTTGATTTCGACGACTTCTTCTCTTCTTTCTATTTGTTTACCCCTCTTCTACCGGATATTTTAATTTCAATACCTTGTTTTTCTCTTTTTGTCCCCCCGGACAGACATAAACAACTGATTTCCGGTGGGAGGGATTAGGGTTTTTTTGTTGGATTTAGGATAGTTTTTGGGAGAAAATAGAGTTAGAAATTAATTATTAGTTGGAATATAGGAAGAAAAATGTTAACAAACAAATTTCCGATCGAAAATTCACTTTGGAAAAATTTTGAAAAATTCCGAAAGCTCAAAATCTACCGTAATCCTGTTAGTTTTTGTTGCATCTCCTGGAGAATAGCATATTTGGAATCAACTCGGTTTTCTGGTTTAGAAAAGTATAAACAAGGCTAGGTTTCCAGAATTTTCTGTTTTTCAAGAATTTCATAATTCTCCAAAAAATGAAAACTACAGTAACCCTTTCAAATTCGCTTGAGGATCAAAACTATATAGATATTCAGAATCAGCTCAATTTTCCGGTTCAGAAAAGTATAAACAAGGCTAGGTTCCATTAAATTTTGATTTTAGGGTCTCACCTCGTCTTTAAAGGCGCATGGGAGGTCAAAATTCAAAATGATCGGAACCTAGCCTTGTTTATACTTTTCTGAACCGGAAAAACGAGCTAAACCTGAATATAATAGTTTTAAAAAGATTGGTTGAGAACTGACAGGATTACTGTAGATTTTGAGATTTTCAAATTTTCAAAAATTTTGAAAATTTTGAAAAAAAATTTTCTTTCTTCTAATAGAATTTTTGTTTTATATACATTATGAAATATTGTGTTATAATCAGAAAACAAAGCAGAAAAAAGCGAAAAACACACAGAACACATGTGATTCTTAATTTCTCCGGGGACTCCTCACTAATTGGCTGTTTTCATATATTTTTTCATATTTTTGTCTACTTTACGATTCCTCCTCCCCATATTTTCCTCTCATTCCACTCATTTTTTCCCCCGAAAACCCCACAAAAAACTCAAAATTTCGTCCCAAACTCCTACTATCGTTCGGAGTGTTCCGAGAAAATTCATGGATATGGTATAGGATGGGGGATACTGTAGGTGGTTCTAAAATAACAAGAATAATTTCAGATAACCATTCCGCCCATGTGTAGCCATGTTTTTCCGGCACTCTATCTCAACTTGGGTGCCGAGATGATGTACGTGTTGGATCAGCGGCTAAGGGTACAGAAAGAAGTGGGTGGTGGTTGTAGTTGGTTTGTGTAGTCTTTGTAGTCTTTACTTGAGTTGAAAAAATTTTGTGTTTTTAGAGAAAACAAATTTTTTGAATTTTGAAAAAAATTTTTTCGGAATTTTTTCGGAAATTTTTTTTGAAATTTTTTTCCGAAAAAATGTTTTTTTAATTTTTTCTTTCTTAAATTTTCCTGATAGACTCTCAAAACTATTTCACTCAAAAGCTCGCTGAGACCTCTCAGAAAAGTATAATCATGACTAGGTTTCCTTCATTTTCAATTTTCCAGCTACCGTAACCTGGGGTACGGTAGCCCAGTAGCCTCGAAACATAGCGCATTCGATTCAGCTCGCCAAGAGCTTTCAAATGAGTATAATCATGACTAGTCTAGCGTCATTTTGAATTTTAGGGTTAGAGACACCAGAGAAACCAGAGTGTCTGCGTCTCTAACCCTAAAATTGAAAATCAGCGGAACCCAGGCTTGTTTATACTCATTTCGAAGCTCTCAGCGAGTTGAATTCAACTAGCAAAGTTTCATAGCCTTTAGCTAGAAAATAAAAAGATTAGGGTGGATTTTCGATTTTCAGAATTTCAAAATTTTTGAAAATTTTCAAAATTTTGAAAAAAATTTAGAACCTAGTCATGATTATACCCATTTGAAAGCTCTTGATGAGCTGCATTCGAATATTTAAGCTTCATGCATCCTGACACAAAATTAGAAGAATTACGGTAGATTTCTGATTTTTCGATTTTTTGGAATTTTTTGAAATTTTCATAAATTTGAAAATTTTGCAAACTTAGTCATGATTATACTCATTTGAAAGCTCTTAACGAGCTAAATTTACATATTCAAGTTTCAAGCATCCTAACATAAAATTAAGAAAATTACGGTAGATTTTTGATTTTCTGGATTTTTCCAAAATTTTCAAAATTTTCAAAAACTCATAACTTTCTCAGTTTATAAGCTTTTGAGCTGATTTTTGGCTTAAAATGTAGACAAAAATCTAATTTCTTTAGATCTTTAAGTTTTTGATTGATTTCTAGCCTAAAACACTTCTAAATTCTTCATTTCAGAGAGTAGAAGATCGTGAGAAGAGTGACAAAGTAGTGAAAGAGATCATGCTTGGGTTCTTAGCTAAAAAGACGCTTGAAGAGGTGTTCAAGGGACACGGAACACCCACTCGTGCCGGTCTGAAGATGTTTTTCGAGAAAGTTGCTCATTGTTCAATTATGAGATTAAATGAGAATTCAATGGATAAGCTATTCGATTTGATGATGATGTCTTATAAGTTTCAATTGATGAAAATGGTCTCGCCGGAGCAGGTAAGGGGGCGGAGCCTAATTTTTTTATATTGAAAAAATATTTTAGATAGTAACAATAACTGTCAACCATCTGCGCGCTTTATTGGACTTGGTACCATTGGATAGAGAGATTGGGGCCGCTGTCGAGCATGCTCATACTATGGTAGGTACAGTAATCCTTGGGGGACTTAGCTAGTTGGATTCAGCTCGTTGAGAGCTTTCAGAAAAGTATAATCATGATAAGGTTTTAAAAATTTTTGAAAATTTCGAAAATTTTGAAATTTTGAAAATAGAAAATCTACAGTAATCTTCTTATTTCTGATTCAAGGGCCATGAAACCTAGCTAGTTGAATTTAGCTCGTTGAGAGCTTTCAAATGAGTATAAACATGACCCAGTTTGTAAAAGTTTCAGTTTTTTGAAAATTTCAAAAAAATCCAAAAAATCAAAAACTTAAAAATCTACCGTAATTTTCTTAATTTCGTGTTAGGATGCTTGAAAATTATATATTTGAATTCAGCTCGTTAAGAGCTTTCAAATGAGCCCCATATTGACTAGGTTCCGCTGATTTTGAATTTCAGGGTTAGAGTCGCAGACACTCTGGTTTCTCTGGTGTCTCTAACCCCGAATTTCAAAATGCTTCAAACCTTGTCATGATTATACTCATTTTAAAGCTCTCGGCGAGCTGAATTCAATGCGCTATGTTTCGAGGCCACTGGGCTACCGTATCCCGGGTACGGTAGCTGGGAAATCAAAATGAAGAAAACCTAGTCATGTTTATACTTTTCTGAAAGCTCTCGATGAGCTCATTTTGAATACATGAGTTTTGTAGCTGTACAGATAATTTTAAGAACGAAAAAATAGAAAAACATTTTTCGAAAAAAACTTCCGAAAAATTTTTTTTTCAAAATTCAAAAAAAAGATGAAAAAATCAAAATTCCCCAGGCGATCCAATTCTACCGTCCACTTGGCCCAACGGGATTCTTCGTGCTCCGTAACACTCTTCTCACTTTTTTCCAAGACACAAGGGTCAAGGTTTCGGCTTTTATTCGGGATTCTAAGCAACTTCCGAATGGGCGGTTTGTTCTTTTCGAAAGGAATAAACCGATTCAGCTGATGCAGGATGGACAACCAGTTGGATTGACTAAGGTTCGGTATTTAGGGGTTTGAGGGCTGTTTTGGGGTTTTTAGCCAATTTTTCACCAATTTTTCACCAATTTTTCACCAATTTTTCACCAATTTTTCACCAATTTTTCACCAATTTTTCACCAATTTTAGACCTATTCTAGCCTAAACCGTGGTTTCTGAGTGTGCTCTGTTCCACTAGTCTCCTTCCCCCCCCCCCCTCCTAATCCTAACCACCTGCAAAATCCAAGTCTAATTGAATTTATTGCAGTATTTTGTAAACGGAGAAGTTAGTCACACAACTGACTTTCACACAATGTACAAATATGAACCATTTGAGAATTTGGTAGGTTTTTTGGAAGATTTATATGAAAAAAGGGGGTTTTTGTAGCCGGATACACTTGACGCGCCGAAACGGTCAACGGATTTGGGATCGAATCCGTATAGGGATGGAAGTGGATTGATGAAGGTTTGTTGGATGTTTTTGGTTAAGAAAAAGGTTTTTTCTTATTTTTTTAAAAATAAATTTTGAGTAAAGTCTTCTCCTTTTTTTTTTCAAAAATCCCTTTTCTTATTTTTAAAAAGGCCTTTTTCTTTTTTTAAAAAGGCCTTTTTCTTATTTTTCAAAAAGTCCTTTTTCTTCACTTAGAGAGGCCTTTTCCTTTTTTCTTAGAAATTTTGTTTTCAAAAATTATTTTTCCCTTTTTTAAAAAGTCTTTTTTTTATTTATTTAAAAAGGCTTTTTTTATTTAAAAAGGTTTTTTCTTTTATTAAAAAGGCCTTTTTTTTCAAAAAGGCCTTTTCATTTTTTTGAAAAGGCTTTTTCTTTTTTCAAGAAGGCCTTCTTCTTTATTTAAAAAGGTCTTTTCCTTATTTACAAGCTTTTTTTCTATTCAAAAATTCCTTTTTCTTCAAAAAAACCTTTTTATTGTTCAAAATTCCTTTTCTATTTTTCAAAAATCCTTTTTATTTATTTGAAAAGGTCTTTTTCCTTATTTACAAGCCCTTTTTCTATTCAAAAAGGCCTTTTTCTTCTTTTCAAAAATTCTTTTTCTTATTTTTCAAAGTCCTTTTCCTTTTATTTAGAAAAGCCTTTTCTTCTTTTCGAAATTTTTTTTATTTAAAAAAGCCTTTTTCTTCTTTTCAAAAATCTTTTTCTTTATTCAAAAAGCCTTTTTTCAGTTCAGGAAAAGTCTTTTTTTTATTAGAAAATCCTTTTCCTTATTTTTCAAAAAAAAATTTTTTTCAAAAAGGCCTTTTTTTAGAAAGTTATTTTTCTTATTTTTGAAATTTTTGTCTTCAAAAATTTCTCTTCCATTTTTTAAGAAAGCTTTTTCCTTTTTACCAAAATCCTTTTTCTTTATTTAAAAAGGCCTTTTCCTCAGAATCCTTTTATCCAAAATTCCCTTTTCTATTTCAGTCAACTATAGTTTTTTGATCTTCTTTTTCTTCTTCTCATTCTAATCTCTTTTTCTCTTTCTCTTCTATTATTTGTACATATCATATAAAAGAAGAAGAAAAAGGGGAGGAGTATATCACATGAGATCTCATTAGTAAGTGTGTCACCTAGTGCTCTCATACTTTCCCATAATGAGCAATACCGTGGAAACAACCAAAGACGAGGTTGGTTCTTAATCTTTTTTTCCTTTTCTCTTTTCTCTTAAATTTATTTTTTTTCTTTTCTTCCAGATTCAAGGAGGAGGCCTTGGAAAAACTGATAGAAAAGAAGGCAACGAGATGGCCCTTTTCGAGAGTTTGATGTCGTCGACAACTACGTCAGAAGTTCAGGGTAAGTGGACCGGAAAGAGGAAAATAAGGGCTTCTTGATGAGAACATCATGTTCTCATTAAAAAGGGACAAATAATTTTTTTGAGAAAAAAAATTTTTTTCGAAAAAAAAAATTTTCAAAAAAAAAGTTGCCCTATTTTCAAATGCTCATAACTTGATTCCGATCGGTCCGATCAAAAAATTGTCAACTAACGAAATATTGCTCATAATAAAATCTACATTTTGGTAGTTGACAACGTTTTTCTATCTCCCTTGCTAACCTGACTTCTAGGCACATGATTGTGTGGGAAGTGTTCCCACGGTATATGCTCATACAAATAAGAAATCTATTTTCATTTTAAGAAAGACTATAAATCGATGATAGTACATAATACGTCAGCCTAATCCCTTTTCACATGACTCTCTGTTCTGATCACAAAAAGTCCATTTTTTGTCTTTTTTAGATTCGGAAATCTGGGGAATGAGTCTATTTGACACTTTGGAAGATGAGAATAAGTATGTGAAGGAAGTGGCTGATAATGTGCCTATCAAGCATATCGACGCCAGTGAGAAGAAGAAGACTCTTAGAAGTGCAATGGAGGAAATGGTGAGACTCTTTTTGGTTTCTAAGGGGGCTTTTTTTTCATTTTTCTAAGTCTTATAATTTTTTTCTTATTTATTTTTAGAGGTCTTACTTACATTTTTGGTCTTTTTTTCTAACCAGTTTTTCTTAAATTCAATCCTTACTCTTTTTTAGGTCTTTTTCACTTTAGGCGCTCTTTTTCAAAATTTTCAAAAATCTCTTTTTAAATAAAGAAAAGGCCTTTTAAATAAAAAAGGATTTTTGAATGAAGAAAAGGCCTTTTAAATAAAAAAAAGGATTTTTGAATGAAGAGAAATGCCTTTTTAAATAAAAAAGGATTTTTGAATGAAGAAAAAGGCCTTTTCTAATGTAAAAAGGCTTTTAAAATAAAAAAGGCCTTTTTAAATTTAAAAAAAAGGCCTTTTTAAAAAAAGAAAAAGAAATAATTTATCTTTTTCTTTTTTTCTATGTCTTACTCAATTTTAAGGTCTTTTTCTTTTTTCGGACTCTTCTATTTTTTTCTGTAGCCTTACTCACTTTTAGGGCCTTTTTCTATTTTTCTAACTCTTTCTTCTTAAATTCGAGTCTTATTTTTCTATTTTAGGTGTCTTACCCATTTTTAGAGATCCTTTTCTACTTTTTCTAGGTTTTTACTGTCCTTTTCTGTATTTTAAGGCCTTATCATTTTTTTGGTCTTCTTTTCAATTTTTAGATCTTTTTCTAATTTAAGGGCTTTTTTCTTATTTTTCTAGGTCTTTTCATTTTTTAGAGATTTTTCTTATATTCTAGGTCTCTTTAGGGCTCTAACCTAATCTCCACAATTTCAGAAGCTTGAAAAGCGTCCACCAACTGCTGCTGGTGAGAAAAAGAAAAAGAGTAAGGGAGCAAATATGTTGGAAATGATGGATGAAGCGGCTGCAAGACCAGCGACAGCTAAGAAAGGGGCTAAAGGTAGGGATTTCTCACTTTTTGAATTAAAAAAAATTTTCCTTTTTTGTTCTAGTTAAAAGATCGGAATCAACTGGTCCTGTTAAGAAGGCACCAACTGATGAGAACGTGAAACCAAGAACTAGAAGTGGATCTAGGCCAAAGACCGGAGCTCGTCCGGAGACTAAAGCTGGTAGAGCAGAAGCTAGATCAGAGGTTCGTCCGACTACTAAAACTGGGAGTAGACCGACGACTAAATCGGCGACAAGGCCATCTTCAAGTTCAAAACCTCCACCGGAAGGAAGACCGACTACTGGGGCACGGCCTTCAACGAAAAGTGAACGGGCTGGAAGTGCAACTCCGAAGAGAGCAGCATCGGCGAAGAGAAGAAAGGAGGCGGAAGTCGCTTGAGATACTGTATTATTTGATTTTGAGCTTCTTTTTCTCTTCTTTTTCCGGAAATTTTTTAAAATCTCTTTTCTTCAAAGCCTTCAACTTTTTGAAAAAAAATTCCTATTTCTAAAATTCCTTTTTATTTTATTAACATCTTATTTCCCATTTTTTAAAAAGGTCCTTTTTTCTATTTATGAAGGCCTTTTTATCAAAACTTCTTCTTCTTTTTTTCCAAAAAAAGTATTTTTCTTCTTTCAAAAATGTCTTTTATTTATTCAAAAAGGCCTTCTTCTTCTTTCCAAAAATCCATATTTTTTCAAAAAGTCCTTATTCTTTTTCTGAAAAGGTCTTCCTCTTATCTCCAAAAATCCTTTTCTTCCGAAATCCTTTTAATCAAAATTTATTTTTCTTTATTAAAAATCCTTTTTCTTTATTTAAAATGGCTTTTTTTCTTTTCAAAATGTCTTTTTATTTATTCCAAAAGGCTTTTTTCAAAAAATCCTTATTTTTCCAAAAAGTCCTTAAAAGTAATTTTCTTTATTTAAAAAGGCCTTTTTCTTTTCTTTCAAAATGTCTTCTTATTTATTCAAAAAGGGCTTTTTCTTCTTTCCACAAATCCTTTTTTTCCAAAATCCTTCTTCTTCTTCTTCAAAAAAATGCCTTTTCATCAAAATTCCTTTCTCTTTTTTTAAAAAGGTCCTTTTCTTTTTACCAAAAATATTTTTCTCCAAATTCTTCTTTTTCATTAGAAAAGGCCTTTTCTTCAAAAATCCTTTTTTTTTTTTCAAAAATATCTTATTTTTCTATTTAAATGTCCTTTTCTCTTCTTTTTCAAAATATTTTTCCTTCTTATTATCAATATCCCCTGACCCTTTTCTCCCTTCCCTAATATTATATTTTGACCCCTCTATTTCATGTCAAAAATGAAACACCATGCCTATTAATCTCTCCCCCTTCTTCTTTTCTTTTCTTTCCCCCTCTCTCCCCACAAAATGAATTATTGTACCCGTGGGAATAACTTTTTCTGTTTCCGACAACACCCATATTAATTTAGAGAAAAAGAAACGGACCTTTACAAGACAAGTTCCAATGGGCGTGTCCTCTGGAATCTCCACTTGCCATAGACCTTTTTCGAATTGAGGAGGTTTGGATTCGGTGTCAAGGAGATCAGCGATTACCTGAAATGATAGATAAAGAATTTTGAAAAAGGCTAGGGAACCAGGAAATAATTTGGTTAGGGGGAAAATTAGGTAGGAGAAGGAGATAAGAGAAGTTAGTCTAGACAGGAAAGGGAAATGAGTAAGGAAAAAAGTGAAGAGAAAGGAAATTAATAAAAGGAGAATAGAAAAGTAGAGCAATTATTAAATAGGAAAAAGAATTAGGAAAAGGAAAAAAGAATAAGAAAAAAAATTAAAAGAGGAAAAAAATACAAAAAAGGATATAAAAATGAAGAAAAGAATAAGGAAAATGTGAGTAAGGATAAAATAGATGAAGAAATTAAGAAAAAAGGATAAAAAGAGATTTTAAAAATAGAGATAAGGGATTATAAGAAGAAAAATAAAAGATTTTCGAAAAGAAGAAGATTAAGGCGATTGATTTAAGAAATGAGTAAGGAAAATAGAAAAAGGAAAAAAAGAATAAGGAAAATGTAAGTAAGAAGGTAATGTAGGAAAAGAAGAAAAAAATAAGAAAATTGATAAGGAGGAAAATTTTGAAAAAAGAAGAAAAAGGCCTTTTTAAATTAAGAAAAGGCCTTTTTAAATAAAGAAAAAGACCTTTTTAAATAAAGAAAAAGACCTTTTTAAATAAAGAAGAAGGATTTTTGAAAAGAAGAAAAAGAATTTTCGAAAAGAAGAAAAAGGATTTTTGAAAAGAAGAAGAAGAATTTTTGAAAAGAAAAAAAAAGGATTTTTGAAAAGAAGAAAAAGGATTTTTGAAAAGAAGAAAAAAATGATAAAAAGAGAAAAAAAATTTAGGAAAATCAAAAAAGACTCTCTTACCTGCAGATCTGTAGACAATGCGGGACTTCCTCCATCCTCTGCCCGAACTCTGAACTTTATCTCCGACCCAACATTGCAATCGATCTGAAACAAACCCTTATTTTCATCCCTAACCATTTCTTACCGTATTCGGAACGAAAATCCTTCCAGTCTCCTTATCAATAGACACTAACTCTGTATCCAATACAGAATACCGTATCCATCCATTCTGTCCAAGATCCGGATCTTTTGCAGTAAGAGTTCTAGATCCTCCTTGTGTCCGATTCAATGAAATATGAATTTGAGAACTGTGCCATTGGGGAGAATTGTCATTTATATCCCCTATTGTGAGCAATTGGGGATGCTCTACAACAATTTGTCCGTCTTTTTCCAAAAGAAATTTGAGATGGTATTCAGAAGTGGTCTCTCTATCCAGAATTCCACATAGAAGGAGAAGGTAGACATGGGATTGATCTGTTTGTTGGGGGCAGAGGGATGAGGTGCCGGTTAGACGAAGCTTCGTGTCACGGTACATTTGGGCAATGCTTACACGGGCTACGATGGATCCCAGGGTCGAGTTCTCCGGGAGATGCGCTGGAATTTATTTTATTTTTGTGGAAAATAATTTTTTTCAAAAAAAATTGATCTTTTTTGGCCTAGAAAGGCCTTTTTTCTATTTAAAAATACCTTTTTCTATATTCAAGAAGGCTATTTTTCTTCTTCTTAAAAATGTTTTTTCTTCTTTAAATTTTTCCAAAATCCTTTCTTTTCTTTTCTTCTTCTTTTTTTAGTCAAAATCCTTCTTTTTCATTCATTCAAAAAGCCTTTTTCCTTTTTTTCCAAAAATTATTTTCCTTTTTTCAAATGTTTTTCTTCTTCTTTTAATTTTTTCAAAAATTCCGTTGTTTTCTTTTCTTTTTTTTGTAAAATCCTTTTTCTTTATGTAAAAAGGCCTTTTTCTTTATTTGAAAAGGCCTTTTTCTTTTTTCTTTTCCTTTTTCTTTCTTTTCCTTCTTTTTTTTTCAAAAATGCTCTTTTTTTTCTTTTTTGTTGAAAAAGGCTTTTTTCTTGTTTTTATCTTCTTTTTTTCCAAAAATTTTTTTCTTTTAAAAGAATTTTCTTCTTTTAATTTTTTTCAAAAATTCCGTTTTTTCTTTACCTTAAAACTTTTCTTATTCTTTTAATTTTTCTAAAAGTCCTTTTTCCTTCTTTTCAAAAAATTGTTTTCTTTTTAAATTTTTTAAAAAATCCATTTTTTCTTTTCTTCTTTTTTCGTTCGAAAATCCTTCTTTTTCCTTCTTCCTTTTTTTTTTTTTTTTTTTTTCTTTCTTTTTTTTTTTTTTTTTTCTTTCTTCTTCTTTTTTCCAAAATAATTTTTTTCTTGTTTTTTTTCAAAAACCCTTTTTTTCTTTTTCTATTTTTTGCCTAAAACCTAATTTTAGGCCTTTTCCTTCTTTCTTCATTTTCCTTTTCATCAAAACCCCAAAAACTCACCAGAATTTGATTCAACCAACCAAATGATATCCAACGGCGGCGATGCCAAATGGCTTCCCATCACACTAATCGTCACAACAGCCGAAGAAGTCAACGGAGGACTCCCATGATCAGAAGCAACGACAATTACATCATGAGTGGATGCAGGAAGAAGGGTTACTGTAGTTGTGATGACTCCAGATGGACTGATAGCAAAGTTAGAATTAGAAGGACTAGAAGTCTTTTTTATTTCATAAGAGATCCTGGAATTCTCTCCAATGTCTGCGTCAGTGGCTTGAACTGTAATGATATGAGATCCAATTGATACATTTGGAGATATTGAGGCTGTGTATCGACTTCGGGTGAATTCTGGAGCATTGTCATTGGCATCAATGATTTCGATTGAGCATCGGAGTTGGCCAGTTCTGGAAAATTAATTTATCTCGAGAATAAAGAAAGTTAGAGGGAAATAGTCAACTATAAAGTTGTAGAGCTGATAATTTTCTACATTTTTGTCTCTTGAACCTATTTTTTAGCTCTTCTGGTTTTCTAAGATATTTGATAAAAGGAACCTGGTTTTTCCTTCCGTATATAGCCCCATATCTCAGGAACCAGAGGAGCTAGAAAAGAGTTATCAACTACAAAAATACTCCAAATTTCTTCCTTTTCATTTTTCTAGTTAGTAGTCTTCCTCAATATTCGGAAAAAACTCACTTCGCAGGCTTCCCACCGTCTTGGGCTTCAATCAACAACTCATATTTATCCCGGAATTCCCTGTCTAGTTGGCCATTGACAACTAGATCCGCTTGCAGTTGTTCGTTCACTTTTCGAGTTGTTAACTGGAAAAAGGAGGTTTGAGATGTTTTTTTGGTAAAAGGCATTTTACTATTAGTTTTTTCAAAATTATTTTTTATTTTTTAGTCGGCCTTTTTTTTTTTTTTGAAAATTTTTCTTTTTTTATTTAAAACGGCCTTTTTATTTATTCAATAAGGCCTTTTATTTATTCAAAAATCTTTTTTTACAAAATTCCTTTTAATTTTTTTTCAAAAGTTCTTTTTCTTCATTTAAATAGGCCTTTTTCATTTTTAAAAATCTTCTTAATGTTTTTAAAAGGCCTTTTCTTCTTTTAAATTTTTTCATTTTTTTCAAAAAGCTTTTTTCTTTATTTAAAAGATTTTTTACTTTATTAAAAATCCGGCTCTATACTAGTTTAGAGGTCCCATGGGAATTTGGAGGTCCCATAGGATTTCGGAGGTCCCATGTGAGTTTAGTGGTCCCATGGGATTTTAGTGGTCCCATAAGAGTTTGAAGGTCCCATACTTGGGTTTGAGTACCACATGTCTGAATTTCATCTTTTTTTCATAAGTCAAGATATTTTTCGTCTTTTTTCTAGTTTTTATCTGCTTTTGAAAAATAGACAGGAACTCATACAAATCTTAGTTTCGCCGTTAGTGAGAGGATGGATGCTTCATTTCCACGACTGTGCTCATTTTTGTATTATCAAGTCTTTACGTTGTCTGCATCATTAACAACATCAACTATGTTAACCTTCTTATTCTTAACAAATAACTGAGCTAATCCATCTTTTTCACCGCCCGAATATAGTTCGGTCGTTTGATGATTCCAATAGGGTATGTATCAGTAGTGCCCTACAGCAAGTGTATATCATATTCTGAGGTGTCTTCTGGTTTGGATCACTCAGCATACAGTATAATTGTGCTTTAACCATAGCATTAAGTCATTTTTTGGCACAACTAGTAAATGATGCAAAGCACTTCTGCTGTCTTTCTTTGTTCCCTAACGGTGAAACTAAGATTTGTATGAGTTACTCTCTATTTTTCAAAAGCAGATAAAAACTAGAAAAAAGACGAAAAATATCTTGACTTATGAAAAAAAGATGAAATTCAGACATGTGGTACTCAAACCCAAGTATGGGACCTTCAAACTCTTATGGGACCACTAAAATCCCATGGGACCACTAAACTCACATGGGACCTCCGAAATCCTATGGGACCTCCAAATTCCCATGGGACCTCTAAACTAGTATAGAGCCAAAAATCCTTTCCATTATTTTGATAAGGCCTTCTTCATTTTTCAGAAAGTTCTTTTAATTTTTTGAAAAGGCCTTTTCTTCTTTTCAAAACCCTTGTTTCTTTTTTTTTTTTTTTTTTTTCGATCAAAAATCTTTTTTCTTTTTTTCAAAAATTCTTTATTGTATTTTAAAGGTCTTCTTCTTTTCTCACCTTAAAAACATTGTTAACATTCCCCTGAAGAATCACAAAACGATGAACATCAAACTTGGGACCATCTCCATCTGTAACAGTCGGTAGCGCGAAAGATGTGCCTAATTGAGCAAATTCCGATATCTCTAACTGAAAATTCTCTTTTTCTTCTCTCCTTTTCTTCCAAAATTGCTCACCTTAACACTGGAATCAGCGAAACTAGGGGAATTATCATTCTCATCATCCACTTCCACTAGAATATCAATTGTTTCTCCAGATTCCTCTACTCGAACAGCCACTATATCAAATTTCGATCGTTTTTCATAATCCAAATGAGCAATCGTTGTGATTTCTCCACTCCTTTCGTCGACTTTCAAGAACTGAAAGGAAAATCCCTTTTCTGGTGGTGATGAGTCTCTAATCGTATCAATTTTGACGCCTTCTTCTTTTCTTTACACTTTGTAGTCGAAATGGGTACATAGACGCCCCCCTCCCTTGTTAATGTGCTCTCCGAACAAATTGGGTTTCGCAATTTACATGTTCCTTTGAAAGGGCAATCTCGGAGAGGAGAGGGAGGAGAGTGCAGAGAAAGAGAGGGAAACGGGAATTTTAGAGAAAAGGCCTTTTTCTTTTCTTAAAAAGTTCTTTTTATTTATTTAAAAGGGCCTTTTTATAAATTTGAAAAGGCCTTTTAATTCATTTAAAAAGGTCTTTTTCTTTATTTAAAAAGGCCTTTTTCTTTATTGAAAAAGCCTTTTCATCCAAAAATCCTTTTTCTTTTTTTGAAAAGGCCTATTTCTTTTTTTAAAAAGGCATTTTTCTTTTGTAAAAAAGGCCTTTTTCTTTATTTAAAAAGTCCTTTTTCTTTATTTAAAAAGGCTTTTTTCATTTTTTAAAAGTCTTTTTCTTCAAATTTTCGGCTTGGTTGTAGTATCACCGGCCAAAAAAATTAACACCGGCCGAAATATAACCGGCCGAAATAACACCGGCCGAATGGCTTCAGAACATTATCACCGGCCGAACTCCGAAATAAGACCGGCCCAAAAATTTCAATAAAACTAATTGAGATTTCAATTTAATAATAAACAGAACGCCACCATAATATCAAGTAGAGTTTCTAGTTTTATTCTGAACAACTCTGAATGGTCTCCGTTACTTTATACACGTTTCAGTCTTTGACTCGGAGTTTGGGCCGGTCTTATTTCAGCATTCGGCCGGCTATAAGTCTTTGGCCGGTGATATTTCGGCCGGTCTTAATTCGACGTTCGGCCGGTGATAATGTTTCGGCCGGCTTTATTTCGGCCGGTTATATTTCGGCCGGTGATAATTTTCTTGGCCGGTGATACTACAACCGAGCCAAATTTTCTTCTTATTTATTTAAAAAGGCCTTCTTACCAAAAACTAAATTACCCATTCTAATATTCCAAATTGAACAAATGATTGATACCCTCCTGTCCCTTCCACCCAAAACATATAGAAAGGCAACAAGTCATTTGCATAGTTAAGCACATGGTACATCTGTCCTTCTTCCCCTCCCCTTCCCATTTGAAAGCTCATTTCACCGTGAAATATTGGAATAGACAATATATGCCACGTGTTTCCTTTCCAAAGAGTTGTTAATTAGGGGGTTTGTATATAAAGAAGATAAGAGAGGACATGCCGAAGGACTTAATTATAGGAGCAGAAGGAGGGGAAGGATAAGAGGCGGCGGTACTGTAGTAGACAGTAATCTTATAACTCCTTGAGAAAAGAAGGAGAAGAGAAAGGCCTTTTTAATAAAAGAAGAGGATTTTTGGATAAAAGGCTTTTTTTTGGAAAAAAGGGTTTTTGGAAAAGGGTCTTTTTGGAAAAAGGCCTTTTAAATAAAGAAAAGACTTTTTAAAAGAAGAAAAAAAGGCCTTTTAAAAAAAAAAAGGCCTTTTAAAAAAAAAAAGGCCTTTTAAAAAAAGAAGAAGACCTTTTAAATGAAGAAAAAGGCCTTATCAAAAAAATAAAAGGTTTTTTTCATATGAGAAGGGCTTTTTAAAAAAAGAAAAAGCTCTTGAATTTTGAAGAAGGCCTTTTTGATTTAATAAGAAGAAATTTTTGAAGGAAAGGGTTTTTCAAAAAAAAAAAGAAAAAGGCGTTTTTAATGAAAAAAGGTTTTTTTGAATAAAAAAAGTATTTTTAAAAATTGAACAAGGTATAAAAATTTCAGATTCCTATTCCTTCCCTCTTTCTCTCTAATTCTCTTCTCTCTTTCTAATAAATTTGTTATCCCCGTTATACCACCGTTAGTCATCATCCGATTTTCCGAAAAAGACAGATTCCTTTTATTCTTTCCCCCTCCTCCTTCTTTTTCTTTTATTCATTGACGTCTTAACCTTGAGAGGATAACGAAGGTACTAGTAGAAGAAGGAGAAAACATGCCCAATTATCTTCTGCCCTATTCATTTTGGCCAAAGGCCTACAGTAATCACTCACTTTCGAAGTCTGCTCATCGGGAAATACTACAAAATATTTGGGAGTCACTGATTCTTCCTTTTTCCCTGATATCCATCCGATTCGATGTCCAATTTGAGCGGATTCCGGTACAGTAAACCTTGTTAGACTGATTACTGTAGGTAGAATAATTGAGAAGAAGAAGAGAATTTTCATTTTTGGTTTCATCTTGGAAACATTGTAGATTGGGTTTCCTGGAAGAAGAAATTTGAGTGTAATTAGGGAAAGATTAGGTTTCCAGAGGAATTGGTGAATTAAAAAGAAGAAAAAGGATTTTTGAAAAAAAAAAATGATTTTTGAAAAAAAAAAGGATTTTTGAAAAAAGAAAATGATTTTTGAAAAAAAAAAAAGGATTTTGAAAAAAAAAAAGGATTTTGAAAAAAAAAAAGGATTTTTGAAAAAAGAAAAAGGATTTTTGAAAAGAAGAAGAAAAAGGACTTTGAAAAGAAGAAGAAGGATTTTGGAAAAGAAACAGAAGGATTTTCGAAGAGAAGAAAAAGGATTTTTGGAAAAAAAGAAAAGGGATCTTGGGAAAGAAACAGAAGGATTTTCGAAGAGAAGAAAAAGGACTTTTGAAAAAAATAAAAAGGGTTTTTGAAAATAAGAAAAAGGATTTTTGAAAAAAATAAAAAGGGTTTTTTTTGAAAAGAAGAAAAAGGAGTTTTGAAAAAAAGGGGTTTTAAATAAATAAAAAGAGATTTCGAAATGAAAAAGACCTTTTGAGATAAAGAAAAAGGAGCCTTTTCATTCACAAAACTAGTAAGAGAACCAGTAAACCCTTCTATTCAATTGTCCATCCGTTCTACCTATCCGAACGTCTTTTTACTGTTTTCAACGGAAAGTAGAAGAAGAACAAGAGGACACAAAACCAAAAGGTACAACAATAACATTAGTGAACGGTTGAGGATGAGAAGAAGGAGGATGGGGAGGAGGAGGAAAAGGGAAAAGGGATTTTTAAATAAAAGAAAAGGCCTTTTAAAAAAGAAAAGACCTTTTAAAAAGAAAAAGGCCTTTTAAATAAAGAAAAAGGCCTTTTAAATAAAAAGAAGGTATTTTTAATGGAAGAGAAAAGCTTCACTCACAAATCCAAAATTCATAATAGTACCTGTCCATCTCTTCTCTTTTCTTATTCCTATTTACGGCTGTCACCAAAATTGTGTTAATTACCTCATCGGGGGGAAGAAGATCGGAAGAAGCGACAGACCGCCTGCTGTTCTTATCGATGCGCACCTAATTGCCCATTTTCATACCTATGTATGGAAAATGTTTAACGGGTGGAAATAATGGGGTTTCTTACGAGAAAAAGTATTTTTTTTCTGAAATCCCTTTTATTTTATTTAAAAGGCCTTTTTCTTTATTTAAAAAAGCCTTTTTCTTTATTTAAAAAGGCCTTTTTCTTTTTTTAAAAAGACATTTTTCTTTATTTAAAAAGGCCTTTTTCTTTATTTAAAAAAGACTTCTTATCAAAATTTCTCCTTTTCTTCCAAAAACCGGTCAAAACAGGAAAAAATAATTCAAAAAATAGGAAAAAACTACGAATAATGGGGGTTTTATGAGAAAAAGTCTTTTCTCTAAAATCTCTTTTCTTTATTTAGAAAGGCCTTCTTCTTTATTTAAAAAGGCCTTTTTCTTCTTTTAAAAAGGCCTTTTTCTTTTTTTAAAAAGACATTTTTCTTTATTTAAAAAGGCCTTTTTCTTTATTTAAAAAAGACTTCTTATCAAAATTTCTCCTTTTCTTCCAAAAACCGGTCAAAACAGGAAAAAATAATTCAAAAAAATAGGAAAAAACTACAAATAACCACCAAATGTGCAGGACTTTGGGTCGGGTGAAAATTGAGTTTATCCCCCTCCCTCCCCTTTCTATTCTTCCCATCAGTTTTGGGTCAAAATGGAAAATAGAGACACATAGTAGTATGGGAATAGAAAAGAGAAAAGAAGTGAGAAAAATGACGGATAAAAATTTAGGGAAAGAATAAGATAGACTGAGAGACAAAGGTACTAAAGAGGGGGTGACCAAATGAAGATAGACAAATTAGAGGAGGAGGAGAAGGAAAATGTTGGCAGAAAAGGGGATGAAAATGGGAAATTAGAGGATTAGGTGCAAAAAATTTGGATTTTGGAGGAACTGGTTTCTAGGCTTATATTTTTTTGAAAATGAGAAAAAGGCCTTTTTAAAATAAAGAGAAAGGATTTTTGAATAAAGAAAAAGGATTTTTGGAAGGAAGATCAGTATTTCTGATTTTTTTAAATCGAAAATACACTTTTTGACAAAAAAAAACCTAAAAATTCAAAAAAATTTGAAAATTGTGAGTAAGAGATAGGAAATGATAAAAAGAGTAAGAACAAAAATAGAAAAGAGCAAAAATATTTTTAGATAGCTTATTACAGTTAAATTCTCTATTTTTAAATCAAAAAATTCCAAAAAAAAGCCCTAATTTTACAAAACTGTGAAAAAGGAAAATTGAAGGTAAGAAGAAAAAAAATGAAAAGGGCTTAAAATAAAGAAAAGGGCCTTTTCTCTTTTTCAATTGTTTGATTTTTATCTAAAACCTTCTAAAATAAAAGAAAACATAGAAAAATCTTGGAAATCTAAAAAATCTCAAAATTGATAAAAAGAGAAATAGATAAGAAAAAGGAAAAAAATAGAAAAAGAAAGTTTTCAGATTTTAAGCTTTAAAATAGCTTTTTTTGGATACGGTTACTATTTCTAACGTCTTTTCAACAAAAAAAACGGGAATTTTTTGAAAAAAAGGAGGCAAAAAAAATGAAAAGGACCTGAATTTGAAGAAAAAAGATTTTTGGCTGGAAGCTCAATTTTTAACTACGAAACCAGTCAAAACGAATCCAAAAAAAGTGACAACTGTCTGCTTTCGAAAAAAACATCATCTTAAGCTGTCTCGAAGAGGCCATATTGTGTAAATATTGGCCTAGCTTGTGCTCTTTCTCCCTTGATTGGCTAATTGACAGTCTTCTTCTTCTTCTTCTACCAATTAAGGACCCGAAGAGTAAATAAGAAGAGAAACTGTGTTGTTTAAAAGGGTTCGTCCTTCTTTTGGTGTGTACTGTTCATGGAAGAAGAAGAAGAAGAAGGATGCGGGAAGAGAAGAGTCAAGGACAAGTAGAGGGGAAGGGGACCACCCGAGGAGAAAAGGGGCGGGGTTTACGGAGGAGAGAAGGGGCGGAGCTTCTTTTCTAATTTTGGAAAACTTTCCTTTTCTTCGTTTTTTGTATTTTTTTATTATTCAAAAATCCTTTTTTTCTATTTAAAAAGGCCTTTTTCTTCTTTTCAAAAATCCTTCTTCTTTATTCAAAAATCCTTTTTCTTTTTTTCAAAATTCCTTTTTCTTTTCTTCAAAAGTCCTTATTCTTTTTTTTCAAAATCCTTTTTTTTTTTTCAAAATCCTTTATCTTCTTTTCAAAATCCTTTTTCCTTTTTTTCAAAAATCCTTTTTTTTTTCAAAATCCTTTTTCTTTTTTCAAAATCCTTTTTCTTCTTCGCCTGTTTCTTTATTTAAAAGGCCTTTTTCTTTTTTTTAAAAAGCCTTTCTTTTTCCCAACTTTTCCTTACTCTCATTCTCATTTCAAGACCTTTTCTGTCACTTTTTCCCCCTTTTTTTATTCTCTGAAGATGGTTGGTGGGAGGTTTCACCTTGAAAGGGTCGCGAACATTATTTCTTCGATTTCGATAAAAGAATAAAAGAGAACGGAATGATGAATTGCAAAAGGTGAGGAAAGAAGAGAGACGTCATTAAAAAAAGTATTTTTATAAAAAGAAGAAGAAGGAATTTAAGAAAAAGGAAAAAGTATATAAGGGAATTGTTTTGACAACGCGTTCTTCTTTTTCTGGTTTTGACAGATTAGGTATAATTTAGGAGAAATCTAGAGCTAATATGAAAAAGAGGTTATGGAAATCCTTTTCTTTATTTAAAAAGGCATTTTTCTTTTTTTCTTCATAAAAATCCTTCTAATTCCCTCTGTTCCAGTCTTCTTATCATTTCCCCCATAAAACGGCATTTCCCTTTGATCTTATTCTCACAAAATGATGAAGTAGGTCGACTGTGAAATAGAATAGGTTTCTGTCCCCTTTGATATCGTTTAGCGGAAATGATCATGTTTGTCCCCCCCTCTTTCTCACTTGGTCATGGGAAAATGGTAGAAGAGTTCATTTATATTTGGGAACGGTAGGCTTGAGAATTTTTAGAAGAAGAAGAATTGAAAAAGGCCATTTTAAAAAAGAAAAAGGCCTTTTGAAATAAAGAAAAAGGCCTTTTAAATAAAGAAAAAGGCCTTTTAAATAAAAAAAAAAGGCCTTTTAAATAAAGAAAAAGGCCTTTTAAATAAAGAAAAGGCCTTTTTTAAATAAAGAGAAAGGCCTTTTAAATAAAGAAAAAGGCCTTTTTAAATAGAAAAAGGCCTTTTTAAATAAAGAAAAAGGCCTTTTCAAATTGAGAAAAAGGCCTTTTTAAATAAAGAAAAAGGCCTTTTCAAATTGAGAAAAAGGCCTTTTTAAATAAAGAAAAAGGCCTTTTTAAATAAAGAAAAAGGCCTTTTTAAAAAAAGGAAAAGGCCTTTTTTTTAAATAAAGAAAAAGGCCTTTTTAAATAAAGGAAAAGAGATTTTCAAATAAAAAAGAAGGTATTTTTAAATGAAAGGAACTTTTTCAGAAAACTATACACTTTTAAGCCTGCCCTCTGGGGGGGGGGGAGCACTTGAGAATAGGATGTATAAAAATAAATGAGTGGTCATCATTTCTCACTTTTTATTTACTCGAACCCTCCTCCAAAAACGAGTTAGTCCATCTAGAAATAGTGGGAAAGAAGAAGAGATTCCAAGAGAAAAGGGACACCACAAATTGGGCAATCATTTGCATTTGATGGGGGCCAAGGGAAGGAGGAGGGGAAGAAGGGGGACATCATTTCTAAGGGGGGAATCATGGGGGAAGTCTGGAAGAGAAGAACGGTTTGGGGTCATGGGAAGCTTCTTTTATCAAAAACTAGGGAAAAGAAACCTGGATATTGAGAAAAGAAGGAAATAGAAAAGAAGAAAAAGGATTTTTGAAAAAAATAAGAAGGTCTTTTAAATAAAGAAAAAGGATTTTTGAAAAGAAGAAAAAGGATTTTGAAAAGAAGAAAAGGATTTTTGAAAAGAAGAAAAAGGATTTTTGAAAAGAAGAAAAGGATTTTGAAAAGAAGAAAAGGATTTTGAGAAGAAGAAAAAGGATTTTTGAAAAAAAGAAAAAAGGCCTATTTAAAAAAGAAAAAGGCCTTCTTAAATAAAAAAGAGACTTTTGAATAAAAAGAAGGCCTTTTAAAAAAGTAAAAGATTTTTAAATAAAGAAAAAGACCTTTTGAATGAAGAAAAAGGATTTTTGAAAAGAAGAAAAAGGATTTTGAAAAATAGAAAAAGGAAAAAATGAAAGAAGGCCTTATTAAATAAAAAAAACGGATTTTTATAAAAAGAAAAAGGGATTTTAAATAAAGAAAAAGGCCTTTTAAATAAAGAAAAAGCCTTTTCAAATAAAGAAAAAGGATTTTTTTTGATAAGAAGAAAAAGGATTTTTGAAAAGAAGAAAACGGATTTTGAAAAGAAGAAAAAGGATTTTGAAAAGAAGAAAAAGGATTTTTGAAAAGAAGAAGAAGGAAAATTTTTTTTCCATTTTTTCCGAAAAAAGGATATTCAGATTTTCGAGAATATTCCAAATGTGACAACCTACCCCAAAGAAAAATGAGACCTCTTAAACATGCATAGAAGAGAAAACCGCCTTCAAAACTAACCAGAAATTTAGTCGAAACTCAATTTGTGACAGATGAGGGGGAGAAAAGAGAGACCTCTGGAAGAGAAGGGGGAGAACAACACTTGTCGGTCGGCGAGGAGGAGGATTACGGTCTTTCTCAGAAGATGGCACACACTTGACCGTCAACAAAACAGTAGGGACTGTTTGCGGCAAAAGGAAGAGAGAGGAGGACACCTGTCACATGCGGGGAGGTTCTTTTGGGTGATGATGGATTAGGGGGAGGAGAAGGATTCCAACAAATAAGGATTTTAGGGGGTTTGAGGTCAAAAAGTTATTTTCTAATTGGATTAGGGAGGATATTGTACCCAAAATGTCCCGGTTTTTTTGTAAATTGAAAAAAGTACAAAAATAGAAAAAAGGCCTTACCAAAAAAAAAAAAAAGGTCTTTTTGAAAAAGAAAAAGGCCTTTTAAATAAAGAAAAAGGCCTTTTGAAAAAAAAGAGCTTTTTTAAACAAAGAAAAAGGCCTTTTTGAATAAAGAAAACCGGAAAAAAATATTTTCTAATCTATTTTTAATCGAAAATAGACTTTTTGACAAAAAAAATGCAGGAATCTAAAAATTCGAAAATTGAGAGTAAGAGATAGGAATTGATAGTAAGGAAAAAAAGAGTAGAACGAAAAAAATTTTAGAAGACTTTTTATAGTTTAATTATTCATTTTTAGACCAGAAAATTCCAAAAATTCCAAAAAATGTGAAAAAGGAAAATTGAGAGTAAGGAAAAATAAATGAAAAGACTGTAAAATAAAAAAGAAGCTTTTTACTCTTTCAAGTTTCAATTTTTTTTCTAAAACTCACTGAGATAGAAAAAAAACCTAGGACAACTGTAGAAAAACAAAAAATTTGAAATCGAAGAAAATAGAAGTGAATAAGAAAAAAGCCTTTTTATATAAAGAAAAAAGGCCTTTTAAATAAAGAAAAAGGCATTTCAAAAAAGGATCTTTATTTTTAAAAAAAAAAAAAATAAAGAAAAAGGCATTTTTATCAGGTTCTAGAACTTTTAGACCATAATCCTCTGTAAAGTCCTTTAAAAAAGTGGTTCCAGAGAAATAACCAAATAAAATTCTCGAGAAACCCGCTTTCAAACAGTAAACTTCTTGGCTTGTCATTTCAAAGAAGCTGCCACTTAACACCCTCTCTCTCAGTTACATCATCATTTCGATACTTCACCTTTCAACCCCCTCCTTCTCCCGATTAACACATTGTTCTATCCATTTATCCAATTCTAAAGAGGATTCAATAACTTTGAAGCAAGAAAGAAGCAAGTTTTCGATGGAAGAGGGACACTACTCTCTAATTGGCAAATTGTTGTCAAGTGCTCTTTCGGAGAGAGAGAGAGAGAGAGAGAGAGAGAGAGAGAGAGAGCACCACAATTGACGGAAGTTAACACAAGAGGGGGGTACGAACAACTTGCTGGCCAAATTCCCATAACAGAAAAATAAACAGTTTTAAAGGAGGACTGAACTGGAATTCAATAATTCGTCATTAGATGTAGTTTTAAATTCTAAACACGTTTTCTGTTGACAACTTTCTCTGAAAATGCCTCTAAATGCCTCAAAAACCGCTTTAAAAACGTCGATTGAGGTGGAAGAGTTTTCCGAAACCTCGGCCACGGGGGTTTTGTATGTTATTTTACTCTTTTTTTTTCCGATTTTATGTTTTTAATGAAGATGTTCTTTCGTAATCAAGAAAAAAATTCTCAATAAAGAGAAAAATAAGGTACAAAACCCCCGTGGCCGAGGTTTCGGAAAACTCTTCCACCTCAATCACCTCGACGTTTTCAAGTCGGTTTTTGAGGCATTTAGAGGCATTTTCCGAGAAAGTTGTCAACAGAAAATGTGTTCAGAATCAAAAACTACATCTAATGACAAATTATTGAACTCCAGTTCAGTCCGCCTTTAACGGTTAGACCCCAAAAAAAAACAAGAAGATTTAAATCAAGAGAAACTTTTTATTTGCTATCAAATGTCACGTGGGGGGCACTCAGATGAATCCATTTAGCACAGGCAAGGGCACCAGCAACTCTTCTCGGAAATCAGTTTCGATCTGAAAATGGAAATTATTTTGTTTCATTTAGCCATCGGAGACAGGGACTCACAAATCGAAGCTGATTCAGTGGGATTCCATTCTTTATGATGTTTGGGCCATGGAATCCAAGGGGGCCATCGGAGGGGAGACTTCGTAGAGGTAGGGAGAATGAAACGAAGGTTCCTTTGGATTTCCTGGTCCTTTTATAGGGGGAAGATAAGGATCTATTGGGGGTAGTAGGGAAAGGTCACGGGGGTAATTCTAGAAGGGAGTCCGGCTTTTTTTAAAATCGATTTTTGGAAACGCGGAAAAAATGCAATCACGCTCTATCAATAGATCTATTGAGAAAGTTTTTTCAGCTGTCTAATTTTCTAATTTTCTTGCGGCGGGAAAAAGCAGATTTTAACAGTTAAAAAAATTTAAAATCGAATTTTCTTTTCCAGGTATCCAAAAAATTTGAAATTTTAATTATTTCAAATTATAGTCGATAAGGGTCTGAATCAACGGATTTTTTCATAGAGAACACGAACTACTTAACTGGAGACGCGGAAAATCTTATTTTACACCAGAACCAAAAATTTCAGAATTTTTCTGAAAATCCAAAAATTTCGAGTTTTCAATTTTTTCAAATATTGCCAATATGGGGCTCAAAACTCTGGATTTTTGCGAAAAAGCCAAATTTATTAGTTAGAAACGCTAAAAATCTCATTTTACGCCAGAATCGAAAAACTGAAAAATTTTCCTGAAAATCAAAACATTTCGAAGTTTCAATTTTATCAATTTTTTAAATTATTTTTTTATTGAATATATCATCTCATTAACATACTAAATTTTCAAAAAAAAAATGGAAAATAGCTACTGGAGCGGTCCAAAACCCCGTGGCCGAGGTTGCAAAAATTCTTCCACCCCCCCCCCCCCTTTTCAAACCGGTTTTTAAAGCATTTAGAGGCATTTTCAGAGAAAGTTGCCAACAGAAAAAGTGTTCAGAATCAAAAACTACATCTAATGATAAATTATTGAATTTCACTGCTCCTTTAATAAAATAGATACAAACAAAAAAACCTTATAATCAAGATTTATAACTATTTTCCCTTCCCAAAAACCAAACCCCTATTCCGTTTACTTCGTAGTAACTTGTCAATAATTGTTTTTCTCTCTCTCGGGCCGACAATCAACACATCTTCCAATTTCATCTCTCTCTCTTCCCCGAATTCAGAGATGATGTCAGAGAAGGAGTAAATGAAATATGATGGTCAGCATCGGGTCACAGAATTAGTACTAGAGTATCGTTCGATTTTCAGAATTGGAGGGGAAGAGGTTAGGATGGCTAGAAATAGAAAAAAATTCTGAAAATTCTTGGGATTTTTGAATTTTCTGAATTTTCAAAAATTGCAAAAAAAATTTTTTCGAAAAATTTCAAAATTTTTTTTTCAAAAAAAATTTGTATTTTATGTCCTCTTATCAAAATAAATGTCACACCATTCATTGTTTTTCTTCTCTCTCTCTCTCTCATTTTCGTATTTTTTTTCTTGTTCAAACCAACCAAATGCCATCAAAAAACACAGTTCCAATATGTCTTGTGTCCTCTAACCAGTTTTTCATCTTCTTCTTTTTTCTTCTCTCCGGTTACTTTCTTGCCGTATCGGTTTTTAGTTTTCTTCCGACACCAATTTCATCTGTTGATTGGTGATCGAAAAGAAAGGTCAGATTGCTTATCTTGATTCCTAAGGTGTCAAGAGCTGGTCAGAGATGAGCTTTGGGTTCCGGATAGTATAACTCAGTGGGGATGAATGGTATCAAAAAAATGATAACTAGTGAAATATTGCTCAGATTAAGCTGAACATTTTGTTAATTGAAAATTTTTTGATAGCGGTTACGGTAGCTGAGATATACGGTTTTGAAAATATATTGTGCATACGAAAATACCTACTATCGCGGCCGCGGGGGACTAGCCCGCGCCGAGGGCGGCCACCTCGAAAAACTAGGCCACCATCAAGAATTCTTTTTCCCCAAGGAAATTGCGATTTTTTCACATTTTTCAATAGTTTTTCGCGTTTTTTCTTGTTTTTCACTTTGAAAATGATTTTTGAAAGTGTTTAAAATATAAAAATCACGAAATTTCTCAAGAAATTTCATTTTTAGCGAAAAATTCGATTTTTTGAAATTTTCAGATTCTCTGAAAAATTGTTAAAATCAAATTATTCACTCGTTCTTCGATAAATTAGAGCTTTAGAAGCCTTAAATTCAGTTTTTAAAAGTTTTAAAAAGTGATTTTGCCAGTTTTCCTCCCAAACAACGACTCGCTGAAATTCATTCGAAAATGGCTATTACCTTCAAAACTCAAGTTTTTTTTCAAGGAAAAAGATGTTTGAAGCATTATCTGGAAATAATTACACAAAAACAATAGAATAAAATGATTTTAACAATTTTTCAGAGAATCTGAAAATTTCAAAAAATCGAATTTTCCGCTAAAATTGAAATTTCTTGAGAAATTTTGTGATTTTTATATTTTAAACACTTTCAAAAATCATTTTCAAAGTGAAAAACAAGAAAAAACGCGAAAAACTATTGAAAAATGTGAAAAAATCGCAATTTCCTTGGGGAAAAAGAATTCTTGATGGTGGCCTAGCCAACTTCGGGGTGGCCGCCCTAGGCGCGGGCTAGTCCCCCGCGGCCGCGATAGTAGGTATTTTCCAGAGTTGTATGGAATGAAAATTTCCAGTTCTGGAATTTGGAATTTGGAATTTGGACAAAAATTTTTGAAATGGAATTTGGAATTTGGAATTTGGACAAAATTTTTCCAAATGGAATTTGGAATTTGGAATTTGGACAAAATTTTTTTAAATGGAATTTGGAATCTGGAATTTGGACAGAAAAAAACCTGGAATATGGAATTTGGAATATGGAATTTGGACAAAATCTAGCGGTTTTTGAAAAAATTTGAAAAAAATCAAAATTTTCGATGAAAATCGTGTATTCTTAGAGGGGTTTTTTCGAAAAATTTTTCTCGATTTTACATGGAATTTGGAATTTTTTTACTGTTCAAAATGGAATTTGGAATATGGAATTTGGAATAAAATTTCAAATCTGGAATTTGGAATCTGGAATTTGGACAAAAAAAAACATGGAATTTGGAATATGGAATTTGGATTCCATACAACTCTGGTATTTTCGTATGCACAATAGTATTTTTCAGATTTTAATTTTGGAGGCAGCGGATAACAAGACATAGTTTTTAGAGAATTTATAGCATTTTCTTTGAATTTTTGAAACTTCTAGAATATGAAATCCATTTTAAACAAGTTATTTTAATTTTTAAAAAATTATTTTTACTAAATCGGAAGGAAGTTCAGAATTTATCTGAATGAAACATTTGACGGTTTATACTAGTTTTTAAAATTGTTATATCTTTCTTTCCATAAGAGATACAAAAAACTTGTCAACTAACAAAATACTCCGCTTAATCTGAGCAATATTTTACTAGTTGACACTTTTTTGATAACTATTCAGGGAACCGAGATATCGCCATTTGAACCAAAGGAAGATAATTTTCTCTGTTCATTCGGGGGAAAAAAATCAAAACTTCAAAAAATTTTGTGTAACTAACCAAGCTAAAATTCGAAATTTCATCAGATCATGGCTAACCTAAAGACTACAGTAATCCTGATTTTCAGAAAAATTATAATTTTTGGAAAATAAAAAAAAATTTTAAATTTTTTTTGTATTTTTTTCTTAAAATTTTTTTTCCCTCACATCTTACTTCATTACACTTCCTTCTTGACTCTTCCCCTCTCTCAGAAAGTATTCTAAATTCAGGTCATCTCCCTCTTCTTCTTTCTTCCACCACCCCACCACAAAAACCTTTATCACCCTCTCCGTTGGTCTCACCGGTGGAAACCATCAAGGAAGTCATTCCAAAACTTTCGGAAAATGAAGGACGTCTCTTTCTACTGGTCGTTGAGACCCTACTACCGAAGTAAACAACTAGTCTCTTTTCCCTAGTACTCGAGACTACTATAGGCAGAAACCAAAAAAATTCTTGGAGTGAAGAACCTAGTGAAAGTGGTCAAGTACTTTAATTTGATTAAAAAACTCTTTCCTCGAGATTTCCGGGGGAATTCTTATCAATTTCTTCATTTGCAAGTGAGCAAAACAAAAAATGCCCCCAGGCGGGATTGAACCGCCGACCTTCTGTTTACGAGACAGACGCTCTGCCACTGAGCTATACGGGCACACGAGGGAGGCAACCTTGGTAGGCAGTTAAGAGAGTGTGGGAGGAGGAGACAGTGAAAGAGGGGGTGATGGTCGGGAAAAGGGGGGTTGGTCAGAGGTCAGATAGGAAACACTGGAAAAGGCCTGATTGAATATGCAAGTGCGCTCTATTGGACTTCAGGAGATTCTGGAATAAAGTATTGAACACAGAGAAAATCGCCAAAATTTGAATTTTCCGGAAATTTTTATTAAAAACCGGGAATATCTCAATTCCAAATAAAGATAGAAAAAAACTGTCAACTAGTAAAATACTCAGCTTAATCTGAGCAATATTTCATTAGTTGACACTTTTTCTCTAACTCTAACTATTAGGTTGGTACATAAGTCCTGACGGATTTTGGTAGCTGAACTTGTTGCATGTATTTCTCTGTTCAAACTTAAGAGAAACCGCTGAGATTTTGTCCCGTGAAAGGTCGAAGCTCCATCTCATGGAAGCACAATTGCCATCATTTTAGGTTGTCGGAGCACAGAGAAATCCCTTCGAGTTCCTCCTTCATTTTTAGACATTTTATCATGTCTTTTTGTTTTTCTTTGTATATGACGTGGTGTCTATCGAAACGAATTTTAGTTTAATGATCATTAACAACGAACAAACGCTCTTCAAAATTGTTAGCAATGTCAGGTTTGATCTACTAGAAATAGAGAGTTTGCGATGGATTTTGATCCCCATTCGAAAATAATGATGTCTTCAGAGTTGAGTTAGTTGTGAAATGAGATGAAGAGAGATCTATTCCAAATTTTGTATAAATGATGACGGGTATCTGGTGTATGCATTTGAGTAAAAAACCAGGATTGAAAACATGCACCAGTGACAAAAACTCAAAAGATGTGCCTCCCCCTTTTTGTGACTCCACACAATTCCGAAACACGTGAGACCACCTGGTGGAATCTTTTCGTTTCTATCGATACATGAATCATTGATCCGATTATTTTTGGTGGTAATACATGGGTAATTAATGATTCTTATGAGCAAGGTTCTAAGTTAGTCGGTTCAGTCTATGAGCCGTTTCATGTCATTTTTCATGAAATTCACCACGTGGTCAGTGTGACGCTTTTCCAGAAAAGTGGAGTTTATGGAGTAACAAGGGTATACTGTCAAGATTATGTCCAGTGTCTATCCTTCTCAGAACAAAAAGAAATGCCCCTGTATCCATCTCCATTCTGGAGAAACGTTCAAATTTCATTTGCAGTATGTAGGTATTCAACATACTGTCAAAAAAAGGATCGATATAAAACTCACTGGATGTGATTTGACAATGGTTTTATATTCAACATGCAGTTTACTGTCAGAAGTGTTTATTAACAAGTTTTCAGTTACCAGTAAAAAGTTTTAAGTGGAAAAAAATTCAACTCAAAAAGTATATCAAAAAAGTAGTGACTTCATAGTTTGAATCATCTCTATAGGAGTTCTAGAGGTAGAGACATATCTATGGTGAGGGTGCATTAAGAGACACTTGAGGGTGAACATGGACAGTATTTGCAATTTAGCCTTAAGCTCTATGACGAGTTACACGTGAAACTTTATGACCCGAAAATCCGTCAGGACTTATGTACCAACCTAATAGAACCGAGTTAAAGAAACCAAGAAAACAGTGAACCAACAAACCCAAATGTTCTGTTTTTTGATTCATTACATAGGTCACAAATTCCTAAATTTCCTTCTTATTTTTCAATTTTTTTTCTCGATTTCCCCCTTCCCAGGAAATCATGTGCTGCTATCAAGAATAGCTGATCTCCGAGAGAGACGACTTGTTTGACGAAGGTCAAACTGGTTAGAGAATGAACTGGTCACGAATACATACGTTCTCCTGTTTTAAACGGAAGGCAGAAGAAGACGTTTTTTTGGAAAAAAAAAGTGAAGTTTAGCAAAAAATTTGCAGGAATTCTAGTCTATGACAATTTGAAGATGGTTCTGGAAATTGTTTTGATTACTAACCCAAAAAAAATTAGAAAAAAAATGAAATTTAATTTTTTTTCAAGTATTGATTTTTAAAACCTGAATATCTCGGTTCGCACAAAAGGTATCAAAAAAGTGTCAACTAATAAAATATTGCTCAGATTAAGCTGAGCATTTTATTAGTTGACAACTTTTTTGTATCTTTTGTACCAAGCGAGATACATCGGTTTGAAAAAAGGAAGATTTCGATTTTTACCTAACTTTGAAAAAAAAATTTTTTTCTATTTTATCAGATGCTAATGAATTTTTTATCACAGGAAAACTGGGAATAAACTGTCTGAAAGAAGTAACATGTGCAATACTGATAAAAAATCTAGCAAAAGAAATATTTTCAGAAAAAATCTTTTTTCTCGAGACTGCAGAGACATTTTTACAATATCAAACTTTCAAAAGGAATTATCTCAGCTACCGTAACCGCTATCGAAAAGATGTCAACTAACAAAATTCTCAGCTTAATCTGAGCAATATTTCATCAGTTGACACTTTTTCGATAGCTACTGTGGAGGAGAAGTTATACTCAGCGGAAAAATTAACACACAATTTTTTTTTGCATGAAAAATCAAAAATTCAAATTTTCAGCTTCTGGGAAAATTATGGGACTATAAATCGAGTTCTTGAAAGTTACAGTAATCCTAAGTTACAAAGAATTCCAAGAAAAAAGAGAAAAATTCATTTTCCAAAAAAAAAATTTTTTTCAATTTTTTTAAATTTATCAAATTTTCAAAATGATTTATCTCAGCTACCGTAACCGCTATGAAAAAATAGTCAACTAACAAAATACCCAGATTAATCTGAGCAATATTTTATTAGTTGACACTTTTTTGATAGCTATTGAGGGAACCGAGATATAGCTAGAGTCCCCCGATAAACAAATGTTTACAAGACTGTCTAGAGAGAGACAGATTAGTACCCAAATTAAATTCTTGCAAGTAAAGAATCTTCAAAAACCAAATTAAGTATGCATCAAAAAACGTGGTGGAAACAAATGGTCAAGGTTGATTAGAAGGTGTAGAGGAGATTAGCCGTGCGGATGAACACTTCCTTGTCGAAGATCTGTTCCTTCTCGATTACTTCCCCCCCCCCCCCTCCTCTAACCATTCTTATCTTCAAGCCCCAAAAAACATCAACTGTTTCTTCCCCCCTCTCCCGCCTCAATTCCTGCCCGGTTAACCCTGCCAAAAGTGACCATGACTTTATAAGAGATGGGCGGACCGTTTCCCCCCGAAAGATCACTTGGCGCCAGGAGACGCAGAGTCTCGAGAAAACACTTTGGATGCTAACTAAACGGTTCAGGTGACGGTATAAAAGGTGAAGTGGGCAAGGAAAAGGAAGGCAGTCAACATGGACATTGACGTACGGCTAAAGGCTTACCGGCTTGTCGCCTTCTCCGCCGTCGCTTTCTGCGTCCTTTCTGTTGTTTCGGTGAGTCCCCCCCCCTTGAGGTTACTGTAGCTATCGGTTGTTTTCTAGGTATGCATCACCCTACCAATGGTCTACAACTATGTGGCAGGTATGAGAGTCCGTCTCGCCCAAGAGGTCTCATTCTGTAAGCACTCTGCCGATGAGGTCTTCACCGAGGTTAACCATCTTCGGGCTTCCACCAACTCCACCCGTAATGTCCGTCATGCTGGGTACGGAGGCGGGTATGCCCAACCACCACCAACCGGAGGAGGTGGAGGTGGAGGTCAATGCTCTACTTGCTGCCGTCCTGGAGCCCCTGGAGCCGCTGGAACCCCTGGAAAGCCTGGACGCCCTGGAGCCCCTGGAGCGTGGGGAATGCCAGGGAATCCTGGAAAAGGAGGAAGTGGACCATGTCACCCTGTTGTGCCAACCCCTTGCAAACCATGCCCTGGAGGACGTCCAGGACCCCCAGGACCACCTGGACGACCAGGAAACGATGGGCAACCTGGAAGACCAGCTCAGGCGGGAGGTTCCCAGCCAAGACCTGGACCACCTGGACCAAAGGGACCACGAGGACAACCCGGAAACGATGGACGCCCGGGATCCCCTGGACAACCTGGAGCCGATGCTCATGGATATGGAGGAGGTGTCGCCCCTCCAGGACCCCCTGGACCACGTGGAGCCCCAGGACCAGCTGGACAACCGGGATCCTCTGGAGGCGGTCGCCCTGGACCACCTGGACCAAAGGGAGCACCTGGACAACCTGGACGCCCGGGACCAGATGGACATCCAGGACAACCGGGACGTCCGGGACAATCGGGTGGCGCTGGAAACAAGGGAGTCTGTCCCAAGTATTGTGCCATCGATGGAGGAGTGTTCTTCGAGGATGGAACTGTCAGAAGAAGATAGATTTCTACCAACTTTTTTGCATTTTTATCACTGCCTTTTATCTTTACTCGCGATTCGATTCAGGAAAAAAAACATGTTTTTGTAATCTCAATAAAGCAGTTCATTTTGAAAATTGGTTTTTTTTTTGGGTGGCGAGCGCGCTTTATTTTCGAAATTTTGCTGTGTGTTTACTGTTCATTTTTGTTGCTTTATCGCGAAGTCATATAGGGGATTGCTTTACAAACGAAATCTATTGATATAATCTAGCAAAGTTAATTTTTTGAATTTTCCCGAGGAAAAAATTTTTTTTTGATTTTTTCTTATTTAAAACAACTTGTTTCCGGCTTATTAATGATGAAAAAGCCTGAAAAAATTACTAAAATCGCATGAAAAACCATTGAAACCCCGAAAAAAATCCGAAAAACTGATTTTTTAAATCGGGAATTTTGATTTTTCGAAAATTTATTTTTCGGGTTTTTATTGCGGGTTTTTCTATCCAAAAAAATTAATTTCGAGCTTTTTATGGTGGAAAACCGAAGAAAACTGCAAAACTATTAAAAAACCGAAAAAAATTCAAAAATTCCCCACCAAGAATCAGTTTTCCCGATTTTTATCATTAGAGCGCGCTTTCTGAGCGAAAACGCTTGCGCAAGTACCGGCAATTCAGAAAAACTACCGAAAAATCATTTTAAAAGCTCTAAAAAACCAAAAATTCAATTTCCAGTCAGATCTTTGAAAAGTACGGCGGAGCACATTTGCAAAACTTTTCACGTTTTTTCACGACAAAATTCAAATGTCCTAGCCTTTTGACCTTGACTTATTTATCCTTTGACCTTGACCTTCAGATCTTATCTAAAAGTCGATGTGGCGATGAAAATCCAAATTCAAAATCAGTTCTAAATTATTTGCCATGTTCAAAAAATTTCAATCGAAACGAAAAAGAAAAATAGCAAAAAGCAATGGCTATTGGGGAATGGCTTCAACCGGGTACGTACGCCTTATAGGCTAAAACAAGAGAAACAAATGGAAATTATCCAGATCTGCTGAGAGCCGTGCAACGACGGAGCAACTCCTTCCACACCTGGGGCTCAAATTGATTGGCGTCGTCGGGAATGAGTTGATCGATTTCTTCGGCCGACTTCAACTCGGATAGGCACTTATTCTGGAATTCTTCTCTTTCGGTTTAGTAAATAAAACTGTTTGTATTCCAAAAAACCTTCAATCTATCCATTTTGTATCGAACTGCCGCGTGGAACTTGTCCTTTTGCTTCTGACGAGACTTGAACATGTAGAACTCTTCGCATTGTTGAAAAGCGGCCGGAGCGTCAAAGAAATCCGAGAGATGGACGATTCCATCGACGTTGTCTTCAGTGATCCCAGGAAGACCATGGAGAACCTCTAGAAACTTCTGGAAATCATAAGCATCCAATTTGAAGATGTCTATTTCATGTTGCTGAGATTCCTTGAAGCTACGGAGGAAGAGAGACTCGAAGTATGGCGAATGAGAGGCCAGATACATCTTGTTAACATGGAACTTATATCCACCGACGATCAACACGACGTCAGTGAATGCCTTCTGATCGAAACGCTTCAGAATCGGTTCGGCGACTCCAAACGTCTCATGGATTTCAATCGTGCATCCAACAAGCAGATTCCCATTGACCAGTTGAAATGGCTCGTTTGAGTTCAACACTTCTCTCGAGTTTTCGTCTTTCGAGAAGATACGTGGCTTCTCGTAATCGTCGCCACCGATGACATCGCCGATGGTGGTGCTTATGAACCAGTAGTCATCGCCAGAGAACTTAAGACATTCGAGATAGGCGGAGAACGTGTTGCGCGATTTGAAAATGTAGATTCTCCTGGAAAAGTTTGAAAATGATTGGAAACCGGGGAGATTTTGTACCATGCAATATTAAAAAACTTTTGGATCGGTCCATAATACAGACGTTCGCTTTCGGCGCGCAGAATATCCGAGAAGCAGCAGTTGATAGCGAATTTTTGGTCCGGAGGCATCTTCTGGAAGGGAAAATATTGGCTACAGAAGCGGTTTTTAGAGTTTTAAACGAGAATATAGCTTAAACAAGCAATTTTGAATTTTTAAAGTGGAGAAAAATTTATTTTAATGTAAGGAAGCGGGGAAAATCCTTTCTCATCGTTCTCAACACTCTTCAGCTTTTCGAACGCGTTTTTTCGGATCCTAGAAGAAAATATAGCTTAAAACAGCAATTTTGAATTATTAAGGTGGAGAAAAAATTATTTTCAAATGTAAAGAAGCGGGGAAAATCTTCTCCGCTCGTTTTTAACAATTTTGCAGCCTTTTTGGTCGGGTTTTCTCGTGTTTTAAAAGAAAATGTAGCTTAAAACAGCAATTTCAGGTGGAGAAAAACTAATTTAAAGTAAAAAGCTTGCTTTTTAGTGGAGAAAAAACTATTTCTCGCCGATAACTTACATTTCGTTCCTCCTAATTAACCAGTCAACGGACGTTCAGCGCCCTGAAAAAGATTCAGAATTAATCTGTAAATTCAAAATTAAAATAACAGGCGTCCGCTTTCCATCGGATTCAAAAAAAGAAAGGAGATTTGAAAAATACGAAAAAAAAAAACAATTTAACAGAGTAATAAGAGAGCAACAAAAAATTATTTGACAAACAACAACAACAAACAACAAATTAACAGAATGATTATAAAGAATTAGGGTCCATTCTGGCGAACACCTCCACCTCGATCCATTTGTGATCTTGGCGGTGATCTTGAGAACCTTGTCGTCGCTTCCCGGGACGCGGCACTCGTTCAGAGCGAAGAGAAGGCGGCAACGAGAGGTGAGGTGGCACGAGATGAAGTCGCGGTTCATTTGAATCGCCTGAAAGAGGATTAGAATAGGAGGTGGAGGTTCAGACAAACCTTCTTCAGATAGTAGTACATCTCGGGTTTGATACGAGTGAAGCCGGCCTCGAAACGATTGAAGTGAAGGAACGGGATTATGTTGTCAGCGGCGATCTGAAATTGATGATCTAGAATTGATGGCAGAGCTGCCTTACCTTGAATCTTTTAAGATACATGATCTTCGCCTGCTTCCATTGATCCATCTCCGAGATATTGTTCACAGTGAGCATTGCCACCGGCTGGACGACAGTGACATTCGGGCGCTTCGGAATTCTTTTGTTCCAGTACCCGAGATCAATTTCCACGAGAGTCCCTGGCTCGCAAAGTGGAAGAATCGTCTCGATATGCCATTCCTTTGAGGCTCTCATCGTCAACTTCTTCACCGAGATCTTGTTATGAATGAGTTTCGAAATAGAAGTCATCGTGTAGTAGAACTCATCGATCTCCTTAACTCTCAAATCATTTCGAGATTTCATCGAAGTCCATTCCATTTTCACATCGATAATCAAATGGTCCAAACGGAGTCCCTCCATCATCAAAATACTCGCCAGATCGTACACCGGCTGTCGTCTCGCATTATCTCTCACTTCTCTTCTATGAAAATACGTATCACGATAGCCATCCCTGACGACAGTCGTATTTCCATGCTTATCGTAATAGAACGTATGATTGGCGAATTGAAGAACAGCTCCGCTCTCGAGAACGTCCACAAGAAGAGTTCTGTAGCGAACGAATTGACGATCGACGAGACGTCTCAGCCCGCGACAAACTTTGCGGAGACGGAACTTATCGTCGATTTTAAGACGATTTACGACGCTCCACATGAAGCGCGGCGGAAGTTTTGATAAATTGAGTGGCTTCTGGGCTTCGGAGGACATTTTCTGGAATTTTTTGAATAAAAATGCGTATTTCTTGAATTAAATATTTATTTTTAATTAATTGAATCAATTTAATTCGTTTAAAACGATTAACTCTGGTTGAAAACAAGAAAACGGGCGGCGCGGCGAAAAAATTTGAACAGTCCATGTTTGGAAAGCAGGTTACTGTAGTTAAAGGCACACGCCAGACACAATTGGGTCTCGCCACGAAAAGTTTTTTTCTTTGTTTTTAATTATTTTTTTCAGGTTTTTAACAAAGAAAACTGCTGAAAAATAACAAAATCTATCAAAACTCTTTTGAAAACCAACAACAAATTCATATTTTTGTGAAAATAAGAGAATTTAAATGCAAATTAATCATAACAGTCCTTTCGCGGAACGGAAATCCTTCAGTGCCGAGTGCTTTGAGTGTTTCTGCTGTCATGTATGTGCCCATAATGTTAATATGGCACTCCTCGAATTGCTCGTTGTCCAGGAACGCCTGAAAATACTTTTTAAAGAAAAAATTCAAAAAAAAATTTCAAAATTTCATTAAAAATCATCACTTACATTTTTCAATTTCAAAACCTCTTCACCAGAGATTCCCTCGACGAACACCTCAATTTTATTAAAATGAAGAAGGCTATCAATATCGACATCGATTTGAAAATCGTCTATAGTGATTTCTTTTGCCTGTAGCCATTGCTCCGTTCTCGCCAACTCATTCGTACTCATTTTCCAATCCCAATCGAAAACTCGTAGTTCAATTGTCTTCAGAATTCCCGGTTTTAGACGCGAAAGAATCGCTAGAACCTCGTCCTGAACCTCGATTTCGTCCTCCGGGACGTAGAAAGTGTCTAGGGAGGTTTCACTCTTATCCATCTCCATTTTAAACGATTCCACGTGGATATAATGGTCAAGGGAGTTGAGAAAGGTGCTCAGACGCTCTTGAAGGTCGCAGTCCTTGATCTTAATCCATAGTTTCTTGATTTGAACATTCGGATTTCCAATCGCTATACTAAAATCATTGTGTGCGTGATCCCCGAACTCAAAGAGAAGATGCATGAAAGCGTGTATTCCGTCGTCTAGATGAGTTCCAATTCTACAAGACCCTCTTCTAAAATTCTGATAAGCCAGCAGCTCGTTATCAATGGTGAGATAGATCCAATCAGGATTAACTTTGAATTCAATTTCATTGATGACATGTGGACGATCGGCAGCCAAACGACACTTCTTCGAGACCTTTCTGAACAAGCATCTAGCAGTCCAATCGAAGTTTCCAATGATTTTATCCACTACGAGATCCGGTATATCAACTAATTCCGGTGGCGGCGGGTCTTTGCTCCTATCGTAATCCAACTCGTAGTTTCCATTCGAAAAACGATAATACCAGAAGTCGAAATCCGGGTAATTCATCACATTGTCCCCCAGAATATCGCAGAGACTTTGATATGCTTCGTAGACCGGTTTCCCTGTTAAAAACTCATAACGAACACATGCCAACACATATTTCTTGTTGCTCACAATCGCTTCTTCCATCCTTTCGTCGGACATTCTGAAATAAATCTATCAGAAAGATAGCAAGGGGGCGGAGCTTTGGAAATGCAATTTTGCGGCGCGCCGACGACATCGACAACTTTTCCCCCGCTATTTCATCACTTTTTGCGGAAAACAACACGGAACGTATGTTTTTAAAGGGTTTTTGTGTTTTTCAGCTGGAAATGATGGAAAATAATTGGAAAAGTGATGCATCTTGTTGAATGACGCAGAGAAAGTTTCACGGGGATATAGAGTGAAAGTGTGCAATCGCGCTCTGTTGCTAAAAAAATACGAGGTCCTAAATTTTAAATTGTTCAGAAAATTTTCTGACGCACAATAATAAATTTGCAGGGTTCCGAGGGACCTAATCTATATATTTTCAAAAAAATTTCCTGAAAAAATATTATTTGAGCTCTGAAAAGTTCAGTTTTAGGCCGGAAGTTTAACACTAGTTCAACAGAGCGCGATTGCACACTTTCGCTGTATATCCGCGTGAAGTTTGTTTTCAAGAGAGAGCGCAGAAAAATTGATTTTTCGAGAAAAACGGATTTTGAGCGATTTTGATCGTTTCTTCGAAAGAATTAAACAGGAAATTATATTTTTTTAATTTAAAAAGTGACAGAAAAAAAGTATACACAAATATTGAATTCAGATAAATTTAATTTCAAAAAAGCTATAAAATTTCCATGGAAACCCCAAAAAAAAAGGACGGAGCTTCCAAAAATGAAGTTTCGCATTTTTAGATTTTTTCTTGTCATTTTTTGGCTTTTCATGGAAAAACAGGGAGGAGCTTTTCGAAATTCTGTTTGGCATTTTCATGCAACAAGAAGAGCACTGTAAAAAATTGTATTTTCGTTGGAAAAGAGATTTCAAGCGACTTTCGACGCTTCTTGAAGAAAATTCACAGCAAAACAGAGGATTTTTTATTCAAAAAGAGAGAAAAAAACAAAAAGCATAGCATTAAATATATGTTTATTCAGAGCGAGAAAAACAAGTAGCAAATGAATGGATTTATACAATATCGAGAGAATTTGGAGACAAATTAATCATGAAAATTTCTTTATTCATTTTTTTATTTCATTTAAATCTAAGAAAAATGCAGTTCGCGTGGATATTTTCAATAGAATAACATCTTTTTAGGCAAAAATTCGAATTTAAATACCTACAGCAAGATTAAAGGCGCAGGTGTCACAACTTATATTTTTTTAATGGTCCCGCAGCGATGAACGATATTTTTCATCACTTCTTCAAATTCGCTATTTTTCCGTTCCCCCTTGTTTTTCCCAATAAAAACCTATTTTTCTTGCAGGTTTTATTGTTAGAAATGCGACGGCGTCCTCGCAATAATGTTCAAAAACTCATCCTCAACAAATTCCGCAAGAAAATCCCAATGTACACAGCTTACAACAAAATTTGCGAGGAAAACGGAGATGACGTCATCAACTATCCCGATTTTGAGTTTTGGTGGTTTCGATTTGCAAATGGAATGTTTAATTTGAATCATGACAGAAAAAACGACCCAAAGGCGCGAAATTTAACGGATTTGCCAATACACATCATCGATAATATTGTGAAGCGGCTGGAGCACAATGAGCAGTTTCGCCTTCGAAAAGTGTCACGTGACTTCCGAAGATTCATCGATAGATCGAGTGTTCATCACAAAAAAGTGACGCTCAAGTTTAAAAAGAACCAAGGAACGCTGTATTTCGCTGATCGAGTCACCTATTATAATCTGCCGATGGATGTGTTTGACGGAATAGGTTCCACTTATTATAATAGAAGAGTGGAGAATGAGACATATTTATCGCTGGCTTCGTTTGATTTAACTAGTATTCTGATGATGGAAGGACTCGAGTTGGATTTGCTTCAAATCAATGTGAAAATGAATTGGATCGCGAAAGAGCCAAAAGACTCGACTGCATTGGATAAAGTGTATCAGGCGATGAGATATATGTCGACAATCTTAAAAAAGAGTGTTCGAGTGAAGAAAATAGAGTTGCGGGTGGAGAAGGAGTGGCACGTCGCCACGATTCTATCGCTTTTGGAGCCAGGCGTTCTCGAGGAGATTAAAATAGAGTACTCGGATCGGAGAGAGGATTGGATGCGAATTGAGGAGGAGACGGTCGCCGAGATGAAGTTGGATCGAATTGCCGAGATGCCACAGTGGAAAAAGGCACAAATTGTGAGGTTAAAGGGATTCAGAGTACGAAAACCCCTAGTTTTCCCCTCCAAAATACATTATTTCAGGTTCCGGTCGCTTCCGCCAAGCATTTCTATGGCTTCAATCACTTTGAGACAGGATTTACTCGCTTCAAACCAGAACAAATCGAAAACCTGAAAAAGGTATTTTTCTCCACTCAATTCTTCTATTTTCCAGTTTCAGGCGCTCCTTTCAAGTGTGAATTTTGAGTCGTGCCACTTGACATCGTACTTCAAAATTCCATGTGAATTAGGAGAGTTCCGGACAGACGATGGAGGGATTCTGAAGATTAGCGGAGAGCCGAAATCAATCCACATGAAAATTGTATATAATTAAATAGAGAGTTTTATTCGCTAATAAACAAAGTTTTCCCGTTTTAAATTTCATTTTTGAAGCTTTTTTTTTTAATTTAAAAGCGGTAAAAACCGCAGATTATTTTTTAAATAAGCTGTTACTCGTCAAAATAATGTTTTTTAATCGAAAATGATGTAAAAAACTTTTAAATGCACTTTCTTGACAGTTTTCGAATTTTTTCGAAATATTGCGTCATTCCTTTCTTCTCTTGAGATTGAGCTGTTAGTTTTCAGTTTTTAGGCGAATTTGCTTATTTTCAGAAAGTTTTCTTGATTTTTTGCTTGTTTTCTTGTTGAATTACATTTTAAAATTGCTAAAATTCTAATTTTATTTTGAATTTACGCTAGAAAATTAATCGCCGTCTTAATTAACCTTCAGCTCCTCAAAACTGAGCTTCAAGTGACCAATTCTAGCATAATTTCCTCTCAAAACACCTTCCTTATGTTGCTAACGATAAAATTGCATTCAAAGTGAGTCAGAAAATGCATTCGCAATGACCATTAAAATACACACAATCGTATGTTTACTTTGTCCTCCAACACTTGGCTTTTACACGTTGCAAGCCAAAACGTTCGGGTTTTATTCTGTATTTTTTCAAGAGAATACCTTTGTTTTTTAATATAAAAACACTCTGTTTATATATTTTTCTATAAAAGTATCCTGCAAAACCACATATTCCTCACTATTGTTTATTTTATTTTATTCCACGTGTCCCGAGAAACCGTTGCAATGGTCAATATTGTTTACTTTGTCGCTTTCTGTAAAATAATCGGAGGCTTTTGAAACGTGTTTCCCATAAAAACTGTGTCTTTTCTTTGTTTTTTTCAGTTCTAAAGTATACAAAAAAGTGGTTTTAGGCTAATTTTAGTCAAGATTTCTCTGAAAATAGTAGAAAAGGCTGAAACGAATAGAAAAAACTACATTTTTGTTTTTTTGAACTCTGTTTTAACCATCGCTCAGGTCATCCGCTCTCTTTTTCTCAAGGATTCCCTCTTTTAATTTTTAACAATAAAAAACATCGCTTCATATCAAATTCAGCAGAAGCGTGTACAGCCTCCCGAATGATTCATCGGAATAACATGCGATAAACAGTTTATATGAATCCCATGCTATCTTTCTTTTCGATAGAAAATTGCTTTTGTTTCGAATAAATAGAAACATTTTGATGAATGAACAAAACTTCGCTTTAAAAAAATATTTTGCCAACAAATGAATCATTCCCTTGGCTTTGCCAGATTCTGTTTTTGCCTCCAATCATTCTTAAAATAGCCAAAAATAGCTCAATCTAACTGAAAAACAACATTTTTACTCTCCCGCTTTCCCAGTTTAATTCTATATAAAATCCGTTATTTTCTAGTTAATTTTAGCCATTTCTCGCTATTTCAAAGCCTCTAAACATTCTGAAAATAGTCGAATCTCTCTTGGCTAAAACCTGTTTCTTATCTACACTCTTGAACAGTATACCATAAACTCAGCCTGGCTAAACTACCCAGACCATCTGCTCTCTCCCTCTTCTTCCCTTTGTCCTTTCATACAGTGCCAACGCCATTAACCTAATTACATACACTCTCTTTGTCTATCTTCCAAGATGATGAGCAACGCGGAGAAACATTAGAGTGTACGTGTACAAGTAGTCTGTTCCCGCCCTTTGTCAGTTTGGGGAAGCTCCGCCCACTTAAAGACGAAGGCCCCCTCTAAAACTGTGTGTCAGATTATCTCATTCATTCTATCTTCTTCTTCCCCCTCTGGTAGCCTCCCCTTCTCTCCCTCACTCGACTACACACCCTCTTCCCCTCAAAAATATCTATTTTTGCAGAACACCATGTCTAATTGGGGAACAGAGACTGTCATCTATTATCCACCAGAGCCAGAGGATCCAAAGATCACGGCATACAACCGCCGCCAAAAAAGAGTCGGAGAACCCATCGTAATCCCGACAACCATCAGACACCCATCGACATGGCCATCTTGTCTACAGGATTTTGATTTGGTTGAAACCAAAAAGGTACTTTTTTTTTGAAAAAGCAGTTATGAAAAATATTTTTTCCAGATAACAGAAGAGCTCCCAAATTGCCTGAGGACCCTCCCATCGACATCCGGGTTCCTTAAGCCACCGACTAGCCCGTCAAGCACGAATAACAAGTGGCTGGAGTCTATCATTCAGGGGCAGATCAAGAGGATCAGAGACAGAAGACCATATCAATGGATGCGACAAGCTGTGTTCTATCCTCTTGGTCCACAACAATTGAAACGGCTAGAGGAGTTTGTAAGTTTTTTTTATTAAGATGGTCAGAAAAACAACGATGATTTCAGCCTCTCCGCCTTCCTAATGCCTTCCGCTATCAGCTATTAGTTCAGTATAGATCAGCATTTCTCGCTGTCTCTTGCATCCATTCCAAAGAACACACTATCCAGATGATTGAGGAGGCTCTAGGGTCTTCTGGAATAGACACAGATGAGATCTTTCTATCCACACAGAACTCTGTGATGAATCTGAAGTATGGAGAGCAGCCAAAAATACTATCAGAAGCTTCTGAATCCACACTTCTTGTTGTCATTGATGATACCCCGAAGAATAAGAATGCGAAGAAATATTATGAAGATCGCCTCGGCTTCAGAATCGTCAGATCTCGGGTTCTATCGTATCCAGAAAAGAGATTAATCGAAAGAAAATCTGGAGACTACAATCTAAGACAACATCCGATTCGTCTCATCGAATTCTATTCCAATAAGGACCGTCAGAAAGCCAAGGACCTCCTGAAGTCAGTGGATGTTCTCTTCTGTGGAGCAATGCACCGCCACACGGATATCCATGAGTCAGTGAGCCTCTTCCTTGCCTATGAGATGAACATTAAGAATGATATCGGAGTAGCCGTCACAATTAAAAACGAATGGGAAAAGGATCGCATCACCCACGCCTTTAGCTGCCATGGTTTAAAAGTTGTCTATTATAAAAATCATGAAGAAGACGATGATTTGCAATATGATGAGAATATTCGAACGGTGAGCCTAGAAATCTTAAAATTAAAAAATAAAAAGATTTCAGTTCGTCCTCCACAACTTTCCCTACCACTACACGAAGACTGAGCAGCGCCTGAAGCTTGTCAAAGAGATCATCGAGAAGAATTGTATGCAGATCGATAACGTGGAGCTCTACGAGCATCGTGTCCGTGGAGCTCTGAGAAGCTTCCACGCCGCTCGCGCAAAAGATATTGTGAAATTCGTTGAAGAAGAGTTGATATTTATTGCCAGTCGCTATAACATCTATGATCCGAAAGGACCCAGAGATTCTAGAGATGATATTCCATGGGTTATCTCGAAAAAATCGCAAAAGAATATAGAGCATATCACTGTCTATTTTAAAGAGCCCACCTCTGGTAGAGCGATGCTTGAGGCGATTTTGGAAGAGAAGAAATTCAAGACCCATTTCTTGGCACTGGATCATAAGGATCATCTTGGAGTAAGCGTTTTTTGTAATAAAAATTCAAAATTTTCGTTATTTCCAGCCCCAGGTAACCCCCTGCATGCGAAAATCGTTCTCCATCTCTCGCACCATCCGAGCAGCCATGGACACTAAACTCCACCGTCTCGACAAACAAATCCGCACCACTTTCCCCACCCTCGCCGCCAACGACGATCCGATCATGGAGGAGCACGAGTCCCTGTACTACGCCGCCAGATTATTCGACGAATGGGATATGGATAGCGATACTGGGATCATTGGAGTGATGGGATGGTGTCCGAGGGCTCTTGATCATTTCATTCGAAGACTCCGCACTCTTCTGACTCCCCTCACCCTTGAAGACACTCCAGAGCTTCTCAGTGGTGTTGGAGAGGTCTATGTGAAGAGTTTAATGGAGAAATACGAGGGAGCGCTGGTTGTGGAGATTGATCGATTTGCCCAGTGTGTTCAGTTGATTGGCGATGCGGCAGAAGAGGCTCTTGAGGATCTTCGGAAATTCAAGGATCAGAAAGAGAAGCTCCAGATGTTCACAGAGATCCCCGTGGGCTTCCCTCATCTGAATCCAACCATCCGGGATGCAATCCATATCAGAGCGTGGGAAGATCTTCGAATGGCTCTTGGCATTGATCACCTTCGATTTGATATGCGGAGCCGAGTGATTGAGTTTGAAGGAAATGTTGCCGCCTATGAGAAGCTGATGGAGATCCTAGAGCAGTTCAGTGCGGAGATCTTCAAGAAGGAGACGAGTGGAAGAGAAGATCCGACGTGTCCGACGTGCTGGACGAACATTGATGTGTCCTCCGACTATTTCCGATTCCATTGTGGACATGTCATGTGTCGCCTCTGTGCCAATGCAAAGATCCGGACGATGACCTCTACTAAGCTGGTCTGTGAGCAAGAAGGATGTGAAAAGCTAATTGCCCCTTCCGAAATCAAGAACTTAATCTTGGGCGGTGCAAACCGGATCAAAGACCTCGACACCGAGAAGCTCATCGACCTGAATCGAATCATCAGGGACGAGTATATGCTTCAGAATAATCTGGGACCGTGCTCAACAGTTGACTGTCTCGGAATGCGCAGTCAATCTGAAGAGGGAGACATCAAGAAATGCGTCGACTGTTCTGCACCCTACTGTGGAGGCTGCAAGCGGAACCCCCACCCAGGAGTCTCTTGTGAGGAGCATCGGAACCTCCGCCAACCGGATGTCTCTCTTCAAGTCTATATAAGAAGTGTGGGGGCCAAGAATGTGAAGAGATGCCCGAAGTGCGATATGATGGTGGAGAAAATATCAGGGTGTAACCATATGGAATGCAAGAAGTGCCGCACCCACTTCTGCTGGATTTGCCTTCATTATGTGGATGGTGCGGGAAGTGGTCCGATTTATGGACACTTGTTGGAGGTTCACGGAGGAGCAGAGGATATGGGACCAATAGTGAGTTTAAGAAAAGGGGCGTGGCTTATTTTAAACGTTTTTTCTTTCAGAATTGGGAACAGGGAGGAAATCCCAACCTGCCAGCAGCCATCCGCCGACAACAAGCTATGACCGACGCTGCTATCCACCGCGCAGTGATGGAAGATTTTGTGAATCAAGGCGTGGAGCTCTTGCCGCTCCGAGTACGTGCTCCCCCACGTCTCCCGACACCGCCACCTGTACCACAAGCCATCCAGTACACTGTCCTTCCGCCAGGAATCCGAAATACAATCCCAAGACACGACGAGGATATGTATTTGGAGTTTATCAATCAGAGAACGTCTCTGGAGGAGCAGAATCAACGGATAGCCCATCTTCTTAATCACCCGTTCTAATCTTTATTATTAACCCTTGTTTTATCAGCGGGTACTTTTTTCTCTTTAACGGGTTTTTTTAAATGTTTTATATAGCTTAAATGAATATTTATGCACCAATTAGCGTCTTTTTTTGCAGAAAAAAAGCTATTTTTAATTTTATAAAATTCCACGTAGAAACCGCCCTTGCTCCACTAGCCTCCAAAGATCTTATCACCCCTCTATATAAGGGGAAAAATCTGAAATCAAAATCAGTTTCTTCTTTTTCTTCTTTTTCCACGGAAAATGACAAAAAGAAGCGAAGTCGTGGAGGATGGACGTTCTATCTTTTTGAAAAGCTGCCTAGTAAGTTATCGCCAACGGAATCCCTTCAAAAACCGCCAATTTTCAGTGAATCAAATGAAATGTAAATAGAATCTACGGATTTTGGCCCCGCGCCGTCGATGTCACCTCAAGTTTTGGATTTTTATTGAATAATAAATGGATTTTAAATTAAAATGTTTTCTTTTTTACAAGAAATTCCTCAAATACAACTTTGCGCGTCATTCATAATGCATACAGTAATCCAGAAGAATTTGCTTTTCTTGTTTCTTCCTTCCAGCTCGGCTTTCCACGAATTTCCGTTGTTTTCTCCGATTAACCAAGTGGTTTCATACCTTTTTCAAATCTTGAAAATGTTAAAAACCTATTTTTCAAGCTCCAAATCCAGCAATTTCCCAAAAACACGCATTGCGGACTTTGCACCTAACCTTACGCGCATTTCAAAAATTACTTTTCCAAAAAAAATAAATTCCTTCTTTCTGCTTCCCGAAATCCCGTACTTTTTCCAGATTTTCACATAAAAACTACTAAAAGAAATTAATAAAATGACGGATATTAAACTGCCACAACACACGCCGGAAGAAGTGCGCATCTGCATTTGCTACGAATATTGCAGCGGAAAGCCGGTTTTTGAAGCCTACAGAAGTATGTGTGACACGCTGGGAAAAGACGTTATCAGTTATGTGGATTTCGAGTTCTGGTTCTACAGATTTAAGCAGGGATACGCTGATATGAATTACGATAGAAGGTATGGGCGCTTAAGTTAATGAATTTCCAATGAATTTATTTCAGCAATGACCCAGTGTACCGTGACATTGGAAAAATGCCTCTCAAAGTGATCGACACAATTGTGAATTTTCTGGAAATTAAAGAGCAATTTTATCTTCGAAAAGTGTGCCACGATTTTCGAAATTTCATTGATAGAAGAGAAGATAGGCACAAGACGCTGAGCTTTGAGTTGACTGACAATGGAGCTTGTCTCGAGTTCGCCAACCGAAAAATGATCTTTACCGAAGATGGAGTCGTTAAACTTCAGTTCAGCGATGGACAACAGTTGGTCGGGGACGTGGAGGAAGAAACCCATCTGACTCTTTCGCCACACGATTTGACTAGTATTCTGATGATGGAGGGACTTCGTTTGGATCTTCTGGAGATCAAGATCAAGATGGACTGGACTTCAGTGAAGGCTAAGATCGAGAACAAGGTCAAGACCATCAACACTTTCTATGATGCATTGAAATCAGCTACAAGTATTATCACAAGAAAGGTCCGAGTCAAGAGCCTCAAGATGAGAGTGGATAAGGAAAGCCACGTGGCGACGGTCCTCTCGCTTCTAGAGCCTGGGTTCCTGGAAGAAGTGGAGATAGAGTATTGGATTGATAGACCAGCTGATACAAATGACCGAGGCAAAGAGATCGTTCAGCCGATTTCTGATATCGGATTGGATGTTATTTCGGAGATGGAGCAATGGAAGAAAGCGAAAGTGATGTTGATCAAGAGACTGAAGGTAGGGGTTTATAGGCCATCAAATCTTTAAAAAAATTAATTTCAGTTGCCCCGTGGGATCAGCCATTTGTTCTACCACTTCAACCGCTTCGAAGCCATTTTCTCTCGTATCGACAAAACCATGTTTCAGAGCCTCGAAAGAGTGTGTCCAGTTCCTCTAAAAAAAAATTAAAAATCTCTTTTCCAGGCCCTCCTCGAGAACCCGGACTTCCAATCTTGTCACCTAACTTCTCGTAACAAAATCTCGTTCTTCGTCAAATCGGCCGTTCTGAAGGTCACCCGAAGAGACAAGTCGATCGTCATGGAAGCCAACCCAGAAATATAATTACTAGACTTTTTTGCATTAAATGCTGTTGTTTTTTGCTTTTTTGAATTTTTTAAAAGCGTTTGAAATCGCGGGTTTTCTATATTCATTTGATTTTTATCTTGAAGCTGTCTATTTAAAAATTATTGCAGATTACCGTGGAATGCGAGAGAAATTCCTAGCCAACCAGAAGTATCTCCCTATCGCCGCACGATATGAATTCTACAAAGGAATATCAGTTGTGGAAGCTCATCGAAACTTCTGTGAAGCCCTCGGAGACGATGCGATGTGCTTCAACGACTTTGAATTCTGGTGGTTTCGCTTCTCAAAAGGAAACTTTGACCTGGATACCCAGCCTCCAAGGACTGCAGAATTCTCAGATATCCCTGACAACATCACCGATAAAATAATAAGAAAAATGGATTACGCTGCGAGATGTTTATTCCGGAAAACGTCGAAAAAATATCGGAAAGCTGTTGATTCAATCCCGTTTGTCATCGAAAAGCTTAAATTCGAAAGCATGAGATTCTCGTCTCGTTTGGAAATCAACGGGCTCAAAATGCAGTTTTGTGGGATGAAGAGAGAGCAGAGATTCTATGGGAATTCGAATCGACTTGTTTTCAACAGTAGGAAGTATTTGAAGTGGGCGGTGAACGAATTGATCTTTATTTTTGGATTGAAAAATGTGACAGTCAAGAAATTATCGGTTTACGTTGGAAACGGAGTTTTCAATGAGAATCTGAAGCTTCTCAAAACCATGGATTCCAAATTCCACGTGGAAACCTTTGAAATGGGATTCGACTGGGAATCACCTGGAAAATGTAACGCTTTGATTAATGTGGAGGATGAAGTGATGAAAGTTCTTCCCTACTTGGAGCCACGTGTTCTGGAAAACCTCGAATTTAATATTTATAATGAAGGCCTCAATCTCGAAACCTATTCAATTGCTAAAACGTGGCAATGGAAATATGCAAAGCAGCTGAAAATTGATGGAAGAGCAAATGTAAAAACGGAGAGTTTGACTCATTTTAAAAAACTGTCGTTTATGAATGACAATTCGTTATTGTTTTAACTAGCATCCTTTTTTTTCTTGTTTATATAATAAAATATCTGTGTCATTGTTAAGTTTCTGTTTTTTCTATATTGTTTTATAACGTTAACATCGTTTATTCTATTTTGCTTCAGAGACTCGCAGAAAAACCACGAAAATTTAAAAACGTGAAAAATGAACCCGCGACGCAGCCGCAACGCGCCCGAAGTTTTTCAAAATTAATGTGAATTTTTTTCAGGAGCGCCCGAAATGAGGGAGAAATTCCAAGCCAATCAGAAGTATCTCGTCATCGCTGCAAGATATGAATTCTACAGAGGAATTTCAGTTGTAAAAGGCTATCGGAACTTCTGTAAGGCCCTCGGAGACGACGCGATGTGCTTCAATGACTTCGACTTCTGGTGGTTTCGCTTCTCGAATGGAAACTTTGATTTGGATACCCAGCCTCCAAAGACTGCAGATTTCAATAGTTTCCCCCACCATATCATTGATAAAATCATTGGAGAAATGGATTACGCTGCGAGATGCTTATTCAGAAAAACATCGAAAAAATATCGGAAAGCTGTTGACGCGATCCCTTTCGTTATCGAAAAGATCAAATTCGAAAGTCTTTCTACATCGACTTGGTTGAGAATCAATCAGCTGACAATAGAGTTTAACAGAAGAAAAGAGAATAAGGATCCAAACCGAATTCAGTTTTGCAGTGAAGATTATTTAAAGTTGGCGGCAGACGAATTGGTTTTTATTTTCAAATTGAAGAATGTCAGAGTCGAGAAATTATCGTTTTTCATACATGACAAAGTTTTCAAGGAGGATCTGGATATTCTGAAGTCGCTGAAGTTTAAGTTCCCCGTCGAGACTTTTAAAATTCGATTCGGATGTAGTTCGCGGGAAGGGAATCTGATTGATGTTCAGGATGAAGTGATGAAAATTCTTCCGTACTTAAAGCCCGGTATTCTGGAGAACCTTGAATTTCATATTCATAAAAGAGGATTGAAACTCAAAACTGATCGAATCTCGCGAACGGATCAATGGTTTGGAGCGAAAAGATTGAGAATCAAAGGAAATGTCATTGTGAATGCGTGGAGCTTAAATAGTTTCCAAAAGCTGTCGTTGAATGGAACGTTATTTTGATTGAGCAGTTTTTCTGTTAATAATGTATAATAAAATATGTATATTTTTCTGGGGGTTTTATTGTTTTATTATGTTGCGTTAGAATCGCTTTGAATATTAATTGAATTATTGTTTAAAAAAAACAAAATTATGAAAAATTACGATGAAAAACGATGAAATTCGGTATTTTTCCTTTATTTTTTAATTTTTTAAAATCCTTCAAATTTTCAATTTTTTTTCAGAACTGTCCAAAATGGCGGAGCACTTCTTAACCGATCGGAAGTACCTTCCAATCGCCGCTCGATACGAGTTTCTCAGAGGATTCCCGATTCTAAAAGCATATCGAAACTTCTGTCAAGCCGTCGGAAACGATGCGATGAACTACAAGGATTTCGACTTTTGGTGGTTCCGCTTCTCGAAAGGAAACTTTGATTTGGATACCCAGCCTCCACAGACTGCAGATCTCAATAGTTTTCCTGACCATATCATTGGTAAAATCATTGGAAAAACCGGATACGCTGCGAGATGCTTATTCAGAAAAACGTCGAAAAAATACCGGAAAGCTGTTGATTCAATCCCGTTTGTCATTGATCGCCTTAAATTCGAACATAGAGAACAATCGTCTTCTTTAGAATTCAACGGATTCGAAATTCAGTTTTATAGAAGAATTGGAGTTTACGGAAAGTATAAGTATCCGAACCGAATTATGTGCCGGAGCAAAAATTATTCAAAGTTGGCGGTGAACGAACTGGTTTTCATTTTTGGATTGAAGAATGTCAGAGTCAAGAAATTCACGATGTACGTTAACGGTAGATATGTCAACGAGAATCTGGATATTCTGAAGTCGTTGGATTTCAAATTCCGTGTGGAAACGTTCAAATTTAATTTCGGCTGGATTCGTTTTGGAGAAGAGGATCTGATTAATGTTCAGGATGAAGTGATGAAAATTCTTCCGTACTTGGAGCCTCGTGTTCTGCAGAACGTTGAATTTCACATTAATCATAGAGAATTGAAACTCGAAACTAATCGAATCGTGAAAACGTTGCAATGGAAGTATTTGAAGAGAGTGAACATTTACGGAAACGTTGTTATAAGTACAAAGAGTTTGACTCGTTTTAAAAAGCTTTCTGTTTTAAATTATAACTTTTTGCTTCTTTCAAATTTCTAATAAAGTTTTTGGTTTTTTGTGCATTTTTTAAATGTATTGTTTGTTTTATTATTGAGCGTTACCCTCGCTTTGAATATTTGTTGAATTTGAACTAGGAATAATAACGTTTTTCCAGAAAATATCTGTTATTTATCAACTTCTTCCAACAGAAATCGGCGCTACCACGTTTTCTAGCTTTCTCATAATAAAACTGATAATAAATGAAACTTGGTACGGAATAAAACCGCCCGAAATAGCATTTCTATGCTTTAAAACTGCCCTGAAATACAACTGTATGCTTTAAAACTGGCTCGAAATAACATTATTTCGGAATAAAACTACAGTTTTGTCGAGGCAGTTTTATTCCGAATCAATTTCATTTTGAGCCAGTTTTAAAGCATACAGTTGTATTTCAAGGCAGTTTCAAAGCATAACAATGTTATTTCAGGCGGTTTTATTCCCTACCAAGTTTTATTTAATCCCAGTTTTATTATGAGAAAATTAGAAAACGTAGTAGCGCCCCAGGTTTAGAGTTTCCAATCATTTTTTTCAGAAAAATCCAAAATGGCGGAGCACTTCTTAACCAATCAGAAGTATCTACCGATCGCTGCAAGATATGAATATTGCAAAGGAGTTTCTGTCTTAGAAGCTCATCGAAACTTCTGTAAGGCCCTCGGAGACAATGCGATGAGCTACAAGGATTTCGATTTTTGGTGGTTCCGCTTCTCGAAAGGAAACTTTGATTTGGATACCCAGCCTCCACAAACTGCAGAATTCACAGATATCCCTCATCATATCATTGAAAATATCATTAGAAAAATGGATTACGCTGCGAGATGCTTATTCCGGAAAACGTCGAAAAAATATCGGAGAGCTGTGGATACAATCCCGTTTATTATCAAAGAACTCAAATTCGAAAGCCTTTCTCAATCGACTTGGTTGAGAATCAATCAGCTGATCATAGAATTTAACAGAAGAGAAGAGATAAATCATAACGATCCAAACCGAATTCTGTTGTGCAGTAGACATTACTTGAAGTTGGCTGTGAGGGAATTGATCTTCATTTTTAGATTAAGAAATGTCAGAGTCAAGAAGTTTTCGATTTACGTTAACGATGGAGTTATTCATGAGAATCTGGATATTCTGAAAGCGCTGGCCTTCAAATTTCGCGTCGAGACTTTCAAAATTGGTTTCGAATGGGACTGTTACGGAGAGGAAGATGATCCGGTTGATGTGCAAAATGAAGTGATGAAAGTTCTTCCGTTCCTGAAACCATGCGCTCTGAAGAGCATTGAATTTTATATTTATAATAAAGGACTGAAACTTGAAACTGATCGAATCGCGAGAACATTGCAATGGAAATATGCGAGGAAGCTGAATGTTGACGGAAATGTCATTGTGAATACGAAGAGTTTGAAACATTTTGAAAAATTGACGTTTTTGAAAGATAACTTGTTTACATTTTGAGCATCTTGTTTCTGTTGATAATAAAATATCTGTTTTTTTTTTATTTTTGATGTATTTTTTTTTTCATTTTATAGCGTTGACTTCGCTTCAAATATTTTCATTGAATATCACACTTCAGGAGCTATTTATTAAAAGAATTATTGCTTTTTAATGAAAAAAGTGGCATTTTTAGCATTAAAAAATTTTAATTTAAATTTAAAATGCAATAATTTTTTCTCATGAGTAGCCCCATAATTCTAGCATTTTTCTAGTTTGAAAAACCACACTTTTCTTTAAAATATGACTCATTTTCAAAGGGTTTCAACGATTCTAAAGGGTTTTATTGCTAAATATTTGAAAATTAGTTATTTGTAAATCCACGTGTCATTTATTTTTATTTGAAAGTCATTTCGAGAATTTATAATCAGATAAGAGATAAAAACGTGACAATCCTGAATCCGGGGGTCATTAAAATGTCAATGTGTCCTCCTCGAAAAGAGAGAAGAATCAGTTCTCAAATGTTTCCTTCTGAAAGCTGAAAATGAAGAAAGTCGGCGTCTCCGTTAACTGTAAGTATCCGGAGTCTCTCTGTCTCATCCACAACAATCTCCACTATTTCAGTTCTCACCTGCCGATCAATCTGGATATCTGGACGTGAAGATCAAGGATTGATGGAGGAGGCACACAAACGAAAGTACATTAACATCACAACAAGCTGTTTCTAATATTCATCTGCTTCGATAATTTATTTTTGAAATAAACTTATTTATTGATAGAAAAAGATTTCTTATTTTCCGGTTTCTAAAATTCTCCAAAATTAAATTTTTGGAGAAACTCGAGCCTCTTCCTGTTCTCGAGAAGGGGGTGCTAGGCGGGGAAAATGGGCATGACCAAGACTCTGCAATTGCAGTGCCACAAGGTTGCAGCATCATGCCACGCCCCTTATCCCACACCGTTCTTCCGCTCCCCGGGGCCTCTAGAAATCATTTGAACGAAACAAGCGGAGTCGCGAGATTCTTAATTCACGACTCCGCTACCTGAAAAAGAAAAACAGAGAAAAAGTAAAAGACGGAGACAAAGAGGAAAAAGAAGTGGAAAAAAGAGAGAATGATCAGGGAAGAGGTGAAAAATCAATGAACTCCGTTGAGGGAAAATAATGATGAAACTGGGGTACGGATTTGGGGAGAGAATGGAGAGTTGAGGAAAAAACCGAGAGAAGTAAAAGGAGTGGAGAGATTTGAAGAGAGAGAGATGGAAGAGCATCAGGGGCGAAAGTGAGGCCAGCGCCAAACACCGTAACTTCGCCAAACTCATCCGGCAATACAATTAAATTGTGGAATGGAAGGAGGAAGAGGAGGAGAGAGAGATGGAAGAGCATCAAGGGCGAAAGTGAGGCCAGCGCCAAACACCGTAACTTCGCCAAACTCATCCGGCAATACAATTAAATTGTGGAATGGAAGGAGGAAGAGGAGGAGAGAGAGATGGAAGAGCATCAAGGGCGAAAGTGAGGCCAGCGCCAAACACCGTAACTTCGCCAAACTCATCCGGCAATACAATTAAATTGTGGAATGGAAGGAGGAAGAGGAGGAGAGAGAGATGGAAGAGCATCAAGGGCGAAAGTGAGGCCAGCGCCAAACACCGTAACTTCGCCAAACTCATCCGGCAATACAATTAAATTTCCGATGAGAAGAAAACCTCTGAAAAATCCAGAAAACAAGATGCGGCGTTATGCGCTGAGACTTGGAGGAGGAAGATAGAAAAGGAATGAGAAAAGAGAAAAAACGAAAAAATAAAACAATCATCAAATTATCAGAAGATGCATCCGAGAGGCATCGCTCCTCCTCTCCGCTCCCATCGTCCTCCTCCTAGTAGATCATCGCTAATCCCGCTTCCACGTCCTCCTGAAACAACACAAACTATTGAGGATACTGGGATACTTGGCTCCTTACCACATCCATTCGTTATTCCTTCTTCTCACTTGACGTTTCGGCTCGGGAATCCTGGCTGAAAATTAGAAACTGATTTCTATTTACACGAGAGCTATTCTTTACCTCCAGAATAACCGGCCTAGTCGACGTCGCGGCGGGGGAATTCGGGTCTTCGGAATCCTGACTGTAAAGAGAATAATTAGATTTTTGATCCTGATTCTGAATTTATTACCTTCAGAATCCATCGCTTCCTCCTCCCCTCGCTCATACCGACTTATCCAGATAAGGTTTAAACCTGTAAGATACCAATTTCAGATTCAGATCGTTGAATCTCGGGGATATACCTTATTTTTTCCTTTCTGGAACTGTTTCCTATCCTTTTGCTGCATCCTAGTCACTGATCCTTCCTTCGTCGTCGTCGCCTCCTCCTGGTCGCTGATCTCCCTGTCGTCGCTGCACCTCCACCGTTTCGTCGCTATCCCATCGCCCCATCGTCGACATCTGCAAAAAATCCTCATTAAAACAGAAATTTCTGCAATTCTCCTACCTCGATACCGCTCATTTGTCCAATTGATACCCATATCTCTTCGCTAGCACGTGCCGCCTAAAAAAAACCATTTTAGAACGATATCTCCCGAGCGAATAACCAACCTTGGGCAGAGGTAAGCACTCCGACTGTTTTTGAGCCATTCAGTAGGGGAATAGCCTGAAAATAAGAGGTTTTTCGATATAACAACGAAAAAAGTCGGTAAAATAGAGAAAATACGGGGTTTTTGCAAGAAAATGAGAGGAAAACCGGGGAAAAATGCTGACAAATAAGATAGGCGACACATAAAAACAAGAAAATCCCGAAAAAATGCAAAAAATCCCGCCGGAAGATCAAAAAGAGTGCCACGTGTTTTTTACTAAAGTTCACCAAACAGAATGCGTACGCGGTGTCAACACACCGAATCTTACGACAAAAAACAAAAAATTTGCAAATTTTTTTCTCTTTTTTCCCCATTTTTCATTGTTTTTATCATACTTGTCAATTCGCATTTGATCAATTCTGCTTTAAAAAACAACAAAAATTAAATTCTTTTTCTTCTCAAAGCGTGAAAAATGAACCGCGACGCAACCGCATCGCGCCCAAAAGTTTTCAAGTTAAAAGTAATTTTTTTCTTTCAGGAAGACCCGAGATGAAGGAGCACTTTTTAACCAATCAAAACCATCTCCTCATCGCTGCTCGATACGAGTTTCTCAGAGGATTCCCGATTACAAAAGCTTATAAAAATTTCTGTGAAGCCCTCGGAGACGATGCGATGAGCTACAAGGATTTCGACTTTTGGTGCTTTCGCTTCTCGAATGGAAACTTCGGTTTTAATGCTGACCCTCCAAAGATAGCGGAGCTATTCGATATTCCGGACTTTGTTCTTCAGAAAATCGCCGAAAAATGTGATGTGGATGCTAGATGTGCGCTCTGGAACTCGTCGAACAAGTGCCGACGGATTGTGAAAAAAGTGCGGGTTGTTAGCCATTGTCAGATAATTATCAAGGCGAACTCAACAAAGTTAACGATTGATGGCAATACGTTTAATTATAATGATCCGGAAGGCCGTTATGACGTTACTGATGCTCTGAAAAAGCTGCTTCCTGCACTGAAAGACCCAAGTAATCACTTCAAGAAGCTATCGATTCAAATTGAAACTGCTCTTTCTCTATCGCCCATGACCAGTGGCCTGGAAGCAAAGCTCGCTAACGTGGAATCTCTGGAATTGGAATTCATCACCAGATGGTTCAGATACGGTGATGAAGAAACGAGAGAAACAAACATTATAAAACGCTTTATTGAGAATTTTGCGCCGGGCTCTCTTCAGAATATCCACCTTAATTTTCCTAATACACGACATTCGCTACCCCATTTTTCTCACTTTGCCGGCTTGGAGCAGTGGAAACAGGCGAAACGACTCGAAACCAATATGCCCTGTTCGATCGAAAGTGTTCTGCATTTTGTGAGCCTCGAAGTGAAACTAATTGATAACAATATAAAAACGAAGGAAGCAATTAATTTGAAAAATGTGCGTTTTTTTTCCTTTCTATCGTCATTAAAATTCTGTTTTCAGTATTACATGAACATGCCAAACTTTGAGTTTTGCCGTATGAGAACGAGTCTGTGGGATAGGAAAGTGAGAACGATTCGGAGGGCGATGAAAGTCAAAAAGTTCCCCGTTGTCGATGGATCCATAGAAATTAATATCACTCCTAGTTCTCTTGGTTTTAAGAAAATCTTGTAATTATTAATTCGAAAGTGATTTTTTTATTTATTGCATGTTCTATTTGTTGTGTAATCGCGATTATAATCGCCAATATTTTAAAAATACTCGGATTGTTCTCATTATTATTATTCGATAATTAATTATAATTCAATGTTAGAGCTATTTAATAGCTACTTTTTAAAGCATGTGCATTTTAAATGTGTTTTTCTATTTTTTAATCGATAATTCACAATATTTCTATTTTTGAAGCGTTCAAATCGCTATTTATCTATCTTTGCTTGAAATTTCCTTTTTTTCTATCTCTGAATACGTAGAAATAGTAATTTTCTGACTTAAAACGCATTTTTCTCGAAAAAAAAATTTTGAATTCGCGCCCGAGCCCTGGAAGAACTTTCCCCAAGCGAATTCTCAATTTTCCATATAAAAAAATATTTTTCAGGTCTTTAAAGCATTTTTCTCGCTGGTTTTCGTGTAGTTTTCACTCGAAAAGCCGGAAAAGACCTTTTTCCTTGTAAAAATATTTGAATTCGCGCACGGGCCCTGGAAGAAATTTCCCCGAACGAATTCCCAATTTTCCATGAAAAAACTCGTTTTTTAGATTTTTGAAGCATTTTTCTCGCTATTTTTCAACCAGCCCTTATCTAAAAACCTGTAAAAATGCCCCCTTTCTCTTAAAAAATTGCCCCGCTGCTATTAATCTCGAAATAAATAATTATTTTCCAGAAAATGGCACCCGGCTCCTCCTCCACCTCTTCCCTCAAAAACCAAATAATCGGGAACCTTCGAGACGTTCTAACATGTATCAAATACGAGGTTCTCCAGGGAAAAACCGTCGACGAAGCGTACAAAACGTTCTCGACGGCTCTCGGAGGAATAGAGTATCGCGAATTCGATTTCTGGTTTCATCGATTCCGAAACGGATATCCGGATGAGCGGGTGACCACTGAATTCAGCGATTTGCCGGAGGAACTCGTCATGAAAATTGTGGACGACTTGAAATGGAAGGAGAAGTCGTCGTTCCGGAAAGTGTGCAGATCCATTCGATTCATCGTCGATAGCTCCGCCCACTTCTACAAGCACGTCTCCCTTACCGTTGCGGACACAATTCAGATGTCGTTTGACGATCAGACAGTCGCCTATGAGAACTGGGAGCCTGCTTTGGAAGATTTGGCAGTGGTTCTAAAACTACCGAAATTAAAAATCGAAAATCTCTGGATAGACCTGGATTTGACGATGGAAAACCGGAAAGCGGTAGTGAGATCCCTCAAAAATGGATTCGAATCCAATCAAATCCACGTGAAGAATCTCTCAATCACAACAGAATATCAAAAAGCAGTTCTTGCAGTTCTACCGTATCTCAAGAACCTTGAATCCATTGAAATCGATAATGATAACCCGATTTTGACGGATAAAATGTGCCTTTTGGAGCAGTGGCAGCAGGCGAAAACGCTGAAAATAGGCCGAGTCGAAGGCGCGATTTCCAACATAGGGCATTTCAATCGCATCACGGTTACCCTTGAAAATGTGCTTATCGGCAATTTCTATGAGCTGAAAGAGGTAACTCCGCCCCCTATTACCCCTTTTCTTCATAAATTTTTTTTCTTTCCAGGCATTCACCTCGTCTCAGACCCTGGAATATCTCTGCGTCAACTTTGACAACTTCTTTCGATTCCATCATCTTCAAACGGCAATCAGTCCGTCTCGGACGCCAATCCCCGACACGAACTTGATTCTCGTCATCGAATACGAAAGAGATGGCATAGTTTTCCGGAAATTCCATCAGAGTAATTATATATAGTTTTTCTTGTTGAAAAGTGTATGAAAATGTATTTATAAATAGTACAATGAAGAGTATGCGGCCTTGTTTTAAGCAGTTATCGAAGAAAAATCGGTTTTTACTTTAAAAATCCGAATTTTAATTATTTTTTCTTGTTTATATCAAATAATTTGAATTTTTCTACGAAATACTAAATCTCTTTTCACATAAAACGCATCTTTTTCTACAAGTTTCCATGAATTTGGGCTAAAAACAGCCCAAAATCGGTGGAAGTGCGCCGCCCAAAACCACTTGTCCACGCGGACTACACAGCGGAGTCTCAATAGAGCGCACTTTCATTTGTCATCCTTTTTTCTCCGCCGCCCATTTCGCTTCATTTTCAGAAGCCTGCCTCCGAAACGAACACTTATCGGAAAAAAGCAAAAAAAAGAAAAAGAACACGAAAATTCAAAAAATTATTACACACTTTATTGCATTTTGCAAAAGAATATACAATGATCCAGAAAAGTGCCATACAAAAAAAAACCGAAATTTGAATTTTGGCTTCGCACATTTTTCCTTCAAGCAGAGCCAAAACTCAAATTCCGCGGCTAGTTTTAAAGAATCTAATTTCCTCAGAAAACCTTCGTAGTTATATTGCGACGTGTCGCTTCATGGCGGTTTGAACGCCTCCTTCTTCATCTGATCGTTCTCCGCCATTAGTTTCATTACTTGCCGTTTCACTTCTTCGGAATCCTTTGATTCTCGATCTTCTAACCACTTTTGAACGAGACACGTGGAATCTTCTTCCTGGACATCCGGACAAACGACAGCGTCGACCAGTTCCGTCGCGAAATCTACAGTTTTCTTGACATTCCCAATCGTTTTGATCGTTTTCCGAGTGTCTTCGTCGTCAGATTCGAGGCCCACGTGAAGAGAGGTGCCGATTTTACTCTTCACGGAGACAACGCTCTCATTCGATTTACTTTTTCCTATCTTCTGAAAAATTCGCTTTATTGAGAAGATTTTCGCGGGGAAAACTAACAATTTGTGGTTTAAAATTGATTTGCGGTTTCAGCTGAAAAGCCCATCCCATAATCCGATCGATGACTCCGCCTCCAAAAGCCATTTTGGAGACGGATTGAAAGACGAGAAAATAGGTGAGAAAGACGGACGCCTTCTCTTTCACACATCCCGTCATCGGACCGATTCCCGATCCTTTTGTCTTCACTTTCTTGAGAATCTCGAGAGAGAAACAGAAGATGAGGATGTAGAGGAGATAGAGATGAAAGAGGACGAACGCCAGAATACAGTCGACAGGGTGTTCAATGGAGGCGGGAACAATGGGCCGGAGGAAGATCTCGTAGACGGCGAACAACTCGCAGAATCGAATTCCTGAAAGAGGATTTTTGATTTTTTGAGTTCAGGGGCCTCTTCCTTACCACTCGTCAACGCCTTCGTGCACTTGACCGTAACCTCCTTGCCGGTCTTCCAGAGAGAGCGAGCCTTGAAGCTCACATTCATAGAGGCGTATTTGAAGACTGATTTTGGTTCTTCGTGGATAGCCCCCCCCCCCCCCCCGCAAAATAGGGAATTAGGGCGAGGTCACGGGGTTACGGTGGGAATAATTTTCGACGTTTTTCTCATCGATTTTCGTATCCACGCCCTTAAATTCTTGTTCCCGGTCAGATAAATCGCCAGAATCCACATAAAAATAAGATGCATCGGCCCGAAAATCGAGCCGGATGAGTACACAGCATCTAGGCGGTACAGTAACCTGACCCCTATGAATACAGTATCCCCTGCTAGGGATACAGTACAAGTCAAAAAGCAATTTATGAAAATCCCGATTTTCTGAAGATTCGTCTCTTTTTTCGGCTTTCGCGTCCATTTTATTCGGAGAAACCACAGGAGAGACAGGGAAAGGGGTACGGTATGCACTAGTAGTCGATAGTACGGTAGGAATACTGTAGATCCAAATATTTGGAAGCTTGTTTCGAAGCTCGAGCCAAAGAATGAAAGGCAGGTGAGAATTATGGAGGAGACGAAGAGCCAGAAGTTGCTGGAAGCAGGATTTGAATTTTGAGCAGCGACCGCGATGCAGACCGCGACGCGCCTCAAACTCACTTCCGAAAATTGCATCCTCCGATGTAAAACTTCCTATCTGTTTTCAAAAAAAGAGTCATCGATTGAAGAGCACACAGACTCAAAACCATATTCTCAGGAATTCCTAGCTTAAAAACAGCCATAGAGGCGATCAGAAACAAAAGAATCCTCTTGAAAATCACTCTTAAAAGTAGGAGAATAGCCAGGGTATCAGTGACCAGCACCAGAAGCAAAAACAAGAAAGTGATATGAAAAACGCGGAATGTCGAAATCCTATACCGTATTCTTTCCGCTTTCAAATTCCGATATATCATAATAAAATAGATGAGTACCGCCGGAAATATAGTGAAAAGATGAGAGAGAATACAAAAAGCGGCGGTCCATTCGTGTGGAATTGACATGAGAATTGGGTTCCCCTCACCGAAGAGATACTCCGAATCACTTTGATTTTGAGAGGAATCGATATCGGAAGTGTTGAAATCCATGATTAAGGGAAACTGAAGGAGGACGGGAAAAAAGTTGTCTGATGTGTTTTTCACCTGCCAGACTTCTTTTTTTGGGATTAGAAATTTCTGAACTTTGGTTTCAGAATCTCCTATTCTATTTTGAAATTTGAGTTTGAGCCGCGACGCAGACCGCGACGCGCCCGGGGGAAAGCGGGGACTTTTTCTTATTCCAATATTATTATCGTTTCATACAAATCGCCCGGAAATTTTGTCGTTTCTATTGAAAGGTTAACCCTAAATTAAATAAAACGTCAAAATTTCCGGGCGATTCATATGAAACAGTGGTAGCTTGGTTCCGATGACTTCTAGACCGCGACGCAGACCGCAGCGCACCCCTCGAAAAGAGATTTCACTGAAACAAAGGCTCAGCTTAATTTTATTTTTTTATTTTTTAAAATTTATTTTTTCAAGCTTTAAAATTCACCGAATCATCTCGAAAAACTGAAAGCTTTTCCAGTTTCCCCAGGCGCGTTGCGGTCTGCGTCGCGGTTCCGACTCCATAATTCAAAATTATCGGAGCCTAGGCTATTTTCTTATAGGAGGTACCAGGGATACTGTAGGTACAGTAGGTACCTGACAAAGAGAGCCGAAAAGTGCCGCTTACTTCCGAGAATGGGCGGAGCCTGAGGACCGGAAACTTTGGAAACCCCCCACCAAAACACAAAAGAACAGTTTTTTTTCAAATAAAATAAATTTATTCAAAAATCAAAAAAAAAAAGAAGGAACGATCCAGGAAGCCGGCGTTGATCTCCTTGTCGAACGAACTGTTACAAATTCATACTGAAAAGAATTCTTTGATTATTGATCCTCTGCCAGGGAACTTACAAAAGAACATAGACGTCCCTCTGGTAACATGATTTTTGCTCTTGGTGCATACTTGTTATCCTCTCCAATAGACATCTTAGACGAATTATCCTTTGAATGGGATCCAGGGGGTCCAGGCATCCAGGAAGGTGGTGGTGGTGGGGATGTCCATTGGAGAGTCCAGAGGGATCGTAGACGAAAGTGATTTTTGATGATATGATTTTGAGTACCGGGAGGGGCTTCTTTTATAGGGGAAGCCGGGGGAGATAAGATCTTCAGAGGTCAATGTCACTAGGGAGGGCATACACGTTTTTCTATTTATTTGTTCGTGTTGTATAATTTTTTAAAATAACGTCAAAATCTTATTGTCTAGCTATGAGATAAGATATAAGCACGTAGTTGTAAAGCTTGCAATTCTGAACATTTTTCAGTTGACATTATTTCTGTGGGGATTACGGTAGCCGAGATATATGGCTTTGAAATATTACTCTTCTCAAAAATTCAAGAATTTTGAGAAAAAATAAGTAAATGATTGTTTCTTGAATTTCTTTCTGAATCTAAGAAACTAATTTTCGCTCACAAATAACCTTTCTTTCTTGGTTTTCCTTGATTTAGTCTATTTTTGCGGTAAAATGTCATAATAATCATTGCTTTCTCTTTTTTTTTCTTAATTTCGTTCGCTAACAATGAACACATCTCGTTTTCTTCAATATATTTCCTTCAGAATGGCTTCTGCATCACTTCCTTCTATTTGCAAACATCTCTCAAAAGCGCAGAAAGAAATCCGAATTATTCCGTGAGCATATTTTATGAAGTAAAAATGTGTTATTTGACTAGTCAAACATGTCAGCCATGACTGTTTTCCCCTAAAAACGGACTTCGCTCAGCTAAATAAGGTCAAAACATGATTTCTGACAAGTTATTTCAAAAACGCAAGGAGCGCTAACGATTAAACAATCATTTCGATCATTTTAACGACAAAAACACATTTTCCCTTTCTTTTATGCTTTGAAAGCGTTACTCGAATTTTTAAGTTTGTTGCAATATGTTGAAGTATATTCAGAACTGAAAAGTGTTTATTGAACGACAAACTTTTGGAAAATTCAGTGAAATTTTTTAAATAAAAGTAGTTTTTACTGTCGCCGTCAGCTCTTTCCAGCGGTTTCAGGCTAAAAATCCCTTTTATTTGTCTATTTTCATTAATTTCTTCTGGCTTAACAACATTGTTGTTTAAAAACGTTGAAAAAATCTCCTCTTTTGTTTACCCACATGTTAACTCGTTTTCTTCTCTGAAGTTACATTTAATCTCGATTATTTGTTGTCTAATAGGTCAAAATCAACAGTTTTACGATGAAACTTCGTTTAAAATACATGATAAATGGAGGAAAGCACAAAAAACTCAAGATTGTTTTTACAACTCAAGAAACAATGTTCAACTCATCATTTTTTGCTTTTGACAAGAGCCGACAAACTCGTAGACAACATTTATTAAAGTTTTCATTTGCTTGTTCTCTTATTGTATTTAATTCGCAAATTTTATCTTTTCATATTTGTTTTTTTTCAGAGAAGCCACCAAGTTAGCCGAAATCTCCCAGTCGAAACGGGAACCATGCCGATGTCGCTTTAGTGAAGGTTCGTAGATTGTCATTATTATCTCCGAGACGTTTGCCAGCCGCTATTTTAACGTTTCAGCAATCTTGAGGCGACCTGCCTCTGAACTTAAGTATAAATTATTATTGTGAGCTGTAACTTGAGCTATAGAAGCCTAAATAACGTGTTTAGTACACCCAAACATCTCTAAATCGGTGTAATTTAGTTCGCGCGTTAAATTAGCGACTAACTTTCTATTTGAGCATAGTTTTGCGCTCTTTTATACAGAAATTCAGCGAAATAGCGTACTTTGTTTTCAAAACAAGGTTTTTCAGCACAACTTCGCTTTTTAATAAGAGATTACTTATAAATTTAGAAACAGATCGTCTTACAACACCGAAGAATCATAATGACGGCTGCTAAACGTCTTGGCTTTCGTCGAAAAAACTGCAGATTCTTCGTATTTTCATTGAACTAGTGAAAAAAGCCCATTTTAAACTTATTTCAAGCTGCGCAATGTGTATTTCATGAAACAAACAGATGCGTGCGTTTTTTAACTCAGTTTGATGTGTTCGCAATCAACGCGGCCTTCTAAAAAAATTAGTGAATGAAATATATGTTTTGTAAATATCATTATTCTGCTAAATCTCTGTTTAACGCATCATATTTGTGATTTTATCGCTGATTAAAAAAATCACTTATTTTTTACAGAGTAGCAACGAGATTAGCTGAAGCCGCCGTCGCCAAGCTGATTCTTCGAGTCGACGCGCCGAAACTTCTAGCCAAGCTATCGCGTCGCTGTGTTCACAGCTCACCGATCAAAAAGCTGTTCCGCTCTAGCGAAGGTTGGTTAATCGCTATCATTCATTCGCGTGTCTCGGGACGTTAAAAACAGCGCTATTTGAGTCTAATTAACTCTAGAATCAAGCTTTTTCAGTACAGCTTCGCTTCCTAATACTGCCAAATGCAAGTTCAGTGGTACGACAAACCTTGCACCCGCTGAATTTCTGTTTGGCGCGCTTATTTAGCGATTTCCTTTCTATTCCAGCTCATTTTAGCTTTCTAATATTTAACTAAACTTGCAGCGCTTCAGAACATCTATTAAAACACTAAAAAGTCTGAATCAGCCTTTAAAAAACAGGCCAAAAACATGGAAATAAGCGCTAAGATCCCTGAAAGTCCAAGAGCAAGCCTGAAAACAGCTTAACTCAGCCGAGGGCTTCTATACGGACATTGGTCCGAGTGCGAGTGCCCGTTTTCGTTCCACACGCAATGTACAGTCTGACGAAAAGCGTCCTTTTTGAACTTCGTTCAATTAAAGAAGAGCCTAAGAGAGGCCTTCTGAATCGATCGGAAGCGGGTGGGGCACTTCTGAAAATCCCATGTCTTTATTCTCCATTCTGTTTCGTGGTGATTTCTAGATTTTTCTGAAGCTGCTTCTATCCGTCATGGCAGTCCGATCTGAAAAACCTTATCCTTCATTTGAGTCAAGATTCTGGGATAACTAACCTTGGTCATTTCGTTTCAACCGGCTTGACATTCTAGTCGATCTCCGCTCGTCTGACCATCCTGGTTTCTCTGACCAAACCATCCAAGTGCCACAATCCTGGTCGCTGTCCCGGTTTCTGACTCGACCATCCTAGTCGCTGTCACTGTAGCTGATCCCACGATCCTAGTCGCTGTCCCGGTGCTGTCTCAGGCGTCCTGGTCGCTGACCCGACCATCCTTGTTGTTTCGCAGTCACTAAAAGAACCCCTAGAGTGTACTTCTTAGCCACCTGGTCGCCCAGAGTGTTGCCTCTTCTACGCCACGGAGAGGCGAAGTACGTGTAGAAGAAACCGAACTTAGTGCCGCTTCACGCTACCGAAACAGGCTGGCTCCATAAAGTCAAGCCAATCAGGACTGCCTGATTAGCGGAGCAACGGAGAGGACCTGGTGCTCATCGGGCTAGTCCCGATTCACACAGCTCGAAGGAATGTCATTGCCGCTTCAAGAGATACTCGAAACAGGCTGAGCTTTGAGGAAAACGAATCTTAGTGCCGCTTCACGCTGCCGAAACAGGCTTGCTCAATGGGGTAAGTGCCGGTCAGGAGTAGCCCGACTAGCTGAGCGAGGACCGAATGCTTAGTGCCGCTTCACGCTACCGAAACAGGCTGGGGGTTCTCGAGGACAAACTAAGGGCCGCACAGGACTGCCTGATTGGCCAAAAACGACAGAGAACCCCAAAGAATGAGGGAAATCTCGGCCTTATATAGGCAAAAGGGGCGGGGCTAGATGGTTCGCGCATGGGGTAGGTCAAATGGAGAACAATGGGGATTGTCTGCGTCTCTTTAGGTCTCCACGCTCTCTAGTTATGGATTGTCTTCGCATATGCAGGTGGCCCCTGAGATTCTCAGAAGATTCCCAAGAGAAAAGATCAATATAACAATTCCGATTTGAATAGTTCGTTTTTCGACGTAAAATCATCGAGTTTTCAGATTCTGAAGCTTCATTGATGGTCGAAAAGCGCATTTTGATACTCGCAACTATAAAAATACCCGAGGAAAATGGGGAAAAGAAGCAAAGAATAATTGATTTTAGCGGTGATTAATCTTTTTTTTTGCAGAAATCAAGCCATCAAGTCAATTAGCTGTGCCGAGATGATCCGCTGAGGGAAGCCGTCGAGTCCACACGAATCGCTGAGCCGAGCACCCCCTTTTTTCAAATTTTAAAATCTATTCTTCCGGTTTTTCATAATTTTTTTCAGATATCTAGACGACTCTTCCAGTCATGCCACGTCACCGAGAGCCGGAGCCAAGGGATCTACCGGATACAAGAGAGAAAGTGAGTTGATTATTATCATTTCAATAGGTGACGTCATTAGCTCCGCTCCAGCGAAGATTTCAAGCATTACGTTTAAAAAAGTTACCGACGTCGCCATTTTGTTATTCGAATCTAGCATCTTTATCTTGCCCCTTGACTCCCTTGATTCCTTTATAAAAAGACCCTTCTACACGTACTTCGCCTCTTCGTGGCGTAGAAGGAGGCAACGACTGTAGCCTTTCGGAAACGGACGGTTGCAGTTGGCTAAGAAGTACACCCTTTTTTTTTATTAAATAAATGAATTTTTAGAAAACTTTTTTTGTTTAAATCAATCAGAAAAACACAATTCAGAGTCCTTTTGTGACGTCGGTAGAAATGAAATAAGAAGGGGGTTTCTGGTTACTTGAAAATACAGTAGCCTCGATTAGATAGCTATTCGCTGCTTCATGTTGCTCATGAAGAAACCGCAAAAATCTAGTTTTCATATAATTAAATTGCTTTTTAAAATTACAAAAAAATAATTTAAATTTGTAATTGTTCTTTGAATGCTTCAGAAAAAAAGTCTGAAATTCTAGAATGTTCTGTACAGGTTCTGGCGCTGGTAAAATTAGAAAAAGCGCATTTCACTCTATAAAATAGCCATTTTTCAGTCAATTCTACCGCTGCCCGATAGTTCTGATCGATTCTGAACTATTTTTACATAGCAAATTGAAAATCTCTAATGGGGTTATTCATGAAAAGAATGATTACATTTTAATGAAAAAATGCCACTTTAATGTGCTTTTTAATGCAAAAAGTGACATTTTCAGCATTAAAATGCAATAGTTTTTTCTCATGAATAACCCCACAATTCTAGCCTTTTTCTAGTTTGAAAAACCACATTTTGCTTTAAAAATTAGCTTATTTTCTAAGGATTTCAGCGATTCTGATGAGGGTTTTAATTGCAAGTTAAATAAACGTTTGGTGGGGAAATTTCCCGCAAAAATAGTTTTTCCCTCTAATATTTCATCGGTAAAATATTCGATTAATACCAAAATAAATAAAATAAGCTATTCCTTCGAAAACCGTTATTTTTGCCAGTAAATTTACTAGGAAAAGCGCTACAAACTAGCCACTTTTCAGCATTTTTCTGTTTATTTTGCAGAATCTTTATAAATCCACGTGTCATTTATTTATTCAAAAATCACTTCGGTACCTCTTAATCAGATAAGAAATAAAAACGTGACTATCCTGAATCCCGGGGTCATAAAAATGTCAATGGGTCCTCCTCGAAAAGAGAGAAAAATCAGTTCTCAAATGTTTCCGACCGACGGTTAAAGTAGAAGAAGGTTCAGATTCTGAATGTAAGTTTCTCAGAGCACCTCTCTCTTCAAAAAGGGATATTTCAGCCATTCTAATCCTCCATGTGTAAATATGAAGATTTCTACAAAAAAGTATTGCGTCCAAATGGTCAAAAGGAGTGGTGGTGGTGGTACCTGACGAACGAAATGGACGAGATTCCCGACGCAAAGAAAACACTTTTATGAATAAATAAAGTGTTTTAAGATGATCCTGTTTTCACTTTTTCCTCATTGAGCAAGAAAGGGACCCAAAATGGAGAAATTTGGGAAAAGGCAAAGACTTTGTGAGCCAGGCGGACTCGAACCAGGGTCCGAAATTTCAAAAACAACTGCGCTACCAGTTGCGCCATGAGATAACTTCTCGGCAAGGGCGCACAAGGCGGCGATATCTTTGCCGCTCTATGGGGATCAGTCAGGAGGCTGCTCTCTTTATCTGAAAAGATCATTTCTCTGCACTGTCCAACTCTCTCGCCTCGTATAGCTGAATAGAAAGTTTGTTTTTCCATCAAATTTGATGTTTTCCCCGCTCGTGAAAAGAGTGAAGAGACGCAGAGAGGTATCCATGGAAACGAGTATCGAGAGCAGCGGTATCACATGGTAACCGACTCTCCTCTTTTTCCTGCCTTCTTTGTCTTCATAATATTCATTTCCACTTCCCGATGGTCGCCTTCCCGTTTTTGAATCTTCCGAAGCCAGCATTGGCGGTTATGTTCAATCAGTATAAGCCTTTGGACTTGTAAGTGAATTTTAAATGGGTTTTCTCCTTTTAAACTCTAAAATCTGACAGCTGCAATAGGTTCCTCTCAAAATTCTGATAATTTTTGTTTTTTTACGCTACCCTCTAGCTTCTCTGCGTCTCGAGATAGAGACAGGAGGAGAGCGCGCAGAGAGGAGAACTTCAAAGCGCTGTATCTCGGCTACCGTAACCCCTATCAAAAAACTTAAAACTAATAAAATGTTTAGAATGTTGAGGGCTACAACTTTGTAGTTGATAGCTTTTTTCTAGCTCAGCTGGTTGTCGAGATATAACGCTTTGAAGATAGAGGAGGCTGGGGCAGCAGAAGGCAGGGGCGTTTTTAGGCTCTTAACTTCAAAGCCTTGTATCTCAAAAACTATAACAGCTAGATAGTTGCTCTAAGAGACAAAAATGTGTAGAATTGCAAGCTTTACATGACTGTTTTTGTAGTTTTTATCTAGCTCTACTGGTTTTTGAGATATGGAACCTTGAAGTTGGGATAGGCGGTGCATTCATCTCAAGACTCCCAACTTCAAAGCCTTGTATCTCGAGAACCATAACAGCTAGAAACTTTTTTAAAAAACAAAACTGTGTAGAATTGCAAGCACTACAATTTTGTAGTAGGCAGTTTTTTTCTAGCTCCGCCCCTTTTTGAGATATATCCCAAAATCCCAACCCTCCCTTTTCCAGAATAAAAGTGGCTCTTTGCTCGAAAAAAGCTGAAAACGAGATTAAAACTCTTTACAAAAGTCCTCCGGGCACCCGTCTTGTTGTTCAATTCTACCGAAAAACTGCGGCAATTCGAATTTGTTTTGAACGGGAAGAGATATGTCTATTCTTCATCACCGACAAGAACAGAGGGCAATTCTTAAGAAAACAGGAGATTGGAGGAGTGGAATTTCCAATTAAAAAAGGGAAATTCCGTCGAATGGATGTGTATTCAATGGATAAACTGGGGGCATTGAAGACTCTTTCCCTATTCGTCACTTCCCTTTTCGGAATTCCCATTCATGAGCTCACCGTCGGAAATCATGCATTGGATCTGGTGACGTGGATTCTGGAGAGACAGGAAAAGATTGAAGACGTCAATTTGATTCAGAATATGTCAAATTCTGATTTGGAGACTATCCTGGATAAGCTCCGCCTCTCAAATACTTTGGATTTGGGTTTACGCCCGAAAAATGATTTTCGTTATGATTTTGGGTGGGTTTTTCAGTTTTTTCAGTTTTAAGAAATTGTTTTTTTGGAGTGAAGATCTGGGATAGTTAAATTCAGAATTCCCGTAAAATTCTGAGTCGAAAGCTTTTTTCCGCGAAGCTCTAGCTATTTTTTAAAAAATTTCGGGTTACGGTAGCCCCAAAAGTACGCAAACACCAAAGTTGAGCAATCAGGCTAGAAATTTCTAATCAGGGGTAATTGCTCAAGGGAAATTCGAAAATGAAAATGAAAACCAGAAAAAACGACCAGGAACTGTGTTTGCGTACTTTTGGGGCTCCCGTAACCCGAAATTTTTAAAAATTCGCTAGAGCTTCGCGGAAAAAACTATCCCACTCAGAATTTTACGAGGATTCTGAATCTAACATTGAATTCCTTTAAATCTGAATTCTAACCCCCAAAAATTCCGCTTTTTCCAGAAAATTCCGTAATCTGAATCAAGTTGTGTTTCGTCATGGAAACTGGTTGACAGTTAAGGATCTTTGTGACTTGGAAACTTCTAAAGGCATTGAAATAAGAAGATCAACGTTTACTAACCAACAGGCGAATGAATTCTTGAAATCCTGGATTTCCGGTGGGAATCGGAATCTAAAAGAGATTCAATTCACTATGGAGACTCAGAATTTGGAGAGGATGTTGGATGGAATTGATATGACACAAAAGGAAGATGATGAAGTTTTTTATTACACGTGGGTTCATCGGAATACTGTAGATATAAGCTTAGAGACAAAGAGAGCGCAGAGAAACCACATCCCGTTGCGTCTCTAACTTCAAAGCGTTGTATCTCGGCTACCGTAACCCCTATCAAAAATTTTTCAACTACAAAAATGTTTAAAATTTTAAGCTGAGCAACTTTGTAGTTTATAGTTTTTCTCTAGCTCTGATGGTTCTCAAGATATAACGCTTTGAAGATAGGGAAGGCTAGAGCAGCAGAGAAACCAGATCCCTCTGCGTCTCTAACTTCAAGCGTTATATCTCGGCTACCGTAACCCCTATCAAAAAACTTTTAACTAGTAAAATGTTTAAAACTTCAAGGGCTACAACTTTCTAGTTCAAAATTTCTCTCTAGCTCCGCCCCCTTTTGAGTTACAACCCTTCAAAGTGTATTTCCAGAGGTCCCTACCAAAGAATCGGATTCCAATCGCATCTCGTTTTTAAAAGTGAAAATGGAACAGTTGCTACTATCATCCACTCAAAACAGAATCGGAAATGGGAAGTCTTCTATATGGAAGTGTGGCCAGATTACTTGGATAACCCGTATCCATTGACAATGGAGTGATTGGTTGGTTAAAACTGACTGGATATAATTATTTTGTGTCAAATTTTTTAATTAAAAGCAATAAAAAATATTATTTCATGAAATTATAATAGTTTTCTCTATTTAAAGCGTTTCGAGATAAAAAGAGAGAGAGAGAGAGCGCGCAGAGAGAGAGAGAGAGAGAGAGAGAGAGAGAGAGAGAAAAAGAGAGCGCAGAGAAACGCCAACTTCAAATCGCTGTATCTTTAGAACCGGAACAGTTAGAAAATTGATTTTAACATCAAAATATGTAGAATTGCAAGCTCTACATTTTGGTGATTAATATTTTTTTGGTAGCTTCTATAGTTTCTGAGATAAATTAGAAAATCCAAAGAGAACCTATTTTTTGGATCCTCAAAAACAAGGTTTTTCGAAAAAAAAATTTTTTTTGACGAAAAAGAGGAAAAATAAAAAAAACCTGTTAATGATTCATCAGAAAGAGTATATTTTCTTCTTTAAACGAGTATTTTTCTAGTCAAATTTCATCATAGAAAAACGATTTTATTTGGATTTGAAATGAATAGTACTAACTATCCATCAGCCCCCCCCCCTTTTCCATTATCCAAATGACCTTTGTCCCCTCGATTTTTTCGGTTCCTTCCTTTGAATATCCATTTCAAGATCCCTCTCCTCCTCTTTCCATCCACTCAAGTATTCTGACACCCTTGTTTCTTTTCGGTATGCCCCCCCCCCCTCTCTCCAAATTAAAAGTCATTCTCTGTTTCTTATGGTGACCGAGTGCTATGGTCTGCCGATTCCCTTTGATTTTTCTGAACCAACCTTTAAGAAAAGTATTTTAATTTATTACTATAATATTCAAGTAAGCTATTCTAAAAACTATTCTGAAAATTATACTATATTGCAATTAAATACTCTCTATTTCACTTGTTTCCTATGAATATTAACATGCTCGTGTTCAACTATTATATTTTTTAAAAAAGTGAGTTACTACTTTTTGATCAAAAAATTCGATTTTTTTTTAATTCAGAAGCCAATTATCTTCACATCTTCTATCACCTCGTTTGGAGGGACCGGATCAATTGAATAATTTATTATTTTTTGTGATGATTTAAAAAAAATGAATGATTAAAAATAATACTGTTATATTCAAATTGAGAAAATTCAGAAGTTAAATGGTCTTAAAGTTCAAATATACAGTCATACTGTACTATTTATGTTAACTGACAGCATTTTGAAAAAAAAATTAGTTTTTTTTTCAATTGAAGTTGTAAATGATCCATACATTTTCCAGGGATCCCAATAATCATAAATTTCAGAAATTTCCTTTTTTTTGAAATTTCAAATTAAATCAAAATTTATAAAAAATAGTACAGTCCCTTAACAAACAAAATGAGTCACCCAAAATAGAGAAAGAGACATATAGAAAAAGAAAAAAGTAATGTTGACTGACCTTCAATATGACTGATAACATTGCATTTCGTCCCAATACGCCTTGTTTTCCTTTTCTTCCGATAGCAATTTGAAAATTATTTGCATTTTTAGGTCAGCATTACTAAAATGAGTGTGAGTTTTTTCATTCAAATTCAGCTACCTATGTTGAGTATCAAATGTAAAAAAAAATAGTAGTTTAATATTTTTCAACATTTGGATACTCACAATCAGTCAAAAATATCATAAGCAGTTAAATTTAATTTTTAAAAAATTTTTCCCAATTTCAATTTCAAAATTCAAAATTCTTCAAAATTTCAAAATTCACTAAAATTTAGTTTGAGGTTATGGTATTTCAAAAATTCCAAAACCAATAATTTTAAAACCAAAAAACCCTTTTTCAGGACGAAAAAATCCCAGAAAAATACGCGAATCGTGCAGAGGAATTCCAGAAGTTTCTGAATGAAGTAAGAGAAAAACGAAAAATAGAGAGAGAAGCAGTCAGGAAAGAAATCTCTGATGAAGTTGCTGATGCCAGAAGAAACGAATTGGAGTATGTTAGGAAGATTCGTGAAGAGCAAATGAAGGTGGTTCTTGTAGTTAAAGCCTATAAGATGTTGAGTTTCAGGAATTCGAGGAGAGTGGATCGAAAAAATCTGAATAAAAAATTATTACTGCTTATTTTTAATTGTTTTTTGAAGCCTCAAAAATGAATTTTTCTAGATTATTTTTATCGGAATATATTCCCTTCTTTTACAGAAGCTTATTCCCAAAATTTCAGCAAAAAATTATTTTTTAGTCCCGAGTTATAGACTTTTTTGTACATTATCCAGCGCAGAAAAAAGAAAAAAAATAATTGGCCAGTAGAAAGTTCGAACTGACCAGCGGAACGAAGTCCAAGCGCGCAACCCACTCGACCACGCGTGCAGCCGGCGGCGCCAGACGAGGGGGGTATATAAAACCAGAGCTCCGCCTCATTTTCAAAATAAAGAAAAAAGATACAATAAAAGATCTTCATTATTCTATATCACTGAAAAAACCCGAAAGTGATACGGGAAACAGATTCATTCTTCGTCTTCTTCATCGCTAGTTTCATTGGCCAGCTCCAAATAATTAGTTAGACGAACGACAAGAACTCCTTCGTTCTTCTCTTCTACTTGGCTATATTGAGTGTTAGTGTGCTCCTCCTCCTCCTCCTCGGATTCCGGCTCCAGAGGTTCCAAATTGAATTCCTGGATCAAAAGTGATTTGTTGTAGTTGACGGGAAGCAAAATGCGAATCGATTTTCCAATTTTGCTATGGTAATTGAAGGCCTGAAAGTACAATAGGAGCTAGGGATTCTGGTAAAGGGATACCTTCTTCAACATTTTAATCTCTTTCTTCGTCACCGATTTTCTCTCAATGACAACAATCGGAATATGGAGAAATTGATGAAGAGAAATCTTAAAGACACATTCAATGTGAGTGAACTCCTCCAATTGCTTCCAAGCCTCCATCTTCACCATTTGCTTGATATCCCATTCAGAGAGATGAGAGTCTCCAACCAAATTGATCTTCAACAAGGAATCCTGATCAAGAAGAGAAAGAACATCTTGGGGATGAGTATCCTCTATCAAATCCATTTTAAAGTGAGCAACTTGCAATGGGGAGTCTCTGAACAACAGACACTCTTTGAGAGTATCCCATACCTCTCGGATTCTTTTTTCTCCTTCTTTCAACACCTCTTTTTCATATTCCTCCACAGATTCAATTCCCAGGGGAGTTCTGGAGCAGTTCAAATAAAAATAGACCTCCAATCTCTTCATAACAGTCTTCATATTCAACATTCGACTCAAATCATGAGAAGCTAGCTTAGCTATGTCCTCTCTTCCCAAATAGCAGGTTCTTGTGGTCAATGGACTATGGACAGCGCATTTTCCATTATGATTCTCATAATAAATGTCAATAGTTCGGCTATTCGCCAATCCGAGAGTGATACGAATAGTTGTCAAGTCAGCGACGATTTCTAGGCGATCGAAACAGTGATCGAGATCGGAATTGCCGATGAAATTGCGGAAGTAACGAGAAGTCTTCGCTAGTTGGCAGCTGGAATACCATTCTATGAATTTGGAGACCTCTACCGTATACTTACACGGCGATGAAATCGCAGTTGCTCAGAATTTCGTTCATCACCGCTTTTGGCATATCCTGAAGTCTCGGCATATCTGAATTGTCTCTCCGGTTGAAAAGGCAAAACATAATGCTTTCGGGAGGAGTTAGTTCGAATTGAATTTTTTTCTTCCTCGTGGAAAAAAGCCACGATGAGCAAGGTCAGTAGGGAGGGGTCACGGGGGTTATTAGGAAATCCGGGAAATTCCACGTGGCAAAATTATTTCTCGAAATGTTTTGTTTTTTGCCGTCAAAAGCCAATTGTTGATTTTTTCGATATGACCGGTGAAATGAACTGAATTTTTCGCACAGTGATTAACCTATATTCGTCAGCATCTGTGCTCTATTGAACTCATTTTGAATTTCTGTTTATTTTGAAAATTTTAAAAAATTTTTAGAGAGAAAATAATTTTTTTCCGAAAAATTGATAAACTATGTCAATTAATTGAATTTCAAATTTTGAACCAACTTATTCAGATAAATCATATTTTCTCTTGCTGATAGGGGTAAATTTTTTTGATAAATGTTTCTTCCCCGACAGCTGTTTTTAATGCAACTTCCGAAAATTCGATCAACAATAACTCCAACGTGGAACAGTGTTCTATTGATAAACCACGTGGCAACACCCTACACTTTCTACCCCATCATTTCTCCTCATTTTTCATTTTTGATTTTGAAAATCTATTACGAAAATTTTCTTTCCGTATAGGCCGTTTGAAACTATTTTGGAGAAGATGACGTAAGTTCAGTAGTGCTGAATACAGTAATCATATCTTCTCTTTTTAGAAATCATCGGATATCTTCAAGTCGGATTTGTCGAAGAAGTGACTCGTTTCACTTCAAAACGTTAGTTCTGGACCGTTTTTCCTAGTTTTTGACATTCGGAATTTCAGTTTCTCAATTAAATGGTGTTCAATCATGTTTCTGTTATTTCTCAGTGTCACTAGTATTCAATGTATCTCAGAATCACGAAGGATTCCTCGTGCTTCAGGTAATTGACAATTCTATCTCAAGATATTACTTTTTTTTCAAACTTTTGAATTTTCCAAATCATAAAACCTCACAAACAACTATCAAAAAACTATTATTTTTCAGCCAAAGAGTTCTCCGAAACAGTCAACAATTTGAAATACATTGCCACCATCTCCTCTGCAATTTCTTTAGAAATAGGATTAATCGATGGATCCATTTCTCCATATTCTGCAATTTCGGATCTTCTTCGTATGGGTTCAGTGAAACCAGAAGATATGGCTGGAATCGACAGTAAGACTATCAATTATGCCCTTGAAAAACTGGAAAAGTTATCTGAAAACAAACCGGATGAAATGATTGAGAAACGATTTGTGGATTTGGAAGAGATGAGAATTAAAGAATCAAATGAACCGTCGACTATTTCTGGATTAAAAGAGTATCAGGATGCATTGAAAGCGGTGGAGGATCTCGAAGGCTTGAAACAATCTCTCACTGATATTAAGAAGAATCTGAAAACATTGGAAACTCAGTTTGGCTCATTGAAAGAAGCCGATATAGATTCTGCTTCTGGTTTTATGATAACAATCACAAACTTTTTGTCAAAATTGGAGTCCGATGCTAAAAGTTTTGATGCCACTCTCACTCGATTATACAATGTGAAAAAGATTCAAGAATCTTCGAAAGCCCTTCTGAATGCTTTATCTGAGGAGAACGAGAAACAAACAAATGCACAACAGCGTTCCGCCTTGACGGATGAAAATGTAGCATCTCTTTTGGAGAACTTCAACAAAGCATTCGACGTCTCGAAATCTGTCGCAGCTTCTCTTCCTAGTTTCAAATCAATTCGGGATCTGGTCTCTAGTAGACAACCGGCGTTTCATCACAAATTCCAATACACTTCTGGTCTTCCATCTGGTCCCAGAGACCTCGCTTCACTAAAATCCAATCTACAGAACCGTTGGGTAGTCGATCGAATTTCCAATCATACTGTTGTCATTCCGAATCTTGAGAAGGCTTTTTCGCCATTCAGTTCTCTGGCGGATAAACTAAAGTCTGTCGAGAGTTTGTGGTCAAGTTTAACAAATAAAACCGTTCAAAAGTCGATCAATGAAGTCATCACTACGGTTCAGCAATTTGGAGAAGTTTCCACTTTGGCAGATGGACTACCCGATGCTGCCAATCAATTGAAGATGTGTGATGCATTGCGAAACCCGAAATCGTTTGAGAAACAGTTGAAAAGTGTGCAGAATGTTATGGAGACACTAAACAAAGAAGTGAAGGATATCAGCAATTTCAGTTACATCAATCAGTTCAAGAATCTCAGTTCAGTAAAAATCCACTTCAACGTGAAAAATCTACCAGATGATAAGATACAAGAGCTAGCTTCAAATATCATAAAGAGTCTGAAAACAAACAGCAATAAAAAGATTAAAACATTGGAGAAGAATCTGAAAAATCTGGAGAAGGACGTGAGCTCGTTACTGAATACAATCTCAAATACCACTTTGATCACAAATGTCGAGACTCAGTTGGACACTCTTCAGAAGGAGATGACTTCATTTTCCACCTGTCTGATTGAAATCAACACGAAGGGTATTTATTCATTTTCAATTGCCCATTTTTCATCATTTACTATTTATATCTATATTGCAGGTCAGCCGGTGAAACATACGATTGAAGCACTCCAGAAGACTCGAGCTTTTTCGATTGATCCCAACACAAAATCTACTATCGACTCGATCGTCAAATCAGGAGGAGAGTTGGCCAAGTTGAAGACGAAAGCAGAGGATTTCAAGAAAATCGAAGATAAAGCGGTGAAAGTATTGAATGGAGCTTTTCCTGAATCTGCAGTCGTCTCTCGGGAACTTGGTCTAGGAGTTCAAGGATTAGAGGCTATTGGAAAGGCCCTGGAGACTAAGGAGAAGCTGAACAAGTTGACCGAAGGACTCCAAAAGGCTCAAATGGGAAGTTTGAGGGAAGCTCAACAAAAAGCGATCCAAGACAGTCAAAAGTTACCAGAAACTTTCAAAAGTATCGATGAATTTGTGACATCTTTAAATGGCAAAAAAAGCGCCGCTGATTTTAATAGTCTCCGATCGATTTTCGAGAAGGCATCCAAAGTAAAAGGAATCGACATTGATATGAAAATACTTCGAGAAGTGGCCGAGTCCTTGAAACTCCCGTTCGATGATGGTCTCGAAGCACTTGATCTCAATTTTGCCCGTTTCAAAATCGCGGATTCCGTACCGTCGCTTGTCGCAATGGATGAGTTCTTCATGAAGTATGCTGAAGCTATGACTAAACCAAAACCTGCTGATACTCCGTCATCACAAAACGAACCAGAGACAGCGACACTGAATCTTATTGAAAAATTGTAAGTGAAGGATTTGTAGAAAATATTATTTAATTTTATTTTTCTCAGAGAATTGTATTTGTGTTTTGTTCTCGGTTTTTTTGTCTTTCTCATGATCATAGTTGTATTGCTAATGTTAAAGGAGTGGAAGGATGGAAAGGAAAGAAGGAAGGAAGAGGAAAGAAAACAAAAAAGAGAAGTGGAAAGGAAACGGAAGGAAGAAGAGGTGGCAAAGAAAGAAAAAGAAACGAATCCCGATACAAATCTAGAAAACGGGACTCCAAGTGATGGTAATAACGATCCAAATAACACTGGTGGAAATTAGACAAATCAGAAGGAAAGTCGAAAGAGAAATAGGACGATCGAGAACTCTTACTTGTGGGAAATGAATGGTTTCAATATATTCAACAATTTCTTAACTTCGACAGAAGAGTTATCTGATAATGCAATTTTCATATTATTATATTTTAGATTCATGGTAGGGTATTCTGATAGAAAACTGGTCCCAAATAACATAACAAAAATTGAAAGTAGGCCACCAGAATAAAGTAGGAAAATGAAAAATGAAAAAAGCATCATCAGAGTGTCGAGTCTCGATAGTATTCTTTCGAAATGTGTTGTTGATTTCCGCCAGAGACGACCTCGGCTTGAAAGGTCTTCTGTTAACGTTTGATGATTTTCCCGAAACTTTTTTCAACCGACTACCGTACAGTGCTAGCCATAAGTATACGAAAAACTGTTTTTTTCAGTTCAAAATGGTCCACTTTGGGCGTTCGTAGCAAAGTGTGAGAAAGTGGTTTTTTGTTCTCAAGGCAGTTAGTTGATAGCTCGATTTGTATTTTGTTAGTTGACAACTTTTTTCTAAAGCCATTTCTAAGAGCTACACGGCTTGTTAAAGAGAAAGATGTTGAAAAATATGCTATTTTGCACTGCATTTGATTAGAAAATATTCAAAAACTATTTATTTCGCACAAGTAAGAGTTCTCGATCCTTTTATTTCCCTCTCGACTTTCCCTTCGTTTTTCTACTTTTTTTATTTCTCGTTTCTTCTTTTTTCTTCTCTTTTAACTTTCCCTTGCTTTTGTTTGTGTTCTCTTCATTTCCTTTTTCTTTCTTCTTCTCCTCCTTTCTTTTCTTAGCTTGCAAATAGCTCGATACAATCATGTAAATTACGAATCCCAGAAAAGCAAAGACGACAGCTGTCACCGTTATGAAACCAAACAGTGAACGAAAACGTAGAAAATCAATACTACTATATTTTTACTTCCAACTTACAGTTTCTCGTTAAAACTCCATGTTGCTGTGTCTGGCTCATGTTGTGATGACGGAGTATCAGCAGGTTTTGGTTTAGTCATAGCTTCAGCATACTTCATGAAGAACTCATCCATTGCGACAAGCGACGGTACGGAATCCGCGATTTTGAAACGGGCAAAATTGAAATCAAGTGCTTCGAGATCGTCATCGAACGGGAGTTTCAAGGACTCGGCCACTTCTCGAAGTATTTTCATATCAATGTCGACCCCTTTTACTTTGGATGCTTTCTCGAAAATCGATCGGAGACTGTTCAAATCGGAGGTGCTTTTTATGTTTTGACCATCTAGAAATGTCACGAATTCATCGATACTTTTGAAGATTTCTGGTAGTTGTTGAATGTCCTGGATCGCTTTCTTTTGTGGAGCACTTAATTTGTTAGGTTGAGCCTTCTGAAGTCCTTCGGCCAATTTTTTCAGCCTTCCCTTAGCCTCGAGGGCTTTTTCAATTGCCTCCAATCCCTGAACTCCTAAGCCAAGTTTTTGGGATACAACTGCAGATTCAGGAAAAACTCCATTCAACTTTTTTGCTTCTTGATCTCCGATTTTCTTGAAATCCTCTGCTTTCGTCTTCAACTTGGCCAACTCTCCTCCTGATTTGACAATCGAGTCGATAGTAGACTTTGTGTTGGGATCAATCGAAAAAGCTCGAGTCTTCTGGAGTGCTTCAATAATCTGCTTTACCGGCTGACCTGCAATACATATGTATATATAATGAGAAAGGAATGAATATCTACTTGTATTTTTAAGATGGTAATGAAAAATGAAAAATTAGAAGTCACCTTTAGTTTTTATATCAGTCAGACAGGTAGAGAATTCATTCATCTCCTTTTGAACATTGTCTAACTGGGTCTTCACATTACTGGGCGACTTGCTATTTGAAATGAAGTCCAGCAGAGAATTGACGTCCTTCGAGAACTTTGCTGCGTTCTCCCGAAACGTTTTGATGTCGCTGTTCGTTTTCAGAATCTTCATGGTGTTCGATGCCAGCGCCTTCTCTGCATTTTTATTCGGCAGATTCTCCGTATAAAAGTGAGCTATCACTGAACTGAGATTCTTGAATTGATCGATGTAACTGAAATTGCTAATAGCTGACACTTCTTTGTTTAGTATCACTATGGTCCCCCGGAGACCCTCTAGTTTTTGCTCAAATGATGTCGTGTTTTGCAATGAATCACACTTCTTTAGCTCATTGACAATATTGGATATTTCGTCAGCTGAAATTGAATTGTTTCCGAAAAGAAGGCACGTATTGACGACTTCATCAACTGACTTCCGAATGGTTTCATCATCTAGGCTCCACAAGGAACTCTCGACAGACTTTAGTGTGGTCGTCAGAGAACCGAATGGCAAAAAGGCTTTCTCAAGATTGGGAACGACGAAAGTGTGATTGAAAATTCGATCGGCAACCCAGGGTGTTCGTAGATTGGATTTCAGTAAAGCGAGGTCTCTGGGACCAGATGGAAGACCAGAAGTGTATTGGAATTTGTGATGAAACGACGGCTGTCTACTAGAGACCAGATCCCGAATTGATTTGAAACTAGGAAGAGAAGCTGCGACAGATTTCGAGACGTCGAATGCTTTGTTGAAGTTCTCCAAAAGAGATGCTACATTTTCGTCGGTCAGGGCCGGATGCGAGTTCTTCTTAGATTGTGTCGTCTTCTCTTCATTCAAACTTTTCAGGAATAACTTCGAAGCTTCTCTGATTTGTTCTGCATTCGTTAATTGAGTGAGAGTGGCATCGAAACTGTTAGCAGTGTCTTCTATCTCCTTCAAGCTGGTATAAATCGTCATCATAAATCCGAGAGCATTGTCAGGTTTTTTTGTGTTGCTCAAATCCTTTAGATTTTGGCTCAACTTTCTCAGAGTTTCCGTAATATCAGTGAGAGATTGTTTCAAGCCTTCGAGATCCTCCACCGCTTTCAATGCATCCTGATACTCTTTTAATCCAGAAATAGTCGACGGTTCATTTGATTCTTTAATTCTCATCTCTTCCAAATCCACAAATCGTTTCTCAATCATTTCATCCGGTTTGTTTTCAGATAACTTTTCCAGTTTTTCAAGGGCATAATTGATAGTCTTACTGTCGATTCCAGCCATATCTTCTGGTTTCACTGAACCCATACGAAGAAGATCCGAAATTGCAGAATATGGAGAAATGGATCCATCGATTAATCCTATTTCTAAAGAAATTGCAGAGGAGATGGTGGCAATGTATTTCAAATTGTTGACTGTTTCGGAGAACTCTTTGTCTAGAATGAAGAGGTTCTTTGGAAAATTCGGATAAAAGTGTCTATTACCTGAAGCACGAGGAATCCTTCGAGATTCTGAGATACATTGAATACTGGTTACACTGAGAAACAACAGGAACGTGATAGCCATCCATTTCATAGGAAAACTGAAATTCTGAATGTCAAAAACTAGAAAATGGATGTTGAAACGAACGTTTTGTAATGAAGAGAGTCACTTCGTAGATTGATCCGCCTGGAAGATACCCGATGATTTCTGAAAAGAGAAGATATGAATACTGTAGTTGGCACCCTGAACTTACGTCATCCCTTCTAAACAACTTGCAACAGGTCCTTTCGGAAAAAAACACTCTCGTAATAGATTTTCAAAATCAAAAATGAAAAAAGTGTAGAAATGATGGGGGAGAAAATATAGGGTGTTGCCACGTGGTTCTCAAAAAAGTCACGTCGGGATTATTTTGTTGAGCGGATCTTCAGTATTGTTCTGGAAAAAACACCTCCTCAAGATCATGTATCATCTTTCTGGGGTCCTAAGAGCTTAATTTTAAATGAGGTCCTGATAACTTTAATTGATGTTTTCCTTCATCAATGTGACGTTTGAATAGCTTATTCAAAGGTATTACTACCTCAATCTAGACCTTTTTGAGCTAAAAAGCAAGAAAAAACTTGCTTTTCAAAAGCAAATATCAATCTTTTAAAAACTAGCCTAGTCAAGAAAAAAATCGAAAAAATTAATTTTTTGAAAATCCGAAAATTCTGAAACTACAGTAATCCGGTCAATTTTCCTCCGATCTCAAAGTCCAGTAGATTTTCGCGTTCAGCAAGTTCCCCCGGTTCAGAAAAGTACCCACAAGCTCAGGTTCCTTGCATTTTGAATTTTGAGGTCAGAGACGCAGACATTCTCGTTTCTCTGCGCTCTCTCTATTCAAAATCAAAATTGCTCAGAATATAGGCTTGTTTATACTTTTCTGAACCGTAAAAATTTCCTGAGTCTGAATAACTAGGTTTCAGGAAGTTTGGGCAAAAAATTAGCTAGATTACTGTAGATCGAAAAATGAAAAAAACTATAGTTACCCGGGATACGGTAGTTTTAGAACCTCTGTGTCTCTAACCCTGAAAAACCGCGCTGATTGTAGAAAATCTTCGGCTGGAAACATTAAATATTAATCCACGTAAAAATATTAAAAATCGACCTTCCCCCTAATAAATAAATAATTTTTTTCCACAGTGACCTTGCCATCATGCCCTTGCCCCAAAAACCTCCTTCCCCCTCCCCCTTTCCCCTATAAAAGGAGCGGAACCGGGGTCCAAAATCAGTTCTCAATTTCTCCTCTCGTCTTCCTAAGGATGTCATTCCACTGGCAATGGTTTGGATAATTTCGAAGGGAATGTAATGAAGTGAGTTCCCACCGTCCATACCCGGCTCCCAGTCATCTGAAATCCTTTCAGTCTATGGGTATTTCAATGATTACACCATTGTCTTGTTTCGAAGAGGGATAAGGATTTTTGGATTTCTACGACTGCCCGAGCCACCGTCCATTCAACTGATATCGAGAAGTCATCTCGTCATTTCGTTTAATAAATCCTTTGTTTTTTGAATCTTCGCTTTGTTTCAAGGGCTATCTAATACCTGGCACGGTGCCAAGAAAGGGGTGGAGCCAAGAAAGGGCGGAGCCAAGAAAGGGACGGAGCCAAGAAAGGGGCGGAGCCAAGAAAGGGGCGGAGCCAAGAAAGTGGGCGGAGCTAAGAAAGGGGCGGAGCCAAGAAAGGGGTGGGGCCAAGAAAGGGGCGGAGCCAATAAAGGGGTGCAGTCAAGAAAGGGGCGGAGCCAATAAAGGGGCGGAGCCAATAAAGGGGCGGAGCTAAGAAAGGGGTGGAGCCAAGAAAGGGGTGGAGCCAAGAAAGGGGTGGAGCCAAGAAAGGGGCGGAGCCAAGAAAGGGGTGGAGCCAAGAAAGGGGTGGAGCCAAGAAAGGGGTGGGCCTAAGAGGGGCTTGGAAACTGGAGACATAGGGGCAGCCAGAGGAGTCCGAAAAGCTATGGGCGGAGCTTTGACAAGGGGGCGGGGCCAAGAAAAAGAGACGGATCCTGAGAAGTCGGGGCGGAGGGGCGGAGCCTTGTAGGCGAATTTATTCACAGCCCTCTGAAAAGTTTATGAAGATGGGAAAGTGGTCACAACTAAAAAAAAACGAGCGGAACCTTCGGAGATGGGCGGAGTCTAAGGGTGGGCGGGGCCTAGAAGAACCTGAGGAAAAGTGTGTGGAGCCGAAATATGGATTTCGCACCGCCCGAGTAGTCCGGTTTTTTTAAAACGATTTTGACTCTTTTTAAAATCGGAAACAATTTATTTATTCCGGTGGCGTTCATCTGAAAAAGTGGGCGGAGCCTGGGAAATGAGCCGGTCCAGAAAAAAGGGGCGGAGCCTGGACAGTTAGCAGAACATGGGAAAAATGGTTGGAGTCAATAGAGGCGGGGTTTATAAAATGGGCGGAGCTAAAAATCGATTTTGTACCGCCCGAAAAATCCAGCGTGATTTTAAAAAATTTTTTCAGGAATAAAAAAATTCGGAAAAAAATAAATTTGTCCCGTGACCTTTCCTCCGTTCCCTATTTTAAATTCATGCTTCCCCCCCCCCCCCCCTCAGGAAAAATTCAGTATTCAAAATCGAGGCTCTCTATAAAAATGACAACAACAAGAGACGGAAGCTCTTCAAGGACCATCAACCAAAAAAAGTGAAGCCAGAAGATGCCAGAGACCTATGGTAAGATCCCCCGGATCCTCTTGCTCACAATAAAAAGAGGAATTTTCAGATATAACCTATTCAGTTCTGCGAACTACTGAATCCATCGAGTTCTCGAAAATACTAATTTTTTATCTCGATTTTATGAAATAAATGGATTTCTACTCGTGTTTTTTGAAACTACCGTCATCTTTATCAAAAAGCTAGAACTACCAAAATATTCAGAATTTCAAGGGCTACAACTTTGTAGTTTATAGTTTTCCTCTATCTCTAACGGTTCGAGATATAAGAGACGCAGAGGGATCTTGCCTTCCCTAACTTTGAACGCCTATATCTCCGCTACCGTAACCGCTATCAAAAAGTTGTCAACTAATGAAATGTAGCTCTTGTTAAGCTAAATATTTTCATAGTTGACACTTTTTTTCTATCTCTTATGCTAGCTGAGATACAATAGCTAGAAATAAAGTCAAATAAAACCTTTATTATTACTCTGTGGGGGATTAAAAGAAAAGAATGTACATTATGAGGTGGGAAAAAAAGAATAATTATTTACAACAGCAACATTTAGCGACAATCAGAACGATATGAAGAATGAAAACGGTTAGAGATGTGTAGAAGACGGGCGGCGGACAGTAGAATTGCGATTCGAGATCCTCGTACTCGACGAATGACACTATGCACAGGGTTTTGTAGAAACCTGGGAAAATAATTTTTTAAAGAAGTTTTAGAGAGCGAAAGCAACCAAAAAACTGAATTCAGCTCGTTGAGAGCTTTGAAATGAGCATAGTCATGACTAGGTTCCAAAAAAGTTGGGTCTCACCACGAAAACTACCGTAACCCCGGGTACAGTAGTTTTTGGGACATGAAATATGGCGCATTGGATTCAGCTCGTTGAGAGCTTTCAAATGAGCCCCATATTGACTATATTTGGAAACTTTTGAATTTTGGCTCCCGGAGCCCATGGTGGGCTGGTGGTGGGCTCCGCGAGCCAAAATTCAAAATGCTCCAAACCTAGCCATGATTATACTCATTTGAAAGCCCTCAGCGAGCTGACATCAATGCGCTATGTTTCAGGTCTCGAAAACTACCGTATCCCGGGTTACGGTAGTTTTCGTGGTGAGACCTATACTCATTTTGAAGGTCTGTAGTCAATGAAACTAACCAAATATTCCAACAGCCAGCGATATCAGTGTAACTGCCACATAAATCAATGCAACCAACAGGCCAACCACAATCTGAAGGGCATCCTTGACTCCTTTCGAAACGGCGATAGTCGTTTGCATACAAGTGATGAAAAAAGCAGTTGCTAAGACTATCTGAAGTATTCCATACACTGCCAGAATGATAACTAGTTGTTTGGCATTGAGGGCTGATTCTGGAAGGGATCCGAAGAAAATGACGGCGACGGTGATGGCGGCCACGCCCATTCCAGCTGAGACGATTGAGGTGACCGCTTGGCGGGGATTCACTGAAACAGTTTTTTTTTTTAGGAAAAATTATTAGAATCTACCTGGTTCATTGGTTTTTTTACAACTAGTTACAATTTTTTAATAAGTGAGAAGTATCGAAGATTTTTGGTTTCAAAAATAGGATAAAGGTTGAAAACGGATGGTTTTCCAAAAAATTAGGTACACAAAAACTACCGTAACCCGGGATACGGTATGTTTTTCAACTTGAAATCTAGCTAGTTAAACTCAGCTCATTGAGAGCTTTCAAATGAGTATAATCATGACTAGTCTAGCTTCATTTTGAATTTCGAGGTTAGAGACGCAGACACTCTCGTTTCTCTGCACTCTCTTTTTAGCCAAAATTGAAATTGCTCAGAATATAGGCTTGTTTATACTTTTCTGAACCGAAAAAACTCCCTGAATCCGAAAAACTCAGTTTCAAAAAGTTTGGTTGGAAAATAGCTGGATTACTGTAGATAGAAAATTATGAAAACTACAGTAACCCGGGATACGATAGTTTTCAGGACTTGAAACACAGCGCATTGAATTCAGCTTGCCGAGACGGTTCAGAAAAGTACCCACAAGCCCTGGTTCCGCTGAATTTGAATTTAGGGGTTAGAGACACCAGAGAAGCCAGAGTGCCTGCGTCTCTAACCCCGAAATTCAAAATGAAGCTAGACTAGTCATGATTATACTCATTTGAAAGGTCTCGACGAGCTGAGTTCAACTAGCCTAATATCAAAACCTAAAAACTACCGTACCCGGGGTTACGGTAGTTTTTCTGGTAATTACAAACTCACTCATTTGCTCCAAAATCTTGACAAAATCGGCGACCATATCCTCCTGAGTCCTCTTCTTCCGTTCCATTTTTCTCTTCTCCTCCTCCTCATCATGATCCTCAATTCGAATCGTCGCCACCTTACACTTCTCATCATCATCATCCTCATCCAAAACTCCTTTCGACTTCTGAAATGTATTCTAGAATCTTAGGGGAGTACTGTATTCTCTGAAAAAGGGTACTGTACCTTCTCTAAATCGAATCGAACCTTTTTCGATTCTTTCGCCGGCGGGAGACCGTTTTCGTCAAAATACTCGAAAAATGCATTCATAAACTCTGGTGATCTGAGAATTGGGAAGAGAAATGAGAAGAGGGATTTTATGAGCGGAAAGAGGAGGAGAAGGGTTATAAAAATTAAGAGAGCACTCAGTTTTTTATTTTCTTTTTATTATTTAGAAAACTAAGTGATTTTTTTTTGAAAATGAAAAAAAAAATTTGTTGCCTCAAAACTACCGTAATCCTGGACTACGGTAGTTTTTGAGACCTGAAACATAGCGCATTGAACTCAGCTCGTTGAGAGCTTCAAAATGAGTATAATCATGACTAGTCTAGCTTCATTTTGAATTTAAGGGTTAGAGACACCAGAGAAACCAGAGTGTCTGCGTCCCTCACTCCAAAATTCAAAAAGCTCGGAACCCGGGCTTGTGAGTACTTTTCTAAACCGTCTCGACAAGCTGAATTCAATGCGCTATGTTTCAAGCCCTAAAACCTGCAATATCTAGGGTTACTGTAGTTTTCCTAATTTTCTATGTACAGTAATTCAGCTAGTTTTTATCGAAACTTTCTGAAACTTAGTTTTTCGGATTCAGGGAGTTCTCCCGGTTCAGAAAACTATAAACAAGCCTATATTCTGAGCAATTTCAATTTCGGGTAGAGAGAGAGCGCAGAGAAACCAGAGTGTCTACGTCTCTAACCTCGAAATTAAAAATCAAGCTAAACTAGTCATGATTATACTCATTTGAAAGCTCTCGATGAGCTGAATTTAACTAGATAAATCTCAAGTCATGAAAACTACCGTACCTCGGATTACGGTAGTTTGAAGGGTACCCAAAATGCGAATTTTTTTGAAAATTTATAGAAAAAATTTAGAAATTTCATGGGACTATAGTTTTTGCTGTGTGATTTACAAAATAATTCTAAAATCCGAGGAAAAAAACTATTCTCGAAAAACAAAAAATATGAAAAAAACTTTTTGAACCGGATACCACCTTCTTTTCCAAAAAAAAGTAGAATAGACTGAAAAAATTTTTCCAGGAGAACCAAAAAAAGAGAGGCAATTTGGCGAAGTGCATTTCCATCCAAAGTTCTCTCTGTCAGAAGGAGAAGTAATTCGAGATGTGCCCTCTCTCTCTCTCTCTCTCTCTTTATGATGATGATGATGTAGATGACCTCTGTCACTCCCTCTCTTCTTATTTTTGGAATATAAATTCCGGTCTCTTCAAATCCGGTTCGAGGGGTGCAAGAAGAAGAAGGCTCTAGTTTTCATTCATTCAAAAATTTTTTGGAAAATTGGAAAATTAGGCTTTGAGAGTTTGGGGTACGGTAGAAGAATCAAAACGACTGGAAAATTTGAATTTAGCTAGTAAAGAGCTTCAAAATGAGTATAATCATGACTAGGTTCCCAGGATATTGGGTCCCATCACGAAAACTACCGTAACCCGGGGGTACGGTAGTTTTCAGGACCTGAAACTTAGCTAGTTAAATTCAGCTCGCCGAGAGCTTTCAAATGAGCCCCATATTGACTAGGTTTCGAGCATTTTGAATTTTAGGGGGTTAGGGACGCAGACACTCTGGTTTCTCTGGTGTCTCTAACCCCTAAATTCAAAATGCTTCAAACCTAGTCGATATGGGGCTCATTTGGAAGCTCTCGATGAGCTGAGTTCAGCTAGCCAAGTTTCAAGGCTCAGAAGTTAATTCTCCGTGGGTTACGGTAGTTTTATTACTATTTTATTATGACGGTTAGAGTAAACCAGCAAATTTTTGTCCAATCTTTCTGGAACCTAGTTTTTTGGATTCAGGGAGTTTTTCTGGTTCAGAAAAGTATAAACAAGCCTATATTCTGAGCAATTTCAATTTTGGCTAGAGTGCAGAGAAACCAGAGTGCCCGTGTCTCTAACCCCAAAATTCAAAATGAAGCTAGACTTGTCGTGATTATACTCATTTGAAAGCTCTCGATGAGCTGAGTCGATCTAGCTGGATTTCAAGGATGAAGGTCAAAAATTGGCCGGATTACGGTAGATTTAATTTTTTTAAAACACTAAAAAAATGTTGATTTTGGAAAAAAGAGCTAGTTTTGGGGAACGGATTGAAGAAGTAAATTTTTAAGGTCATTGAGTTTAATGGGTTGGTTCATAAAATCAGGACCTAGATGTATTTTTCGAGTATTTTTATTTCCCCCCTAGATAAATCTACTCACCTTCTTATTCAATTTCTTATGTTGATCACTTCCATTGGCACCATTGAGTTGTTGACCTTGGCGGTGAATTTTGTACATTTCGTAGTCTGAAAATACAGTAATCTTAAACAAAAGAAAAGCCAGAGACAAAAAGTCAAAAAGTGAGTTTTTTAAACCCAATTCCCTTCCATTTTATATAATAATTTCCTTTTCTTTGTCCTCCTTCCTCCAAAAAAACTCTTTTTTCTGTTCCCCCCTTATTTCTTTTTTGAATTGGTCCATTGGGAAAAAGTTAATGGGGGGAGAAAATTCAAGAACACAGAGAGATTCTTATCGATGAATTATTGACAAGTCTTCTCATCCGGAATACCATTTTTTTCTAGTTTTTTAGGGGAAATGGGGTTTTTGAAGTTTTTCGGGAATTCTATTGGTTAAAAAATTTTTGGTAAAAAAGGTTCCTAGTTTATTTAAAAGTTCTATCGGCTCAAAATATATATTATTCGGTTTTTTAGAAAAATGGAACAAGGTTTTCTTCATTTTTTAAAAGATTTCTATCGCTTAAAAATTTATTTTTTGGCATAAATCAAAAATTCTTTGTTTAATTACTAATTCTGAAAATTTTGAGCCTTTTTTACGGTGGTTTTATCAGAAAAATCATTCTTATCGGAGTTTCCGGATAAATTTTGAAATCAGGGGTTTTCAAGATTTCTTAAAGATTTCTATCGGTTCAAAAAATTATTTTCCAGTCTGAAACAAAACTTCAAAGTTAAAACTCTATTTCTGAAAATTTTGCGACATTTTTTACCGGTAAAAGTTGAAAAAAAAACTAAAACTGATAATTTAGAAATTTTTGATAATTAAAACTACCGTAATCTGCTTCCAGAATAAAAATATTGGAAGTAGTACTTTCTTCAATACTTCGAAAGAACCCAATATGTACTTCTAGAGTCTCAAATGTGTCCCCTATCCCAGACATGTTTACCCCCATCTATCTTCTCGAAAAAAACAAGAGTACTTGTTTTTGAAAAATAGTGATAATCTGATGTTTTTCGGATTATTTTGAGAGTTCAAGCAGTCTAAATAAAAAGTACAAAGTAAGCGTACTAATGGTAGTTCAAAAAATTGGAATGAACATACAAAATGAAGAAAGTTGAGTAAAACAGATAAATAGCCCAGGAATGGAACCAGCAGAGCCAAAATGAATAATATCAGGATTACTGTATTTTTGTAATCATTATGGTCCAAAACATCAGTAAACTGTCAAATTAAACTATAAAATAGTCACTAGCGAAAAATTCCAAAAAAATTACTGTAGGTTCAGATAATGATAAGTTTTTTCATGGTTTTATGTTGGATTCAATAAACTATTTATCAGTATTGACAAAAATTTTCGAAACTTCCAAAAAAAAAAATTAAATTAAGTGCGTATGAAGCGATGTTTTTCAAATAATATCATAATAATTAAGCTCCGCCCCTTTTGGTTCAATTTAGGGGTAATGAAGAGATCAACTACTTTTTTCTATTTTTAATTCCGAAAAAGCTAATAAACACCGTCAACAGAAGAGTAAATAGATGAAGCTTAAAATTCACATTAGTTCAATTTTTATTTTTTCATAATAGTTCCAAAATTAGAAAAAAAGATCTAAACTTACACATGATTCTGGCCCAAGAGTATAGTCTATTTGTGTGTGATGAACACAAGAGAAGAAGAAGAAGGATATAAAATAAAAGATACAAGTGGTCAGAAGAAGAGATGTGACACCAATGGAATGTATCAGATTTGGATGGGGGGAAGAGATGCCACGCCTCCCCCCACTCTTTCTTTTTTCTTTCCAGAGTTCTTCTCTCTCTCTCACTCAAAAAGCGAAAAAAGGACATCGTTCGTTTAATTATTCAATAAACTCTTTTCTCTGCGTCTCTCGCTTCCTCATGATATTTCGTCTGATGACTTAATTTGCGTGACGATTGAAAGAGAGAGAGAGAGAGAGAGAGAGAAAAGTAAAAATAATTAATGAGTTGAGATTTGAGCGTCTCTCTGCAAAGTGTCATGCATGTATTTAGACATTCTAAGAGATGGGTCGACTATTTGAGAGACCAATTTTCAAACCGGGTATATCTGGGTTACTGTAAGAGATATTGAAAAAGTGTCAACTAATAAAATATTCAAAATTTTTTGCTCTATAATTTAGTAGTTTATAACTTTTCTCTATTTCTTATGGTTTCTGAGATACAAAGCAAACTTTGAAGCGTTGCATCTTCACCAACGTAATTTTAAAAAAAATTTCAGGAAAAAAATTTGAAAAAAAAATTCCGTGACCTTCCCCCTATTCCAAATCCAACGCTTTTCCCCTCCCCTCGGGAAAAAATTCAGTATTCAAAAATCAAAAAAATCAATAAAAATGACAACAACATGGGACGGAAGCTCTTCAAGGACCATCAGCAGCCAAAAGTGACCAGACGATGACAGAGACCTATGGTAAGATCCCCCGGATCCTCTTGCTCATAATAAAAAAATGAATTTCCAGATATAACCAATCCAGTTCTGCGAACTACGAAATCCATCGAGTTCTCGAAAATACTAATTTTTTATATCGATTTTATGAAATAAATGGATTTCTACTCGTGTTTTTTGAAACTACCGTAATTACTATCAAAAAGTTGGGATTGCTAAAATATTCAGAATTTTAAGGGCTACAACTTTGTAGTTTGAAGTTTCTCTCTATGTCTTACGGTTCAAGAGATATGTGGCACAGAGGCGCTCTAACCTTGCCAAACTTTGAAGCGGTGTATCTCTACTACCATAATAGCTATCAAAAAGTATTTATTAGCAAAATGTAGATCTTAACAAGCTGAATATTTTATTAGTTAAAACTTTTTGATAGCTTTTAAGATAAGCTAGATAGAAAGGAAGTAGCATACCCCTATCAGCGGATTCATTCAAAGCTGATAAGGGTATGCAACTTCAAAGCTCTATAACTATCTTGTCTTAAGAGCTATCAAAAAAGCGCCAACTAACAAAATATAGCTCTCAACAAGCTCAACATTTTATCAATTGATATTTTTTTGATAGCTTTTAATACAAGCTAGATAGAAGGGTTCGAACTATGGAACCCCTATCAGCGCTTCCCACCAGCTCATAGGGGTGTGCAACTTCAAGCTCTTAGAACTACCTTGTCTTGAGAGCTATCAAAAAATTTTTAACTATTAAAATATAGTTCACAATAAGCTAAATATTTTATTAGTTAACACTTTTTTGATAGCTTTTAATACAAGCTCGGTAATAGATTTCGAAGTAGCGTACCCCCATAAGCGCTTCCCCCTAGCTCATAGGGGTGTGCAACTTCAAGCCTTCATAACTACCTTGTCTTGAAAGCTATCAAAAAAGTGTCAACTAACAAAATATAGCTCTCAACTAGCTAAACATTTTATTAGTTAACACTTTCTTGATAGCTCCATTAATAGCCGAGGTATACCCTGTTTTATCCAACCCTCTTCCCTCACTTTTCCCCTCCTCTTTAAAAATCCGTTTTTTTCAGGTCAATTGAGTCATTTTCATTTAAAAGGTGGCCCTCTATTGTTTCTTTTAAAACAATTGTCTTGGTGCTTAAAATTAGAATTCCGTCATTTTTTGGAGGGAAGTGGAGGAGGAGGAAATGTCAGACACCCCCAGGTCTCAGTTTTCAATTCTCTTTTAAGTGGGGAGGAAAACGTGCCAGAATGGATATTTTCTGATTCTGAAGAAAAAAAAAATATAGTTTGAATGATAGGGATTACGGTAGATGGGGTTACGGTAGCTAGTCCTTTGGTATCTACATAATAGTCAGTAATGAGTATGAATTGAAGGAACAAGTAGTTATGAAGTAGTTATACAGTGTCCTATGGTAGCTGGACCCCGGGATTACTGTAGTTACTCCCTAAAATCAGGTATCTTGAGTTACGGTTACAAGCTAGACCCCTCCTCTCTTTCGTATTTCAAAAAGCTCCATTTGACGAGTGAAAAAAGGATAAAAAGCAGAAAAAAAGAGAAGAGTGAAGGTCAGAGATTGAAGAGTAAAATGGCAGAATAAGATTTGATTGACTTGAACTTGTGTGAAAATTGGTCTGGCCCCTCTCTCCCAAAGAGATCAAGAAGCAGAAAAAGTTCAGAATTTTACATAACAGCTTGAAATTTTAATAACTAACTAGTTTAGCGCTATATTTCGTTAGCTAAGGCTTTTTGAATAGCTTTTAAGACAATCTAGTTATAAGAGCTCAAAGTTGAGTCCCGCTGACAGCAAGTGCGCTCCATTGATAAACCTTATATATCTCGTCTAGCGTAAATGCTATCAAAAAGTTGTCAATTAACAAAATATTGCTTTTAACATGTTGAATATATGATTTTATAATACAAAAAAATTTTTTTTCAAAAATGTAAGAAAAGTATGATCTAACTAATTTTCATCGCTTCATAACTATAGCTAACAACTATTTTTCAAGAAAGTTTTAACTATCTAAATACTCAACTTAATAAGTACTTTATTTTGTTAGTTGACACCTTTTTGATAGTTCTTACGGTAGCGGAGATAAGAAGGTTTGAGCGGTGCGTACCTCCTGCCACCTCCTTACCGAAAAGGGATCCCAACTTCAAACGTTTATAACTCCTTTGCTAGTGAAGCTATCAAAATTCTGTTAAGTAATAAATTTTTGGCTTGTTAAGGACTATTTTTTTTTGTTGTTTGATAGCTCTCACGGTCGCGGAGATAAAGAGGTTTCAGTAGAGCGCACTTCCCCCCTTACTGAAAAGGGAACCTAATTGTAAGTTCAAACGCTTATAACTCTTTAGCTAGTAACGCTATCAAAAATTGTTCAACTAAAAAATGTTAAGAATTTCAAAGGCTATCTATTTCTTTTAATCTTAAAACAGCTGACCCCACCTGGCATCATCATTTTAGCCGCCGAAGAGAGTGCAAAAGTGGCGGAAGTGTTGTTCATCTTGGTAGTGGAAATGAGAATAAAAACAAGATAGGGGGGCTCTTTTAATTGAATGAATGAATAATAAGAGAAGGAATAAGAAGAATCTCAAATACTTTTTTCTCTTTTTCTAGAGAGAGAGGAAAGTGGAAGAGGAATCCCGCTGTGTGCCCTCCTTTCGAAAAAAGGCCAATTTTCTTGGAAACACCTTTTTTGCAAAATGAAGAGAATAGAGGGGAGGGGAGGGGTTTATGAACCAAAACGGAAACGTGTCATTCTGAAAGAAGGACTGGTTCCGGGTGGGATTTTTGAGAACATTTTGGAAATTGGATTGGGGAAATTAAGTCTAGAACCTTTGAACTCTAGGAGGAAAAAGAGAGGGTCTTTGTACAAGGTCAAGGGAGCTTAATAGTCTCTAGTTATGTGGTAGATGGGATATGGAGAAGCTACTTACTAACCAATCTAAGTTTCATATAGTTAATATTTTCATTTTTCCCAAGGCTTATCATGAAAATTAATTGTTTAGGTATGTGAGGTAAGTACAGTAATCTTGGAAACTATTATATCAGATCTCTTTTCTTAATGGAAACAATTTTTCAACAAATTTGAATTTATTTCAATTTCAAAAAAAAATTGAAAATCTGAATTTTTGAAAAAAAAATTTTTTTTTTGAAAATTTTCAAAATTCGAGATTTCCTAACTAAAAATGTCGTCTTATTATTTTTTTTTTAGTATTTTCAAATTTTTATATCTCGGAAATACCGGATACCCGAAAAATCTGAATTTTTGGAAAAATGACAAAAAAATTTTTTTTTTGAAAATTTTGAAAATTTCAAAAATTCAAAATTTTAAAATAAAAACTTTTGTCTTATTATTTTTTTTAGTATTTGTAAATTTATTAGAACTCAAAAATACCGGAAATTCAAAAAAAACCGGGGAAATTCTGAACTTTTTGGAAAAATTTTTAAAAAATGTTTTTTGAAAATTTCAAAAATTCAAAATTTTACAATAAAAAATGTCGGCCTATTATTTTTTAATATTTTAAAAATTTATTTGATCTCGAAAATACCGGAAATTCAAAAAACGGGGGAAATTCTGAATTTTTTGGAAAAGTTAAAAAAAAAATTTTTTTAATTTTGAAAATTTAAGTTTTTCTAATAAAAAATGTCGTCCTATTATTTTTCAGTATTTCCAAATTTATTTGATCTCGAAAAAAATTGAAATTCAAAAAACCGAAAAAATTCTGAATTTTTGAAAAAAAATTTGAAAAAATTTTTTTTTGAAAATTTTGAAAAATTCAAAAATGTATAATAAAAAATGCCGTCTTGTTATGGATTCGAGGTACCGGTTCATCAGATAGCTGAGATAATACTGCCATTGAAATCAGCTCGCCGAGAGCTTCAAAATGAATATAATCATGACTAGGTTTGGTTCAATTTGAATATGACCATGAAAACTACCGTAACCCTGTATACGGTAGTTTTCAGGACTTTTAGCTATTTTATAAAAAAAGTAAACTATACATCGTTGAGCCATCGTAGTCTGAGAGCGATTTCTCAATATTATGTCATTCTTATTCCCTTTTTCTTATTATTTCTTCTTATTGTCGTTATTTAATTAGTGAGAGAGAGAGAGGGGATGATCAATGAGCAATAAACATATATCTTCTTTATAATTTATCTCTGAAATAAGCTCTGGTTTTTAGACTTTTCTCGTAGATTTTGAATGAGAAATTGAGAAATTTAGAAAATTATGAAAAAATTTTTTTTTGGAATTCGAAAAAAAAATTCTTGTTAATCCAGATAGATGAACGTAAAGAAACCACCAAATTTCACTATAATTTCATCAAAAATCAAAAAATTTTGGAAAAAAATTTTCCTAAAAAATTTGTTTTTCTAAAAATTATTTTCAAACTTTTTTCCGAAAATTTTTTTTTGAAAAATCTAATTTTTTTCTACAATTTCTTACTAGTCTAGTCAAATAAATAGTAAGAAAACCATTTAAACCCTCGAACTCCCGGTAATTTTTTTAAAAATAATAGTTTCCGAAGTCTAAAAATCAAATAGATTAGAGTCCAGACGCACACAACGAACAACTAAAATAAAAATGAGTGATGGGAGGGTTCGAATGGAAAAACATAAGGAACAGCATGAAGAAAGAAAATAACAAATTGGATGAGAAAGACCACATTTTATTGGGTCAATTTGTTATTTTTCTTCTGTTTTTTCTAGTTTTTCAGGGGGAGGCTAATGGAATTAGAGGAGAGTTTTCAGATGGTTTTTTTCTGGAATTCCCGAAAATAGAGACAGATATTAGATTCTGAGACGTCGTGTTTGATGATTTATGTGTTTTTGTAGAACGAAAAATTTTAAAAATAGAAAAAACCAATTTTTTTCGGAAAAATTAATTTTATATCGACTAATTTAGGTTTTAAAATACTAAGATTTCGAGTTTTTCTACTAAAAAAATCAGAAAAACTTGATTTTATTGTCAAAAAATGCGTTTCAAAGACTAGAAACAAGCTAGAAACCACGAGTTTCAAAAGTAGAGTCTGCAACCGCGCTCCATCGCTAAAAAGCGCGGAAGCTCAAATTTTAAGTGAAAAATGCCTGAATTTCAGAGTTTTTGCTTTATTTTTCGGCAAATTAAACTATTTTACTTATTTGAAAAATAATCTCCATTAATTTTTTCAATAAAAAATTTTTTCTCGAAAAAAATTTTTCAAGTAAAAAATTTTTTTAACTAATTTTTTTCTGAAAATTATTTTTCTCTTTTAGAGCGCGATTGCTGACTCTAGCTGAAACTTCCGTTTTTCAAAAATAATTTTGGAGTCCAAAGGTCAGTAAACGCGCTCCAAGGGGGCGGAGCTTACTATCAGCACGAAAGGGTGAATAAAAAAGGAAAACTCATTTCCTTCAAAAAAATACAAAAAACCGAGGAAAAAATTTTTTAAATATTAAAACCCCCTTGCCCAAAACCCCTTTCATTAAAAATCTTGGGGAAACAAAAGAAAATGAACTGAAAAAGAGGGGGGTGAATGTTCGAATGGAGAAGAAGAAGAAGAAGGGTTTTTTAAGAGTTTTTTGATTGATAGGAACAAGAGAGCATGTCTAGAAAGAAGAAGAAAGAAGGAAGATGCTCTCTTTTTGGACCCTTTTGACATGTTTCAATATGTGTCTACTATAGAGAGAGAAAAGGGGAAGAGTTTGAATGGGTTGGTTATGAAGTCTCATTTTTTAATTTCTTTTTTTGGGTTTTTAATATTTTTGATAAGGTAAAATGGGTTTTTTGGCTAGACTTTACTGGTCATTATTAAAAAATCAAAAACTACCGGTAGAAACTGAAAAAAAATTGAAATTTACCGGTGAAAAGTAGAAAAAAATTCGATTACCGGTAAAAGACAGCTAAAGAAAAATTTTTTTAACCGATTAAAACAGAAAATAAATAAAAACTACCGGTAGAAAATGGAAAAAAAATCAAAAGTTACCGGTGAAAACTAGAGAAAAAAATTGATTACCGGTAACAAACATCAAAAAAAAAACATTTTGTAACCGGTAAAAACAGAAACTAAATAAAAACTACAGGTAAATCCAATAAAAATCCAGAACTACCGGTAGAAAGTGAAAAAGAAATCAAAAATTACTGGTAAAACATTTTAAAAACTAAAAATCACCGGAAAAATCTATAAAAACCTTTTTAAAAAACCGGTGAAAACTAGAAAAAAATTTGATTACCGGTAATGAACAGAAATGATTTTTATAACCGGTAAAAATAGAAACTAAATAAAAACTACCGGTAGAAAATGGAAAAAAATCAAAAGTTACCGGTGAAAACTGAAATAAAAATTAAATTACCGGTAACAAACAGCAAAAAATTTTTTCTATAACCGGTAAAAATAGAACCTAAATAAAAACTACCGGTAAACCCTAAGAAAAATAAAAAATTACCGGTAAACCCTTTAAAAAATCAAAAATTATCGGTGAAAACTAAAAAAAAACGGATTTAAAAAATATATCGAATTTCAGAACAACGGTAACGCTTGATGCTCAGCGAGTGAATTTTTCAAAAAAACTCAATTTTTTATATTTCTCAAAAAAAAACTAGTTAAAGAAGCTGAAAATGGTTGATTTATTCCTACGAAAGACTAGAAGATGCTTGTTTTTTATTTATAAGAAGAAGAGGGGGGAATGGAATTCAAAAAAATAACAAACTGGAACTTTCTTCCGGATTATTTAATCCGAAGAAGGCGGAGGAAGTGAAGAAAGATAGTAAATAATATCACATTGAGAGCAGGTTTAGTGCATTTCTAGAAGAAAATATGGGATTTTTGAAATTTGAATTTCAAAATATAAATACATAGAGTATATTATAGAGTTGGGGTTATAAAAAGTACTCAAATTTTTCTTTTTTTAAAACATTTTTTGTTTTGAAAAAAATTTTTTAACATCAAAATTAAAAAATACATGTATATTTTTCAAAAAATTTTTTCAAACAAAATAATCGATTCATTGACCCGAAAATAACGTAAAATCTTCGAATTCTTGGCATTTTTCACTTGAAATTTGAATCCCCGCGCTTTTTAGCGATGGAGCGCAGTTGCAGACTCTACTTTTGAAATACGTTGTTTCAAGCTATTGAAACGTATTTTTTGACGATAAATTCTATTTTTTAGTAGAAAAATCGGTATTTTCAATTTTTTGTAAAATTAATATTAGTCGATATGAAATTAATTTTTTCGAAAAAAAAAATTTTTTTTTTCGAAAATTTTTTTCCATATTTTTGAAATTTTTCGTTCTACCAAAAATTATAAATTATCAAGCACGAGCTCTCAGAATCTAATAAAGATCTATTTTCGAAATTCTAGAAAAAATTTTCTATATATATTTTTGAGCGCTACTGTATCTATATTTACTAGGTAAGTGACTATAATTCACTAGCTAATTGTAAATTTTTTAGTATTTACTTAGCTACTAACTAAAAATAAGTTGCTAATTTTGAAGTTATTCCAAAAAACATGGATTTTTTACATTATAAAAAAAATTCTAACATTTCTAAAAAAAACCACATTTTCAAAAAAAATTCTAGAATGAAAAAAGACAGTATACCCACCGGAAGACTTGAAAAATAATGATGAATGAGTATAGAGGAAGTAGTAATCCTTATGTCGGAAGAGGGATCAGTTTAATGTTTCTTCCCCTTCCCTTTTTAGTATCAAATTTCTGAAAAACTCACACGAATTCACATTGTTTGTGCCCATTAGAAGGTCAGATTGGACGGATAGTTTGAAACGGAGCAGTTTGGCTGGTGGAGGGAGGTCAAGAAAAAGAAGTGTTGAAGGGGGGAATGGGAAGAAGAAGAATGACACGTGTATGCCAGATGACACATTTTCGCGGGTTTTTAGAGGAACGAGAGGGAGTCCTGGAAATGGCATATTTATGTGGTTGGAGGAGAAGAATGCCTAGAGATCCAAGTTCTTTTCTATGTGATATGGAATTTTGAAAATTCTTGTTTTTTAAAGGTTTTACCGGTCATTTTATGGAAAAATATTTTTAACACCTTGAAAAAAATTTTTTTTCCAATTTCAAACATAAAAAAGGGTAACAACTATGTTGGTTCACATTTTGACTAAATATGTGAGCCCTATAAATTATATATACAGTACCGACCAATAAGATATACAATTTCACATATTTGTCCATATCTCTCGTTGTAAGAATTGGATCAATATGAAATTATGATAGGATGTTCAGAATTGCGTACTTAAATAGCTAAACAATTTAAATTTTGAAAATATATCGAAAAAATCAAAAAAAAGTCAAAAAACCGAAATTGTGTATATTGTCTTCTGAGGTCTCCAAAGACCCAGAAGACAAAAACAAACAGGTGAGAAGCTGGTTTAATAGTTAATTAGAAAATATTTGGCATCATAAACACCCTAAAATATTTTTTGGATCGAGTCCAAAAGTGCCTGGACCACAGAGAATACATGAGATAGAGGGAAACTGAAGGAAAATTGGAACATATGAAGGAATTAATATAAAATCGATGTGAATGAGAAAGGGTAAACAAGGAAAGGACTAGATAATAGACTAGAGAAAATACCACTATGTTATAAACAAGAGGTGTGTCTAGATGGTCTGCTACCATAGGTTTATGACCCCTTATCCCCGGGGTATACTCTGGTTTTGGTAAGAGGTTTAGTTGCCCTGTTGTTTTTTTTTGAAGGTTCCAACAAGATCGTTTATTTCTTCTTTGGTGTTGAGGACCATGGCTTTTATATACAGTTTTTCCAGTTGATTTAGCGATTTTAGGTCATTTTCAGTGATTCTGGGTTTTTGGGCATCCGATTGCTTTGAAAAAAGTCTTTTTTTTCTAGAATTCATTCCCTTTTTTTGCTGATTTCTTTTGGTCCCGACTTTTTCTCATCTTTGCCTTCTTTATTTCGTAATTAAGTCATTTTTTTTGGGAGCCGATGATTTTTAGAGTCAAAAAACCATACCTTCTTGGCAATAAATGCTTCATTTTCAATTTTCTGAAGAGCTCTTTTCAGCTTTGAGAAAACTTCCAGTATCTTTTTAAGAATTCATAATTACTTCAAAAATTATTTATTTCTAGCAAGTACATAGTTCAAGTAATCAGTCCTATTTCTTCGGCTTCTTCCCTGGCTTCTCCTTCGACGGTTCAACCTTCAGTTTCGGTGGCGCTTTTGTTTTGGAGTTTCTAGATGATTTCTCAACTTTCGGGACCTTCTCCGACTTTTTCAAGGTTTGTTTCGAACCAGCTTTGGATTTCTTGGAATTTTTCTTCTGCTCTGAACTTCGGCTAACTTCTTTCTTCTCGCCCAGTTTCTCTGCGTCCTTCATATTCAAAGTGCCACTGGTGGATGGTTCGTCTTTCGTTACATCAAGCTGAAATCAATGTTGTTTGAGATTAAAGGAGGACTTAAGTTGATTTCAATAACTTGCATATAGATGTAGTTTTTAATTCTGAACACTTTTTTTGTTGACAACTTTCTCTGAAAATGCCTCTAAATGTCTCAAAAACCGGTTTGAAATGCAAACATTTGATTATTATGGAAGAGTTTTCTCAACCTCGGCCACAGGGTTTTGGGACGCCCCAGTCGCTATTTTTATTTGTTCTTTGAAGTGTTATATTCTTATTGTATATATCTTCTCATTAACTCCGAAAAAATGGGAAAAATAGCCACTGGGGCGTCCCTAAACCCCGTGGCCGAGGTTGCCAAAAAACTCTTCCACCATGATCATATCTCATTTCAAGCCGGTTTTTGAGGCATTTAGAGGCATTTTCAGAGAAAGTTGTCAACAGAAAAAGTGTTCAGAATAAAAAACTACATCTAATTTCAAATTATTGAAATTAACTTCAGTCCTCCTGGCAAACCAACAAACCTTTTCTTCGGTCGTTGTGAGATTACTCTCTACCTCCATCGGGTGCTTCTTGTTCCACTCATCAATATATTCCATCATTTCTTTGTAAAGAGCCTTTATATTGGTTTTCGCTATTCTCTTTTTATCCTCTTCAGCATTTTTCTCCGGACTATTAGCAAGTAAGACGTCCAGGTGTCTAAGCAACCAGGAAACGATCTCGTATTCTTCCAATTCCTGAACATTTCTCCTTTCCATGATTCCTTTTGTTAGGCACTGCTGAATGTAAAGCGCTTGAACAGGTTTCTGAACTGCATAGCATCGACGATCTCTCAACATAGTCAGAACTGAAAACTGCTGATTTTGACATGATCTAGAGATCATCGAAACTCACTGCCGGAAGTTTTGACGTGGTCATAAAGACTTTTTTCGAGTCCGTAGAAAATGCCGACAAGAGTTCCGGTTCGGCCGACGCCAGCAGAGCAGTGGACGAAGAAATCACCTTTCTAAAAAATGGTGGTTTTTCTCGGCGAATCATTCCAAGTAGACTTACTTTATATTGCTCAACCCAAAATTTGTACATTTCAAGACACACGTCTGGCGTGTTTGGTACCAAGGTGTCGGGCCATCCGATATACTTTAGAATATCGTGATTCATCGTCTGTTTTGTCTCGCTAAAAAATCATTGTTAAAGGAGGATTGAGGTGGAATTTGATAATTTGTATATAGATGTAGTTTCTCATCCTGAACACTTTTTCTGTTGACAACTTTCTCTGAAAATGCCTCTAAATGCCTCAAAAACCGGCTTGAAATGCGATGATTATTATGGAAGAGTTTTTGCAACTTCGGCCACGGGGTTTTGGGACGTCCCAGTGGCTATTTTTGTTTATTCTTTGAAGTTTTAGATTTTTATTTAATATATCTTCTTATTAACTTCGAAAAAAGGAGAAAATAGCCACTGGAGCGGTCCAAAACCCCGTGGCCGAAGTTACAAAAAACTCTTCCATAATTATCAAATGTTTGCATTTCAAGTCGATTTTTAAGGTATTTAAAGGCATTTTCAGAAAAAGTTGTCAACAGAAAAAGTGTTCAGGATTCAAAACTACATCTATATACAAATTATTGAATTCCACTTCAGTCCTCCTTTAATGATGGGCGAAGGGTATAAGAGGAGATGAGAAACATACGTATTCGTGATTTTTAGCTTGTAGAGCGTGAAATCATCACCCGAGAGGCCAGGTATTTTTGTGAACACTTTCAGGCACTCGACCAAGTAAATCCCGTATCGCCTCGTTTCGCCTTCCTTCTGAGGATAGTAGAAAGCACACTTCTCTTCTCCTTTTTCTATCTCGTTACACAATTGGAAGGAAACGACCGGCTTGTTACGGAAAATAGCGGCGTGTTGCTTCGGGCACGTGTCCTTTTTTGTGATAGTCACTCCATCCACCACTTCTGTTTCACCTCCCCTCAGCGGTCCCTGAGTCATTGAAGCCACCGATCCGTTTGGCATGTCTAGAAAGTTTCCGTGAATGAATTTGTCATTCTTGAATCCCTCAATCGGTATCATATACATCCTTTTACAGAAGACTGTTTGGTATCTGAACAAATTGAGTTGACGACTTGAAAATGTCTTCTCTCAACTCACCGGCATTCTTCTCTGTCTTTTTCATTTGTATGTTCAGCTTCGGTGAGATTTCTGGTATTAAATCCACCTAAAAGTGCGAGATCTTCTCTGAGCACTCCGAGCGGTGAATCGCCAACAATCATTTTTTCTTTGAATCGTTGCACCTCAAGCTTCAAGCCTAGGAATGGTGCTTTGTAATTGTCGGGTTCTGAAATTAAAATTTGATGAGTTAAGCACCTTTCACCACCACTTACTTGGTTTTTTCTCCTCAAGTTCTTTCTTTTCTTTTATTATTCTCTCTAGCTGATCTTCCTCCTCTTTTATCTTTGCTCTCAACTCTAATCTATACGCTTCTCTCTCCTGATCATTCTCCTCTTCCTTGTTTCCCTCCTTCTTCCCTCCTTTGTTGGTTCCCTTCGTCTCATCATTGCTATTCGTTTTGTCATCACCGGCATGTTTTTCGTCATTGTTGCCACCGTTTCCATCAACTCCATCCTTCTTCCCATCACTTTTCTTCTTCTTTGGATCATCTGAATTACCATTATTTCCATCCGGATCCTTATTTTCCTTTGGATCCTTCGGATCATCCTTCTTTCCCTTTGAATTCTTCAGATCCTCCTTCTTCCCTTTCGATTCTTCCGAATCCGTTTCCCCAGTCTCTAGATCAATCACTTTATCGCTTCTCTTTTTCCACCAACAACAGTATAAGAGAATTGCAATGATGAAAAGGATGACAAAAGCACCTATGACGATACACGCATACTCTCTGAAATTTAAAAGTACACTTTGTTTTTTCTATTTTCGACTTACATAGCTCCCAATTTTTTTGGCGCTGCATCCCAGTCGTCGGAATCATCTGGCTCCGAAATAGTTTTAGCATATTCCACGAAGAACTTATCCATTGCAAGAAGAGACGGCATGGCATCGGCGATTTTGAATCGGGCGAAATTGAGATCAAGTGCTTCGAGATCGTCATCAAATGGGAGTTTCAAAGATTCAGCTGCCTCTCGAAGTATCATCATATCGATATCAACCCCTTTTACTTTGGAAGCTTTCTCGAGAATCGGCTGGAGGCTATTGAAATCAGCAGTGCTTCTTTTGTCTCGACCATCTAGAGAAGATATGAATTCATCGATACTTTTGAAGACTTCTGGTAGTTGTTGAATTTCCTGAACAGCTTTTTGTTGTGGAGCACTCAAACTTCCAGCATTCTTCAGCCCTTCGACCAAGTCATTCAGCTTTCCCTTAGCCTTCACCGCCTTCGCAATTGCATCCAATCCCTGAACTCCTAGGCCAAGCTTCTGAGAGACTTCTTCAGATTTGGGAAAAGCTTTTTTCAACGCTGTCGCTTCGTGATTCTTAATATTCTTGAATTTCTCAGCTTCCGTCTTCACTTGGCCTAATTTTGGTCCCGATTTGATAATCGAGTCGATTGTAGACTTCGCGTTGGAGTCTATCGAGAAGGTCTTCTGGAGTGCTTCAATCGTCTGCTTCACTGGTTGACCTATAGTATTTAATGAAAAAGGGGGAATTTTTAATTATAAATTACCTTGAGCCTTGATTCCAGCAAGACAGGTGAATAGTCCAGTGTATTCCGGAGTGTTGACATCCTTCTGGTAGGTTGAAAGAGTGTCCAACTGAGTTTTCACCTCCCCAAGCGAGTTGTTGTTTGTAATGAAGCTTAACAAAGAATCCACATCGGCTGTCAAATTCTTCATATTCTGCTCCAGCTTTAGGATCCCTTCGTCGCTTTTCAGAATTCCAATCGTCTTCAAAGCCAAGTTTTTCGCCTCATCATCCGACAACTTTTTTGTATCAAAGTGAACTTTCAATGCACTGAGATCCTTGAATTGATCCATGTACCCAAAGCCACTGATAGCCGACACTTCCTGGTTCAGTTTCTCCATGACATTCTGCACATCTTTCAGCTCTTTTTCAAACGATTTCGGATACTTCACCGACGTGTCACAAGTCTTTAGCTCATTGACAAGTCCAGGTATCTCGGCAGCCAATCCGGAAATGTCTCCGAGTTGGAGGCAAGTGTTGACGACTTCATCGACCGATTTCCGGGTGTTTTTATCTTCTAGACTTGACCACAAATTCTCAACTGATTTCAGTTCAGTGGCAAGAGAAATAGACAGCAAAAAGGCTTTTTCAAGGTTAGGAGTGACCAGATCATGGTTTGGAATCCTCTCGATGACCCAAGGGGTTCGGAGGAAGCCATTTAGAGAGACAAGGTCAGACTGACCAGATGGGAGACCAGGAATATATTGGAAAGGATGATGGAATGATGGTTTCCGGCTGGTTACTAGATCCCGAATTGCCATGAAACTCAAGCGGGAAGCCTCAACAGATTTGGAGATTTCCAGCAGGTTGTTGATATTTTTCTGAAGGTCAGCAACGTTCTGATCAGTGAAGGCAGGCAGGGAATTCATGGCGGATCGAAGACTGTCCTCTTTGATCAGATCATTTAGGAATTCCGAAGCTTCTTGGATCTTTTTCGCATTTGCTAATCGACTGAGAGTAGCATCAAAACTATTAGCAGCAGACTCCAGTTTCGTCAAGAAGGTTGTGATTGTGATCATAAAACCAGAAGCGGAGTCTATATCTGCCGGATTGGTCCCTTTCAAGTCTTTTAAATTTGTGTTCAATGTATTCACAGTCTTCTTAATATCAGCAAGAGTGTTTTTCAAGTCTTCGAGACCCTGCACCCCCTTCAACACCTCCTCATACTCTTTCAATCCAGGGATAATCGACAAATCCTTCGATCCTTTGATTCTCATCTCTTCCAGCGCCAGAATTCGTTTCTCAATTTGCACTGCTTCATCAGGTTTCTTCGTAGACAATTGTTCCAAATTCTGAAGTGCCGCTTCGATCGCTTTGCTATCCAGCAGGGCAATACTCTTCGGTTTCACAGAACCCATACGGAGGAGATCAGGAATAATGGAATACGCCTGGATAGAGCCATCGATCAGTCCGATTTCCATGTGAATTGCAGAGGAGATACTGGCGATCGCTTTGAAATTGCTGACTGTCTCAGAGAAATCGTTTCCTGGAAATTATAGTTGGTTGTAGTGGATTTCGAAAGGATATTCTCACCTGAAGAGCGATGAACACGTTGAGATTTTGAGTAGCTGTCGATACCAGTGGCGTTAAGGAACAAAAGAAGAGCCAAGAACATCCATTTTCTATTTGAAGAGCTAAAATTCTAATTTTTTCAACTGAAAACAATGATTTAAAACCAACTATTCGGTGTAAAAACCAATTCTGGGAGTTCGTTTTTTGTGTCTCCGGAGTTTCACTTGTTCTAAAAAAATTGTTTATAATGTATCTTTTTTTTAAATAATTTACTTCGAAGACGATACGGAGTACGCCTCGAGATAGTTCTGTCGGTCCTGGAAAAAGAGAGAGAGGTGATTACTGTAACCTGGGTCTTCTTACATTTTTTATGTTAGCTTTTTTGCACCAACAAAAATGTGTACTTTTGCGACAGATTTGTCGACAAAAGCAGATAATGAATTTCAAAAAGAGTTCGGGCGATCGTGGAGAGTCGGGGCGCCACGTGGCTGTCAATAGAGCAGTCAGAACAGGGAGTTCCACGTGGAAATTATATTTTTGAGGGGTTTTCAATTTTTTTTTTTTGAAATTACGTCAATTTAAAAATTCTTCTAGAACCTTCCAAGAGCTTCCAGTCGCTTTTTCACTCTGTAACCTCAAAAAACCCCCCAAAAAAGAGGTAGTTCCTACTGTATTTTCCATTATTTTCAGTTTTTTCCGTAGTTTTTATTAAAGTTTCTGTGCCTTTACATTTTTCTCCAGGTTTTTGTTCACTTTTTCACCTGAAACCTGTTCAAAAAAGTCTCCAGATTACGGTAGAAAAAACGTAGTTTTCAGGACACCAAGCTCCGCCCCTTAGAGAATCAACGAAAATTCTGTAAATCGTATTTTCCGAAGATTGAGAAATTTATATAAGAATTTTCTCAATTTTTTTTTCGAGACTGCTTTAAATCATAAAAATGATTTATTTTTAACAAAAAAGGTTCAAGTGTTCAATCATATTTCTTCTTCGACTTCTTCTTCTTCATTCGATTTCTGTTCCCCAGTTCTTCCACTGTTGCCTTTGTCGAGGACCATTTGACAGATCCCCTTCCGTTTCCTCTTCAGTCTCAAAATCCTGTTCAGTTGATAGAGTCTTCGAGTTTTTAGAGGTGCACTTCCTATGTCTCCGGATTTTTACTAGTTCTGAAAAAAATGATTGAATAAATGTCCTGTTAGAATGAGCTTACTTTTAAAACGATTCGAAGTTCCCAACGAAATAATTCGGTCGGTCCTGGAAAAAAGGGGATTACTGTAGCCTTCGTCTTCTGAACTTACATTTATTTTTTGTTAGGTTTTTTTTTGCACTAACAAAAAATTTTTATTTTTTCGACAGATTCGTCGACAAAATTTAGAATTAATGATTTTCGGAGGGAGTTCGGGCGGTCGGGGAGAGTCGTGGCGCCACGTGGTTGTCAATAGAGCATTGGAAAGGGGAATTCCACGTGGAAATTATTTTTTGGCGGATTTTTGAATTCTTTTTTTTATTACGTCAAAATTAAATTTTTTTTGAATTTCTACCCGAAAAATGGGTCTGAAAAATGAGTTTTTCTGAGAACTGATCGGTGAAACGTTCTGAAATATTGCTATTCAACCAGAAAATCTAATAAATTCTAGAAAAACGCGGCACCAAACCAAAAAAAGTAGTCAATATCAAATTTTTTGGCGGACGATGTCTGGTGGAATTTTCTAGAATTTCTTTGGATTTTTCTCAAAGAAAAGAAGAAAAAGACCAATAGTTTCAATAGAAAATTGAGTGAAAACCAAATATTTTTCGAATTCTGATCACTAGATTTTTCTCGAATCTTTCGAGACTATTCTGAAGAAAAGCCCACCCAAAAAAAAGAAAAAAAAACCAATTTTTCAATAAAAAATAATTTATTCTTCAATAAAAATTGCTTGATTCTGTGTAAATGGCCATCCAAAATTCTGACTTGAATAGAACTATTGTTTTCGAAGACTCAACTTCCCGCTTTTCTGAAATTCTTCATTTATTATGAAGAAAAGGAGGACACGCTGACGAAAGTGCTTAACGATGTTGAATCGAAATGGAATTCCTTATTTGTTTCATCTAGTGTCTCAAGAATAGCCGATGCTTATCTGGGAGTCGCCGAGATTCCAGAAGACGTCAAAAAAGTCAGTGATCAAATGGAGAGCTTAGCGAAATGCGATGATGATAGAGTACCAGTGACATCCGATATTACCGAACTGGACGTGGTCAGCAAAAACATTCGAAATCTTAACAAAAAAATGAAGAAGCTGAGCTCATTGGAGTACACAAAAGAACTAAAAGATATGAGTGATCTGAAATCGATTCTGGATTTGAAGGGAAAAACACTCGACAAAGCTCTTGCCACTCAAATTGTGAAAGATATGAAGGCATCGAAGAAGTACCACGACGTCCTGGAAACCTTGGATAAAGTGAAAGAAGATCTTCCTAAAGTGAACAGTCTGGTCACCGAATTACCTCCTTTAGCCACTCAAATTTCCCAAAAATTCAGCAATTATCTGATTTCCTAACTCACTTTTCTCTGCCTTTTCTTTCGTTTCATCTGACACTACTACATTTAACGAGGGTAGCAAGGAAGAACCATCGCTTGAACTACTTCTTTCGTTTTTGCTTCTGCCTTGGTGGCCCCGTTTTTTCTTCTTTTGACGGTGTTGCTTCTTTTTGCCTCCTCGTTTCCCCTTCCCACCATTTTCTTCACCTCCACTGCTCAATCCGCTCTCCGAATCATCATCCTCTTCGATTTTATTTCGACAACAACAACAAAAATAAACAGCAGCCACTATAACAGAAGCCACTATAACGACAAATACCACGGTCAAAAATAGATAACTGAAAAATTAAAAATGAATATTTTAGATCTTGAATCCATGACTCACAGAAGATACCACCAGATACTCGTTGCTTCTGTAGTTGTCTCAGCTTCTCCTGGAGTGGTATTGACTATCGGTGGGAGGATCTTTGGAGCAGATTTCGGTTGAGACATCTCGGTAGCATATTTCTCAAAAAACTGATCCAGAGCAGTCAGAGAAGGCACTACATCTTCAATGTGGAATCTGGCAAAGTTGAGATCCAGTGTCTCTAGATTATCGAATGCTTGACCAGGGACTAAGTGATTCAAGGCTTCTCGAAGTGTTCCCGTATCTATTTCAATCCCTTTCACTTTAGATGCCTCCTCCAAAACAAATCGAATGGGTTTGGAATCGGCATTTTTTTTGATTCGACTATCCAGAGCTTTCAGAAAATCATTGATGCTTTTGAAAACGTCTGGAAGTTTCAGAATCTCCTGAAGACCTTTTTGTTGATCAGGATTCAGAGTATCAATCGGAATATCCTTCAAAGTGTCGTTCATCAAAAGAGCCAACTTATCCTTTGCTTCGAAGACCTTCAGAATAGCAGTAAGCCCTCGAACTCCCATTCCTAGCTTTTCCATCAGATCCTTGAAGTTTTTCGGGAAACCGATTTTTGAGGCATTTAGAGGCATTTTCAGAGAAAGTTGTCAACAGAAAAAATGTTCAGAATTAAAAATTACACCTTAATTCAATTTTTTCAATTCCAGTTCAATCTTTCTACAAAAATAAAATTTCAAAAAATTGTCAACTACAAAAATGAGATTTCTGTAATGTTCTAGAGCATTTTGAAGTTTTCTAGACACTCTAAATGTTGATTCTCGTTGGTTGATATTATTTTATGAATACATTTTTAGAATCAGCTAAACCGAAAACACCCAAAGTTGATGATCCCAAAATTTTGAACAATGAAAAAAAAGAGGAGAAAAAAAGTAAGACGGTGGAAAGTAAGGTGGAGAAATCGAAAAAGACGGAGGAGAGTAAGGAGAAGAAAAAACCCGAGACCCCAAAGAAGAAACCAGAAAAGAAATCAGAGGAAAAGAAAAAGCCGACTCCAATCAAACCAGTGAAGGAAGGAGGGAAAAAGAAGAGCAAAACAAAAAGTATGGAGGCTTCAACTAAGAATCAAAATACGCTATCAGAGAAAGGAGCAGAAAAGAAAACCAAAAAACAAATTTACCCCACATTGGGGAAATATGGCTACGAGATTCCAAATGAGCAGAAAGGTGAGCTGTTGGCAGGAGATTTAAGTTCTGAATCTGAAATACAGTAGCGTTCAAAGGAAAGTGGTTTTAGGACATTTTCAGGGGTCTAGTGCTCGGATATTGAGTTTCCGATTGCTTTGAATTTTTTTGAAGTTAAGAACAGGCGGAGAACTTTGTATTCACACTATTTTCAAAAAACACCTTATTCTTTTTTTATTGGACTTGAATTTACCCCAATTTCAGTACTTACAGTACTCCAAAAAAGGGTGTCTCTTAGAATTTCTTTAGTAACAAGAGAGTGAGGTATTTTTTGAAAATGCTGTGAATATAAAGTTGTTTATTAAGGTCAGTTCTAAGACTCCAAAAATTTTCAAAGCAATCGGAACCCCAAGAACCAAACACCAGACCTCTGAAAATGGTCTAAAATCAATTCAAAAAACAAGTGTTCTATATGATTTTGAAGGCTACTGTATCTGCCGAAAAACTGAATCAACAAACTCTGTTGAAGATCAAATTCAGAAGAACAAAGAAAACGGTTTTCAGTGAAAAATGACAATCTTTTCGGAATCTTCGAAAGTATGACGGAAGGAATACGCTTAAGTCTCGCTGGGAGCGAATATGCTGATGACTTCATAACGAAGGAATTTATCAAACCGTGGAACCAGCGTGAGAACGAAAACAGAAGAGACTTAGTTTCGAAGATGAACACGAACTACGACCAAAGACGTGAAACAGACTTGTTTTGTGAATATGAGACAATGGTTGAGCTCACCGGTTTCGATGATCCGTACGTCAACATTAGTATCGTTCGGTTCAAAGAAATATTGCCGAACAGAAAGGAGAAACTATGGCTTCCCGCTCAGGTTAGTCGTTTTTCTTGCAACTTCAAGCTTAAAAATTTGATTTCAGAACCCTTTGGATGGGAGAGACTACGAAGAGTACGGTAAGAATCCAAGGCATTATAAAAAGAACACGATAGACAAGCATTTGGCTGTGATTTTTCAACAGAAAGTCGGCTTAGTCATTCAGTTGAAACCATTCGAGAGTAAAGGTGAGCAATAGAACAACTTTTCTTGAAACCATATTTTTCTGGTTTCAGATGGCAAAAGGATATGTGCGAGATTCTATTCTGAGTATGAAAATGGTACGATGCCATTCGTGAAGTTCCAAACAAAGACGATCAAAAAGACGGTAGGCGTCAAAGAATTTACCAATTCTCAAAAGTTCACCAAGTATACGGTTGAACTGAAAGACCAGTGAGTTCGAGCTACATATCCGGAACTTTTGGAAAGAGGGGAGGTTCCGTTCGGTTTCATAATTCCGAGAAAAAACTCTTGGCTCTGTTGTAGAATAGAGGTTCTTTAAAAGATTATTGATTCTCCAACCTGCATGAAAAGAATAGGGGGCCCTTTCGTCAGGTCATAGAGAACCACAGAGAAAAGAGGTCTCTTCAGAAAAAATCTTCCGCCTCATTAAAGGAGGACTGCAGTGGATTTAAATTATTTGAATTTAGGTGTAATTTTTAATTCTGAACACTTTTTCTGTTGACAACTTTCTCTGAAAACACCTCTAAATGCCGTAAAAACCGACTTGAAATGACAACCAATAGAGACAACCCCGTTTTGAAAAAAAAAAATGGAAAAAACGTTTTTTGTCTGAAAGGCGTACAAAAAAGAAAATGATAAATATGTTTCTAGACAAACAAAAGAAACCCATGTATTCGATGTGCTCCTCCACGACTGGCTGAATCCCGAGGAGACAGCAGATCCAACCGACGGCAAAGAGTTGATCAAGTACGCCGATGGGTATAATTCGAACATAATGGTTCAGTGTTTGAATGGAGTCAGAGCTACTGGAACGTTGCTCGCCGTGAAACAGGCCTACGTAACTCTCGCAACACATCAATACATCACAAGTTTGGGTGACGGTAGGCTGATTAGCATATATGAGAAAAAATGAGTTATTTGCAGTCGTCCGAGTTGTACGTTCTTATCGACGAATTGCGGTGCAAGGAGTCGCCAACGTGCTCTACCTGTCACTCTGTATTATGCTCAAAATAATGGAGATGCGAGGAATCGGTTGCCGTCAATGTTTCCACGTCATTCAATTCTCGTTGAATCGATTTATGGAGGGGGAGTATGACCTTTCAAAAAAAGGCGATAAAAAGGAAAAAAGGGTCTATCAAGCTTATTATAAAGAGGAAATAAAAATGGACGAATACTGTAATGATGCCCGCGAAAAGTTTGAGGAAATGGCAAAGGCGAATCAAGGGAAACAAGGAGACGTGTCGGATATCGACGACGATTTTCCAGATTTGGATAAATCGGAGCGGAAGGAGGTTCCAAAGGAGGTACCGAAGGAACAGGCGAAGAATGAAGAGGCAGAGAACCCACCACCGCCACCACCTCCGCGTGAAGAAGGAGATGGAAAAGAAGGTGGACCGGAAGGAGAGAAGTGAACATATTCTCTTGTCGAATAAATTTGAAATGCCTTAATTCTGAAAGGTTTATTGTAGTTTTGGTGCAGGGAATTTCGACGCCCCGCCCACTTTAAATCGGGTGCTCACATATTTTTTCTCTGGTTTTTAGGCATTCTGACCCGTTAAAAATGTCTTCGAAATACGGTAGAACTTTCATGATTTTTGTTCTGGAATCTTTAGCTCCGCCCATTTTTCGAGCATTTCTCAAAAAACTGGTTTTTATCAGAACGAGCCAGTGGAATTTTCTGGAAACTTGCCAGAAAACTCTGGGAAATTTTTTAAAAAAGCTCATAATTTCTAAAAAAAAAAAAAATTCTGATCGCTAGAATTTTCTTGAAATTCTCTCGACTTTTCTGAAAACTAAGACCCTAAAAAAACAAAAAAACAGATTTTTCAATAAAAAATAATTTATTCTTCAATAAAAATTGCTTGATTCTGTGTAAACGGCCATCCAAAATTCTGACTTGAATAGAACTATTGTTTTCGAAGACTCAACTTCCCGCTTTTCTGAAATTCTTCATTTATTATGAAGAAAAGAATAAAAGAAACACTTACATGAGTCCCTTTGAAATCATTTTCTTCATATCAATCGAATTGGAGACTCGTCTCTTTCGATTCTTCCAGCCGGAGGAGGGAATCATCAGATAGATAGGAACAGGATGTGAAACTGAATTTTTTTCCGAAGAGGGAGGAGGGGAACAATAAGAATAATTAGGGGTACGGGGTCAGGGTTACGGTAAAAAATTTATATTTTTCTTCTTTTTTTTTATTTTCAGAACTCCGTCAAAAATTTCATTTTATCAGCTTCCTCCCATCATCTGAAAAGGAAAATATTCAAATTCGCCCCATAATGCAAGTATGCTCCATTGAGAAACTGTATTTATCTCCCAATCATTTTGTTATTTAAAATTTTGGCTCCGCCCACTTTTCCGTAATTAACGAGAAAGGCACAAACCGTTTCTAGAAGACTGTCTGCTAGCTATTATAAGCCCCGCCCCTATACCCCTAAAATTGGATCTGTTTTCAAGGATTTCCGAGGCCCGAAAAATTTCACGATGATTAGGCTCCGCCCATTTTTAAAGCCCCGCCCACTTGTTTTTTGAAAATTTCTGTGGAAACAGTAGAAAGTGGGGAGTGCTTCAAAAATGGGCGGAGCCTAATGAGTGATTTTATTGAATCGATAAACTTTAAAAAAAAATCATTTTAATTTCCAGGTTTTCTGAAAATAATTTCATTTTAGCTCCGCCCATTTTTCAGATGAAAACGTAGAATCCGAGCGAAATAAATTCCAAAATTCTGAAAATCAAATACACCAAATAGACGAATTTTTTGAAATTTTTGTGATTTTTTGCCGGAAAAAAAGAATGCTGAATCTCGGAAAATCAAGTTTTCATCAGAATCTCTTTACCATCTAGACCGACCAATTCTGATGAACACTTGATTTTTTGAGCTCTATCTTTCCTTTTTTCCAGTAGAAATTCGAAAAAAGATCATTTTTAGAGAACTGACTACTGTATTGACAGAAGAAAGCATTTTTTGGAATTCTGAACCCCTTTTTTCCTTAATTTGAATAGTCCAGAACCGAATAAAGAACTATCTACTACAATAATTTATTAAAAAAAGAAGAGCTCTTCTCAATCCAGTAGAAAACATGTCATTCTCCTTCGTTTTTCGTCTCCCCCGATTCTCCCTCTCTCAGCCGAAATCTCCACCATATTCCATTTGATCTGTATGTCCAGATATCCAGTGATTAGAGGGAATTGTAAGTACTGAAATGATGGAGACTGGATGAGACAGAGGGACTCTGGATACTTACTGTTAACGGGCACATCGATCTCTGTCATTTCTGCTGTCAGAACATTCGAGAACTGATTTCTCCCCCTTTTCGAGGAGGACACATTGACATTTTAATGACCCCCGGATTCAGGATTGTCACGTTTTTATCATTTCTTATCTGATTCGGAATAAGAAAATGAACTTGAGAAATAAATGACACGTGGATTTACAAATATTCTGCAAAATACACAGAAATATGCTGAAAAGTGGCTCATTTTCCGCGCTTTTCCTAGTAAATTTACCGGAAAATAGCAGTTTTCGAAGGAATAGTCTCTCTTATTTGTTTTTGTATTTATCGAATATTTTGCCGGTGAAACATTAACTATTTTTCGGGAAACTTTCAAACCGAACTTTTAAAATAGCAATAAAACCCTTCAGAATCGCTGAAACCAACTAAAAGTGAGCTCGTTTATAGAGTAAAATGTGATTTTTTTAAAATTTTTATGACTAGAGAATAAGAGTTTTTTTTCATGTGAAAAACTGTTCAGAATGGAATAAAATCATTTGGCAGCGAGAGAAAAAACTTGTTATAAAAGTAAATCGTACTTTTTTCACTCTAAATACAAGCTTTTTTCTATTTTTCCCAGTTTTATAACCTGTTCAGAAAGTTTTCGAATTTCAAAATCCCCTTATTTCTTAATTTCCAAAGAAAACCGCGATTAAATAGTCTGATTCTAGCGGTTCATTCATCAAATCTGAGCAACATGGAAGCAGCGAAAATCTAGACGACTGTTTTTTTAAGATTACTGTGGATTTAGATGAAATGCTTCAACTACATCACAAATAAACTCTGTTCCGAGGCGTTTCTAACGATTTAAACAAAAAATGCCTTTAAAAAATTTATTTATTTAAAAAAAAGGGGTGTACTTCTTAGCCGACTGCAACCGTCCGTTTCCGAAAGGCTACAGTCGTTGCCTCCTTCTACGCCACGAAGAGGCGAAGTACGTGTAGAAGGGTATTTTTATAAGGGAATCAAAGGGAGTCAAGAGGCAAGAAAAAGATGATAGATTCGAATAACAAAAAGGCGACGTTAGTAACTGCGCCGTTTTTAAACGTTATGCTTTAAAATCGATGGAGCAGACCTGATCACGTCACCTATTGAAATGGTAATAATCAACTCACTTTCTCCTTGTATCCGGTAGATCCCTTGGCTCCGGCTCTTTGTGACATAAAATGACTGGAAGAGTCGACTAGGTATCTGAAAAAATTATGAAACAACCGGAAAAAAATCGATTTTAAAATTAGAAAAAAAGGGGTGCTCGGCTCGGCGATTCGTGTGGACTTGACGGCTTCACTCAACGGATCATCACAGCTATTTGACTTGACTGATGGCTTGATTTCTGCAAAAAAGATGATTAATCACCGCTAAAATAAAAATAAATATTTTTCTGGTTTTTTCCATTTTCCTCGGGGATCTTTAAAGTTGCGAGTATCAAAATAGGCTTTTTGACCCTTAATGAAGCTTCAGAATCTCAAAAATCGATTATTTTAACGTCGAAAAACGAATTATTCAAATTGGAATTGTTATATTGATCTATTCTTCTGGGGATCTCCAGCCACCTGCAAATGCGAAGACAATCCATAACTAGAGAGCGTGGAGACCGAAAGAGACGCAGACAATCCCCATTGTTCTCCATTTGATCTACCCCAGTGCGCGAACCACCAAGCCCCGCCCCTTTTGCCTATATAAGGCCGAGATTTCCCTCATTCATCGGGTTCTCTCTTTCGTTTCGCCAGTCGGGTAGTCCCGAGCGGTGTAGTTTTGTCCTCGAGAGAACCCCAGCCTGTTTCGGTAGCGTGAAGCGGCACTAAGCATTCGGTCCTCGCTCAGCTAGTCGGGCTACTCCTGACCGGCACTTACCCCATTGAGCAAGCCTGTTTCGGCAGCGTGAAGCGGCACTAAGATTCGTTTTCTCAAAGCTCAGCCTGTTTCGAGTATCTCTTGAAGCGGCAATGACATTCCTTCGAGCTGTGTGAGTCGGGACTAGCCCGATGAGCACCAGGTCCTCTCCGTTGCTCCGCCAATCAGGCAGTCCTGTGCGGCATTGACTTTCCCATGGAGCCAGCCTGTTTCCTCAGTGTGAAGCGGCACTAAGTTCGGTTTCTTCTACACGTACTTCGCCTCTCCGTGGCGTAGAAGAGGCAACACTCTGGGCAACCAGGTGGCTAAGAAGTACACTCTAGGGGTTCTTTTAGTGACTGCGAAACAACAAGGATGGTCGGGTCAGCGACCAGGACGCCTGAGAGAGCAACCGGGACAGCGACCAGGATCGTGGGATCAGCTACAGTGACAGCGACTAGGATGGTCGGGTCAGCAACCGGGACAGCTACCAGGACGCCTAAGACAGCAACCGGGACAGCGACCAGGATCGTGGCACTTGGATGGTTCGGTCAGTGCAACCAAGCTGGTCAAACGAGCGGAGGTCGTCTAGAATGGCAAGTCGGTTGAAACGAGATAACTAAGGTTAGTTAACCCAATATCTTTAATTAAATGAAAAATGAGAATTTTTAGATCGGATTGCCTAGACGGATAGAAGCAGATTCAGAAGAATCTAGACACAACTGCGAGGCAGGTTGGAGAACAAAGACTCGGGATTCCCCGCTTGGCAATCACCAGCTTCCGATCGACGATTCAGAAGGCCCCGCTGTTTTTTATTTGATCTGCGGCTTTCAGGGATCTTTGCGCCGACTTCAGACACTTTTCGCATGTTTCTAACCGCTTTTGAACGTTTTTTAAGGCTGGTTTAGATTTTCTATTATGTCCTGAAGCGCTGCATGCCTAGTTAAAAATTAGAATGTGCCGGAATAAAAAAGAAATCGCTAAATAAGCGCGCTAAACAGAAATTCAGCGAACGCAATGTCTGCCGAATCGATTTACCTACCCTTGCTGAGGCGGAACATCGGTGAACCTGAGCAACGCGACAGCTTAGCTTAGAGCTAACGTCACCTTCTGAAATGGCAATAATCAACTCGACTTTCTCCGAAGGCTCTTTGTCGGTGAATCCTCCCGGCTTACCTCGTTGACTCAGCGCGGCTGGAAGAGTCGACGTGGCACTCGGCTAGATATCTGAAAAAAATTATAAAAACCGAAAAAATAGATTTAAAAATTCAAAAAAGTGTGCAGTCGGCTTGGTAGCATCCCGGCTCGACGATTCGGCTCATCTCGGCACAGCTAATTGACTTGACAGTTGATTGATCTTCTAGTGGCTTCATGCCTCTGCAAAAAAGATAATTAAACGTTGTATTATTGTTGTAATAAATTCAATTATTGTTTTGTTTATTTCACAAAATAACTCTTTGCACAGCTTATACGGCTTCGAGACGTTTCGCAGCCGCTGATTTGAGAGTTAGAAAGCAAAACTGCTCCGAAATAAGAAGGAAATCGCAAGATAAACGCGCTAAATAGAAAGTCAGCAACATTACGCTCAAAAAACATTGTTTCAATCAATTTCTGTCTATTGTGCGATTCTCTTCTCATTGCGAATGACAAAACTATGTTGAACAAGACGAGGATAACCAGAATGAGTGCGCTGAAAAAATAGTTTGCGCGCTAATCAGCGGAATAACGCTATTACACTATATTTACTGAGACCAGCTGAATTTGTGTTTAGCCCGTTTATCTTGTGATGTTAGTTCTATTAAAAAATATTCGAGCGTTTCTAGCAGCTCACTAGCTCACGTCTGGCCGCGAAACGTCGTGGAGCAGCAGAAATGGGTTTAAAATCAACTCGATACATTAAGTTGCTGGAAAAATTTCGAAATGAGAAAAACCTTTTTTGACAAAATAAACACTTTTGATTTACTCTTTTTAACCAGACCATTCGTGTGCTCACCTCGTCTAAACTTGCTTCCCGGCTTGATGGGAAGCTTGGAAGCTCGGGCAGCGCGACTATCTTGACGTGGCTTCTCTGCAGAGATCCCTGTAAAAATTAATATGATTATTTAACAAGAGCAAAAAAAGCACGATAAATTCATTAGAACGAGTGAATATGAATGAGCATTTATTCGAAAAGTCTTGTTGAGGAAACAGTGCGAACAAATTCGAGAAAAGCTTCGTTCAGTCGAAAAATTGGCACTTTCTACGTGTTTAAATTACTTTATCTGTCAGAAAATAGCCTTTGAATTCTTTTTTGAATTATTTCAGCTGAAAAGCTGGTTTTTGAAAAATAAACAAAGAAAATACAGTGTTTTCCGAGAAAAATAATTATTAGAAATCCGGGTAAAAGAGATTTGTATAATCGAAAAGTAGTGATGCAGTGTTCTCTGAAAGAAAAATAATGTAAATCGGCAAAAAAAAGATATACATTGGCAGCTTACAAATTAAAAAGAATGAGAAGAAATCAGTGATAAGTTATATAAATATTTATTACTAAAAATAGATAAACCATGGAAAATCGAAGAAAACGAAGTTGATGAAAACAGAGAGAAACAAAACAACGAGTGGCTAAATATGCAGCGAACGGAATGTCTTTGCGCATTCAGAATTTCAGAGAAGCTTTTCGATAATCGATTCACTTTTTTCACGACAGCCTCTTTTCGAGACGAATAGTCTCTCTCCAAGAATTTAATTTTGGATTTTAGAAACCGGAAAATAAGAATTTTAAAATATTTTTTATCAATGAAAAAGTTTATTTAAAAAAATAAATTATCGAATAGGATGAATATCAGAAACAGCTTGTTGTGATGTTAATGTACTTTCGTTTGTGCCTCCTCCATCTTCCTTTCCTCCGAAATCCAGTCTATCCACTTCATGATCTTTACGTCCAGAATCCAGATTGATCGGCAGGTGAGAACTGAAATAGTGGGGAGTGTTGTGGATGACAAGGAGATTCTGAATACTTACAGTGGACGGGCGCATCGACTGTCTTCATTTTCTGCTGTCAAAACATTTGAGAACTGATTTTTCTCTCTTTTCGAAGAGGACACATTGACATTTTAATGACCCCCGGATTCAGGATAGTCACGTTTTTATTATTGCTTTAATTATGTTTAACGGAATCTGGGGAAAAACGGATATTTGATTTTTTGGCTGATTCTTCAGCTTTTAGACAACAAAACTTGGTTTTTCATCCGAATATGACTATATTCAACAGAAAATAATAGTTTTCCTGTTTTTGACTTTAAATTAACGTTTTTAGATTGATTTCTGGGGTTTTTTCGCCTAATTTTAGCTTTTTATCTTTAAAATCGGGTTTCTGATCGTGTTTTTAGAAATTTTAATTAATTTTTTGAGATAGAAACAAAGAAAAACGAGGAAAAACAGAGAAATAAATTCTCAAATGTTTGTTCATTGTCGTAAGATTCGGTGTGTTGACACCGGGTACACATTAGGTGGCGGTGAACTTTAGAATGATTTTTTTTTGCAACGTGGCACTCTTTTTGATCTTCCGGCGGGAATTTTCGCGTTTTTTCGGAGATTTTCTTGTTTTTATGTGTCGCCTGTCTTATTTGTCACCATCTTTCATCGTTTTTCTCGCCATTTTCCAGCGAAAATCCCGTATTTTCTCTGTTTTTCGGGCTTTTCTTGTTGTTTTCTGTCGCCTGGGTTATTTGTCATCATTTTTCATCGGTTTTCTAGTCATTTTCTTGCAAAAATCCCGTATTTTCTCTATTTTTCCGACTTTTTCGTTGAATAATCGAAAAACCTTTTGTTTTCAGGCTATTCCCATTCCGAATGGCTCACAAACGGTCGTCGTGCTCACCTCTGCCCAAGGTTAGTTATCGCTCTGGAAATATCGTTCTAAAAATGTTTTTTCCAGGCGGCACGTGCTAGCGAAGAGATATGGGTATCGACTGGACAAATGGGCGGTTTCGAGGTAGGAGAATCGCGGGAATTTCTGTTTTAATGAGGATTTTTTGCAGATGTCGACGATGGGGCGATGGAACGGCGACGAGAAGATGGAGGGGCAGCGACGACAGGAAGATCAGCGACCAGGAGGAAGCGACGACGACGAAGGAAGGATCAGGGACGAAGAGGCAGCCAAAGGAGAGAAAACAGTTCCAGAAGGGAAAAATAAGGTATACTCCCGAGATTCAAGAATCTGAATCTGAAATTCCTGTTTTATAGGCTCCAACCTCATCTGGATAAGTCGGGCGAGGGGAAGAGGAAGCGAAGGATTCTGAAGGTATATCATCATGAGAATAAAACAAAAACCCAATTTTCCCATTTTCAGTCAGGATTCCGACGAACCGAATTCCCCCGCCACGACAACGACTAGGCCGGATATTCTGGAGGTAGAAAATCTATAATTTAATTAGAAATCAGTATCGAATTTTCAGCCAGGATTCCCGAGCCGAAGTGTTAAGTGAGAAGAAGGAAGAGCGAATGGATGTGGTAAGGAGCTGAGCATCCCAGTATTCTCAATAGTTTGTGTTGTTTCAGGAGGACGTAGAGGCGGGATACGCGATGATCTACTAGGAGGAGGACGATGGGAGCGGAGAGGAGGAGCGATGCCTCTAGGACGCATCATCTGATAATTGATAATTGTTTTTTTCTCGGTTTTTTCTCTTTTCTCATTCCTCTTCTATCTTCCTCCCCCAAGTCTCATCACATATCACCGCATCACAATTGATTGTATTGCCGGTTGAGTTTGGCGAAGTTACGGTGTTTGGCGCTGGCCTCACTTTCGCCCTTGATGCTCTTCCATCTCTCTCTCTCTCTTTCTTCAAATCTCTCCACTTCTTTCACTTCTCCCGTTTTTTTTCTCTCCATTTCTTCCCTCCCCAAATCCTATCCCGTACCCTAGTTTTCTTTCGACGGATTTCTGATTTTTCATTGATTGTTCACCTCTTCCCTCATCATTCTCCCTTTTTTCCAGTTCTTCTTCCACCTCTTCTTCCACCTCTTCGTCTCATTTCGCTCCCGTGTGTCACTTTTTCTCCGTTTTTCTTTTTCAGATAGCGGGGTCGCGAATTAAGAATCTCGCGACTCCGCTAGTTTTGTTCGAATGATTTCTAGAGACAAGGCTTCCATTCGGACGGGAATTCGTCCGTCTGGTCCATCCGCATGGAAACCTTACAACGCGGAACGGGGGAATTGGTGTTGGAAAAGGGGCGTGACTTGATGCTGCAACCCTGTGGCACTGCAATGTCAGAGTCTTGGTTGCGTGGCCACGCTCACATTCCCCACATCGCACCCTATCCTCCGTTTCTGTTTTTCTTTCAATCAGGAGTTGTTATACTTCTCTCCGTTGTTTCTCTATCCCTTCTCGAAAACAGGAAAAGGCTCGAGTTTCTCCAATAGTTTAATTTTGGAGAATTTTAGAAACCGGAAAATAAGAAATCTTTTTCTATCAACAAATAAGTTTATTTCAAAAATAAATTATCGAACAAGATGAAGATCAGAAACAGCTTGTTGTGATGTTAATGTATTTTCGTTTGTGTGCCTCCTCCATCTTTTCTCCGAAATCCAGTCGACACACTTTATGATCTTAATGTCCAGATGTCCATTGATCAGGGGGAATTGTGAGAACTGAAATAGTGGAGTGTTGTGGATGAGACAGAGAGTCTGGATACTTACAGTCGTCTATGGACACAGCTACTTCCGTCATTTTCTGCTTTCGAACGAGAACATTTGAGAACTGATTTTTCTCTCTTTTCGAGGAGGACAAATTGACATTTTAATGACCCCCGGATTCAGGATAGTCACGTTTTTAATATTTCTTTTGATTTGGAGTAAGAAAATGAATTAGGAAATTAGTTGAAACGTGGATTTTTGGAGAGAATTTTTTTCTGCAGAATTAATAGAAAAATGCTGAAAATTGGCTCATTTGTACTGCCTTTTCGAGCAAATTAACCGGAAAAATTGCTGTTTTTGGGGGAATCTTTCTCTTTTTATTTTGGCATTTACCAAATTTTCTACCGTTGAAATTGTAAGAAATATATTTTTTTTCGAGGAACTTCTGGGTAAAATCAGTCAGAAAAGTCGCGTTTTCCGGTAAATTTTTGCACACCAGTAAATAAAATGTTATTGAAGTTGAATATTTCTGATATTATTCTGGTCTCACGAGGTGACACTAGAGACCGCGGCCTCGTGGCCGTGGCCGAGGATATCTCGCCACGAAAACTACGGTAGAAAATTTATAAAAGCAAGTCTAAAAATATTTAATTAATTTTTTTCAGCCCTATTTTGCTAATTTTGCTCGATTTTTGTGTAAAATATGCAATTTTGGTAATTAAAAAACTTTCATAATCGAGCAAAATTAGAAAAATAGGGCTGAAAAAAATTAATTAAATATTTTTAGACTTGCTTTTATAAATTTTCTACCGTAGTTTTCGTGGCGAGATATCCTCGGCCACGGCCACGAGGCCGCGGCCTCTAGTGTCACCTCGTGAGATCAGAATAATAATTCAACGAGGGAAAGCTCGGTAAGTTTTCCAAAAGAATCGGGGTTTTCCGAGCCAGTAAACAGAAAGAAAACATTTTTCTATCGGTAAAGAAGGGTAAGAAATTAAATGAAACGTGGGGATTTTCAAAGAATTTGCGAAATAAACAAAAAATTGCTGAAAATAGGCACATTTGTAGCGGGTTTTTCTAGTAAATTCACCGACCAAAATAGCGGTTTTCGAAGCAATAGCTTCTCTTATTCATTTGGGTAATTACCGAACATTCTGCCGGTGAAATGTGAACTATTTTTCGAGAAACTTCATAACCGAACTTTACAAATAGAAATAATACCTTTTGGAATCACTGAAATCTTTCAAAAATGAGTTAATTTATAGAGCAAAATGTGCGTTTTTAAATGAGAAAATTTCTAGAATTAGAGATTTCCAGTTTGTTAGGTAAAACTAGTTCAGAATCGAATGAAGCCATTGGGAAGCGGGAGAATTGGCTGAAATAAGGCTAGCTCATATAGTGAAATGTGATTTTTCTAATCGAATTAGTACCGGAACCTATTCTGAAATTTCGGACGCTTTTTTTGTAAACCATTCAAACAAGAAGAAGCAATTTAATTGTATGAAAACTAGATTTTAGCAGTTTATCTAGATGGATCTGAGAAGCAATCGGGGCTACTGTATTTACAGATAAACCTCCTTCTTTTTCTGCTTCAACAAAGTTAAAAAAAAACCCTCTAGCTTTCTCTGAATGATTTTTTTTTAAATTTTCCAAAAAAAAGATTAGTTTCAATGAAAAAAAGGGTGTACTTTCTTAGCCGCCTATAACCTCCGTTTCCGGAAGGCTACAGTCGTTGCCTCCTTCTACGCCACGAAGAGGCGAAGTACGTGTAGAAGGGTAATGTAGGAATAGGAAAACATTTTTCTATCGGTAAAGAATGAATTTAAACGTGGTTTTCTCCCTAGAAATTACTTTTTTTCATTTCTAAATAATAAAAAAACTAATCTAAAATCTTAAAATCAAGAAAAATGGGTGAAAAGGAAATCGACGGGGAGCCCGAATCCATCGGTAACTAGGGATCTTTTTCTTCCGATTAAAGGCCATCTTCAGAACGATCCCCTATGGAAATAGAAGCAAAGAGTCTACTAGAGAATCGTCTCGATTTAGAAGTGACTCCAGCTGATTCTGAACTGTTGATCCCTTCTTCCGAGCCTTTTGAGGTCGTCTTAACTCCAACTTCTCGGCTTTCCACAGGGATCAATTGCTTCATAGTCACTCTGAACTCAGTGCTCTTTGAGCTCGAGAATCCACGTGGCAGACGGGAGAGTATTACACAGATCTATGGGTTGATCACTCGATACGATACGATTCGATTTCGGCTTAAGATGAGGGATTTGAAGGTTTTTTTTTCTTGATATTTCGATTTTTAGCTTGTTTTTCGAGGTTTTTCTAATTTTTCTACCTGAATTTCCGATTAAAAAAATAGAAATCCGGCGGGAATTTTAAAAAAATAAAAATACCTTTAGATCCCGCCTCCACGGAAAATCCACAGTCGTTCGTCACCTTCCGAATCGCTCTGCATCTCTCATACCGCTCATTCAAACGCCATTGGGATACCGTATCGTTTCAAAGGGTTCGAGATAGTTTCCGATGAGATCCCGGATCTTCGGAGGGATTCGAGGAGAGTTAAGGCTGTCGAGGAGACCGATGAGATGACGAATCAGCTGAAAATAGCGGAAGAGATGATAGTCGAGTCTTCAGGGATCGGGGACAATGGAAAGTGGGATTTCGGTGGGGAGGAGGAGGAGGCGAAGAGGGCTGAGTTAAGGGAGGAGTTGGCGAAGGAGGAGGAGGGGGAGAAAAAGGAGAAGAAGGAGATGATAAAAAAGGATGTGGAAAAAGAAGATAAGAATGAAAAAGAGAAGCTAGAAAAGGTGGAGAAGGATAAAAAGATGGGAAAGAAGGAAAAGCTGGAAAAGGACAGGAAAAAAAAGGAAGAGAGGAATCTGAAGAAAATACAAGAAAAAGAACAGGAAAAAGAGATAGAAAGGAAGATAAAAGAAGAAGAAGAACAAAAGAAAATACAAGAAGAAGAACAAGAAAAAGAGATAGAGAAGAAGAAAAAGGAAGACGAGCAAAAGAAAAAAGAAGAATTAGAAAAGAAGAAAAGAGAGAAAAGAGAAGAAATTCGAAAAAGGAATCTAGATCAAGAGAGGCTAGAGAGGGAGTTACAGGCACAACTAGAGATTCCTCTTCCAGAGACTCCGCCCCCGGAACCGGTCGAGAATAATACTCTCAAACTTCTCGGGATCACAAAAGAGGATCTGGAGAAGCCGATCGAGAGACCGGTGAGAGAGAAGAGACCGGCGAGGAAGAAGAGGAAGATACTCCCTTGTTGTGCCATTATTTAGATTATTAAAACAATAAAGATATCATTCTGGAAAAGGAGATATTTGAGGGGATAGATTTTTCGGATTGAAGCGGAGGAAGCGGGGGAATAAATAAAAAACAGTGTTAATTATCACAAGAAAAATACAATTATTCACATTATTAACATAAAAACCAAGAAAAACTGAAAAAGACAAATCATTCCTTTATTCGAGTAGGTTTAAAAGACAATACTTTCGATTGCCACATCACTGGGGTGCTGGACTTGGCGCCTCTGTGGCTACAGTCGCTGATGATCCACTCTGTGTGGATCCACTGTTTCCTTCTTTTGGATTACTGGATCCTTTCTTCTGTGCTCCGCCGGCCGCTTTGCTTGCCTTCTCTGCTTTCTTCGCTTGTTGCTCCGCCATTTTTTTAGCCACGTATGCCTCCTTCGCTTGTCTGTCAATCCTCAAGGCATCCAATTGGTCTTGAGGGCTACTCGGCAACGGAGCCGTCAGCAACGGAAGATGTTTTTCGGCTTCCTTCTCTTCGATGTTGATAGCAATTCTTCGCATATTTTCTGCGTTAACCTCGTCTAGCGACATCGTCAGATAATGTACCGGTTCCCAGTAATTGTTATTTTTCTGACACTTTTCGAAGTAGTATTCGAGAGCAAAGTAGTTTTCGTTGTAGTCGAAATGATGTTTTTCAATGATTCCCATGCTGATGGCGAGAACAGTGTAGAAAATTTGAATAGATCTCTGAACGGCACCGTAACGGGCATCACGAATCGGACCAATTACTAAAATAGCGAAATTAAAATTTTGTATTTTAGCTGTTGGAACCCACCTGGTAACAGTTGACGAATAACTTTCTGTTCACACACTGCTAATCCGTACCTGACAGCAGTGAGAGTTCCAGTGCGACCAACACCAGCCGAGCAGTGAACAAAAACATTTTTCTGAAAATTAACAATCGTCTACAAGTTACTCGGCGAGCTCTTTTTACCTTATATCCGTCAATGTGTTTGATCATTTCGAGACAAGGAACCGGAGATTTGGGCACTCCAAAGTCTGGCCATGCATTGAAGAACAGAATATCCACTTTCTTCACCTTTTTCCTAGAACATAGAGCTTGCTAATGAAATGTACTTTTCAGTGGTCTCACGTTTTGTTATTCGTTAACTCTATAGTATAGAGTATAAAGTTCTCCTTATTGGTAAACCCGTCAGGGTTTTTTTGAATTTTGATAGTTTTGACGACGTATATTCCAAACTCCTTCTTTTCGTTCAGTTCAGTGGAATAGTATTCTCCACATTTTATGGTTCCACCTTCCACGAAACTACACAATTGGAGAATAATCCCGACATCGTTTTGATCGATGACTGCCCAATGGTTCTCGCAAGTGTCATCTCTTCCCTGCAAGATTTAAAATGATTCCTTGTAGTGCTTTTTTCAGTTCGAACCTCCTCTTCTGTCATCGGCGCCTGTGCCATATGAAATGTAATTCCATCAGGCATTCGAAACGCATTTGAGTTGACGAAATTATCCTTCATCCCACTTATTTTGGACATTGTCTGTGGTATGCAATAGTAGTCATGATATCTGAATGTTTGAAAATAATAAAACTCGATGAACTAATTATGGAAGGAACCACATACCGTCTTTTGGCTCTATTTCCTTTCTCGACGTCTGTGAGCATGTTTTTGTCATTTGCAGTGAATATCTCGAAAGTAGTTTCTAGCCATTCAGCTGCGGTTCCAATTTTTGGAACGCTATCTCCAGCCACCTTAGCCTTTTTGCGTCTCGCCTCCTCCAACTTATTCCAAGTATCTTTGTTTCTTGCCTTTTTTGCTATTGCCTCTTTATCATCTATGTCGTTCATTGTAATAATTTCCAGTATCTCGATCGCTTCGCTGGTCTTACTTTCGATAGCAGCGACGACAGTGTGTAATAGGTTGAGTAAGTTATCTAAAACAAAAACAAATTGAATTGTGTTCATGAAAAGAAAATAATACCCGGAGTTGGATCTATTATTGGCTTTGGTTTTATCAAGTGAATAATCAGCCAGATTGCACCTCCGCCAATCGCACTACATAAAACAGCAGCACCGATGCCTTCCAATATTTTGTACCTGAAGAAAAATCGCGTTCTTATTATTTTCAACATCAAAGTTTACCAGAGTCCTTGACTTAAGTACCAGTGCATGAAACCAGGTTCAGCGGTTGAAGATATCATCATTTGTCCGTTTGGATTTGAACCAAGGGGTGGGCCAGGAGGTCTAGGCACTGGCTTCGTCAGAAGTTTCGAGAATTTCGCAAACGTGCCGGTGTGATTCGAAAGAACAGGAATAGCCTTCTTGATCTGGAATCGAGCATAGTCGAGATCCAACGGGTCCAGAATGTCCACTAGGTTGAGCAAATCGTCGTACTTGGTCGGAATTGTTTTGATCAACGACTCCACCGCTTGTCGAAGAAGTTTCTTGTCGATGTTGATTCCTTTCAAGCTTCCAGTTTTCTCGAGAATCTGTTGGCAGTCTTCGAATCCCGTACTGTTCTGGCTCTTTATCCCTGCAACTGTTGTTCCAACTTCATTGAGGAGTTGAGGAAGGTTCAGAAGCAGCTGTTGGATGACATTCTGCTCTTCATTCGACAAAGTTTGGAAATCCGGATCTTTGGTAGCATTGTCGAGAGTAGTCAGATGAGAATTCATCTTTGAGGTGGCTTTGTAGGTCTCGTGGATCCCAACGACTCCTTGAACACCCTTTCCAAGTTGGTTCGAAACTGCCAGATGCTTGTCTCCAAAAGATTCCTTCATAAGAAGCGGTTCACGATCCTTAATATTCTTGAATCCTGCAGCGTAGGTCTCGGCACTGGAGATTGGGTTCTTGGATGCTTCTACCTGCTTGATCACGACAATGGCCTTCTCCTTCGTTTGCGGGTCTACTCGAGACTGTTGACTCGCCACAGCCACATTTTTGACCAACGTCGTTTCGTTCGCCACGCCATTTAGACAAGTGAAAAATTTGAAGTATGTTATTTCTTGGGCTATTTTAGCCTGATACTTTTCTAGCTCGACGATATCAGCTCGAACCGACGACACCAACCCAGGAATAGTATCGCTTGCTTTCAAAATATTCGAGACATCAGTCTGGAGTTGTCCAATCTTCTGTTTGACTATCCCGAAATGTTCAGACGACTTCATGGAATTCACATAACTCTTCGCGGCTTCCACTTTGTCCGGATTGTTCGAATTGTCAGGAATGAGTTTGATGAGTCCAGTCAGTGCATTGAGAAACTCTTGGTTGGCATAGGCGAGAGTGCTCAGTTCTTTCATCTTCTGATTCAGCTCATTAATGTGTTCCAACTTGGTTTCGTCGAGTGTATCGGAAGGGGTTTTTCTGTCATTTTCACACGTCTTGAGTTTTTGAAGTGCTTCTCCTGCATTGGCTGCGTCTCCAGGTAGATTGGACAGGGCGCGTTGAGTGTTGATAACTGTGACAACTGAGTCGTCTCTCAAGCCTTTCCAGTGTTTCGTTTCGATTTGCTCAAGTTCAGCTGTCAACGGTTTGTATGCAGAGAACGCTGCTTTGAATCCATCCGAAACAACAGTTCCATTAGGGATTTGTTGAATAATCCATTTGTTTCCACTGTCCTGATGAAGTTGTTGGAGATCAACATAACCAAGAGGAAGACCTTCAGAGAATTTATGATCTTGACGGAAAGATGGGTTTCTTGAATCGATGAGTTTCAGGAGTGTCTCCATATGCGGTTGAGCCGGTTTCATACCATCACGAGCAGCGTAAATTGTATTGAAATTATCTGTTAGGTCAAGAATTGAACCGGCTGGATAGGTGTTAATCTGCTTCCGATGTTCAGCTTCGTTCACGAGGAGCATGTAGAAATCGGCATGTTCCTCGATTCCTTTGGCTTTTATCAATGGAGCGAGAGCAGTGCCAACGTTACTAACAATAACTGTTATTTTGTTCAGTTGTGTCTTCAGGAAGGGAGATGAAGAAAATATATTTGTCGCAGTGCTTGCATCCATATTGTCTTTAGCATTGTCGATACTTTCGAACAATCCCATAGTTGTTGTCAGGTCCCCCTTCCAAACTGACACCGCGTCAATCACATCCTTGATATTCTCCACATCGGCCAGCTTCTCCACATACTCTTTCTTGCCAGGAAAACTAGCAAACGTATTCACCATGAACTCAGATTTCTTCTGGATATCATCGAGACCAATTAACCAGTCTTCCATTGCCTTCTTATTAGGATCTCCCATCGGCAAAGAGTTGGCAGCTTCGATGAGTTTCTTTGTATCCAAATTAATGATGTCCTTCAGTGTGAGGGGACCAATACCAAGAAGCTTAGCTACAGCACCATCCGGCGGAATAGAACCATTCATGAGACCGATTTGGAGAGCGGCAGCAGAGGAGATGTGGGAGACAGCGACGAGGTTAGCAACGGGCTCGGCGAATGGGTCGGCTGAAATAAGATTGTTGAGGATGAAGACATCCTGGGTCATTATGCTTACCTGTAGCAGCACGACGATCACGGGGAGCCGGAAAAACGAGTGCAAACAAGGATTCGTCGTCGTTGGAAGCCTGGCGAATAACTTGATCTGAAAATAAGAGCGTTCGATTGAGCGATGAGGTGTGGGTTTCATACCAAGAGAAGCTGAAGAAAGCGGAACGTCCGAAGCGTTTTCAGAAGCCATAGGATCTGAGTTCTCAGAGGAGTCTAGCCCAGACGAGTTCAGGGAGATATCATCGGAAGCAGCCGGATCCAGAGACACATGCTCTGAAAAAAACAGGATTGCTTGATGATGAAGGTGAGGCGTCTTACCTTGAGCAGCCGGAGGAACACCAGAAGAGTCTCCAGAAGAATCATCGGAAGCGACAGGTTCCGGTGCCACGGGAACAGGAGCGGAGTGTTCTGAAGCATCCGGTGGATGTTGAGAACGTTTCACTGAAAGCAGATAATTATTGAAGTCTTAGCGAAGTGACATCTCACCGGAAGCAGCCGGTTGAACGTCAGAGGACTCATTGACAACCGCTTGTCCAGAAGCCAGACGCTCAGAGGAAACGACAGATGAATCGGGAGGATTGCGATGCTCTGAAAATAAATTTTAAAAATGGGAATCCCCATCTTTTTCTAACCAGGAGCAGCCGAACGAGCGCCAGAATTGGAACCCGGAGGTGCTTGAGCAGGAGCAGGACTCTCTGAAAAAAATTTATTTTTTTAAAACTCCCGCACCTTGTCTTACCTCGAGCCGGACGGCGAAAAACAATGGATTGTTTGTTGATTGAAGACGGTTTTGACAAACGCGTCATTCTTTGATTTTTACGATTAGCTTTTTTTTCAAAAGTTAATCTGCTAAACCGTATTAAAACTGAATTTTTCGGGCGGTCGGGACTGAGTTTTATGGGGGACAATTGGTGACGTGGCATGCCACGGGGGCAAGAGGGCGGGGCATAAAGGGGTCACGCTTTTTTTTCACGTGAAATTTTTTTTTTAGTTTTAATTTTTTATGGGGGAACTTTTTTGTGGTGTTTCTATGGATATTTAATTTTTTTGAGGAGCTTTGGCTCCACCTACCTGTCGCCTCATTCCTCCTTTCCACTCATCGTTTCCTGGAAAAAATTATTTAAAAACCAAAAAAAAAATTTTTACGGGATTTAAGTAAAAAAGCAGACGGAAAAGGTAGTTCTTTTTCTAAATTTCAGTAAAATAAAGAGATTTTAAGCTATTTTTTGTTATTTTAACTCGGAAATTCGAAAAAAAACTGAGACGGCGCGGTGCGTCGTTTGTGACAAACTTTAGCTGTAAAATGACTGAAATTATGTAATTTTCTGCAATTAACAATTAGTTTTTAAGCTACTTATAAAGAAAAATCGTGAAAAAAAGCAGGTTTTCAATTTTTTTCTTACAAAACAAAACGTGCGGTCTAAAAAAATGAAAATTGTGCAATTTGACGTCACGGTGTTTGCGGACTTGCTGGCTTTTTGCGCGTGAGCAGTTCAGAATCCGCTTTCTAAATAGTTTTTCTGTCTCTAGAAATCAAGTTTTCGTCGTTTTTTTTTTCATTTAACCCATTTTTTAAGCTGCGGACTATCTTTTATTCCTGTTTTTCGTTCAAAATTATATAAAAAATCGCTGGAACTTCATAAAAACAAGAATACGACAGGGAAAACGAAAAATTCATTCATTTGAGTTATTTCAGCGAAAAAATTATGCTATTTTTATTAATCCATGCGAATAATAATTGATAAATAATATGATATGAATTTAAATCGATAGTAATATCTTCTCTTGCACTCGGGACGTTTTTAAGACAGGGGAATTCTGAAAATCAGCGATTAATCTGTGGAAAAAATTGAAAACTGTAAAACTTACTGTTATAACAAGTAGTTTTTGGAAATCACATGAAAATTTATAGAAATTTTTCTCTCTAATCGTTTCTTCTCATCCGATCTCTCCGCGTTTTACTTTTCCACCATTTTCCGAATAATACGATGACAGCGAGCGCGGCGACTCCTCCGAACACTCTGAAAACTGCTTTGAAGTTTTAGTTTGGAAAATACCAAAAGAAAGCCTTTAAAAAAATTTATTTCGACAATCCTTACCCCCAAGCCCAATTTGGGATCATCGGTGGCGGGATAGTCGTTGTTCTGATAGTAGTTGTCGTAGAGGTCATCGGCCGACGTCTCTTGAACTCCTTATGAACTGGCTCTGGTCGGGTTAGTTCCCTCGCGTAAATCTTGAATCCATAATCGAGAAAAGTGAGCGAGGGGACTGCTTCCAGAATTCTGAACCCATCTAGATTAAAATTCAGTCTCTCCAAGATAGGGAGAGCTTCGAATGTTGTCTTGTCTGGGGTCGTCTGATTCAGAATCTCGAGTGCTTCTCTAAGAACATCCTTATCAATATCCACACTTCCCAAACTCGCCATTTCCTTGAAAATCGCCCAAAACCCTTGAAAATCACTCCTTTCTTCCAACTCGAATCCTTCTTTCATCTGAATATCATGCAAACTATAATAGATCTGCTGAATCTTAAACACATCCTCAATTGCCTTCTTTTGCGGTTCAGACAGCTTCTCCAGTGACACATGTTTCAAGGGACTATGAAACAGTTTGCTCATTTCAAACTGTTCTTTTCGAATTTCACGGATCGCTTCGAGAGCTTCAACGGTTCTCACTAGTTTTCCAGTGTACTCCCGTGGCGCAAGGAATGAGTTGAATAGTCCTGCAGCTGGATCTGCAATTTTCTTGAAGCTTTTAGCTGATTCGATAGCAGAGAGCAAGGCGGTTTTCGAAGCAGCGATCCGGGGGATCAGCTCTTTAAGCTTCGGTAAATCTATTCGGAATTGTCGAATCTCTCGAATCACATCATTCACCAGCTTAGTTTCCTTGCCCGCTTCTCTCATGCACGCGAAGAACTTGAAATACAATGGATATGATCCCGGTCGATTATCATGATATTCTTGAAGATCCAAGATATCAGCTTGAATTGCGGGAACTAGCGCCGGGAGAGAATCGGTTGCATTCAGAATACGTTTCACATCAGTAAGGAGTTGTTCTACTTTCTGTGTAACGATTGCGTAATGTTCAGACGATTTCAGAGCTTCCACATATATCCTGGCAGCTTCTAGCTTATCCGGAGGGTTTGGGTCGGTAGGAAGGATAGCCTTAACTTCAGCGAGAGCATTGAGAAACTGCTCATCCGCGTATTCCAGAGTATTAAGATTTTTCATTATACCGTTTAGCTCAATAATATTATCTAGCTTGGTTTGATTTAAAGTTCCAATTGGCGTTTTTCTCATATTCTCACAATCACGCATTTTTTCGAGTGCTTCTGTTGCTGTGTCAACGCTTCCAGGAAGCTCAGAAACCAAGCGGTTAGCATTTGTAGCATGACCAAGTGAATCATATCCCATATCTTTCCAGTACTTCTTCTCGACTTCCTCAATCTCAGATGACAAGTTTTTGTAATACGAAAATGCTTTTTTGAGACCATCGAATACAATACTTGCATTGAGAACTCTATCAATCATCCATGGATTTTGAATATCCTCTTCCAGTCTCTGTAAGTCTAGATATCTGTTCGGGAGACCTACAATGAATTCAAATGATTGTTGAAAAGAGGGATCTCTCGAATCGATTAGTTTCTGGAGGGTCTCCACAGACGATAGAGACTTATTCATTGCATCGCGAACAGAATAGATGCTACTGTAACTTTCTGCCAATTCAACAATCCAATATCCCATTGGATAGAGTTCAAGCTGTTTCCTGATATCATATTCTCTTACGAGGATCTTGTAGAAGTCAGCATATTGTTCTATCTCTTTTGCTTTTTTCAATGGAGCGAGAATTGTGAGAGATTCTTCGACAATTTCTGCGATAGTTGTTAACTTGTACCCTAACAAATCTACTTCCTCGAGTATACTTTTTGCTCTTCTTTCATTTAAATTGACATGAATATGTTGGAGGAAGTTGAGAACTATTGATAGATCACTCTCCCATCCGGACAATATACGAGTTGAACTCTTGATATTCATATTCTCCACATCGTTCAGCTTCTCCATATACTCTTTCTTCCCCGGGAATTCCAAAAAAGTCTCCATAAACATAGACTCATTTCGGATTCTCTCCAGATCCACTAGCCAGTTTTCGAGTGCCACCTTGGACTCATCTTCCTTCCAGAGGCTCAGAATATCCAGAACAGCCGTGTCATTCAAATCGATTATGTCTTGTAGCGTGACGTTACCAATGCGAAGAAGTTCAGCAACAGAGGCTTCCGGGGGAAAAGTTCCTCCGATGAGTCCAATTTCAAGAGTGATTCCTGAGGAGATACGGGTCATGATGCGAAGTTTTGAGATGATGTCGGAGATTTTGTTGTCTGGAAATATGGATTTTGGGTTTTTTCTGAAAGACTGGTAGTGGTTCCTTCTCAGGTATATCCATTCGAATCTAATTCGAAAAGAAAACGGGGCTCTACCGGATAAGATCCGGCTCCCACCTAATCAGACCCAGTTTCAGCTAATCAGTTTCAAGTCCTGAACAGATTCGACTTTGAAACTATTCTGAACCAATTAGACCCAAACAGTGCCTAGCAGGATCCGAAAATTTGGATTTCTAAATTAGATCCGAGTGTAACAGCGTTGAACACGGTTTACCAGAGGTTCCAGCTATTTTTCTGCGCTTCAAAAAATCTCGTAATTACCTAAACGAACATGAAGAGAACGAGGAGTTGAGTTGTCATAGGCCTCTGAGACGATCAAGATGAAGAGAATGAACAGAAGTAGGGAAATCCATTTGAAATCGAAAGTTCTAGAGAAAAAAAGTTATTCTGAAAAAGCTACGAGAAGAAAAAGATACCGTTGTGGAGACATTTTCCGAGAGAAATAGACTTGAATCTCCGATTTTTTATCGAAGAATAGAGGAACACTTCCTTTGTTTTGCTTTTTTTTTCGAAAGAAAATATCCAAGAAAACTCAATTTTCAACTAGAATTCAAAATAAAATCCACAAGGAGTTCAGTAGAGCGCACATGCAACTGCCACGTTTTTATTTTTGCGTCTTGAATTTTTTTCAGTTTACCGCAATTTCCTAGTAAAAAATTATCGATTCGAAAATCGGTCTAAATGTTAGACTCTAAAAACCCCATGTTTATTAAGCTCCGCCCACTTTTTCTGATAAACTGAAATTGATAAACAAAAAACCATTTAATTCATAAAAATTCATTAAAAGAAACCAAATAAATAAATAATCCTTGTCCAATAGTGATTTCCATCAGTTGAGTCCTTTCGATGACATTGAAATTCTAATCATAACGCCAGTTTGATCTATTTCCATGCCTGAAAACGGTGTTTCTGAGCTTCTTTGGCTTCTCTTGAAAATTTACTCGATTTCTTTTCTTTTGGTCGGTTGTCGGAAGAGAGAGGGATCAGAAGAAACTGGAGACGATCATTTTTTTGGAACTGATTTAGGGGGAATCGATTGGCGACACGTGGGGGATAAGAAGGATCTGGGGAGGGCAGGGGGTCACGTAGAAATTAAAAATAACGGTTTTTTTTTGGAAATTTTAAAGAAAAAAAGCTTTTTCAATTGGCTCCAGAATTTTCGGGAATGTTTTCTGTGTCTTTTTGAGTCTTATTACAATTTTTTATCTCAATCTGTCCGTCGGTGCTCGAGAAAATTGGGAAAAAGCTATTTTTTGGAGTTTTTTTTCATAATGATACAAAATCACGTTTTTTATTCGTTTTCATTGTTCTCAGCGATAGAGCGCGCTTTTTAACAAAATAAAATTCAAAACAATTTATTAAATATAAAATGGAATTCAAAAAGAAGAGTGACCCGTAGCAAGTAAAGAGAGTGAAGAATCAATGGAAATTTTGATAATTAAAAGAGACCTTATAAAAGGGAGAAAACCAAGAGAACAGCTATCAATGAGGCGCCCCCTGCAAAGTTAGCAATCTGCGCTTCGGCTTCTGGAAAAAGAATGAATCAGTTTGTCCGGATGTCCTTCCACCTACTGTTAATATGCACTATCTGAGATGCTTTCTGCTGACTGTGTTCACAGGCGTAGTTCCCATCGTCCTCCATTGTCGCTTTTCGAATTCTCATCGTCTCGATAACGACCCCGGCGTCTCTTTTTACTTTGAGGATGTATTCTGAAGGAAAAGAGGAGGTTTTTGGATTTGTGAGGTGTCAGAAGAACATCAAGTACCTATTACACTTGAGAGCTCCTTTAGGAAAGGAGAGGGGGAAGGGGGATCTTGTTATGTAAACTAGGTCAGGAACAATTTAGGAGTCTCTAGATTAAGGATTTCGGGAAGTTTTGACGGGAAAATAGCGCATAAATAAAAAAAAAAGATCTCTAGAATTTTTTGTGGCAATCGCTAAAAATTCAAATTTTTTTGCGAAAAAAAAATTAAGAATCACATTTTTCAGAATTTTCAAACCGTTTTTTTTTTTCTTCAAAACTATCGGATGGACTTCTAAAGAATTGTCAGAATACTAAAAAAACATTCTTTTGGGAATTTTGAATTTTTTAGCAGGGAAAAAAACATTTTAAAAGTTTTTGCAAATTTCAAAGTTGATTTTCTCCAAAATTAACGAATATATTTCTTTGAAAAATTGTCAGAATATTCAAAAATACTCAGAAAACATCCCCAAGAATTTTTGTAGCGATCTCGATAAATTCAAATTTTTGGTAAAAAATAATTTGAAAAATAATTTTTGATTTTTTTTGAAGATAACTTAACTTATACAATAACTTACACAGTAAGAACTTTCCAGTTTTCGTGCCTTTTGAAAGTTCTCTATTAAAGGCGCAGGGGTCAGAGAGGTTCTTACTGTATTTTTTTCTGAGCTTGTCTCGGATTCTCGAATGTTACCCTGAGTCGTTTAGACTAGTATGATGAAGGAAATTAAGACCTCCTGAAAAAGTCTCTATTACCCGATAACGTCCCTGTTAAAACTTCCCGATACCCTTAATCCAGAGACCCCTCCTTCTATCCCTTTTCGATTCCCCTAAAAACTATATTCCAATACGAAAAGTGTGTGGAAAGTGGCGTTTATGAATAAAACATGATTTGCTTCTTCTTCTTCTTTCGGTCCCCCTCCCCTTTCCCATCATCGCTCATCTTCGCTCCAATGCACACCTGCTTCTCTCTCTCTCTCTCTCTCTCTCTCTCTCTCTCTCTCTCTCTCTCTCTCTCTCTCTCTCTCTTTTGACAACAACCAAATCCAATTCAATGTCAATTATACTACCAGTCTCTCTATGTATATACAAGATTTCGCGGGTAATTGAGAAGGAAATTGAAGAATTGGAGGGTCCCGGTGGAAACCGAACTTGTTTGTTTTGAGAATGAGAGAGAGAGAGAGAGAAGGGGGAAGGAACAAGTTGATCAACTTACACAACACAAAAAGTCATTTGCAATTCTAATTGAGAAACGAATATTATTCATGATGACAACAGGGGATCCTAGGAGGGGGGTTTGAATTTCGGGAGGAGATTTTGAAAAAAAGTTTTAGCGGTAAAAAACTCATGAAAATTTCTAGAGTTTTTACCGATAAAAATACCGAAAAATTTAGTTTCCGAAGGGTTTATAATATTTTAGCGATTTTCTACCGCGGGAAAAATTTTATTTTCGCTTCCTGACGGTGAAAAATGAGCGTTCTCTCAATTTTGGCAATTTTTTACCGGATAAAGACCAGAAAAAATTTTTTCTCGAGTTTTTACTGGTAGAAATCCCACAAAAGCAAGTTTCGCAACTGCGAAAGGGTGAATTTTTATTTTTTAGCGATTTTTACGCGTAAAAATTTTTTTTAAAATTAAATTTTGAATTCTTGTAGACGGAAATAAAGTTTTTTTCTGATTTCCATCAGTTTTTCCGGTCACATAACTAGAAAAATCGGTAATTTACCGGTAAAAACTCCGAAAAAATATTTTTCAAGCTTTTTGCTAGAAAGGAAACCTCAAAAACCCCTTTTTCCAAGTTTTCCGGTAAAAAATGCAGAAAAACTCACTTTCAGTATTATTAAAATTGATCGTAGTCCCATCTCTAGTCCACACCACATCAATATCATCGTCAGTTTTATCGGTAGAAGTGACCGTACAATTGAGAACCACTTCGTCTCCAGACATATTCGCCATTAGTCGGGTTGATTTTTCTGGAATTGGATTGATTGAACAACTAGATCTCTCTCTCTCTCTCACTTTGCAAAGAAGCCGGTGAAGGGAGTGGGGGATCGAGAACTTTGAGGTAGACAGCATAGACAGTGTTATGTTTATCGTTGATCTCACATAGATAGCATCCGGAATCCTGATGCTCAGCTCTCCTGAAACAACCAGAACTTGACCTTTAAAACCCTCTTAATCCTCTTCAAAACCTCAAATTAAGAACCCAAATATTAGCTGATTTCTTTGACACCTGCCATCTTGGATCCCGGGTGAAGGTGCGGTTTCCGGCTGTCAATAGGGCGCCGTCAGAGACACGGGTCCACGCGATCTGTAATTGTTTACAATGAGAGAGAGTCAATGACCGTAATCGAATGCCCCGAGAGGAAGGTTTATTGAGTTGTCATTGTACTAGGTTAGCTGTCCGGAAGTGTTGTTATTACCCGTGAATGGGAGGTGACACTATGTATACAGTACACAAAAGAGGGGGGAATTAGCTGGGTACTGTAGATAGGGTAGAAGGGTGTTAGATTAGCCGGGTACCTCTGGCTGGGAGTAGCAGGTTGAGCCTAGGGGCTAGCTAATTGGGCCTATAGGGGGCTGGCTAGAGGGCAAGACTAGCAGGATAGACCTAGCTAGCTATATTGGACCAGCAGGTAGGGTCAAGTTAGGACTAGCAGGGTAGGCCTAAAAGGTTCGAGGACTAGCAGTGTAAGCTTCAGAGAAAAGAGTTAGCTAGCTGAATCCAACGAGATTAGCAGTGTGAGCTTATCTAGGACTTAGCTAGGTTAGCTAGGTTAGCTAGGTTAGCTAGGTTAGCTAGGTTAGCTAGGACTAGCTAGATAGGTCTAGCAGGTTAGGCCTAGCAGTTTGGGCTTAGTAAAAGCTAGCTAAATTAGCTAACTAGGCTTAGCTTAACCTATCTAGGCTTTTTTAGCTAACCCCCTAGGCTCTTCCTGACTCTTTTATCCTTTCCCGCTTACCCGCTTAGCTGCTCATCCCCAATTACCTAATGAGCCCCCTCTCCTCCTTTTACCTCATCCTCTTCCTTCCTCAATCCCCCCTCCCTCTCCTTCTGATTCATTTCTTTCTAATTATATATTCATGACGCACCCTCCCCTCGTTTTCTTTGAAAGAAGAAGCAAAAAGAGGGTCTTTTCATCCAAAGTCCCCTCTCTCTTCAGGAAGCCCGTAATTGGCCATTTCCTCGGCGGTTTTGAGCAAATAGATAGAGAGAGAAAGAGGGGATGAAGTCAGTTTTTTTGCGCAGTAACAGAATCAAAGGAGAAGGATTTAGTTCCGCGTGTTCTTCCTAGGGTTACGGTAACTAGGAGATATCCCGGAGCTTTGAGAGCAGGGTTTTTTGGTATTTTTATCGGGAAAAATTTGAAAAAAATTTTCAGTGGATTACCGGAAAAAAGTGGGTTAGCACTTGGAGATCATCTTTAGGAAGGAAAATGAAGTTTAGAAAAATTTTTTACCGGTAGAAAAATTTAAAAACTTTAAAAATCGGTTTTATGATTTTTTTCAAAAATTTTACCGAAAAAACATGGAAAAAAATTTTTTTTGTAAGTTTTACTGGTGAAAAAATTGCCAGAAATCTTGCTTTTAGTCTCTAGAACCTTAGTTGTATCCTTATCCGTAGCCTCAAGGTTCCTAGCTACTTCCTTAACCATAGCTTCCTTGCCTATGGTCTGAAGGTCCTTATTTGTATCCTTATGCGTAGCCTTTCCCGTAGTCTCAGACTACCTAGCTAGCTCCTTATCTCTATCCTAAGGGTTTCTGGCGCTATCAGCCATAGCCTAGCCTCTTACCTGTAGTCTGATGAACCCTTATCCGTGGTCTAATGGTCCTTAATCAGCTTATCTGTAGCCTCAGACTACCTAGCTTTTTCCTAATTCAGAGCTTCCTTGCCTGTAGTTTTGAGGGGCCTTACTTGTAGTTTTATCTGTAGCCTAGGACGCTATCCCCAGTACAGTACTCTAGACGCCTTTTCTGTAGCTTCATGGCCCCTTACCCGTAGTCTTATAGTCCCCTCACCAATAGCCCCCATCTTACCTCATGTTCCGCATCAGGAGGCACACTACAATGCAAATACGCAGGATTCTCGGCGACAACGTTGACAATCGTCTGCGCTGGATTCTCTTGTCGAGAGCGCTCCTGTCGAAGGCATGCCATCACCTCTTCGGAAGCGCCATTCACTGCAAAATGTGTATTTTTGGTCACTCTTCATTTCCCTAAAATGTGTACTTCCGTTGGGGGGCCCTTTGTATATTTTGATGAACTCTTTTCTCTCTCTCTCTCTCTCTCTCTTTCTCTCTCTCAATGAACTTGAGTGAAAGAGAGATTATGACCACTAGATAAGCGGTTCCCGGGTAGTTGGTCATTCTGAAGTGGGGGTTCACAGGAGACAGAGTTCGGTGGTTTTTGAAAGTTTAGTGGGTTGGGGATAGTGATCTTTGGGACTACAAAAACTACAAAGACTACAAACTACAATCCTTCAAGTTTTTAATGATCCCAAACTTTTTTTCCCATTTGGGGATCAGTTGGTAGTGGAATAGATCCCTTTTATCTTGAAGATATTCAAAAAGAAGTAGAAGAAGACATACGGAATCCTATTTCCTTCTCTCTCTCTCTCTCTCTCTCTCTCTCTCTCTCTCTCTCTCTCTCTCCCCCATCTAAACTTGTTTATGTATTCCCCTTCTTCAATACCTAAACTATCCCTTTTTCCCCAAAAAAAGCCGTCTTCTTGTTCAAGACGAAGACAAACCGCCTCATGGGACATCATATCCCCTAAGCTCCGCCCCCTTCTTTGAAGTATAGAAAGAACACGGGCGGTTCGGTTGACAGCACTTTTGAAATGTCTCTCCCTTCATATGGGAACGTCTTCTGGGAAATCAAAAACGGAAGGGCTAGTGGACTAGAGAGAGATCGGAAAGGTTCCACGGGAACTAGGAATTATTGAAAAATTTAAAAATCTAGGTTTTGAATTCAAATTGGAGGAGAAAAACGAAAAAAAAAAGAAAAACTAGTCCAATAGAGCGCGTTTGCTATCGAGAATCTAGTTTTTTTTGAAATTAGCTTCGTATTCTAGAATTCAAAAAAATACGAAAAAACTCGAAAAAAATTTTTTTCCCTGAATTTTGAACAATGGAGCAGTAGATCATATCGACTATTAAAAGTTAATTTTTTCGAAAATATTCCGGAAATCTTCATTTTTCCAAAAAAATTGTTTTTCAACACGGGTTTTGAAAATTGATTTTTTTTTTCAAATTTTCAAAAATTTCAAAAAATAAATTGTTTTAAATAGAAAGAAAGTTTAATAGTGCGTATTTACTAACGAAATAAATTACTTTTTTTTTCGAAAACTCGGCTGGTGGCGCCAAGTCTAGCACAAGTCTCCCACAAACTTTACGTATGACTTGTACAAGACTTGTGGTTAAGTTTGGCTAATACTTGTGGAACGCATATCGCTCGCCTCCTCGCTCCCCCCTCCCCTTCCCCTTTCCCCAGCTAAATAAAAAACAACGATTTATTCAAAGAAATATATATTTATTCGAAGAAAAGAAACTTTTTGTCAAAATTGAAAAATGTTTAAGTTTTTACAAAATTTTACATTAAAATTACATGAAGTTTCCGCATGAAGTCGTTTTCGGACTATTGTGTTCCGACTATCCGTGCTGACGTTGTCTTTTGGGGATGTTGACGAGATCCAGCATTGACATGAAAAGTTTTCTTTCTGTAATTATTTAATTCGTTTTAGTGAACAATCAATCAGAACTTACGTTTTTTCTATGCCCCAAAATCTCTGAGTTCGCATCTGTCGTAGACACAGTGGCAAAAATCACATCTCCTGAATTATAAAGATAATTTTGATTGAAAATATTCAAAAAAAATTCATTTTGCGGACAAATTATATTTGAAAAACGACAGAAAACTAAGAATAATAGCAAAAATAAAATAAAAACAGTTTAAATAAAAAGCGCAAAAAAGCGTCACGCTCTTATGGAGACGCTCCTAAAGTTTGTGCAAGACTTGTAAAGACTCCAAAATCTGGCTAAGACTTGTCGCAGCCTTGTCCAAGACTTGGCGATGCCGTCTTAATTCGCCAAGTCGCTAAAGTTTGGCTAAGACTTGTTGGAGCCTCGTCCTAAACTTGTGAAACGGCTAAAGTTCGGCTAAGACTTGTCACAGCCTTGTCCCAGACTTGTATACACCCTAAAGTGTGTCCTAGACTTGGCGCCACCAGCCGAGAAATTGCAAAAAAAATTGTTTTTCAAAGGTTCCGGTAAAACATAGGGCAAACATTGTTTTTTGCTTCTCAATTTCCCCGCAATTAATCCGTCGCGCCGATTTCTTCTAATGACCAGTTTCTTCTCTCTCTCTCTCTCTCTCTCATTCCTTAATCCCCATTCAAAACAAAACATGACACCCAGGAGGAGTACTCTAAGGAAGTCAAAGGGGGGGGGGGGTGTCTGCTCATGTTCCATCATATTTCAAAAGGCTTTTATCTTTTTCTCTCCGGAAGAAGACAGTTGTTTTGTCGGTGTCTAAATAGTGATAGAGGGGGGCTATTAGGAGACCCCATTATTCGAAAGAGGGGATACCTACCTGGAGAAGAGAGTGGAGGTAGTAGTGTCGATTTACGGGGGGCTCTTTCTAGTAGATTGAAAAAAAACTGTTTTAGAAACTGACAGTAAACGCTCTCTATTAGACACACAGAAAAATCAAAACGAATATCGGAAAACCCTAACGTTAATTACAAAATATTTATTTCGGACTTTTCAGGATTTTTCAAAAAAATTTTCGAAAATCTAATTCTCGTAAATCGACACAAAGTCCTCGTAAATCGACACCAAAACAAAAATTTCCAAAAAATTCGGATCCTTCTATTTCCGCTCAATTTGTTCTCAGAGGGCCCTCTCTAAACAAAACCATCCTCTTCCTCTTTTCCTGTCGGTTAGACACGCTTCAAAACGCGCTTCTTCTTGCATAATTGACACTTACCTATATATACATCTCTCTCTCTCTCTCTCTCTCTCTCTCTCTCTCTCTCTCTCATTCAACAACAACAGGAGCAGCAGCTGCTCCCGGTTGTCCAGGGGATCTTCCCCGAGAATGGGATTAGAAACGAGGAGATGAGAGGGGAAGAAATTAGGGGAAGGATCTGTGTTTAGAAGAGAAGGATATGTTGTACCTAGTAGTAGATATTTCAAGTGGTTTATGTTAAGCTCTCTCTTTTCCTCCTACTTCTTATTCTGGTTGGACAAAACGACAAGACGACAAGTGCCTTCAAAAATAGAAAACAGAGGGAGGGACATGTCTTCGAAAACTTAAGCGGTTTCCATTCGGACTTCAAGAATCCCGTAAATCTACAGTTTTTGTAGAAATTAATTTTTTTCAAAAAAAAATCGAAATCCCATAAAATTCCCATAATTTCTATAAAAACAGCGCGTTCGATTTCTCTAAACTGATAGCAGAACCCCTTAAAACCCCTAGTTTTCTGTAAAAGTTCAAATTTTTCGTCCCCAAAAAAGATAGTTCAGTAGAGCGCACTTCCATCGCAACTGAACAGCTCAAAAAAATTTTCTAGTTTTTTGTAAAATCAGTAATTTCAAGTATTTTTCAAATTTGTCGAGTAGAGCGCATTCGCAAATATTTAAAAATGAGAAAGTCGCCGTAAATCCACAAAAAACCATCAAAACTCGAAAAGTCCATTAGAGCGCACTTTTATTTTTTCTGAATTCAAATACAAAATTCTGAATATTTGAAGTTCCAAAAAGTCGAATAGAGCGCATTTCCAACTTCCATGGAAATTTCAAAAATCTCGAAAAAAGGTAGAAAATCTCTGAACCCCGTAAATCTAACCCACCTCCCGTAAACCCACACCAAAACCCCGTGGAAGAAAAACTAGTCCAATAGAGCGCAATTTCCCAAAACCCTTATTCAAAAAAAATCTAAAAAACCTACCAAATCCTCCAAAAATCGTCAAAATCAAAATTATCATCCTCATCATCATTGTTCTTCGCTGTTTCGTCTTTGCCACCTGAATATCCATAAAACTAGGGAAGGGAATCCTTTGAAAACTAGTAGAAGGAGGGGGGAGATGATGATGTGCAAAGTGGGCGGAGTCAAGTGCGCGCAGAGAAGGGGGCGGGGCTTGCTAGAGGAAAGAGACGCAGAGAATGAATGAAACTTTTTATCGTCGTCGGGGGAAGGTCGACATTTCGTGTTTGTATCAAAATCACATAAATAAATATATAGAAAATACAAAAAAAATGAGGAAGAAGGGAGTGATGATTAGGAGGAAAGCAGTTGGGGGAGGGAGGGAAGATAGAGAGAGAGACAAAGTAGTACAAGAGGAAGAGAGAGAGAGAGAGAGAGAGAAAACGAGAAGAAAAGGGGTACCAGTGATAAAGCGATAATCGTTTTGGTGTGTGTGTTGGGGTAGTAAAAAAAGAACACAAAATAATAAAAAATATAGAGAAAATGCTAGAAACAATATAGAGAGAAAGAGGCAACAAACAAGAAAAAAATCACAAATGCCTACAAAAAAAGAGAAAAAAAACAAGCAAGTGCGCTCCATTGACAATGGACACAAGAGAAACTATATATAGAGTTAGACAGGTTGCTGTTGATTCCGTGCGAGTAGATCCGCTAGCCGTACTGCATCGGTGAAGCCACGTGGCTTCGACGCGCCGGCGCCGTTGAAGATCACTGATGACGTGGCGGTAGAGGTGGTGGTGAGTGCTGGAATACTGACAGAGGGTTGGATCGGTTTTTTTATGGAAATGGGTCTAGAATGGTCTAGAAGACGAAAAATAGCTTTATAATTGTTTTTTGAAATTTCAAAAAAAAACAGTAAAAATTTTTTTTTTTAATTTCCACGTGACCCCCTGTCCCCTATAGATCCTTATCTTATCCCCCACGTGTCGCCAATCGATTCTCCCGAAATCAGTTCTAAAAAATCTAATGATCGTCTCTTCAAATTGCTTCTCTCTTCCGACAACCGACCAAAAATAAAGAAATCGAGTGAGTTTTCAAGAGAAGTCAAAAAAACTCGAAAAAGTTGTTTCCAGGGATGGAAATAGATCGAAAACTGACGTTATGATTAGAAGTTCAATGTCATTGAAAGGACTCAAATGATGGAATGTAGAAATGGACAAGGATTATTTATTTGGTTTTCTTCAATAAAATTTTATAAATTAATTGGTTTTTTTGTTTAATAATTTCAGGTTCTGAATTACCTGCCGTGCGGTAAAGCGCACTTACAACACTTCTTTTTTCGAAAAATCTTGGTTTTAATTGTATTTTTAGCAGTGAAAACTATGGAAAATTGAGTTTTTTCAATTTTTCTTCGATAAAATCGACAGAAAGAATTAATTTTCATTAAGCTCCGCCCATTTTTTATTGCCAAGTCTACATTTTTCGTTTCTCGTCTAGTTTGATGTGTCATTAGAGCGCACTTTCTCATCTAGCTAAAAATTCTGCACTTGGAAAAGAAGGATGAGCAAGAAAGGTGTCTGACAGATGACACTTCTCACACCCGACTCGAATTTCGTCTTTTTTCCTCCTTTTTTTGGGGAAGTTGTCTTACCTCCTCCTCCTCCTGCCGTTGGAGACGTCGGTGACTGCAGACCTCCCGACCTTGACGATCGTCCTGAAGGCGTCGTTGATTCTCCTCTGGCTGGTGGGGATCGAAGAGCCTCCTCCAGAGCCTCTTCATACGATTGATGAGGAGTCCGAGTGGGGGTGGACATCGTCGTCTCGTCGTGGACTCTGGCACTTCGGAGAGCTGATCCAGGGCGAGGGGTGCCTGGAATTAGAGTTAGATTCAGAAGAATCGGTTTTTGATCTAGATATGGGGCTATTCTCATGGGGAGCGTCTTCAGAAGAGAACGCTTCTGGAAATTAATGACGTCTTCTCTCTCTCTCTGCCTCCAGAAGAAGCTACTAACAAAGATTAATTGCCCTGTTTTTGGGGCCTTTTTGTTATTTTGACCAAGAAAACCAAAAAATGCGTGGAAAAACGAAGAAAAAGGGGTAACTAGGCTTATTTGGAGAAGGCGGAACTTTTTTCGACGGGGGCGGACTCTGTCGAAGCTGAAATTGACTGAGAGACAAGGAATAGATGATTTCCGATGGAAATGTCTTGATTAAAGAAAAAACAAGGAATTAGGGATATTTTCGGAAGAAAAAGTAGCAGAATTCTGATATTTTTAGCTCCTTTTCCACATATGTGGTAATGCGGGAAAGTTGGCCCACCAATTTTGGGCTGCTGAGGGGTGAAAATGGGGTTGGCCTATCAAAAAAAATTTTTAAAGTAATAAAATGGATGATGTGAGAGAAGTATATGTCATAAGTCAGGAAGGAGAATGAAGCTGGTTAGCAATCAAATGAAAAAATGTGAAAGCAAGTATTTTAAACCTGTGATATAAGTTTCAGACGTAAAAATAAATTTAGAGCTACAAAAAAGACGCGGGAAGGGAATATGAGGGGTTGTGCAAGTACCCCCAGAAGAAAATTTCTGCTGGTTATCTTTCAGAGGTATTCGAAAAGAGCACATAAAAAGAGGAATATTAAAAAAAAAATGTCAAAAAAAAGTTGAAAATGAAGTCTGATATGCATCCGGGAAATTTCTACAGATTCCCGTAAATTACAACGGTGGAAAACAGGAATTTCCCGGATGGATATCTTTGTCAACAAGGCTCTGCTGGTTAGCCAAAAAGAAGCAAAATGTTTGAAAGGACACAAATAATTGGAAAATATTTGATTGCGAACCAGCGGACCCCTAAAAAACAAAAAGAGGTCCCAATTTTTAGATGTCAACGGGCCAACGATCTGGAGGGGTAAGTTCAAATCCATCACGAGCCAAAATAGTTTTGCTTTTGAGAGGCCAGCATATGGGAGCTGGCCGCCTAATTTATTTTCAGTGTTTCGCTCAGGGGGACCAGTTGGCCCTCCAAAAAAAAAATTTTTACAAAAAAGTTGGCCCTCCAAAAAAAAATTTTTTTTTCCCGAAAACCCAACATGTGTGTCCTTTTCGATAATTCCAAGGTGTTTGAAGTCTATTTGACCGGGGTTTTAGGCTCTGGAATGCCAGAAAACTGTATATTTCACAGGAGAAAAGTGGGATTTTTTGGTGCCGCTGTTGATTTCGCGTTTAAAAGCATATTCCTTTTTAAATCACTAATTTGTCAATAAAAAGATAATTTCGAAACAGTTTTTAAAATCTAAAACACCTAGAAATACGGTTTTTTCCTCAGAAAGTTGAATTTTTTGTACAGAAAACAATACAGATTTCCGGAACATTCTCATTTCGCTTATTTAATGCTATCATCATCACTGCTTTTTCAATCGAAATATATGTTTTTTTTTCAATTTAAATTTCCACGTAAATATACATGTTTTACTTCTTTTATGCTTTTTTCAAATTTCATAAATAAAAAACCAAATTTCCAGTTGAAAAAAAAGTTAAAATCCGCTTCAGTTCAACAGAGCGCGCTTGCAGACCCAAAAAAATTGAAAAGTGCCAGAAAACCGGGGAAAACTTCTTTATTGGGCTATTCACGAGGTGGAGAAAAAAGAAAAATACCGAAAAATAGGTTTTCTTTCTATATTTTTTCTCCACCTCATGAAAAACCGGGGAGAAAAACTCACCTCCACCTCCTTCGACACTATACAAATTACACGTGGATCCATCGACAATCTCAAATTTCTTCACCGATCCCTTCAACAAGTCATCCGCATTTCCAGTCGCCGAACTCATCGATCCACTTTCCGCCGGCAATTTTGCAGCTTGTGCTCCTTTAAATGTCGATGTGGAGGTAGCTCTGACGAATTTGATAGTGGGCTCTTCGCCTCGACTGGAATCCAGTAGTGGTTCTCCATTAGCTACAGCTGTCTCTGATACGGCAACCATCTTTCCATCTGTTCCTTTAGGGAGGTACAGTACTGCCGTCGGATTCCTGGCTCCATCGATCTGCGCATTATGATCTTCGATTGCGGCGTTTTGTCGATTCGCTAGACGTTCTTGTTCAACTCGGCGATCCTTTCGGAACTTTTTCACGTGCGTTTTGAATCTAAAAAATAGAAATTTTTGTCCGGATGTCCAGATGTCCACTTACGTTGGCAGCTGACTATGACAAAGGGTCCTCCGACAGTTCCCATAACATCCAACTGTAAATGGATTGTATCCAGAAGTGAATTTCCCTGTCACTTGCTCATTCGTCGTCCTGCCACGTGCCACCAGTACCAAATGGAATACGGTAAGTCCGATGACAGGTACACAGAGAACTGCACACAAAGCCAGAAGGACTATTGCACAGAGATAAGGGGGCTGGAGTATATGATTTCGCGACTCAATTCCATTATGATGGTGTGGAGGAAGAGTTGTGGAGGAGGCGGGAGACGGTGGGTACGTTCCTGACCACACATAGACAAAGCATAGGGCGAACACGTAGACCATGTGGACGCTTAGAGAGCACAGGAAGAAGAAGAAGTATCTGGAAATTGGAAGATTCGTTTTTGTAGGACTGAAGTATGTTGAAAATAGTCGGAAAATTGATTTTGCGTCAGTTCAAAATAGAGGTTCCGGTGTCCTTTTTGTTATTTTTAACAGAGTTAAGGCTATTTGTCATTTATTTAAAATGCTCTAGAAGCTCATTTTAGCCTGACATGACAGTTTAGGTTAGAAACAGGAGCAGCGCGCTATTTTTCAGCTTTCTCTTATTTTTCATGAATTTCAACTGATTTCTAACGGGTTCTGACATAAAATTAGCTACAAAAACGCTGAAACAAGCTCGAAAGCAATACTTTAAGCTATTCTTCAAATGCAGGCATTTATTGACAAATTAAAATTATTTTAATCGATTGAAATGAATTATAGCGACTTTTTCGTACTTTAAAGTGTACGAATTGCATTTTTTAAACAGATTAGGCTATTTGTCATTCAATTTGAAGTCTAAAAATCACTGAAAACTCAATTAAAATGACATTTCTGATTGGAAATAGAAAAAACTTGATTTTCTGGCTATTCTAAAAGAACCATTTTACGACAAATTAAAATAACTTTAATCGATGAAACTTAGTTATTGCGACTATTTCGTATTTCAAAGTTTACAAAGAGCGGGGAAAATGGCTTTTTGTGTTATTTCATCCTGTTTTTCATGAAAATGCGGTATTTTTCGCCAATTTGAAGAGTAAAACTGCTGAAATTGAAACAAGCAACGAATTAATATAGTGTTTTCTGCATTTTTAAATTCAGAAAAACGGGTTTGAACTGAAAATAATCGTTTCGTGATATTTAACACGAGAAATGCAATTGTTTCCGGAAAAAATGAACCGAAAACCCTCATTTTCAGCTGCCTTTTATCAAATTTAGTCGGGTTCCCGCCACTTTCAATCTTTTCAAAGCCATTTTTCACTATTTCCTTCCCTCCTAATCACCTATAATTCCGTTTGCCAACACAATTGTGCACCCACGGACAGTGATGATCAAACGTTTCGATGCATCTGAAAATATTTATATAATGAATTCAAAATCTTTCTCTAGCATACCGATTACAAACACTACAATGACTGGATCGTGGCGGCCGATAGAATTTGCACGTCACACACCATTTCATTCGGACGGTGATGCCGTTAATGTCCACATTTTTGTAGAGTGGAGCACGGAGATCGTCCACTTGCGTTGGCTCTTCGGATCCGATCGCTGAAAATAGGGTTTTTTGGCTAGAAAAATGGGGAATTTCTACTAGAAAGCCACCAACCATAGGGATGAATAGCTGGGTCCAGACACATTGCCATGAGCAAGTTCGAGGCGACCATCAGAAAGAGCAGCACGTCAATGATAATCAGCACCAGACCGCCGATATCAAACTTCGTATAATATTCTGGTGCGATGAAGTAGAAAAAGGAGAACGAGCAGCCGAGGATGAGCAACCATGCGATCCCGGCAGGCAGCAGGGCTGATATCCTTTTGCACATGATGACTGGAGGGGTTTCTGATGATGATGAGTGTTGGATGTGTTTGGTGGACAGCCTCCTCCACGTCCACGGAACGCGCGGAACCGACGAGTGACAATGAGTCTAGGGTTACTGAAAAAAAGTGAATTTTTGTGGGGGAAAGCGGTTTTGGAAGCGGGAAAAAAAGAGAAAGATAACTGAAAAAAAAAGATTTTTCAAGATTACACTGCAAAAATAGTTTTTTTTCGATAAAAAAATTCTAGACAATTTTTTTCGTTAAAAGCAGGTTGGTGTGTTTCTCATTAATTTTACTTTTGTTCTACGCTATTTACGACGTTTTGAAAATATTCATGAACTGTTTTATACGATTTTCAACGAACCGTTCAGATTATGAGTTAAGAAGATACACTTTTCGAGGTTATCAGTGGATTTTAAGAGAAGATTGGCATTATAAGGTATAACACTGATGTTTGCATGTTTTCTCTAATAAAAGTCTTTTTCATGGCTAAAAAATGACTTTTTTACAGAAAATTATGATAACATTAGTTTTATAAGAATTTTTTCAAATTTAACTTTCACGATGAAAATAATTTTCTCAAGTATTTTAGCGAGATTACATTTTCGTTATTAAAAATAATTTTTTATTCGTTGACAAATAAGTCATTCATTTGTTAAATTCAAACCTCATCTTTCTTTAAAATTCTCTAAAAATCTTGAGTTATTTTCAACATAAAGCTTCAGTTTCTGAAAACTTTTCTGCAAGACAAAACCCTCGAAAGAAAACTGCACTAAGACAAAAGGAACCTTCTAATTTAGTGCTCACTTCCAAGAAGAACATGACAATTACATGAACCGGAACCTGCTCAGAAAGAAGCTTGCTGGGGGAAAATACACTTTTCGCTTGAAAAATGGGACAAAAGCGGTTAAAACAAACGTCAACTGAGAGAAAATGAGCAACTGGAATGAGCAACGTACCCCGGAAATTAGAAAAAAACTCGGTTTGATAGCCAAAGTTACTGCCCCGGAAATTAAGTGCACTGGCGTCGAAGAATGGCTCATACGTATTTTCGGTCTACTTTGCTTCATTCAAAAATAAGTTTTTCACTCAAAAAAAACGTTGAAAACCGAGTCGCCGCCGCTAATTAGCAATAAAAACTCAATAAAAACCGGAGGGGACGAAAAGAAAAACAAGCTGAAAATAGCAACGTTTTTAATTATTCTTTCGAGGAAAAGGAGTCTTTGAAATTCAATGGATTCAATGAAAACAGTTAAATCATCACGAAAATTTGTCCATAAATGTTTTCAATAAGATGAGAATCAAAAAAGATGAATCTAAACTCAAATAAATAATTTTGGTGGGGAAAAGTTGAAACTTCGAATAACGTTTCACAAAACGACGTCAAAACATTAAAAATATAAGGGAAAAGTGATCATTCTGATAATGATAACCTCGGGGAGAATGTTGATAATGTTAGTCATTCTCAATACTGATAATGATATTTTTAGGTTGGAAAAGGCGGGGAAAGTTGGTTTTTAATTAACTTTTCGAGGGTTTTGCGTTAAAAACGTTATTGTAAAAGCTTAACATTTCCAACAAACAAAAAAAATAGAATCCGGATATTTCAATTGAAAAAAAAAATAATCCGAGTTTTTCGCTTGTGTTTAAAACAAGATTAATTTTTTGAAAACCGGGAAATGCGTTCAAAATTTTTATAAAATTGAAAAAAAAGCTAAAAATAAAAAATATAGTTCAAAACACCGAGTTTTTGATATTTTAGCCAATAGGAAAATAAGGAAAACTGATTTCCAACGATAAAAAGTTTAGGGAGTAGCGGGAAAAAATATATCGTGGGTTTTTCGAAAAAAATGGAAATATCCAGATTTTTTGACTGAATAAAGTATAAACGAGAGAATTTTCATATAAACGACGAAAAGAAAGTTATTTTCGCCTGAAAACTATTCAATCATAGTGATTTCAATGCTAAAATGCCTGCTTAATGTCAAAAAATACGCGAAATTCGGATTTTTCATAGGAAAAATGCAAAAACTCGATTTTTAAAATGACAAATGTAAAAATATCAAAGTTTCTATTTAAAACCAGCAAAATGAACGTTTACTCTTCCTCAGAATTAACTAAATTACGTTCAAATAACAATTATAATATTTTCAATAATAAAATACTCTTCTAGATGCCAAAAAATTAGGGAAAACTCAGCTTTCTAAATAAAATAGCAAATTATATGTAAAATCGCACAAAAACTATGAAAACAAGTTGAAACATTTAATTATAGCTGGTCGGCGGGGAAATTATATGTTTTGAGAGGTTATTATTCTGATAATGATAGTCCGAAGCTTACGAAACACACATTTCTAATGACGAAAAAGAAAATTAAAAGAACGGAAAAGAACAAAAAAAACCTTTTTTATACACAAAACCAGAAACTTTGTCTTCTCTGGATTAACATGCACCAAGATTATTGCATTTCGTCTTCTCTCTCTCTTTTCAGAAGCCCCCTGAAATAGTGTCTTCTCGAGAGACGCAGACGGAGAAGATGCGATGAAAAAGGAGATGGAGGAGGAGGATGAGGCGACGGGCCGGGGCGGTGTGCGAAAAAAGAGGAGAGTGTCCGTTTTTGTGTCCGAAAACGTGTGAATGAAGTGAAATGGTGTTGCAGGAGGAGGAGGAGAGGAGTCCAGGAAGGCCGACGGAAATTGGAAAAGAGAAGGAAAAAAAATTTAATTAAAAGGCTCCTGGGGAGAGAAAGAAAAATAAAATCTTTATTTATTTAATTCGATTAAAACCCCAAACGACCGGGGATAAATGATAAGAATCTCTTCGAAACGGGCAGCTTCTTGAGCCTCAGTCAACAATGGGTGGGCGAGAGAGTGTGCGGATGGGAGAGAGTGCGAGACACACAATTGTGTGCATTTTCGCGTCGGATCAGGTGTAAAGGAACGATTCTCTTGGGATTTCTGGATGGGGATAGAAAAGCTAGAATTTGAGAGAAATTTCTGGTTTTACTGGAAATTTGTGAGGTTAAAAAAAAAATCGATATTTCCCAAAAAAGACACTATCAGAAGTGGAAAGATGACTAACATTTTGTTTATCGCGTGTATAAAACATTTGTTTTGATAGGGAGAACAGCAGAAAGTTTTCAGATTTTTAGACGATGAAAAATGTGCAAAAACCTACGAAGAACAGTCAGATAACTCGAATTACAAGAATTTGCGATGGAAAACAGAAAAAAATCGGAGAAAATCGGAGAAAACTTGTCGAACAAGCCGAAAAATCCAGAGGAAAAGCTGAAAATTAACTTTAAAAATTCAAAAAATTACAGCTCGCGCCCTGGAAAAAAGAATCGTGATGAGACCTGTAATTAAATAAGTTGTGTTCCTTTAAAAATACAGTATCCGATGTATTTTCAACTGTTAGTAATTTTTTGTTTATTTTCAAATGGTTTTTAATGTTTTACACGTTTTTCAAAGATTAAATGTAATTTTTATTGAATAAACACTTTTTTGTATGTATTTTAATTATAAAACTTCAAAAAAATTAATTCATTTAAAAAAAATCAAAGTCGTGTCAAGACTCAAATAACAAATTAATTGCGTGTCCCTTTAAAATGACAGTAATCTCACTTATTTTTCAACCTAGATTTTACTCATTGGTTTTTCTCCGTTTTTCGATATTTCTTTTGCAATTCAAAGCGTCAGGTTTCAAATATCCAATTTTATTTCCTCTCTCTTCACTTCCCCATAAGTCTCTTTTACCCCGAACAATAATGTTGCATCAACGAAAAAGAAGAGAGAATAGGAACACAGTTTCAACGTGTGAAAGACTGTATAAATTGCGGAGATTCATTCTAGTTACACCTTCTCTCTCTCTTTCTCTCTCTCTCTCTCTCTCTCTCTCTCTCTCTCTCTCTCTCTCTCTCTCTCTCTCGGAGAAAGAGAGACCAACGACGACACACCTCTTCTTCTATTGCCGATCGATGGGATATTTCCACACTTTATTTCCATAAAATCATCTTTGATTCCATTCGTCATTCTCATTTTCTTTTGTCTATTTACTTTGCTTTTCGACAAGATGTTCTGTAAATAAGTTAGACAATTTTTGAAAGTCTAACTGGGCACCAATTACTGATTTTTTTGGTTGAGCAAACTTTTCTTCATTACAAAAAATTTTTGAAAATCGCTAGTAGCAAAAACTGCGTTTTTTGATCAAACACTATTTTTTATAGCTTTTACGGCTATAGATTAGCTTCAAAAGCCATTCTTTAAGCGAAAAATCGTATAAAATTCTGAAAAAATGATATTTTTTGTTTCAGAATATACCGAAATTCGTGTATCGTTTTTTCCGATCAAAGCGATTAAAACTAGTTTTCTACAGCTCGTTCAACTTGGAATTCGCATTAAAATCCAATCTTTAAACAAAAATTCGAACAAAATTTATGAAAAACTAGTTGAAAATGTAAAAATATTAATTAACGTTATTTTCAACTAAAACTACTAAAAATAGCTTTTAGCAGCTTTAATTAAACATTAAACCCTCATTTTTGAGCGTAATTTCGGATAAAAACTAGAAAAAAGCTAGCTTTTACAAAAACCCATTTTACACAGTTTTGTTTCCATAAAACTTTAAAAAACCTCGCGAAAACACACTTTTTTTTGTCAAAAAATTTTTTTTGCTATTTTCCAAAAAACCGTACAAAACCCTGCTGTTTTTTATTTCCGCCAAAAAATCGCATTCATTTTCTATCTTGATCTGTCATCATCATAGAAAAACCAAAAGTGACCAGTTGTTTGTCCGTTTCTTTCCCCCTTCTATACAGTCTCCTCGAGAGACGTGTGTGTTTGTTCACGAACTCGGGGGCCCTTCTCGTTGCCACTGGTAAACTATTTCCCTCTCTTGTGATACCTTATTTTTCTGCTTTCATTGATTAATTGAGATTGCGGGTGTGTTGATTTATCACTTAAATTATAGCGTCGGTTTCACTTTGGTTCCAGTACTATTAGTGTATTTTCTTTAGAAACAGTCTAAAAACAACTTTCTAAAGCTTGTAAACCATTTATAATAGCTTGGAAAGGTCTGAAAATGCTAGAAATAAGCTCAAAATAGCATATTTTATCCTAAAAAACAGCTAAAAAGAGCTGAATTCAGCTGTTTGTATAGAATATTGTTGAAATAATTCGAAAGTTTAGTTTCAATCTTCAAAAAAATGCTGAAAACAGTCTAAAATAGCTTGGTCAGAAAAAGCTCAAAAATGCTATAAAAACAAGAAAAAAAATCTGAAAACAGGTTTTTTCTATGAAAATAGCCTAAAAATAGTCCAGAAAGCTTATTTTGTCCTAACAAAAGCTATAAAATGACCCGAATTAATTTCTAACTGTTTTTATAATTTTATCTGTCAAAGTTTCTATCGGCGAGAGCGATTCCCTGTTCGATCATCATTTCTGGGCGGTCTATTGTTGTTATTCTGTTGATTCCACGTGACTCACCCTGATCGTTTCATATTGTGATTCAAAAACTAGAATTTTCCATTTCAGACCGTTTTTTGAAAAAAAAAATGGGCGGTTCCTTTTCAAAAACTGTTTCGAAACTTTTGAAGCTTCCCTCTTTCCACGTCATCTATGTATTTAGAATCGAAAGTTAATTCGGGTGACCTCTCTGTTTTTCGGCGGTTTTCACTTCCCCTCCTCCACCCTTTCACATTTCCCAATGAAAACAGAAAACACTGTCTAGTTTCATTCAATTCACGTCATTCATTGCCATCTGATTTCATTGATTTCTCTTTGCGGAAAAGGATCATTTCTCGACCTTCGATCTCTTTAATCGATTATCCAATATCTCTTTGGTGATATCTCGATATTAATTTTGGATTCTAGAAATTTCTATATTATTTTAGATTTTTTAAAACTAATGATTCTCATGGCTAGACTATCCTCGCTTGAAGTTAGCAGCTTAACCACGTGGCCGCCCAGCTGAGCAAATCGCTCTATTTTTTCTCTTTTGGTTTGTGAGACATACTCTGTTGAGTGTGTTCCCCTTCTCCAACCGGAAAAGGGGGGTCCCTTCTTGTTGCCATGACGTCTTCTTGGTCCATGAGGTTTCGTAAGAAATTGATCGTTTCGTTCGTTTTCAGTTGTGACCTTGAAGGCTATCAGAAGCAGAAAAAGAAGGGTTTTTAGCGGTTTTTCTGTTTTGAATAGTTAGGAATGACGCATTTTTTTGGTTTTTTAAAATTCTCATGATGAGAATTTTGATGAGAATCATTTATGATGAGAATCTCATCGATAAAAAATGTTTTCTCGCTACTTTTCCTTGAAAAATAGTTTTATTGTTTTTCGAGAATATAGGGTTTTTAAAATTCTTCTGGTAAAAACTATTTTTCGTTATTTTATTTTTCCCGAAAGAAAATATTTTAATTCGCATCAATTTGCATGATAATAAGAAATTCTGACATCACAAAATCGGTTTTTTGCTGTATTTTAAACTAAAAATATAGGATTTCGTCTTTTTTTCTTGATTCTCATCGATGAAAATCTTTTTTTTTCCGCTACGTTTTTACGAAAATTATGCCAAAACCATCGTTCAAAAGCCATTTTCCATAATCACTCCCCAACAAAATCCCTGATTTCGCTGCTCATTTATGGAATTCTTATCAAACGTAAAACATTTTGAATTATCATATTTAGCCGCGTTTCTACGGAAAAAACACAAGAAATACATGTTTTTCTGCGAAAAAAGCGGCTAAAAACTATGGAAAACCAAGTTTTTGAGTTTTTTGAAAGCCGTTTTCAATAGAAAAAGCAACTAGGAACCCTTTTTCCGGTGTAAAAAAGCAAAAAGCCTCAAAAAGTGAAAACTGGAAAAAACCACAAGAAAACTATATTTTTCACCTAAAAAAAATAACTTTTTATATGAAAAAACTCGCTAATTTTTTCTGAAAAAAAGCAGCCAGAAATCTGCTATTTTTCGGTAAAAATTGCGCGGAAAACTACCGTCAAGCTTCCTCTCTCTCTCTCTCTCTCTCTCTCTCTCTCTCTCTCTCTCTCTCTCTCTCTCCCCCTCCCTCCCTTCCATATCTCCCCTCTTTCAGGATGTTTCAACATCTATACACCTCTCTACTAATCCTAATCGTCCTCACCACGGGACCCCTCGAAGCCCGTCGTGCCACTTCTGGAGGTGGTTCCCTATCAGGAGGCGGAGGCGGTGGATTCTCATCTCGAGGACAATCCGGATCCCGAACCGGAGTTCAACAAGGTGGTGGAGGATTCAATAATGGAGGAGGATTCAATGGAGGACATCAAGGAGGAGGATTCCAAGGAAATCAAGGATCTTTCAATCAGCCACGCCCCAACACTAATTTCAACAACAACCAGGGAGGTTTCCATGGAAATCAAGGTGGATTCCATCCTCAACCCAATCAAGGATTCCATAATAATGGTGGATTCCGTCCAGGATCCGGTCTCGGATCTCAATCCTCTTCTGGAACATTTAAGAAGGCGTTGATCGGTGGAGCTCTCGGAGCTGCCGGTGGAATTCTCGCCTATGAGGCCGGAAAAGCGATTATCAAATCGGCGACAGAGCCATTCAATTATAATGGAAGAAATTATAATTGGGATAATCATGGAAGAGTTGGAAATGGAGAATTCCAGTGTCAAATGCCATTGAGTCAATTGACACAACAGGTAGGCTCTATAGCTGCTAGAGTCTAGTAGGATTACAGTATTTGATGAGCAAATAGGGCTTTTTTTTGCAAGTGGTCCGCACGATTTTCGAATTATATTTCGTTTTTATTTTCTCGTGTAAAACCGATAAAAAAATCGTTTTTTCCGAGTTTTTTCACCTGATTTTCTCGGAAAATTGAATTTTTCAGTTCATTCATAATTGCATATTCATGAGCAATTTATCGAATTTTTGTTCAGAAACGCTATTTTTCAAAATCGTCAAAAAAAGCATTTCTGAAAAAAAAATTTGATAAACTGTTGATAAAAAAGCAATTATAAATAAATTTAATGCATTGAAAAATTCAATTTTTTGAAGAAAAAAGTGGAAAAACGATGAAAAACGATATTTTTATCGGTTTTACGCGAGAAAATAAAAATGAAATAAAATTCGAAAATCGCGCGGACCACTTGCGAAAAGGCGCGCCGCAGCTTGCAAAAAATATCCCAAAAAAGGCGGAGTCTATGAATCACCAGGATTACGGTAGCCAATTTCTTCCAGCAATCCACAACAACCACCACCACTACAACAGCCTCTCCAGATGGATCAACAGTAGCGCCAGCCTCAACACCAGCTCCATCTCCAGACCAAGTTCTTCAGAATGTAAGAGTATCCAGAAAAGGGGCGTGGCCTAATCTCCCTAGAATTTTCAGATCCAATACCAAGACGGTTCCCGACCGAAAACAATCGTCTGGGCATGTAAACAAGGAAGAGAAGTGTGCTGTGGAACAGATTGTTGCCCCGCCCCTCCCCAACAAAATCAGAATTCAGCCACGGGAAGTCATGGATCCGGAGGAGGCGGAGCCGGAACCGTCGCTCTCATGTACTTTATTTATTTGATTTTATTCTGAGCAACAATACAGTAACCCTTCACCCCCTTGTCCGTTGTCCACTTTTTGTAAATTCGCCAAATTTTTGAGATTTTCTTACTCGAAACCCCGCCCCCTTAATAAAATACGTGTAAATAGTTTCTTCTGGGTATTCAGGGACAACTACGGTAACGCTGGATTAAACGAGAATTGATAGAAGAAGAAGGTTTTCTTTTTGGTTGTGGTGTCTTTTATTGTATGTCTTTGTGTTTTTTTGTTTTTCCCTTTCCTTCCCTCTCTTTGCATGCTTTTTAAACAGGGAAATTGGCTTTTTTGGTTTGAAAAATAGGGTTTTTACCTTAAAAACGGGGGGTTTTCCGTTCAAAAAACGCTTTTTTCGATTTAAAAATCATTTTTTGGCTTTGAAAATGATTTTTTTCGTTAAAAAGAAGGTGGTTTTATGTTGAAAAAACTTTTTCGATCAAAAAATCACTTTTTGGCTTGGAAATATGACTTTTTAAGTTAAAAATGGCTGTTTTTCCAGGGAAAAACTCACTTTCCCCTGATTTTCTTGAGCATTTTTGACTCCCAAAAACACTATTTTCAGACAAAAATCAACTTTTTTAAATTTCCAAGACGAAAAATTAATTCTTTAAAATTCTGAAAAAAACCCTATTTTTGACCGAAATTTCCCAGTTTTTCCCGATGTTTTACCCAAAAAAACAATTTCTGAGGCTTAAAAAAGCCAGAAATTGATTTGTGGCCTAGGATTTTTTTTCTAGGCCACTAATTTTTTTCTAGAAAATTTAAGCATTGAAAACGCGATTTTTGTGACTTTTAATCCCGAAAACCTGAAAGAGGTGGCCTAGAATGCATTTTCTAGGCCACCTCTTCCACAATTAACACAGAAATCTATCCTCTAGCTTTCCATCTTTTCCTTCCCCTAATTATGATATGTATTTTCAGTGTTCTCCTGGTTCTTCTCCTCTTGTGTTGTGGATGTTGTATTGGTGCATATTTCTGTTGTCGATCGATTTTCGATTGTGGAGATGACAGTAAACGTGATGAGCAACATTATCATGGTAAGAAGAGGGGTTCGTTTTGGGAAGAGAAAGGGTTGAAAATGATATTTTTTATCAGGTTCTTTGAGAGATTCTTTGAGAAGAAAAAAAGAGTTAAAAATGATATTTTTAAAGTTAAAAAGCAGCTCCTTTGAGTAGAATCAAGGCTTAGAAAGTAGTTTTTAATTTGAAACCTGGGTATTTAGTAGTGAAAATAGCTTTTTTCTAGCTTTTTTTTAACTAAAAACCCTCAAAAATCGTGCTCTGAAAAAAGGAAAATTTTGAAAAAAAAGCATTTCAATTCGCGGTGGAAGCAGAGTTCTAGCTGCTTTTCTTAAAGGCGCGGTGCTATTTCTAGCTGAGGTAGTGCGATAGAGCGCACTTTCTCAGTGTGCCCTTTGCGAAATTCGAATTCGAAAATAGAGTTCAAAAACCCCGAAAACCACTAATAAGGCACCGAAAAAGAACTTGGCACGATGCCAGATCAATCGGAACCAGGGTTCCGATAGAGCGCACTTTCTCATAGTGCCTCTAGCTCAATTCTAACGGATTTTATCGGAAAACAAGTAGAAATCCAAGGAACCGAAAGAAGCCGAAACAAGAAAAAGACCTGGCACAGTGCCAGACCCGGAAAGACAAAGAAAAAGAAGCCGAAGAAACCAAAAAAAAATTTATTCACTCTTAAAAACCAAAAAAAGGGGAATAGAGCTATTGCTCTCTAAACTCGAACATGTTCTGGAATCCATATATACACCGAATTTGTGTCAACCATTTTGTAATCTGGAATAGTCTTTGGTTGGTGGTTGGAGAGCCTCGGAGGGGGTTCCAGGACATCCTGGGATCCTTACCATGGTTTAAGGGATTTTTTTTCCTCTTCAGCTTTTGAATTCGTTATAATAAAGACAGTGCTTCATTCCTCCATCGATCGATTGCTTTTTGAAGTTGAGACGAAGAGCAGAGAGAGTAAAGAGAGTGAAGAGAGTCTTGAGATTAATTGACTTCCTCCAGGGGAAGCTCTCTTATTTATAGCAATTAATGGGGCCAATGGGGCAGGGAGGAAGGGTTAAGGGGACAAAAGTCAGCCTCTCTTTGCCACGTGGATTTAGGAAGGGGTTTTTGGGATTTTTTGATTTTTCTACGTGGAATTTTCAAAATTTTTAACTTAAAATATCGGGAAGCAGGATGAAGTTTTCGTTTTAAAAAAATAGGAAAAAGCGCGCTCTATTGATAATAAAATAATACCTGAGATAAATACAGTAATCTAGAAAAGAAAGAACTTGAAAAAAAACCAAAAAAAAATTTTCGTACAAAAAACCTTTTTCTCCGAAATTCGTTTTTAGGAGCAAACGCGCTCTGTTGATAATTCGTGTTTTTTTGCAGATTACCGTAATTTAAATAGAAGTTTCGAATTTCTGGAAATCGATTTTTTGAAAATTAAAAAAGTTTTCACACAAAAAGCTTTTTTTCTGAAATTTCGAAGAAAAAATTTTTCTTTAAATGAATAGCAGTGAACTGAAAACCCCGTTTTCTAATAGAAAAAAATAGAAATTTCGCTGAAAAAAACCTACTTTTCAATATAAAATCTTTTTTTATTTGTAAGCAGTGAATTTTTGGGAAAACCCTATTTTTCTATTTTCAATAAAAAATGTGCTCCTGAAAAAACCGTAATTTTGAAAAATAAAAAAACATTTTCTAACCGAAAAATAGAATTTTCAAAAAAAAAAGGAACTTTTCTTACTTAAAAAACCGATTTTTCAAATAAAACCAATGTTCCTGTTTGCAGATGACTACTCTCAACAACAACAATACCAAATGCAAAACTATCCACCACAACAACAGCATCAACAGGGAGGATACTATCAACAGAATAATCAGGGATACCAACCACAACAGGGATATCCACAAGGAGGAAACTATTATCCACCACAAGGCGGCTATCCATCTCAACCCACTTATTAGAGCTTTTTTGTGATTTTTTTTTTGAAAATTCCAATTTTCGCAAATCCTCTTTTTCAATTTTCAAAATTCCACTTTTCCCCCTATACTCTGTGCCATTTGCTTTTTCTCCTTGTTTTCATCCTGATATCCCCATTTTATCTTCAAATTCCACTTTTTCTACGGGAACTTTTTCTTCACTTCTAAATTTTTCAAAATTCATTTTTTCATGTTTTTTAGTTTTGGTTTTCTAGAACGAGGACGAGCGAGCGAGCGAGAAACTACATAATAAGGAGGCTTGAAGGCCTTCTAAAGGGGCACAAATTGTTCAAGAGAGAGGAAGAGGAGGAGGAGAAGGAACCCGTAACTATGTAGAGCATTGTGACGGGGGGAGAAAGAGAATACACGATAAGGTTTCCTGTATTAGAAGGGCAAAGATGCCCTTCTAATACAGGTTGAGGGGTCTCGTAGAGCGGGAGGAGAAAAGAGAGAAGAGGTACCAGCCTCACTGAGAAAAGTACCCATAGAGTTTTCAGAAAGAGAAAGAAAGAGAGACCTCAAAAAGGGGGGTTAATAGAAAACAAGAACATGATAAGGGAAGAATTGAACAAGATTTGTGCTGAGAAACAATGAAAAACGAGTGTGTGACATGAAAAAACGTGGCAAATTCTAGGTTTCGCTAGAGCGCGCTTGCTTTTTTCGCGAAAAATAGAATTTGCCAACACAGGACTTTTTACAGTGGGGAGCAAGTGCGCTCTATTGAGAAGGGCGATTCTCAATAGAGCGCGTTATATGAAAACTATTAGATTGGCTACCGGATAATCAAGGGCTAAATACAATCAAGAACACATCAATTAGCAATGACAGGCGATTTAGCTGGTATCGTCGTCGATGAGGTGACTGGCTCATCCGGAGAGATTCCATGAGCTGTGAGAAGGCTTCTCAGATGGCGATTCTCGGTCTCTTTGGTTCCAAGTTCACGGGCGAGCAGTTGGGTGTCCTGGTCTCTCTCGAGAAGCTCCGCGGCCAGCTGAAAATTATTTTAATTTTTTGGGGGTACTGTGGAAGAGAGAGAGAGAGAAAGAGAAAAAGATGCGAGCTGTCAGATCTTAAAGGAGCTACGCTTCAAGAGGAGAAAGTGATAAAAATGAAATGGAATGTGTGAGGATCCTTGTCTCGCTGGGCTGGGAAGACGTGTGTTGTGTTGGGCGCCAACAGTCTATAAGATTCAAATCTGAGGAGACTGAATATGAGGGGATTCGCGCGTGTTTCTTACCTGACCCTTTCCCAAAATGCAAGTGCGCTCTATTGATAAATCTTTTTTTTTTTTTGGGAAAATAGTTTATTTCCCGTTTTTCTAGGCCAAAAATAGTTTTTTCCCGTTTTTCTAGGCAAAAAACCTTTTTTCCTGGATTTTCAGCTTAAAAATAGCCTTTTTTTCAAAAATCAGAGGGCTTTTCGGCCCAGGATTCTCAATAGAGCGCACTTGCTCCCTGTCCTCCCTTTTTCTACCTACCTGTGACCTAGTCATACTCTGAATCCGTTCCCTCTTCACTTCCAAGTAATCCGTCTCAAATTCCCGTTCCATCTCGCGATCCGAACTCCCACAGCTCGACGAGGAAGACGACGAAGAGCTATCTGCCTCGGCGACCTCATCCTTGAATTCCGAAGACGTTGCAGGCTCCACAGTACACCAAAAAGCCGGTCTCATGTGTTCATAGGATCCGGACATGGTACGAACGCGGCGACGTTCCGCGGCCTCGAATTTTTGCTCGTTCTGGAAAGAAAAATGCGTTTTCCTCCCCACTTTTCATCACGCGCGCTCTCCTCTCTTCTCGCCACAAGGCCCCGCCCAACGGCTAGAAGGAAGAAGACGAAGAGACGCAGAGAATTGTGCTAACCTCGAACTCGGCGTCGGCTCTCGCTTCACGATCGTCTAGAAGGAATTGGGTACTGTTCGGTGGCGCCATTCCGTATCTGGAAACGCGGATTCAAGGAGGGATGGACCGGGACTCTAAGAGCACACCTACCTGTCTGACTTATCAGCCTTCTTCTTCATCTCATCGGATGGTGAGTATGGGCGGTAGCGACCACCGCCGCCGCGCTTTCGACGACTTCTACGAAGACGACGTTCACCGTCGGACTCGCCGTCCGACACCGATCTAGTCGCCTCGCAATAGTAATCGTCCATTTTGTAGCACAAGGGGAGGCAAAAGAATAAGTAAATGAATTCCCCGATTCTCTACACTTATCAAGAAGAAATTTGCGCTTCAGGGCTTAACGTCTTCTTTCCTTTTAGGAGAGACAGAAGTACTTGGCGCTCTTCTTCTTCCTTTCAGTGCACACAACAACAGCAGCGCGCCGTTTTCGTACGACACACCGATTGCAAACTAGAAAGATCGCACTGGCACGCGCCTCTATTTATACTACGCGAGCACGCGACGCGTCCGCCCCGCCGCAAACGCAGCGCCGCCTCTTGCCAACAGAGAGCGCGCACCTCTCTTCTCACGCTTCTAAAATTAACTTAACCTTAACAGTTTGCAACGAAAATTATATCTCCATGAAACCAAGGAAAAGGGAAACATTTCTATATAAAGCGCATCCTAAAACATGCAAAGCAAAAAATTTTCATTTTCCCATTCATTCATTCTTCTCTCATTGATTCTCTCACCGCTTTTTGGTGGTTTTCCAAGGGAATCTGTGCCAAAATCCACGTTTTTCGCGTCAAAAATAGGAAAATCTGTTGAAAATATGCTCTAGAATGTGTTTTTCACCTCTGGAAATTGATTTAACTCGAAAAAATCTGTCAAAAATTGAAAAAATTGGGGTTTATTGAAAAAAGAGTAAAAATATCGGGGTTTCTGCTTTTTCCGCTTTGATTTCAGATTTTTCCGCTTTGTTTCTTGCTTCAGATTTGATATTTAAAGAAATTTAATTTTTAATAGAAAAAAAATATTTTTTCCAGTAAAAAAAATTAGCTGAAATTTCAGATAGTTCTCTTCTTTTTGAGGTTTTTCTTATTAATGGAAGCTAAAACGTCATAAAATCCGCGTCTTCCCGGAAATATTTTATAGAAAACGCAATATTTGCTTGGAAATTGGATATTTTTCAGTTTTTCCTCCATTTCTCGCCTATTTTTCTTCTGAATTCAGTCAGTGCTACAAAAAATTCCTTGTACAAAAAATGGTTTTTTGTGTTTAAAAACCGTGGATACGTGAAATTTCTCAAAAATTTCCGCACCGAAATTGTCGCGCCTCTTGGTTCTCGTTGAGTCGTTCGAAAAGAGAAAGTTTGGTCGAAAAATTGGGTAATTCGATTTTAAATTGTTCCTTCTCTAGGGATTCTATTCTGAAAAAAATTATGTTCTGAGAAATGATTCCTTTCCTTCCGCTCGATACGAAATAAATAAAGAAACTCGATATTTCTGGGAAGTTTTGCAACTCTTTGGTTTTCTCTTCTCATTTCATTTGGAATAGGTTCGAAAAAATTGGTTACGTGGGAAGTGTTTAAAAAATTCGTCGTCGTCGTATAATTCCCCTTTTCCAAAGAGTAACCAAGTGATTCATCTCTGTGTGTGCCTGTGTTGTATTTTAAACAAAAAAAGAGAAGAAAATTGTTTGTAGAACACTAAAAAAACTATTTTTTTGGTTGGGGGCAGCGAAACTTTTGCACAACATATTATCCTCCCCGAATTTCCAGTTCAATGCTCACATAATGTCCACACCTGTATACATGTAATAATAAAAAAGGTCGTTTCCTCGTATTTCGCCCACACGAGTTTCATATCGGGACGACTATGTGTTTGTGTGAAACAACACAATGATAACGATTGTTTTTGCCCTTGGGGGTATGAAATCTGAATAACATTCATTTTTCGGTAGAAGAAGGCTCCTTAATCGAAAATAGCACCTGCAAGTTGTTAATCAAGTCACATAGCCTCTCGGGGGCCAACTTGTTCGGCGTTTCCTGAAAGAGTGTTTCTCACAGAGATTCAAACTCCTGACCAACAATCCGTGACAAAAAAGACAAATCCTTCCCCTCCCCTCCCTTTTCCTTCTTCTTCTCTTTCCATATCCAGTCAGCAGGTCAATAATTTTCAACGCATGGTGGGAGGTCTCTATCTTCCTGTCTCGCCTCTCTGTCACCCGCCTGTCTTCGTCCGTCCGTGCGCGCAGCGAGCGGCGCCCTCTCTTTAGAATAGTTCTTAGCTGGGTGGAGACGCAGCGTGTTGGCTGTGTATTGAAGAGAAGCATGGAATATTCGCCCCTCCGCTCGTCGCAGTGAGTGTTTTGTGAGTGAAACGAAAACGCGCTCACCAACAACACACACACACAAACAGAAGCAGCATACTAATAATAAACGACGGCTTGGACCCTTTCCCCCCATTTCAAAAGGCACATAACACACCAGTTTTGAGAAACACAAGGGGAAACAGAAATCAAGAAGGGGTACAGTATGCCAAGTTCATGTCCATTAAGGGAGAGTGACAATCAAAAAACTTTCCGATCTAGATAAGGGAATTCGGTGAAACACGTCGAGAAAGGTTATCTAGAAATGGGTTCCGAGGGGTCAGCAACTTGGGCTAGTTGGGTAATGCACAAAGCAAGTACAGTAAAATGCACTTTTCGGATTTAGCTCTTTTCAAAAACCCCGGATAAAATGTATTTTTAGAAAGCTTAAATACTTTTAATCCGGTTTTTTGTGAAAAATGAGCTGAATGCAAGTACAGTAAAACAACTAAAAATTCGGATCAGTTAATTTTTTACAAAACAAATACCAGATAAGATGTATTTTTGGAGAGCTTAAATACATTTCATCCGAGCTTTTTGTAGAAAATGAGCCGATCCGAAATCTCAGTTGTTTTACTGTACTTGCATTCAGCTCATTTTTCACAAAAAACCGGATAAGATGTATTTGAGCTTTCCAAAAATACATTTTATCCGGGTTTTTAGGAAAATCCGAAAAGTGCATGTTGTTTTACTTGCATTCTTCGTGCATTACCCAATTAGCCGCTTCGGATTAAGAAACAAAGACTTGTTGACCTCCCTAGATAACCTTTCTGCACAATTAGCGACGTCAAATACTCTAGATTAAAGGGATTTCTGAAAGTGTTTGGTTTCCGTCGGGGCACGTAGGAAGCTTATCCTTAATCCCAGAAATCTTTTCATACTTTTTATCATCTCTCCTCAAAATAAACTTCAATCCCCCCCCCCCCCTTTTCGTCTTCTTCGTAACTAATTTTGTTTATTCAATTGCCTTCCCCCAACATTTTCTTCTTCTTCTTCTTCTCACTCGGAGGGGGAGGAAGAGAGGAATCGAATGAAAATGGGGGGAAGAAGGGGGATGTTACAATGTATATTGCGCGTCCCTCTCCCCCTTGATTGCAACCCCATCTGACGTCACCTGACCCGTTCGGAATGCTCAGAGGGGTACCATATGCATAGATAAATAGTTTTTCCTTCTCCTCCTCATTTTTCAATCATGTGTAGTAGTAGTAGTAGTAGATCATGTGTGACTCTTTCAAAGATCATGAGACACTAAATGCGATGGTGGCGGGGAAAACGAAAATAGGTGCGGAAATTGGAAAGGGAGGGTTTTAATCAAGGTTGTCGGGAGAGAATTGAGCAGATGGATATTCTTGCTAGCCAAGGGGTCAGCAATAGGTGTTAGGTACGTGAAGCACCTTAGCACAGGCTAGCTTGCAATTCTGGGATTTATTTGGAAATTCAAAAAAATCTTGATTTTCCAAATAGGTTAGCAGTTTACTGTGGAAGGTTTAGAGCGTGCTTCGGGTAGAACGTATTTTTTGCTCTCTCTCTCAAGGGTTGTGGCTTCTTCGCAGGTACTCCACACACGTGGGTTTGCTCTCTCGGACGTAAGCAGCCAGTTTCGAGTTACGATCTTTGACCAGATGGTCCAGAAGATCAGAGTTCCGTTGGTCTAGTTTCGGTCAAACTTTCGGAGTCAATGGGGCTATTTATGGTGTGAAGGAAAAAGAAAAAATACCAAAAAATAGGAAAAAATCTTATTTTTCCGGTATTTTTTTCTTTCCCCGTGAATACCCCCGAGTTTGGAATAGTGATAACTTTGAAACTGAGCAATTTCGGAATAAAATGACTTTAGTGCATTTTCTAAACCTTTTTTCGAAAAATCCTATTTTAAAACTGGGAATTAGGGATTTTGGCAGATATCAGATTTTAAAAAATCTTCTTGTTTTTTTCAAAAATTAGGTTTTTCTTAAGAAATCTTAAATAAAGGAATCTTAAGAAAAACCTAATTTTTGAAAAAACAAGGAAATTTTTTTAAAATCTGATTATCCATCAAAAATCTCGAATTCGCAGTTTCAAAATATGATTTTTCAAAAAAAAAGCTTAGAAAATGCACTCTTTGTCATTTTATTCCGAAGTTGCTCAGTTTTAAAGCTATCATCAATTTCGTTTCCGGAGCCAAGATCCAATTTTCGGGATGATTCTTGATCGGTTGCTCTCTGTGTCAGGCAAGTCAGCTGACCCTCCCCTTGTACCCGGTTTGCTCCACCATTACCAAACCGAAGAGAAAATTCTTCTTCGAAAAGGGAAAATTGTGTATTTCCTTTCCTCGATGGGGGCAAAAGGTACAGTTGGCTTTCGATCTCTCTCTCTCCATATTCCGTCCCCGTGTGCGTCTCAATTTCATTCACAAACAGCTGTGTCTAACGTCCCCCTCCTCTTCCCTAGAGCGGGCCTCTCTTGGTTCCGAGTGATCTCTCTCTCTCTCTCTCTCTCTCTCTCTCTCTCTCTCTCTCTCTCTCTCTCTCTCTCTTCTACCACCCCCCACCAATTGTTCGATTGTTGTCCCCCCTCTTTCTGCGCTATGTGTGTATGTATGCGTTGATGATGGCATCGAGTAGTTACTCCTCTCTCTCTCCGGTGATTCTATACATTATTATAGAATGAGAGACGACAGACATTTTGGGAGGGAGATGGAAGAGAGAGAGAGAGAGAGAGAGAGAGAGAGAGAAAGGGAGGACCGAAGAAAAAGGAAACAAGGGTAATAAGAGAGTGACGGAGACGCAGCATTTCTTAAAATAAAACAAAATCCTGGGGGGACCTGCAGACTGATTGGAAGAAGAGAAAGGGGAATATGATCTTTGGTTTATAAGACGGGATTTTCAGCTGATTTGGAGGGGGGATTTCTTGGAAATGTGGAAAAAGTCGGAAGTTGTAAGCGATTTTGGAGAACATTCACGAGAATCTAAATAGAAAAAAAAAATTAAAAATCAGAGAAAAATTTTTTTTTTCAAAAAATCGGATAAATATAAATTCACATATTAAAAATATAATTAGAATTTTCACATTGAAACTAAAATTGCTTGCATGCTTTAAAATTACATTTTCGATGAAAAATGATCATTTTGGATTTTTTATAAAGCTTTGAGCTTATTGAAAATTTTAGTTTTTTTGGGGTTCAATTTCGATTCTAATTGTGGGATTTAATTCCAAATTCCGAATAAATTTTAATTTATAAATTCAAAATAATGGCTGTTTTTTTCCAAAAAAAAATTTTGCAAAATTGTGTTTTGTGGTTCTGATCTCTGCCTTGTTAGGTCATATTTGGAAACATAAACAAGCCTTGAAAATTCGATTTTATTGAACATATACAATTATCAAGTTGCCAATGTATTGGATATACAATTAGTGTAATCAATTTATATATTATATTTAAATTTGATATGCTGCGCACAAGTTTTATTTATAAACTTTAAATTATTTATCGTGAAATAAATATTAATTCTCGCAGACAAAATATTATAAACAATTTATAGCGCTTCATTTCTAACTATAAATCAAAATGTTCTTTGGGTTCATTTTCCCATTCAAAATGTTTCTCTTTCAATATTTAAAAACAAACATAATATAATTTGAGTCGGACTAAGATATGTTTATCTTCAAAGTGAGAATATTGTAGAACCTCTAATAGACTTGCCTCTGGTCGCTTAACTTTCACAGCATTTATCTCGTCTCCCAATGGAGATATAGAAAACTAGTCAACTAACAAAATGTTTTTATTAATGTGAAGTACATTTTGTTAGTTGACCACTTTTCAATATCTACATTGTGAACCGAGATAAATGCTGCTACAGCTGAGCAGCTAGGGTCAAGTCTATTCTGACTTTCAAGATAAACATATCTTATTTTGATTCCAATAAGCGTACTTCCAAATATCAAAATAAAAACATTTTGAAGCTTAAAAAACAAAAAAAACAGTGTTAAACCAAAGAATAATCGAAAATACTAAAACCTTTTTATTTGGAAAAAAAGCGGTTATATTTAGATTTCGAAAAAACAAAGCATTTTAAAATTCGTTTTCTTCAGTGGAATGAGAGGATGTTGGGTTTGGTTAACATATAGTAACAAGTTTTCATGCTTACATTTTTTGATAAAAGACTATAGAGCCACTATTATAATCAATTTATAAGAGAAGTTAAAATGTAAATTCATTGTTACTAACAATATATCCAGGAGTACATGTCATCGAATGTTAAACCCTTAGACCTTCTTTTTTTCTTGCAAACTTGTCATTCCAGTTGATAATATAAGCTGCAAATCCCTAAATATCCTTCGGGCGCCTTTGGAATCTCATTTTTGAACCTGAAAAGTATTAATTCCTTGGATTCTGCAATTTTCCTATCAGATTCTGTCCTTTTTCTGTTTTTTCTGCCTTCTGATTCCGAATTCCCGTTGGCTTCTGAAAAAGTAGTTGCCTTCCCCCAATTAGCCTCCTCCTTCTTCTTTCCTTCTCATTCTAATTGGGTAACCAATTTCCAGAGAGAGATGAGTTCGAAGAAGCACGCGATGAAGAAGAAGTAAGTCAACTGATGTCTTCTCTCTCTCTCTCTCTCTCTCTCTCTCTCTCTCTCTCTCTCTTTCAAAGAGTCCCGTGACGAATAGAAAATAAGGCTCCTCCCTCTCTTCCATCTCTCTCCACTTTTTTTGAACAAAACGAAATAGTGTGAGAGACGAAGAGACGCAGAGAATCGAAAAGAAACACATCGAAGAGAGAGAGAGAAGAGAGAGAGAGAGAGAGAGAGAGAGAGAGAGAAAGAGAAGAGAGAGAGTCGATTTACATGGAAAAAGGGTGCAAAAAAGAACTAAAGAGCATGTTTTTTCTTCTAGAGGGAAATGGGAAAAATTCTGAAAAAACTAGAAAGAATGGGAGTTGGGATACGGTAGCAGTGACACGTGGCAAAGGGGATATATAAGGAAAAATGGGTTTTTTGTTGAAAAAAAATTTTTTTCTTCACGGATACAGTAATCTTAGCATACCTACAGTACCCCTATATCATGTACAGTAATCTCGGGGATATCTACAGTATCCCAATAAACTACAAAGACTAGAAGGCTTATCATTTGGCGTTGAAAATCGAAAATCGTCCGACACTTTCCCATCTCTCTCTCTCTCTCTCTCATTCTTATCAATCATTTGCTGCTGATGCTTATCATTTTTCGTATTCTCATGTTCTCTTTTTTTTATTCTTTTCTTCCAATTTATTTCCGAGTACGAATTGAAAAAGAACAGGGATGATGATGACGTCAGAATTATAAACATTGGAAGAGAGAGAGAGAGAGAGAAAGAGAGAGAGAGAGAGAGATTGACCGGAAAAGCGAGAGAAAAAACTATTCGGGATTCGATTTATAAACATTAGAAGGGGAAGGGGGAAGCTGAAAAAATAGGAGGGAGGTGTGTGGATTAACACGGAAATTGAAAAAATATTTTTTTTCTTCTTGTATAAAGTGAAATACAGTAATCTTAGCATAATTATGGTTTGGAATGGACTTACGAAGGAGCCAAAGGGTCTAGTGTTGACATCTTGAAACCCAAAAATTCTGAAATTTTTGAAATACAGGACATTTAAAAAAATGAAAAAAAATGATTTAAAAAATTGATAAAAATTTTTAAAATGTGAGGGAGCTCAGTTTTTTTGGATTTTTTTTTCGATTGACGGAACACTCGGGGTGGATTTACGGACAACTTTTGGTGGCTTTTTTAAGTTTAGAATATAAATATTTTTCGAGAATTTCAGAGTGGCTTTACGAAGCTTCATTAGGATTTTCGGAGCACTATCTACCAATTGATGAAGCTCACTGTATAATTTCTGAAGGTTTCTGAAGGACTTGTTGGAAAGTTACAGAGACAGATGTGTCAATTTACGAGAGACTTTGGGTTGATTGACGGAGCTCTTCTTGTCGATTTACAGATGTGAATTTACGGACAACTTATTTTACCTTTTTTACCTTTTTAAATTTTAGAGTTCCCTTTTCTAAGGTTTCGATTCATCTTGTGGATTTTCGAAGTCTTCTTCTGGATTGAAAAAAATTCTTTTACCCATATTCAAGAGTCCTATGTATTCGAAGTTACGCCATTTAGCACTTTTTTTCAAAGGTACAGTAGCTATACCGTACAGAAGGGTCGTGTTGTGAAGAAGAATATTATTCCGAGATTTTCGCCGGATAAAACTCAACTTTTCCTGAATTTTTAAGAAAAAATAGCTTTGGATTAATTTTCCTTTTAAGTTGTGCATGCCCCTTTGAACAATGACAACTTTTTTTTGAGAAAAATTTTAAATTTTAAATTTTTATTGCAATCGTGTTTTCCAATACGATTAAAATTTTTTTGTGCAGAAATAAACCTGAAGCTTGGAAAAAAAGGATTTTGACAGCTGGCAAAACTCAGTATTTCCAACGAGACCCTGACACCATGCGCCTTCAAGAGAGGGCTTAAATTCATATTTCGATGGAGTTTTGCATTCTGAACATTCTTTCAGTTGAAATTTTTCTCGGAAAATGCCTCTAAAACCTCGCTAAAAAACTGTTCCAAGTCAATCACTTCAAGACGGTTTTTGAGGCATTTAGAGGCATTTTCAGAGAAAGTTGTCAACAGAAAAAGTGTTCAGAATTCAAAACCACATTAAACTTCAGTCCTTCCATGTTCAAAATGTAGAGAAACAAAGTGTTCAAAATCAAAAACTTCATAAAAATTACACCGTTCTCTCCCAAAACCTTCTCTATTTTTCTCCTTATCTCCGTGCCAAATCCTAGAAAACTGGCGTATCCATCAGAGTTCTTCTTGACATTTCTAGAATTCATTTCTGTTCTTTTCCCCTTCCCCTTTCTCTTCTCTTCTCTTCTTCGTCCATCGAGTATTTATGGATAGGGTTGAGATAGAGAGAGAGAGAGAGAGAGAGAGAGAGAGAGAGAGAGAGAGAGAGAGAGAGAGAGAGAGAGAGAGAAGGGAAGGGGAGGAACATGATAGATTGGTTGACGGCGGCCGGGGGGAGGAGAAAAGGGAAAGGGGGCTGAAAACACACTGAAAACGACTTCTTTTTCTGCAAATAACAGAAAGAGAAGAACGAGGAAGTTCTCTCTTCCCCACCAAAGAAACAAACCGAACGTTCCAGAGGGGCTCCGCCTACTTTTTGAAAAAATGGAGTTTTTTAGAAAGGAAAATCTGAAAAAAAGATGACCTAGAAATCCAAATCTAGATCGTTAAACTTATATAGCGGGATTTATAAAGAGTAAATGTTTTTTCAGAAAAATGAAGAAAAAAAAAAAGAAATCTAGGCCAGCAAACTGAAAAATTGTGCGATTTATAATGATAGAAAAAGAGTTTACCAGAAAAAAAGCAAAAAAAAATATTTGCTGGCCTAGAAATCTGATTATAGGCCAGCAGGAGACCACTTTTCACCCTCCCAAGCCATTTTTCAGACTGTTTCAGACGGTTTTTCGTGCTTTTAAAGCTATGTTTTTTCTCAAATAAATAGAAAAAAGATGCAAAATTATTATTTTTCAGGATTATTGAAATTTTTTATTTTCAAAATTTGTGTTGTTGAAAAATTTCTGAAAAATGGAAAAAATTTTAATGAAGCAAAATTGTGCAGAAAAGTCTTGAAAATAACTGAAAATGCCTGAAAAAGAGCTAATTTAGCTCGCAATCGCTAAAAAAAGACACCAAACTTCTTAAAATTAGCTGGGAAAATGATAAAAATAGCTGGAAAAGGCTATTTCAAGACCACTTACATACATTTCGTTATTTTTTCTTTATTTTTCAAAAAAAGCTATCATAAAACTGACAAAATAAGCTTGAAAAAAGCTTATTAAAGCCAAAAACATAAGAAAAATATAATATTTATCTATAAAAGTATTCTAAAACTGCATAAACTGACTATGAAGGTCTGAAAAAATAGGAAAGGTTTGGTGGCCTAGATTTGGATTTCTAGGCCACCAATTTCTAATTTTTGGTTTTCAATTTTTTAAAATTTTAAAATTTCCATTTTTTTAAAATTAAAATTTTTTATTTTTAAAAAATTTAAATTTCTTTTTTTTTGTTAATAAAAATTTCTTTTTTTAAAATTAAAATTTCTAATTTGTTTAAAATTTGAATTTTAATTCCTAAATAATTTTAAATATTTTCTTCTTTAGACCCCCAGATCAAGAATCACTTTTCCATCAATATCTATCTTCTACTGTCAATTCATCAAAAATCGGAAATCAATCACTATTTCCGACACCTTCTCTTCTCTTTTCTTCTTATTTTGAAAAGAAAAGACAGTCACAAGATGTTTTTTTCTCTTCCTCCTTCCCCCACGTGCCTCTTCCCTTATACAGACAGACGATCAACAGAAAGGAGGCTCCTCCTGAGCAAATAGAGAGAGGGATCGTCTACTGGAAACCGGTCTGATAGAGACTATCCGTTTTTAAGAAGAAAGGGAAAGTGACGATGGGTTCCGTGTTACAGTTTTTTGATATACAAGCGGAAGTTTGGGTTTTTGTAAGGCCTTGGAGTCACGTGTTTTGGAAATGCGCTCTATTGATAACAGGTACCCAGGGAAGTTAAAAAGGCTGTTATAAAGTGAAAAACCTGCATTGCTAGAAAAATTCTGAAAAATTAAAATTTTAGAACTAGAAAATATTTTTTGACACTTTTCGAAATTTTGCAATTTTGCAATTTTTCAAAAATTTTTGTAAAAAGTCACGTGTTTTGAAAATGCGCTCTATTGATAAATGGTACCCAAGGCAGTTAAAAAACTTGTTTTAAGGTGAAAAAGCTATCGTTGTTAAAAAAATTCTGAAAAATTAAAATTTTTAGAAATAGAAAATTTTTTTTGACATTTTTTGAAATTCTGAAAATTTGCAATTTTTCAAAAATTTTTGTAAAAAGTCACGTGTTTTGGAAATGCGCTCTATTGATAAAAGGTACGCAAGGAAGTAAAAAGTTGTTTGTTATAAGGTGAAAAATCTAGTGTTGCTAGAAGAATTCTGAAAAATTAAAATTTTAGAGCTAGAAAATATTTTTTGACATTTTTCGAAATTCTGAAATTTTGCAATTTTTCAAAAATTTATATATAAGTCACGTGTTTTGGAAATGTGCTCTAATGATAAATGATACCCGAGGAAGATAAAAAATTTGTTATAAGGTGAAAAATCTAGCGTTTTTATAAAAATTCTGAAAATTAAAATTTTAGAACTAGAAAAATATTTTCGTCATTTTTTTCTGAAATTTTTTTTCTGAAATAAATTAGAAATTTTCAAAATTTTCAAAAACCACCAAAAATTCAATATTTTCGAAACTAACAGAAAATGAAAAAACTACGAAGAACCTTGAAATTTGCCTTTTTCCTGAAAATTAAACAGAAAATAATTTTACGCAAAAAGTTGGAAAAATTCAGCCGAACCACTGAATGGCCTGTTTCAAAGCCATATATCTCGGCTACCGTGATAGCTACAAAAATATTGTCAACTGACAAAATATTAAGCTAATTATCACCTACATTTCGTTAGTTGACAACTTTTTGCTATCTACAATGGGAAGCGAGATACACCCTTTTAAAGTTCTAAATAACTGAAAAAGTGAAAGATTGCTATATTTAACCTTTATATTAAAATCCAAGTACGGAAAATTGGTTTTTGCGTTTTCTGTGCTATTTTTATGTAATTTTTATAAATAATACAACAAAAATAATTCAATTTTAATAAAATTTGCAATTTGCAATTATAATATTAAAAATTCATTTTCGCTTGCGGTACAAAAGAAAATATATAAATATCGCTATAAATTATTTTTTTGATTCAGAAAAATCACAAAACGAATGATAAACAGTAGAATTTCGGAAAAAATGAAGTTTAAGTCATAATTAACCGATTTACGTGACAAAATAATCACAAGGAGGAAATAATAAATTAGAATCGAACATTGCGTCGATTTGGCGGTTTAAAAAATTTTCTACACAGTCCACAGTCTCCTTCCGGTTTACCCCATGACTTCTGGGTATCCGTCCATTTTTTCACGCACTGAAAATCATTATTTCTTGTCTTCGGAAAAAAAGAAAAAATTCTAAAAAAATTAATTTTTTTTTGAATTCGAAAATTTCGATTTTTTCAAACTACCGTAATCCGGTGAATTTTGCTCCAATCTCAATGAAACTATGTTTTTCAGATTCAGAAAGATTTTCCGGTTCAGAAAAATACCCACAAGCCTATATTCTGAGCAATCTGAATTTTGGGGTTAGAGACACCAGAGAAACCAGAGTGTCTGCGTCTCTAACCCCAAAATTCAAAATTAGAGGAACTAGGGCTTGTGGGTACTTTTCTGAACCGGGAGAGCCTGCTGAATCCAAAAATACTATTTTCAGAAGGATTGGGCCAAAATTGATCGGATTACGGTAGTTTCAAAATTTTCAAATTTCAGAAAAAAAAGCTTGCTAATTCTAGAATAAAACTTACATGTCTATGTGCCGGTTTTTTGCAGTTTCTACACCACCAAAGTCGTTCTCCTCTCAATGTCTTGAAGCATATATAACAGTCAACTTCCGGGTTGAGACCCGAATCAAGCAGTATAGGGGGTCTGGGAGGTGTCGGAAGTTTATTGTACTCTTTGTTAAATGCATTGGAAAGAGATGGGAGTTTCGGGAGAAGGATCAGATCAGAAGTGTCATTTGTCACCTGAAAATAAGGATGAGCAATTATCGAGAAAAGAGGTTGAACCTGGATTTTCTGAATATTCATGTTGACAGTATCCAAGTAAATTCGAGATGACTTCTGGAGTTGATCTATTTCCATATCACAAAGTTCCTGGATTTCAGGATTTGATTTGAGGGATTTTAATCTGAAAACAATTTTTTTTTTCGAGAATCAAAAATTTCGAATTTTTTTTCGGAAGCCGGAATTTTCAAAATTTTCGATTTTCCAAAACTACCGTAATCCGTTCAGTTTTGACCTGATCTCAAAAATATTAGGATTTTCGTATTCAGCAAAATCTCGCGGTTTGGAAAAGTACCCACAAGCCCTGGTTCCAATCATTTTGATTTTCAGGGTTAGGGACGCAGACACTCTGGTTTCTCTGGTGCCTCTAACCCCAAATTTCAAAATACTCCAAACCTGGTCATGATTATACTTTTCTGAACCAAGAGAACATGCTGAATCTGGAAATTTGATAATTTTTGATATTTGATCAAAACTGACCAGATTAGATTATGGAAAACAGAAGAAATTTCAAACTACCGTAATCCGGCTAGTTTCAGCCCATTCTCGAAAATAACTATATTTTAGAATCAGCGAGTTATTCCAGTTCAGAAAACTACTCACAAGCCCTGGTTCCGCGCATTTTGAATTTTGAGGTTAGAGACACCAGAGAAACCAGAGTGTCTTCGTCCCTGACCCCCAATTTCAAAATACTCCAAACTTAGTCATGATTATACTTTTCTGAACCAGAAAAACCTGCTGAATACAGGCATCTAGTTTATTTCGACTGTAACTCACTTCAAAACCTTCTCCATTGCCTTATCCATCGAGAGGTCTTTTTCAAAGGTGTCTCGAATCTTTTCGTATTCCTCTCTTTTCAAATCAGGTCTAGTGGGGTCCAAGTTTGATGTAGAAGGATCGGTGGCTCTTTGGTTTGATAAACATTTGATTGTTCTTTCGAATCTAGAAATTTAAAAACTATTGTAATCCAACTTTTTTTTTTGAAAATCGCAATTTCCAATTTTTTCCAAAACTACCGTAGTCCGGCTACTTTTGAGACGATCTCAAAAATAAGTGAATTTTTGGATTCAGGGAGTCATTCTGGTTCAAAAAAGTATGAACAAGCCATGGTTCCGATCATTTTGAATTTTGGGGTCAGGGACGCAGACACTCTGGTTTCTCTGGTGTCTCTAACCCCGAAATTCAAAGTGGGCGGAGCCTAGTCATGATTATACTCATTTGAAAGCTCTCGGCGAGCTGAATCCAGAAATCTAATTTTTAATGAGATTCAATAAAAATTAATGGGATTACGGTAGTTTTAATTTTTGAAAATACCGCACCCCGGGCAGTTTGAGTGGGAACTCGTTGAAAGTTGGTTTTTCGGATTCAGGGAGTTTTTCTGGCTCAGAAAAATATAATCATGGCTAGGTTTGAAACATTTTGAGTTTCGGGGTCAGGGACGCAGACACCCTGGTTTCTCTGGTTTCTCTAACCCCAAAATTCAAAGTGGGCGGAACATAGTCATGATTATACTTTTCTGAACCGGAAAATCTCTCTGAATCTGAAAATCTTGGTTTTGTTCCAATTGGAGCAAAATTCATCGGATTACGGTAGTTTTAAAATTTGAAATTTTTCAAAAAAAATTAATTTTTCAGAATAAATTACTTTTTTTTCCAAACACAAGAAATAATGATTTTCAGTACTTTTCTGAATCAGAAAAACGTGCTGAATCCGAAAATCACATTTTCATGGCTCTCCGACCAACTTACTCTACAATACGCGCATTATTTTTGTGAATTTCCTCTTCAAATGCACTCCTTTCAAGGGTAAATTGCAACTGGGAACTATCGACCTTCTGGCTAAGCTGAGCAATTTTCTGCTTATCATTCACCGATTCTTGTTTCAATCTGAAAGAAAATAGCTTTTAAAGTATCATTTCAGCCCATTTTATACTCACCCCCTAATCTCCCACTTCATCTGCGCATTTTCCTCTTCCATTGATTCCCTTAGCTTCTTCTCTTCAATTTCTTTTCTATTTGATTCCAGAACCTTCTTTTTCATCTCTTCCATCTCTTTTTCCATTTTCTCCATCTCCTTTTTCATCCTTTTATTCTCCTTTTCAACTCTTTCAGTTCCCATTGCCTTCTTCTCGAAATTCTTTGCTTTTTTCAGTTCCGCTTCTGTTTTTTTCAAATTTTCGTTTATTCTTTTACATTTTTGATTATCACAGAGTTGGGATTCTTTGTTTTTGATTAGATCCTTTGATTCTGGAGATTCTCCTTTTTTCTGCAGTTCTGGAACCTTCTTTGCCATGGGATTCGATATTTTTGCTTCCATATCCTTTTTAGAAGCTTCCGAAGCTTCTGAAACTCGCTTAGGTTCAGGAATCGGATCATTGGCTTCCTTTTTTCTGGAAATTTCCACCGGATTTTTCTTGGGAGCCGCTGGAATTGATTCTGGCTTAATCGATACCGGTGCTTTTCGAAGTTGCTTGTTTCCTGGTGGTTCTGCTACCTTTGGTAGAGCTTTTGGAGGATTTTGGGCTTTGCCTGGCTCAGATTTTCTTGATTCCGACTGTTTCACAGCTTCCAAGACTTGTTCCCGATGACTTAACTCGGTAACCGGCACCTTTTTGTCCACTTTTCTAGTACCTTCTTCAGAATTCTTTCTAAAGGCTTCCGAAGCTGGTTTGGCCACTGAAATCGGCTCTGGCTTAATCGACACCGGGCTTTTTTGAGTTGACGGGCTTCCTGAAGGTTCTGCTAGCTTTGAGGGTGCTTCTGGAGGTTTCTGGGCGTCTATTGGATTAAGCTTCTCTACATCCTGCTTCTTTGAAGCTTCCGGAACTTTCTTTGACCTCGGAACCAATATTTTTCTTGTAGCTTCTTCCGAATTATTTTTAGAAGCCTCTGAATCTTGATTCGTTTTTTCTGTCTTTGGTTTCTTGGCTGATTCTTTCGAATCCGACTCCCTAGAAGCTTCTGGAACTTGCTCAGACTTCTTCGCTTCCTCTTTCTTGAAAGCTTCTTCCTCTCCGGCAACAGCTTGCTTTCTCGAAAGATTCTGGGTCTCCACTGAAATCGACTTCTCCGGTCCCTGTCCAAATTTTGAGTCAAGCAAACCCAAAAATCCTTCATAACCCTTCACAACGCTCTCATCAAACCCTCCGTCTCTAAAAACCTGGAGCAGCCCTGGTCGGAATTCCGGTGACATGAAAGTCTTCATCATTTCCTCACTTGTTTCCCAAAATATATTATCGGGGTTCATGTCAGAAAAATTTTTTTGAAACCATCGAACGTCATCGATTCCGAATGCTTTTGAGTGTCTCCTGGGTTGTTTGATCCCCCAGAAACGTAACCCAAACCATCCAAAAATTGTTCATATCCGTTCACAATGCTCTTATCAACTCCTGCCGTTCTAAGAAACTGGAACATTTCCGATCGGAACGTCGGCGACATGAATGCCGTCACCATTTCCCCAAACATATCATGCGGATCCATATCATCTTTCACAGGATATCTTCCAGAGTCCAATTGTCTGGATTTCGGTATTGGTTCCAAATCACTTCTCAAAGCCGCTAGGTTTTCTGTTGATTCATGGTTTCTAGAAGCTTCTGGAGCTTTCTCTTCTTCCGAAGCTTCCTTTTTAGAAGCTTCCAGAGCTGGTCTAGTCACTGAAATCGATTCTGGCTTAATCGGTACCGGTGCTATTTGAAGTGACTTACTTCCTGGTGGTGTTGCTGTCTTCGAAGGTGCTTCTGGAGGTTTCTGGGCTTCTCCTTGAGTCGATTTCTTCAATTTCGGGCTTCTGGAAGCTTCTGGAATTTTTTTCGGCTCTGGAATCGGTGTCTGCGCTTCTACTGAACCCGACTTCTTTGATTCCGGACTGCTAGAAGCTTTTTTCACCTCGGGGGTTGATACCTTCGGTTCCACTTTCTTGGGGGATTTTTCTGATTCCTTATTTAAAGCCTCTGTCTTGATATTAAAGGATTCTGCTGGTTTTTCTACCTTCGAAGGCGCTTCTGGAGGTTTCTGGGCTTCTATTGGATTAGGTTTCTTCAAATCCTGCTTCTGGGAAGCTTCTAGGATTTTCTTTGACCTCGGAACTAGAATTTTCCTTGCAGCTCCTTCCGAATTATTTTTAGAAGCCTCTGAACCTTGATTCGAAGTTTTTTCAGTATTTTCTAGAGATTTCTGGGCTGGTTCCTTTAAATCCGACTCCCTAGAAGCTACCAAGACTTTCTTTGACATAGGAATCGGAATATTGGCTTCCACTTTTCTGGAAATTTCCACTGTATTTTTCTTGGGAGCTACTGAAGTTGATATTGGCTCAATCGACACCGGTATTTTTTGTGTTGCCGGGTTTCCGGATGGTTCTGCTACCTTTGGTAGAGCTTCTGGAGGTTTCTGGGCTTCCGGAAGTGGCTTCTTTGCTTCCCCTTTTCCGGAACCTTCTTCTGAATCCTTCTTAGCAGCCTCCAAAGGTTTCTGAATACCCAGCTTCTCACGAGCTTCTTGTGGAAGGTTATTTATATATCCCATTTTCACTTTTTGAAGCGCTTCGAATATCTTTTCAGTGTTTTCAGGGTCTTCTTCTTCTTCTTCATCCAGACAACTCTCTTCCTCTTGCTCATCTTGCTCATCTTCCTCTTCCTCTTCCTCATCCCAATCGCTTTCTTCCTCCTCTTCCTCCATTTCAAAAGTTCCCCCTTTCACCAGATCCTCCAAATCTTCTTCACAGAACTGTCGTCCATTTCTAGGAGCCATTCTCAATTTCGATGTCTCAATACCATCTCTGAACAGAGTTCTGAGAAGGGGTTGATCCATATATGACCCTTTGAAGTCTGTTTGCTCGTTCTCCCATTCGTCTCCTGATTCCTCCCTTACAGTCTTGTATACCCATTTTCGACATTCATCGTTGAGTTTTTTGTATTCTGCTTGTTTAGAGGATGCCAAGAAACAATACATTTGTTCTGGTTGGGCGAGTCGATCAGCGTATAAACGTTGTGGGGTCGGCCAGTTGATAGTGTTACAAAATTTAGTTCTCACAATATAGTCCTCCTCCCAATTTAAATCATAACCCGCAATCGTCTCCCAAAACTCCTTTATTCTAGGGATCCAATTCTCGGGAACCTTGTGACACATCTCACGCATTATCATATCCTTCCAATCGTCATCTTCAGAGTACTCATCCATCCACGAAGTCATGTACAGTACCCTTGCCATCCACACAGGGATCTCATCATTTTTGAGATTATCGTAGACTGTTAACCCGAAGGCTCCGCAAGTCTCCAGATACTGTGTCCATGGGATAGTGTCAGTGTACTTAAGATTGTCTAGTTTGTAGTCGAATTTCGAGAGCATTGCACAGTGTTTTTGAATGCATTTGGGTTCCTCCACAAGAGAAGATATTTTGAAGCCAACCTGTAAACAAATAATAAATTTTTTTTGGAATTTTTTTCGAAAAACTGCGAAAAAATTTTTTCAAAATCTCAAAAAAATCGAAAATTTTTTGCCCTAGAGGACTACAAAACATACCATTCGATGCAGAATTAAATTCTAATCATTTTTGTCTCTTGAACCATCCCTCTATCTCTAAAGGCTAAGGAGATAGCGCGCTTTGAAGTCTAGAAGCGAGAGGAAGAGAGCGCAGACATTCTAGATTTCTCTGCGCTCTCTTCTTCTCGCCTCTAGACTTCAAAGCGCGCTATTTCGTTAGCCGTTAGAGATAGAACAATGGTTCAAGAGACAAAAATGTTTAAAATTTAATTTTCTATCGACTGGTATACTTTGTAGTCCTCTTGGACAACTTTTGAAAAAAAAATTCAAAAAATAAAAAAAAGCTCACATCGGGTTGTTTGTCAATCGGAATTACTTGTGAGAACAGTTCCATTTCGTAATCTCTCAAACAGAAACTATGTTTTCTACAGTAATCCTTTTTCCAATTGATTCCACAAACAAAATGTTGAAAGTTGTGGAATAAATACTGTGCCCAACTGTATGATGCATTTCCTTCACAATTATGATATCGAATGGGCGCCTCGAATGATTCGATGGCCTGTAGACGTGTCTTCTCGTAAATTGGGTCACGGATCAACTGAAACAATGAGATTAACGAAGCTCCGCCCACTTTTCCCTACCGTAATCTTGCTTTTATCAATATCAAGCTGTTCGAGAATTTTATACAGATCGGAACGGCTAATAAACGCGTTTTTGTTGATAGAAGCCATCAGAAGATATTTGTAGTATGACACTGAAGACTATCTGAATTACTGTAACCTGTTTCCAACTCACTTTGATTAGCGGTTGTCCATGTATTTTGCTTCTTCAGAAGGGCTTTAATAACTGGAAATATGTTGTCTGTGAACACGTGGCAGCCCTTTGATGGAGGATAGGATAATGGGATCATTCGAATGTAGATTGGCTGGTTGCGTTTCTAAAAAAATTTGAAAATTTCAAAAAAATTTTGTCCGACAAGACTACAAATTATTTTTTTATTGAAAAATCGAAAAAATTTTTTTTTCAAAAAATCGAAAAATTTTTTTTGCCCATGAGGACTACAAAACATACCATTCGATGCAGAATTAAATTCTAATCATTTTTGTCTCTTGAACCATCCCTCTATCTCTAACGGCTAGCGAGATAGCGCGGCTTGAAGTCTAGCGACGAGAGAAAGAGAGCGCAGACATTCTAGCTTTCTCTGCGCTCTCTTTCTCTCGCCTCTTGACTTCAAAGCGCGCTATCTCGCTAGTGGTGAGAGATAGGGAGAAGGTTCAAGAGACAAAAATGTTCAGAATTTAATTTTACATCGATTGGTATAATTTATAGTTTTTTAAAATAAATTTTGAAATTCTTAAAAATAATTTTTTTCAAATTTTCAGAAAAAAAATTTGGAATACTCACCACCAGATCATCAACATAACTAGAAAACTCAATATTTTCTTTCTGATTTTCCAACCACCCCGAATCCTTATGATCAAACACAAAATGATCAGAAGTATTGAGATACGATGACGACCAGAGTACGGTATTATTGGATATGACTCTCCAACGTCTCCCATCTAAACTGTTAATATATGATTCATATGGGATAGGGATCTCAAGGAAATCCGAGTTTTTGTAGATGGAAGTGATGGGGGTCTTGGCGATTTCTTCGAACATTTGATTCATGTCCTTGATTGTTAGTAGTTTGGATGGGGGCTTCTGGAATATAAGGATTTAGAAAATTGAAGTTTCTAATTCTAAAAAAAAATATAACCAATTTTTTTTTGATTTTTCAGAATGTTCAATTCTTTTGGGTTTTTCGGGGTTCTTAGAATTTCACAAATTTAAAAATAGCTCTTAAAAATTTTTTTCGGGAAATTTCGGAAAAAATCGGAAAATTTATTTTTTAGGCAAAATAACAACAAAAACAGCGAAAGTTGATTTAAAAAGCAACGAAAAAGCAGCAGAAAAAATTCAAATATTTTCCCATTTTCCAATTTATTTTTTAAAGGAGGACTGAACTGGAATTCAATAATTTGTCATTATATGTAGTTTTTTATTCTGAACACTTTTTCTGTTGACAACTTTCTCTGAAAATGCCTCTAAATGCCTCAAAAACCGGTTTGAAATGAGGAGATGTGATTGGGGTGGAAGAGTTTTTCGAAACCTCGGCCACGGGGTTTTGGACCGTTATTTTTCACTTTTTTAAAAATTTTTAGTCTGAAAATAAAAAATTACATTTGATAGAAGTATGAAATTTCAAAGAAAAACGAAAATAGCCACTGGAGCGGTCCAAAACCCCGTGGCCGAGGTTACAGAAAACTCTTCCACCCCAATCACCTCGACGTTTTCAAAGCGGTTTTTGAGGCATTTAGAGGCATTTTCAGAGAAAGTTGTCAACAGAAAAAGTGTTCAGAATAAAAAACTACATCTAATGACAAATTATTGAATTCCACTTCAGTCCTCCTTTAAATATCTAGATTCCCATTAGAAATCTCAGGAAATCTCAAAAAATCTAGAAAAAAAACTGCAAAAACTTTTCTAGAAAATCAATACCTCTGTTTCCTGTTTTCTGGAACCTTTTTCCTTCCCCTCTTGACTAGCTACTGTATTCTCTGCTGGAGAATGGCGTTTTCCAACAAACAACTGTTGAGCCGCTTCTTGATTCTCCATTGATTCCATTATACAATATTCATATCCATTCTTCCGAAGACTTTCAGCAACACTCTTGTGTGATAGCGATCTCATCATCACCTTCATGAATTCTGGCGCCTTGCACGCCTCTTTTATTTCCTCTTCTGATTTTGCCGATTGCCTTATCTTGCTAAAAGCATCGACGAATTCTCGAAAATCGTTCATTTTTTCAACTTCTTCGGATTTCTGGCTTCTGGAAGCTTCTTGCTCAGGGATAGGCCCTTTCTTGGTAGCTTTTTCCTCAGCCGCCTTCAAATTTTGTGGCGACTCTAGAATTGGAGGTGCTTTCTTTGATTCTTGCTCTATCTTTGCCTTACTTTTTGAAGTTCCTTGGATTCCTGGAGGTAGTTTCTTTGATTCCTGGCTTCCCGGAGCTCCTGGGACTTTCTTTGGCTCAGGAGTTGCTTTGTTAGAGACTTCCGAAGCTATACAGATCCCTGACCTCGAAAGTTCAATTGGATCTGACTTTTCGAAATCTGCTTTCTGTGATTCCTCTTTTCTAGAAGCTTCCGAAGTATTCGCCTTCGAATCTTGAGCCTTGGGAGCTTCTGTTACTTCCTTTGCTTTAAGATCCGATTCTTTCGTAGCTTCCTCTTTCGAAATTTGTCCAGTCATCTCAGAAACTTGTTCTAAATAATTGTCGACCTCCTCTAACAATCTCGGATCCCCATTGACCATGCGTTTCGAAATAAAAGATTTGATAAGTTCATCATGACGCTTCTGCACAAAGTCCTCAACACTCTCTTCATATTCCTGACAAACCCATTCGGCAGCCGGCTCTTTTACGACATGCTCGTAGAGAGTCTTCTTTTGTGTACCGACGCACAGTCTGTAGGTTTCTTGCTTTGTGAACGGCAAGTCCTCAAATTTTCCCGAATCCTCTTCTGTTTCGGCGTACAACTCTTCTGGAGTTGGCCAGTTGACGATGTCTGGGATGAACACAGGTCTCTGCAATTTTTTTGTATGGGAGGATTGCATCAATCAAAATGAATCAGCATTTTTGGACGGATTTTCGGAAAAAAATTTTTTTTGGTTTTTTAGAATTGTTTTTCGTTTTTGAAAAAATTAAATGTTTTCTGAAAGAAGAACAAAATATGTCAATCGATAGAGAATAAAATTCTAAACATTTTTGTTTCTTGAAGCTTCTTTCTATCTCTAACCGCTAGCGAGATAGCGCGCTTTGAAGTCTAGAGGCGAGAGGAAGAGAGCGCAGACACTCTAGCTTTCTCTGCGCTCTCTTTCTCTCGCCTCCAAACTTCAAAGCGCGCTATCTCGCTAGCCGTTAGAGATAGAGAAATGGTTCAAGAGACAAAAATATTTAGAATTTAATTTTACATTGATTGATATATTTTATAGTTAAAAAAAAAACATTTTTTCGAATTTCTTAAAAATAATTTTTTTTAACTTTTGGATTGGTATATTTTGTAGTCCTCTTGGACAATTTCCTACCTTTATTTTTATTCTCTCTTCTGCCCTCTGCAACATCGGCTCCCAAAACTTCTTCATACTGGGAACTGAATTCGTGGGAACCTTGTAACACAGCTCATCCGTAATCATCTCCTTCCACTGTCTCACATTATAAAACTGGTCCATCCACGCAGTCATGTACAGTACCCTGGCCAGCCAAACCGCAATCTTATTATTTTGCTTGAACTGCGTGTAGACTGTTAACCCGAAGGCTTCACAAGTCTCCAGATACTGTTTCCATGGGATTGTTTCAGAGTACTTGACATTATCTAGTTTGTAGTCGAATTTCGAAAGCGATGTGCGGTGATTGGCGATGCATTTGTCTTCAATTGGAACAACTGTGGTTTTGGATGTTATCTGTAAAACTTTTTTTCATTTTAGAAAAAATACGGATTTTCTCAAACTGAACTTGAAAAAAAAAATTTTCCACGTGGACTATAAAATAAAAAGATGAAGAAAAAGAACAGGAAGAAAATATTGAGTTTTCTAGTTATGTTGATAATCTGGTGGTGAGTATTCCAAATTTTTTTCAAAAAATTTGAAAAAAAAATTATTTTCAAGAATTTCGAAAAAATTTTTTTCATTCAAAAGGACTATAAAATATACCATTCGATGTAAAATTTAATTCTGAGTATTTTTGTCTCTTGAACCATTTCTCTATCTCTAACCGCTAGCAAGATAGCGCGCTTTGAAGTTGAACGACGAGAGAAAGAGAGCGCAGACACTCTAGATTTCTCTGCGCTCTCTTCCTCTCGCCGCTAAACTTTGAGAGCGTGTATCTCGCCAGCGCTTAGAGATAAAGGGATGGTCCAAGAGACTAAAATACTCAGAATTTCATTTTCTTTCGAGTGATATATTTTTTAGTCCTCTTGGACAAAATTTTTTTTTTTGGAAAAAATGTAGAGAATTTAATTATGCGTTGACTGGTGTACTTTGTAACCAAAAAACTGTTAAAATACTCACATCTTCTGGTTTCTTGCAAATAAAATATATTGCAAAAAGAATTCTAGATTTCTGCTTCTCCATACAATCACTGTGTGTACAGTAATCCTTATTCCAGTTTATTCCACAAACTTCGTTTTGGAAGAGAGTGAATAGAATGTGTCCTTTGGTCCATCGCTCAGTAAAATCGCAGTCAAGGAATCGATTAGGCGAATGGAACGAATGGATGGCTTCTCGACTAGTCATCTCGAACATCGGGTCTCGTATCAGCTGTAATCTCAAGAATAGATAAGCCCCGCCCCCTTGCTCACCGTAATCTGTGATTTATCCAAGTCGAATTGGTCGAGAATCGAAATAAGTTCGGGAACATGAATCAGAGTGATTTCATTTGATGAACATTTATATTGATATTTGTTTTGATGCACTGAAACCACTCTTTCGGATTACTGTACAAAACCAGCTTAACTCACTGATATTTGCCAGTTTCCAAGATTTCTGTCTCTTTAGAAGGGCTCTGAGAACCGGGAAGACTTCATGATAGAAGACATAACTGGTAGAGAAATCTTTTGAATAGCTAAAAGGGACAGCACGAAGGTAGAACTTCTTGTTTCGATCCTGGAACAGATAAAAAAATTCGAAAAAGTCAGTAAAGGATACCAATCGATGCAGAATAAAATTCTAAACATTTTTGTTTCTTAAACCTTTTCTCTATCTCTAACGGCTAACGAGATAGCGCGCTTTAAAGACAGACGACGAGAGGAAGAGAGCGCAGAGAAAGCTAGAATGTCTGCGCTCTCTTTCTCTCGCCTCTAGACTTCAAAGCGCGCTATCTCGCTAGCTGTTATAGATAGAGAGTTTCTTCAAGAGACAAAAATGTTTAGAATTCAATTTTACACCGATTGGTATTTTTTTGGTCCTTTTGAATTAAAAAAATTTTTTTGAAATTTTTGGAAAAAAACTCAAAATTCATTCTGCACCGATTTATATTTTTTTGATCACGTGGACCAAAATTAAAAATTATCAACTCACCGCAAGGCCATCAATACTGCTTGTCCATTCGCAAAATTGTTGCGAAGTCGTGGACCGATTCATTATTTGATTCAGGTCAGAATGGTCCAAAACGAAATATGTCGGTGGACGAAATCCGTCGAATCCCATCATCGACGACGAGTAAAGTGGTTCTCTATTGTCAGATTTCACAACCCATTTCATCTGAAAATTTTTTAATGAAAAAAAAAAGAATAAAGAAAAAAAGTACCTTGCAATTGAGATCAGCAACTCCTATATCCATGTCACTCGGTATGATCTCTTTGAATTTGGAATTTTTGTAGATGGAAGTGGGCGGGGTCTCCGCTATCTGTTTCAACATTCTCTCCATATCTTTAACCGAGGTCTTCTGGTCAGGAGGCTCCATATTTCTGGAATATTGCATTATGAATAACAAAAGGTGAGAGGGGGAAGCACATTCGGTAATCGATCTCTTATGGAGGGGAGGTGGTGGGGGAAGAGAGAATGGAGACTTAGACGACACAGCTTCTGTCCTTGTGCTATGCGAACAACAAAAAAAGAACGAGAGAGAGAGAGAGAGAGAGAGAGAGGAAGGAACACGTGCAATCATGGACGATTAGGTCTCCTCGGAAATAAAGGGATTAGAACCTCATAACGAGTCGGAGGGTAATAACCATGACAACAAAGAGTCCAAGTTTTCTTCCCGGATTAATATCTTGAGGCAAGATCAAGTTTTTGGTAATCTAAGCATAAAGATAAAAAGGATGCATCAAGCCAAGAAGGAGGAAAAAACTATCTGGAGCCGATATACAATAAAATGTGTTTTGAGTGTAGATAAGACGATTTTTAGAGTGCACCACTGCTTTTGGATTATCAGATGGCTCTAGAAACTAAAAAGTGGATAAAGCATAACATGATCTGCATTTTTATAGTTAAAAATGTTTTTGCAGAACTATTTTTCAGTGGCTGATACGCCAGATATTTCAGAACTGGAAGATCTAGAATCGGGGAAAATATAGTACTGTTTGAAAAAAGCTGTAAACGTTTCGATTTCTAATACGAAAAACAATTTTTCTGATGGTTGGAAAAAGAAGAAGAAGAGAGAGGAAGGAGACATAGACGGCACAGCTCCTCTCTGTGCTACGCGCACAACAAAAAAGAGAGGGAGGAAGAAAAAGGGGAGGAGAAGGAACACGTGCAATCTGTTGGAATAGGAATGGACGGGAGAGAATGGCTTAAAAACCTAAAAATAAAAAGTGACTAGAAAATTAGAGAAGTTAAAAGGGATAGTATATTTTATTAGAAAAAAGAAAGTATTATTCAAAAAAATCTGAGCCTATTTTTTAAAATTCAAAATGTTCAAGTTACCGGATTTTTAGAATTAATGATACTCAAAACAGCAATCGAATCCAAAAATCACTAAAAATCTAGATTTCCATCATAAAACACAAAAAAAAATTCCAAAAAATCTAGGAAAAAGGACCTTTTTAGGGTTTTCCAGAATTTGTTTCCCATGGTTACGTATCCAATTATCTGCGTGGCGACTCGCATGGGCATATTATATCTCTGCTAACACCACCACGACACTCTACACACAATTGGAATAAATGGGGAGGAGAACGTTTTTATAAAGAATGGAGGGTTTGGTTGGGAAATGGTTGATCAGAAACCGAAAGAAGAATGAAAAAGGGGGTCGACGCCAGGCAGAAAGAGATGGAGAGAGAGCAAAGGGTGTGCCCTTTGCATGAGGCGAGAGACTATGTGAAGAGGAGAGACCGAGGGAAACATCTTCTTTTTTGTTGTACAGAGAGAGGGGAGAGCTCTCACGGTTAATTGGAATTCATACAGTAACTCAGGACCCAAAGTTTCCGATTGTATAATACTTCAGAAATTCAAAAAATTCAATATTTTATCACTGAACATCAGAAAAATTTGAAAATTCCGAATTTTTGGAATTTTTTTTGAAAGTTCAGAATTTTAGAAGCTTCTGGAATTTTTCTGGGACAGAATTTCCTATTCTTCGAAGAATTTTTTAAAATTTTATAGTTGGAACTTTTTTGAAGGTTGATATTTTCAGAATTTATTGAATTCTAAAATTAAAATTTCGAATTGGAAAATCGATTATTATTCTTCGATAATGAATAAATATATTGAATTTTAAATTTTCCGTTTTTTTTTTTGAAATTTCAGAATGGTGAAGTTTTTCAGATTTTTAGAAACTTTTTGGTATTTTTAGAATTTTCTGGATTTTGATATTTCTAGAATTTTCAAAGATTTTCTAAATTTTTTTGGTTGTCTATTATAAAATTTATGAATTTCAGGCTTTTCAGAATTTTTTTCAATTTTTGGAATTTTTGAAATTCAAAAATTTTCAGAATTTTTAAAATTTTCTAGAATTCCTTTCTTTTTCAGACTTTTCAGAAACTTTAATTATTTTCCAAAAATTCTGAATTTTTCGAAAATTAAAAAAAAAGCCACGTGAAAAACTATGCCCCACCCCTTACCCCTCTTCCTAGAAAATTCTTGCCACATCATTCTACCCAAGTTTTTCTATTTATTACTTTCTATTTTCCTGGAATTGAAGTTTTTGAATCCTGTAAAACTGTCTTCGAAGATGATACTGAAGCAGCTGTCTATCAGCAAAAATGTAAGATTTTTTGATTTTGATCATTTTTAATTTTTGGAGGTTTCAGAAACGTGATTCAGTTCCAAGACACCACAGCTCACGGACTATCGCCTCATGGGATCCATTGTAAGTTGTGTGGTTTTTCCTCGAGAAATTTCAAAAGAAATGATTTTTTTTACCAGCAATTAAAAAAAATAACACAAAACAAAATAATTACAAATTTTTTTTAGATACGATAAAGACAGCGACTTGAGCTGTGATACCAAAAAGAGCGATGAGAAAAGAAAAGAGAAGGGTCTGTATCCGAAAAAAGATGTCACAAATGAGAAAACTAACGAAGCCAAGAAGAAACGTGGAAAAAATAGTTAGTGATATTGATTTATTTTCTTCGATACAATGACAGTAATTGCAGACAGACTATCTCCATTCTCTACTGTTAGTAGACTGTTCTTCACTCTGATTTTAGTTTTCTCTTTCGTTTCCATTGGTAAGACTTATCTCTCCATTTTTAAACCATGTCATATATCTATTTCAGCTACCTCTTCTCCAGTCTCCACATCGCTCAGCCCATTCACCGAAAAAGCACACACCATCGCCCGCTTCGTCAATGGACTCTCACTTGGTCAAACATCGAGTCTCGATAAGAAGGCACTGACCAACGAGTTGTTCCCAATTGGACCGACATTGACACTGGACGATTTGGGATCACTGAATACGACTCAGTTGGCTAATGATGTTGGATCTATTCACAAGGCGATTGGATCACAGTGTTCTGGAAATGATGGATGTGCTGTTTCGGAGAAGGTTCTTGATGGAATGAAGACTGTAAAAGCATTGGAAGCTCATGTTAAAACTGTTCAAAGCTCGCTGGATGTATTTAGATCTGATGGTTTTCAAGATATCACCCAGTTGAGTAAGACGTTGAAATATTTGAAATCGTGGAGGAGCTCCAATGTAACATCGGAAGTATTGAATGAACTCAAAAAGCTCACAAGCAATATTACAACCAAAGAAGAGATGGATGAAGTTTCAACGAAAATCATCGATGAATACGAAAATCTGGTCAGGATAAAAGGCAAATGGAACTCCACGTTATCAACCAATTTGGAGGCCAACTTGAATATTGCTCGAGTCGTTATTGAGCCAATGACCTCCATTGAAACCGAAATCCAATCATTGCACCCGCAAACCGACGCCATCAGCACAATCAAGAATGAAATTGCATCTACCGAATCGAGATTCCGTGACCTGTCTGGTGCCCTCAACAATAACACTCTCAAGACCGTATCCACAAGTGTCATTCGTCTTCTTGCACTCAATCCGTTTGCTCATCAACAACGAAACTTGACTGCTGGTTTTCTCGATGGCTTCAAGGTAGGGTGTTTAAAAAGTGCTGAAGTGTCTCACTGAAGAGTGCGAAATCATGAGGCAAACGGGCGAAATTGCGAAAGTGCTGAATTCCGTGATAACCTTCTTGGTCCATCGAAATTTTCGTGGCTTTTTCTCAAAAAAATTATGGCTCTATTGTAGAATAGGGGTCTCTTCGAAATATAGGGGTTCCCTTAAAAAAATAGGGGTCCCTTCAACCTGTATGAAAAGAATAGAGGTCCCTTCAGATCCCTTCAGAAAAATAGGGGTCCCTTCGCCAGGCGATACAGGAATCCAAAAAAATGGGGGTCCCTTCAACCTTCATCAGAAAAATAGGGGTCCCTTTGCTAGGCCTGATAAGACGAGAGAAAAATCGAAAAATATACAAGGGGCTCCTATTATTTAAACGAAGCCTGAAGGGACCCCTAAACTACGCCCTCATTGAAATTTCTGAAAAAAAACACACTTTCGCCCTCGCGGAGTCTGTTTTAACCAGCCTACTTTAAGGATCTCAAACTGGCAACGGAAGACGATACGAGCAGTTGGTTCACGGAATTCTTGGATTATGGAAACCAGTACATGGCCATTTCACCAAATCTAGCAATTCTGGAAGAGCTCATCAAACGATTGGGATCATTCAATTCTTCCTATGAACTATTCAAAGCTCAATTGGACGTTCAGTTTTGGAGTTTTCTAGATAAGCTAACAGAAGCCAGTCAGTCTATATCCCAGCATTCCGGTCTTGTTTCGGAAGTCAGTGAATGTGTTCAAAATTTGGATTTGAGTATAGAGTACACCGGAAATGTCAGTGATCTTCTCACGAAATTGAGTTTGTCAGCTGAGAACGAGGTCACTTTGAACTAAACAAATGTATTTTTTAATCAAAGTGCAGGACTATTTGAAAAAACCGATGAACTGGTGAAGAAGGTGCAAGAAGTTCTGTTAGGAACAGCTGCTGATGACTATTCACTCATCAAAGATCCCTTGCTTAACGATACAATCCAAGCTTTAGAGAAGTTCGACTATGATTTGAAATCATTGGATTTGGACTCTCTGGAGTCGTGGCTTTCTCAAATTAATAGCCGAAATTTGAAAGCTGGCTTTCAAGACTGGAACAAAGGCACTGGATTTCTGAAATCAATGAAATGCCTGAAAGACGGTGACTACATTGGCAAAATTCCAAGTCTCAACTCATCTCTCAAGTCGATCACTGGTCTTGAAAAGGATCTGAAATCAACCACGAAATTGGCTGAATCAATTGGTAACATGACTGCTGAGTGGATCAAACTAAACCCTTTGCTATCGACGAAACCAAAAAGTTTTACTAATTCGGGGTTATATTTGAATAATTCAGAGAAGATTGCCAAAGAATTCGGAGACATTGCTTCGATCATCTATAAGTTTGACAAAATGGAGAGGAAAGAAAAAGATTTGATGGTGATTCTTCAAGGGAAACAAGCTATTTCTGAATCCATCGACTTGCTCCGTGATCCAGAAGTTAAGGAGAATCTGAAGAAGATGTGGACGGAGAAAAACATCAAGGCCTTTGAAAGTAACTTGAAGACGGCTAAATCGCTGATGAAGGAAGTGAAGAATAAGGAAATTGAGGAGATGATCGATTTCAAGGATCCATTCGAGAAGGCGGCGAATGTCAGTGCTTGTGGAATTGATTTGAGACAATTGGCGGTCATGTTGAGAGGAAGGATCAAGGATGGGAAGGTGGCAACGAGCCTAGAATCTTTGAAATCCGTCGATGTATCATTTGTATCCTATAAGAAGACTGACTTTGATTCAATGCTCACAGAACTTGAAGAATACTTGAATTCACTGATATTTATGAACGATTGCTATCCTGGCGCCGATTGTCCATCTGAAGGCGGCATACCTCCGTCAGTTTCAATATATAAGATGAATTAAAATCACTATTTTTCAGGTGGTTCATTTCTCCGATCATTGCTGGTGCTATTAGCATTGTCGGAGTTGGTATGATGGGCGTAGCCTTCTGTTTTGATTACTGTTGCATACAAAAGATTTTCCGTGCTTCCGAACAGGAAGGAAGAGTTGCTCCAAAATCAAATGCTAATACGAAGAAGGAAAAGTTGAAGACGAAACCGAAGCAACCAAAGACTGGAGGCTCCATGGTACCCGTCACTCAAAAGGGAAAGTGATTTTTGAAGAGAAGATATGTACATCGTTGTGCGGTTTTATTGATAAGGATTTGATTTTTAAAAAAATGAATAAATTGATTTTTGAATTTTCAGATTTTTTTTTAAATTTCAGAATGGGCTAATTTTTCAGAATTTTAGAAACTTTAGAATTTTTGGTATTTTTTTAGAATTTTCTGGATCTCAATATTTCAAGATGATCAAATGGGTTTAAAATTTTTAATAGTCTAAAATTTATATGTCACCTTAGAAATTTTAGAGTTTTTGCAATTTTCTGGATTCGATAGCTCATTTCAGGTTTATTTCACAAGTTGTTCAGGATCTCAGAAATTTCAAAAAAAATTTCAAAAAATTTGAAATTCAAAAAATTTTCAGACTTTTTTATTTTGTAACTTTGAATTTTAGACTTTTAGAAACTTCTTTTTTCTCAGAAAACCGAATTTTCAGATTTTTTAGAATCTCAAAAAAATCTGAATTTTGAGATTTTCTCAGGATTTTTGGAAATTTTTCCAAAAATTTGATTTGTAAAATGGTTTCCAATTCGGAAAAGGTTAAAAAAAGCAAAATAGTGTGTCCAAAAAAGAGAGTGCAGAGATTACAAAAAAGAGAAATAGAAAGTTCACGCGTGACGTCACATTACCCCCGGATGACGTGGCAAATAAAATAGCCACGTGTCATTTACCCTCCCCTTCATTAATAAATTCATTACGACTTCAATTCCAAAAGAATCGTATCGAGTCTTCTTGTTTCATTCTGAAACATGCTCATCTCGTCCGCCATGCTGACGAACTGCACTTCGCCGGACTTTGTAAGTTGGGGAAATTAAAAAGGAAAATATCTGAAACTAATTTACCGATTTTGCAGAAGATGCCACCGTTTCCCGTCTTCAAAGACCTCCTTGAGAGCTCGCAAGTTGAGTTGAAGAAGCAGAAAATGCTAATCGAGCTGGGGCCGGGGGTTACTGTCATCGGCGATTTACACGGAAACTGGGAAGCCACCAACGCCATAGCGAACCACTCGTTCGTGTCGCTTAGAAAGAAGGCTATGAAGAAGCATAAGTGAGTCTCTTATCAAATCCCTCTCATGAATTCTAATTCCAGGCTGTTGTTTCTTGGTGATTATGTGGATCGTGGAAAGGAGAGTATCCGGATTCTCTTGTTCATCGCCTCTCTTGCCATCGAGTTCCCCGGTCAGATCTTCCTTCTCCGTGGCAACCACGAGCTCGCTTACGTCAATAAGACATACGGACTTTTGGTAAGAGGCGCCAACAGAATTAATTACAGTAGGCGTTCAAAAGTATATAGAAAATTTTTTTTTCAGTTGATTTTAGCGGTTTTAGGTCATTTTCAGGGGTCTAGTGCTTGGATCTTGAGTTTCCGATCACTTTGAAAATTTTTGTAGGATTAGAACAGACCTTAATAAACAACTTTATATTCACACGATTTTCAAAAAATACCTCGTTATCTTTCTGTTGAGCGAATTCCGAGGCACACCTGAATTTCTCCCGATTTCAGTACTAAAATGGGCAAAAATGGGGTGTCTCTCAGAATTCGTTCAATAAAAAGATAATGAGGTTTACTCAAATTTGTGTGAATATAAAGTTGTTTATTAATGTCTGTTCTAAGTCTACAAAAATTTTCAAAGCGATCGGAAACCCAAGATCCGAGTACTGGACCCCTGAAAATGGCCTAAAACCGCTGAAATCAACTAAAAAAAACAATTTTTCTATATACTTTTGAACGCCTACTGTATATAACTTTTTATAACAGTCATATGACTGAAATCTATGGGTAAAACTCCCTAATCAAAAAAGCTAATTTCTCAAATCAGAAAATAAATAATTCGATTTACAGAAAGAATGCAAGAATGCTTTTCCCGACCAAGCAGAGGAAGCCCATTTGATTTGCAACGTGTTCTTCTCGTACATGTCTGTCGCCGCTTTAATCGGCAAGAGGATTCTCTGCATGCACGGAGGCGTCACCAGCGATTTTAAATTGGAGACAATCAATAAGGTGGGGACGAAATCTGAATACTCCACCAAGGGTTCTTCTTTCAGTACTCGAAACCTCTGCTCGATATCCCAAATGATCATGAGTTGCACCCTGTTCTCTGGACGGATTGCATTAGAAGTATGACAATCGGGAAAGACAAAAAGTGAGCGTTCTGTCGTTTATTAACTCGCACTTTTCTTATTTTTCAGTAAGCCGGACAGCCGCCTGTCGACAAGAGGTCAAAATTGCATGGCTCTGAATCCAGCCGCCTTCAAGAAATGGATGAATAAGAATAAGATCCAAGCGATCATCCGGGGACATCAGGTTAGGCATAAGGACGCTATCGTATGAACAATTGTTTTCAGTTTGTTCCGTATGGGATCGATTTTCGTGCTGACAACCGGTTCATCACTGTCTTCTCAACATTCAATTATGAGAGATTCAACGTAAGTAAAACTAAGAATTTTTGGAATGATGACATTGAAAAATCTTTTCCAGAATACTGCCGCCATCATCACCATCTTCCAAGACTACTCCATCAAGTTCTCTTTCTTCCGTATGCCGTCTGGAAAGAAGCCACAATTGGAAGAGGATGTGTTGACTTTGTAAGCAAAACTCTTCCCTCAAAATTCTAGAAATCTAAACATTTATTTTCCAGCTGTGATGCCGACGGAACTATGTTCAAAGAGACCGTTCGGGCTTATACAGAAAAGAAAGGGAAAGTGAATGCACCTGAAAAAGCTACTGGTGAGGCCGAGGAACCAAAGAAAGCTGTGACTGTTGCCAAGAAGACCAAAGCTACTGGAGAAAAGGCGACTCCGGAGAAGAAGAATTCAAAGGAGACTTCTAAATCGAAAGGTGCGAGCCGTTAGTGTGAACTATTAAGAATGTGTTTCTTGATAAAATGGTTTTATGATGCGGTCTTTTTTTCTGGGACGATAGAAATAACACTGATTTGTAAAAAATCTTGAAAAACGCTGAAGACTTTAAGAAAAATATTAAAACCATTAAAAAATAATATTGAAAAGTTTCAAAACAAAGTGAGGGGCTTCTAAAGAACTCAGTTTTTCTCCTAAATACTATTTGTATATTCAGGAGGAAGCCGTGTGTCTACTCCAATCTTCTCTGCCATCTCACTTTTCATGATAATTTTCTGTCTTCTCGCTGGATCAGTTGCCGGTATGGACACACCTTAATCATCACAAATTCCCAATCCCCCGATTTCCAGGCTCTTCCTCTCCGCCGAAATCGACCGTTTATAGTCAAAACACTGTGATCCTCTCCCGATTAGTCAACGGAATCGCTCTCGGACAAAGTCTTGCCAATCGGAACCTGAATAAGAAGCTACTGATCAACGAACTCTTTCCAATTGGACCCAATCAAACGCTGGATAGCTTGGAGTCATTCAAGGCGGATCAGTTGAATAAGGATCTGGATTCCATTCAGGAAGTGATTGGATCCGAGTGTTCTGGAGACAATGGATGTGCAGTTTCCCAGTCGATTCTTGATGGAATGGCAGTCATAGACACGCTTAAAGTTCATGTCGCAACAATTAAAAATTCGATTCAAATGTCTCAAATTGGCGAATTTGCGAAGATTGGCTCAATGGCCACTATGATCGGGAGCATCAACTCTCTGGATAGTTTGAAAACGACTGTTGTGGGATTAATTGAGAAATTGCGAAACAAGGTCGACATTTCCGAACTGAATAATCTGATCACGACTCTGCGCCATAAGCCAAAATTCATTGACAGATGGAATTCAACGTTGTGTGAGCACTTTCAAACGTCGCTGACCGCTATCCAGAATGACTTGAATCAATTCAGCTTGGTTGATAGTGTCACGCAAACCCTGAACAGTCAAGCGAATTCGGTTAGCAGTCTGAAAACCGCTGTCACCTCTGCTCAGCACACACATGAAAAGCTCTCGTCTTCTATCAATACTAATGCTATCCGTACGATTTTAACAAGTATAGATCATTTGCTCGACTTGAATCCGTTTGCTCCAACTCACCGGAATTTAACTGCTGGATTTCATTATGGATTTGATGACTTCAAACTAGTGCCAACAGACGACGATAACAGCCATCTCAAGAATTTCATCAATTCCGGAAAGAAACTTGATCAACTGACCTCGAAACTTGCTCCTTTGAAAGTCATCGTCAAGGAAGCGGAGCCTCTTCATTCTTCATTCAAAACCATCGAATCGCTATTTGCTAATGATTTCTGGAAAGTGAAAAGTCAATTGATGGAAGTGACCAGTCTAATTGCTCAGCTCTCCGATCTCTCCTCCACTTATTCCAAATGCGTTCAGAACATGGATTTGAGTATACCATACAATTCCGGAGTCAGTCAGATCATCACAAAACTTCAAATGTCGGATGACGATAAATCCAAGTTGGCCGCTGTCAACAAGTTTTTCACCGAAGCTGTGAACAACAAGACGTTTCTGAATTTCGAGAAAATTCTCGAAAAGCTAGATGGTTACGAAAAAAATGTGATGGGACTGGATGATTTTCTCAGAGATGACCCACTGATCAACCAAACAATCGCGGCACTGGAGGAGTTTGATCGAAGGTTCAAGGCATTGAATATGGCTTCGCTGGTCACCTGGATCTCAGGAATTCCAGTTCCGTCGCTGGGAAGTGGCTTGAACAAATGGAGCATAGACACGGGATTCGTTTCATCAATTGAATGCCTGAAAGATGTCGACTACGTTGGCAAGATAAAAGATCTCAATCCGGGTGCCAAGTCTGCCTCTAGTCTTCAGAAAGATGTGAAACCATTGATGAATATGGCTGCCTCGATCAAGACTCTATCTGCAGAATGGACCAAAGTGAAGGATACTCCCCCGACGAAACCGAAACGTGCGGCTGATTCGGAATTAAAGAACGCGGATAAGATATCCAAGGATCTTGGTGAAATCTCTTCGAACACTCTCAAATTGGATCGAATGCTGGCGAAAGAGTCTGAATTGAATGTGATCATCAAAGCGAAACAGCTAGTCTCCAAAGCAATCGACTCAGTTACCGACCCTGCTAAAGCTTATCTGAAGGAAATGTGGACCGAAGAAAACATTAAGGCTCTTGAGAATAACCTGAAAACGGCGAAATCAGTGGCAGAAAAAGCGGAGAAAACGGAGAAGATCAAGAGAGTCGAACACTACAAAGAGCTGTTCGAAGCAGCTGCAGGTGCCCAGCCTTGTGGAATCGATATGAGAAGATTGGCGACATTCACTGAAGGACGGATCCAGGATCAGAAAGTGGCGTCGAGTATGAAGTCTTTGGAACAGGTCGACGTATCATTTGTGAAGTACGAGAAGTCGAGAATCGGAGGATCCATTGATAGTCTTCAGTCGTTTATCGATGATACGTTTGGAGTCCAAGACGGATGCGTAAGTTTTCTTTCAAAATAATGCCAGTTTTTGAGTTTCAGATTGGTGACGATTGCGGTGGAGGCTTCAAGACGTAAGTTTTTATTCATCTTTTATCCCACGTTTTTGATTAAAGGAGGCTTACGGTGAATTTCAATAGTTTGTTATTAGATGTAGTTTTTCATTCTGAACATTTTTTCTGTTGACAACTTTCTCTGAAAATGCCTCTAAATGCCTTAAAAACCGCTTTGAAAACGTTGAGGTGATTGGGGTGGAAGAGTTTTCCGAAACCTCGACCACGGGGGTTTTGTACCTTATTTTACTCTTTATTGAGAATTTCTTTTTTGGTTATGAAAGAACATCTACATTAAAAACATAAAATCAAAAAAAGTGAAAAAAATAACGGCTGTGCCGGTCACAAACCCCGTGGCCGAGGTTACGGAAAACTCTTCCACCCCAATCACCTCGACGTTTCAAAGCGGTTTTTGAGGCATTTAGAGGCATTTTCAGAGAAAGTTGTCAACAGAAAAAGTGTTCAGAATAAAAAACTACATCTAATGACATATTATTGAACTCCAGTTCAGTCCTCCTTTAAAAATTTGTTTTTACAGCTGGTATTTGTGGATAATAGCTGGAGTTATTATTGCTGTCATTGGAGCGTTTGTCGGATTTTGGAAGCGAGAGTGGATCAAAGAGAAACTCAAAAAACCCAAACGCGCGGATAAATCGAAAAACGCTAGCAAGAAGTCAGATGAAACAACTCCACTGGTCCAGTCGACAAATGCTTCTAAGACACCAGAGAAGCCAAAAGTAGAGAAACCAGAACCGCCGGTGAAACTTCTAACAGAAAAAAATAATGGTAATTTGGAATCGAGCAGAAAATTTTTGAAAGATTCAACTGTTTCAGATATCACGTACTATACCTTTTCTGAGAATCGGACGATGGAAGCAGAATTAACGCAGGATGAGGAGGAACAGCCAGCGAAGGGGAAAAAATTGAAGAAGGAGAAGATTGAAGTGTCAAATGGTTCGGATGACAAATGTGTTGAAGAAGAAGATGCCGGCATAGAGGTCATGAATGCTGCCCGCGAAAAAATATACACGGCCGTAATGGAGAAAGATGGTATGCCCAAGGCAGACCAGAAAGCGCTTCTTGAGGAACTACGATCTTTTTGGGTACGCGGCCTTTTGATTAGCAAAGTGAAACCAGGATTTTCAGGCTCACCTCTCCAAATGGATTTATGTTCCTGACGCAGAGGTAAAGGTACTTGTCTTGCCGGTTAGTTGGACGTTGTCGATGGTAAATACAATTATATCTGTTAAGCTTCATGTCGCTTTTTTCAGTTTAAAAGACCTAAAGTTGAGTGTGATACCACTACCAAGCTTGACGAAGTCCCGAAGAACTTTCCAATGTACCCGGCTATAGTTGAGAAGTTTGACTTGTCTCGCAATGAATACATTGTAAGTTGCAATCAGCCCTTCATCATAACTATGGATTTTAGGATCTTCGATCCCCGGAACCATCTTTGATGTCGGCGAAACAGTTGACTCACTCGACTAAAACCTGTGATTCAATAAAGAGTTCTTCTAGCGATGTCATGAAGACCTGCGAAGAGGTGGGTATCATGTCTGTTTGATGGGGGGAAAAATACAACTTTCAGAACACGAAAACCGCCGCCGACATGTCTTCAAGAGCTACTGGCGGACTTGAACGCCCTGGATTCTTCTCTTCTTTTACGAGACTATTGAGACGAACAGCTCAACGTTTTGTTGGTAGAGAGGAAGAGGAAGAAGAGGAAAAGGAAGAGGAAAATGAGGAAAAAGAAGAGGAAGAAGAGGAAGAAGAGGAAGAGGAAAAGGAAGAGGAAGAAAAAGAGGAAAAGGAAGAGGAAAAAGACGAGGAAGAAGTATGGGAAGAGGAAGAGGGGGATGAAGAGCTCAGCGAAGCAGACAAAATAGTAAAGGAGTACGAAAAATTCGAAAGGGTCGAGTATCAAGACCAGGTACGATTTCAGAACAGTATACGACAGACCTCTCAAGTTTTCAGCTCATAGACAAGGATCTAAAAAAACGCAGAAAGTCAAACTCTGTGGTAAGTGATGGTTATAAGTTGGCTCAAAAGAATCCATTTTCCAGCTTTCTGACGATTTGAGTTATTACGATAAATTGTCCGAGTTGGAGCTCTTTGACAACTTACGTAATGTTCTCGTATGGGCACGTGACACGGACGAGAAGAGCAATGAAACACGTGTTGGAGGAGCAGAGAAATACGAGCTGCTGAAGGTGGAGCATCCGAAATTGAGAAGGAACAAGTACGACTTGATACTGGAGAGATTGGAAGTCAGAAAGGCGGAGCTGCTCGCTGAACTGCAACCACTGCCACCAGTCAACAATTTGATTGGTGAACAACTTGTTTGATTTTAAATCTTTTAATATTCACTGATAATTTTTATGATAACTTTTTTCCCCCGGATAAATAATACATAAGATAAAAAGGTTATCAAAAAATAAAAATTTGTTTTATAGAAAATTCTCATTGAGATGGATGTTTGACCTTCTTGACCTTCTTCTTCTTCTTTTTCTTCTTCTCCCCATCCACTTTTGGTGCATCCCCTGATGGAATCTGAATTTTAAACTAATTTTTAGTATATTTTCCCTATTTGATACCTCGATATCAGCCTTCTCAAGTTCCTGCATCAACCGATCGTTTTGCAATTTGAGACGAGCGTTCTTGATGGCCAGACGATTGACATTCTTTCGTAATCTAGAAAAAATAGAATTATTTATTTATTTATTCAATTTTTTAAAATTAATTTTAAAAAAATTAAATTTAAATTTTTTAAAAATTTTTTTTAATTAAAAAAAATTTTTTTTTAATTTTTTGCAAAAGAACTAATTCTCACTCTTCATTTCGTCTCTCAAGCTCTTTCTCATCATTCATCAACTTCTGAAATCTCTTTTCCATCTCCTCCATTTTTACAATTCGATGAGCTTGATCTGCAAATGCCTCCTCCATATCCTCAATCTTCACCTTCTTCTCCACCAACGACGATTCCATCTCATCAATTTTTGCCATCAATTTAGTCATAATCTCCTCGTGAACGATCGACGGACGGCATGAAGAGAATTGAAAACGGACTGGAGAGGATCCAGAAGAAATGTTTTCGAGACGTTTCTTTTTTAATTCCATTAGTTTTTTTGCCTCTTTCATGTTATCAAGGGTAGTTTTAAGAGAAGAAGAAGAAGAAGGGAATCTATTTTGATATTCTTGAAGTATTTCGAATGTTCTTTTCAATTCTTCATCCTCTCGATTCTCTTTTAGAGTCATTGGAAGAGAAGGAGGAGGAGGAGGAGGGATCCCTTCGGAAGAAGAGGCTTCTTTCGATGCTTTTTCACGTGCTTTACGTTCTTGTTTCTTTATATTCTTCTTCTGGCGGACAGATTTCCATTTGGAGTCGATTGAATCCATTGTTCTGGAAGATATGATGTTCATGAATATTTGAAGATTCTAGAAGAATTTGATGTGGATAAGAAGAAAATTGCGGTGAGTTGAAAATTCAGAATTTAGAATTTTTTAAAAATCTTTAAAAAAAATTTTTTGAGAAAAATTCAAAAAAAATTTTCAAAATTAAAAATTAAAAATTTTCTAAAATCTGTTTTGCTATTATTATAGAGCTCAAAATTCTGCACATTTTTGTCTTTTGAGTCATTTCTCTAGCTTCTCTGCGTCTCGAGATACAGCCCCCAGAAGTTTGGGGGAGAGAGCGCAGAGAAGCGAGAATGTCTGCGTCTCTCACCGCAAGAGGTGTATCTAGAGACGCAGAGAAGATAGAGAAATGATTCAAAAGACAAAAATGTGTAGAATTTTTGCTCTATCAGAATAGTGAAATAGATTTTAGAAATTTTTTAGTTTTTAATTTTTGAAAATTTTTTTGAAATTTTCAAAAAAATTTTTTTTTTGCTTTTTCGAAAAATTTTAAATTCCAAATGTTCAACTAACCGCAACTTTTCCCAGAAAGATTACTGTAAAAGAGGAACATAATTTTTTTTCTAGAATTCAGTTAAAAAATCTAAATATTGGCAAAATATAAATTAAAATTAGGCTCCGCCCACTTAAAAAAAAGGAATTTTAGAGAATTGATTGACTGAATTCTACAATTTTTTCCGAGCATCTTGACAAAAAAAATATGATAATTTTATCCGATGGATCTGGAGAATTTTAGGCTTAAATAACTCGAAAAAAAAATTTTTTCAAAACTTTCCTTTGATTTTCAAAAAAAAAATTTTTGGGAAGAAAGCTCAACCATTATCGCAATTTGAATTTTGGAAACTCAGTTGTACCTATTATAAATAATAACTAAATTATTATAATTTATTAAACATATTAGTCACCTAAAAATTAATCTGGTTTTCATCAAAATAATTATGTATATTTTCCAAGTTTTTTCCAAATATTCTAGAAAAATATCAGTATCTATTGGGTCTCAAAAAATTCGGAATCAAAAGTTCTACCTATTTTCACTATTTTGAACGCAATTGATTTTTTTAAAAATGACTAATTTTATGTTTTATGATGACTTCTAGATTCCATACTTATTACCCTAATTTAAACCCAAAATCGATAATTCAAACCTTTCCTAACCTTTCATCATCTAAACCAAACTCTCCTACTATTATCTCAATACTACTACTAAAATCTCTTCTCTCACCTAACAAAATATTAAAATGAGCTCTCCTTCTTCTGTTGATATAGAGATATATAGTTGTTGACAACAGAGAGCTTCGAAATCACGCGACGAAGGCTCTAATTAAGAGAAAGAAAGAGAAAGAGCCATGATTATTCGTATCATGTGTCTCTTAGACCCATTTTTGTCCATAGAGACTTTATTACGAATATGAACTTTTAGAGAGAATATTGAAATATATGTGAAATGGAATCAGAAGAGTTGGAAAGGAGCAAAAGAAGGGGGAATAAACAGGAAGAAGCGGCAGGAAATTAATATTGCTTTATGAAATTGATAGTTACAATAACCTGTCTTACTCAGTGAGAATAAGTAAGAAAAGAGAAAATATGTTGCTTCCTGCAGTGATTCTTCAGATTTTTTCAATCGAATTGAAGAGAAAAAATCCGAGAAAAATCGTGAAAAAATAATTTTTAAAACGTGGAAAAAACAATAATTATTAAGAATTAATGGCCTGACCTTCGATGACCTTTGAGAAAGGCCGCTTGAAAAACGAAAATTCCAATCATAACGAAAATTTGCTCGTTGGGAATTCGATTTCACGAGCAAAAATGGTTGCTCAGTCGAAGATATTCGACGCCGAATCGCACCGATTCATGAAAGTATTCACAGTAAAGATGATATTAGCTCGTATTAGGGAGCTGCTTTCGGAACTACCGTACGAAGGGGAAGTCGAAGGAGCCAAGGAATTCATAAAGAAACCGACGGTCGAACTATGGGAGATGCTCATTGCCTGTTTGAAAAACAGTTTAGCCGACGAGCCGTTCTTGGTCGATGTCGATCTTCCGGTGACTTTGATTGGTGACATCCACGGCAGTGTGCTTCACCGGTTAGAATTAACCGGTTAAATCGGTTTTCGGTTAATTAACCGGTCATTAACCGGTTAAAATTAACCGGCTTTAACCGGTTAATTATCCGGACAAACAAATTTTAACCGGTTAAGATTAACCGGTTAAAATGAACCGGTTAATTTTAACCGGTTAAAAGCTAAAATTAACCGGTTAACCGTCGGTTAAAATATTAACCGGTTAAAATTTCGCTAAACAACGCGGCGCGAGCGTAATATTGGAGTTTCGTTGTTTTTGTTTTTCTCAAGATTTTTGCCGATTTTTACAAAATTATATAGTTTTCTTCGTATTTTCCTCCGATTTTGAAGGATTTTCACTAAATTGAATAGTTTTCTTCGTATTTTCTCCCGTTTTGAAGGATTTTCACGAAATTAATTAGTTTTCTTCGTATTTTCCTCCGATTTTGAAGGATTTTCACTAAATTGAATAGTTTTCTTCGTATTTTCTCCCGTTTTGAAGGATTTTCACCAAATTAATTAGTTTTCTTCTTATTTTCCTCCGATTTTGAAGGATTTTCACTAAATTGAATAGTTTTCTTCGTATTTTCTCCCGTTTTGAAGGATTTTCACCAAATTAATTAGTTTTCTTCGTATTTTCCTCCGATTTTGAAGGATTTTCACTAAATTGAATAGTTTTCTTCGTATTTTCTCCCGATTTTGAAGGATTTTCACCAAATTAATTAGTTTTCTTCTTATTTTTCCGAAATTTCAATAAGTTTTCTTATTTTCAGCAAAATGTCGCCACCGGCGAAAACGAACGAAAACCGAAGAGCGAAAATCCTTGGTTTGGAGGTTTTTCAAAACCTGATGACTCAAGTGTCTCTTCGATTTCTTGCCCAAAATGTAATAAAACTATATCTTGCTCCGATGGCACCAGCTCGTTAATGTACCATGTGAAATACATACATCCCGAAAGCTACCAAAAATTCAAAACAGGTAGTTTTGTTTGATGAGAATGTCAACAATCAAAATAATTATAGGCAGCTTCAAAATCAACTGGTCTCCATCGATTTTGAGAGAAAAAGCGGAAAAATCTCTTGGAAGGTGGGATAATAAAAAACAGTCTTTGACAAAAGTTTCAGAGCGCTTGCTTGTGGATTAGTTCCTTTCCGCTTCTCAGAAAACAGAGATTTCAGACGTTTTGTTGAATATGTTCAAAAATGTCCGGAGCCATTCCGAACTCCGAGCGCGTCGAAAATCCGTCGCATTATGGGAGATCTCAACAATGAGCATCTGAACAAAGTTAAAAATCAACTTAAAAATGTTACAAATGTTACGATTATCACGGATGGATATTCAGATTTGCGAAGAGACTTTCAATTTTATTCCTTACATGTCAGCTTCGTCGATCCGAATTTCAACAGAAAAACTATTGTGAGCCGGCATTTTTTAGTGAAAGACATTAATTATTTTCAGTTTTGTGGAATTCAAGGAACCAAGGGAGGAGATGCCGTTTCTATTGGAGAAGCTCTTTGTGAAATGATGGAAAAATTCAACATTCAATTTACGGACTGTTCAGCTATGACTTCTGACGGAGCGAGCCCGTTGGTTTTACTTGCTAACTCACACAATTTAGACAGGTACTTATAATTGTCATCTCAATTATTGCATAAAGCTGTTACAGAGTTCACTGCTCGTGTCATCTTCTAAATCTCATTATCAGTGACTTTGCCGGTAATCGAGAAGTGAAAAATATCGAACGAAGAGTTCAAAATTTTGCTTCACATTTGGCAAGGACAAAGGCGGACAAGGCGAATCTGAAAGCAATGTCTCTTTCGCGAGGTGTCACTTCTTCTCTTCCACGGCCACTTCCTGCCACAAGGTGGGCCGGCCTGCACATTATGCTCCAGCAATATCTTGAACACGTAAGGAATAATTGGATTTTAGTTCCAAACTTACTTTTTTTTTAGTACGAAAGTGCAGTGAATCTGTCTCAGCTTCAACGTTTCTTAGTAAAAAAGAAGAACTAAAGAAGATTGAAGAGATACGTGATATTCTGAAACCAATTCATACTGCAATCTTACGGGTATGAAAGAAAGTCTACTTGTTGAAGTATGATGTTATATTTCAGCTGGAAAGAGATAATTCCTATGCGTCTGAGACGATTCCGGCGCTTCGATTCGTGCAAAGTGCCGTGAGCAAAAGTTCATCCAAATTTTCAAAAATACTTGGGGATTTAGTAGTTAAAAGATTGAATGAAGCACTAGAAAATCCCCGACTACTTTGCACAATGGCAGTCGACCACCGCTTTGCATACATTCAAAATGGATTACTCCGAAAAGCTGGACACTGGTGGAGTTGGATCTCGAGAAATACTTAAAAGATGAGCCTCTCAGTGGAAAATCCACTCCGTATACTTCGCCAAATGAAGAAGATATTGAAGAATTCATGAATAGTTCTGTTGTCAGTTCTGAATCAAAATCAGATAAAATTCAGGTAATTACTTTCCATGATTATAAATCAATGAGAATTTTAGTCAGAACTTCTCCGATACAAGGCTCTTCTTGACACAAACCGCCCAAATTTCGAGAATCCTCTAGATTTTTGGAGAGGAAACGAGCAAAATTTTCCTAAGCTATCTCTAATCGCTATGGAACTCTTGGGATCTCCCGCGTCGTCTTCTGCATCTGAAAGACTTTTCAGGTATTGCGATTTCTCAGTCATTATCTCATAACTTATTACAGTAGATGTACTGATATTCTACGACAGACCAAAAGAAACCGTGCCAAATTGGAAACACTAAATGAGTTGCTCACCATCAAAGAGCTGACTAGATTGGAGTAGGATTATTTCTATAATTTCTCATCTTCAAATCTATATTCTAGGAGCGAGGGAGAAGAAAATGAAACAGACGATGATGAGTTTTTCGCTGATTCTGACGAAGAAACATCAGATGAAGAGCCAGAGGAATCCGATGTGGACGACGCCGAAATGAACAAGCGATATTCAAATGAGACTGTGTCGCCACTTTCAGAACCTTCATCTTCAATTACTGATACCTAGAGTCATAATTAATAATTATTTTTATTGATTTTCTTGAATTTAAGTTGACTGTTAATTATCACGAAGCTTTCTTTACTTTATCCCGAAATAAAAATGTTTTAATTTCACTGTATTAATTCACTATATCACTTTTGCGACCTGGAATATGATTTTATATGATGTTCTTTACCAGTTAACCGTCGGTTAATTTTAACCGGTTAATTAACCGGTTAATTAACCGGTTAATTTAACCGGTTAATTTAACCGGTCAATTAACCGGTTAATTAACCGCAGCTTTAACCGACGGTTAACCGGTTAACATATTTTAACCGGTTTATTAACCGATGGTTAACCGGTTAAAATATTTTAACCGGTTAATTAACCGGTTAACCGGTTAAAAGTTAAAATTAACCGGTTAACCGTCGGTTAATAACCGGTTAATAACCACTTATCCGAAAGCCGTTTAACCGGTTAATTTTAACCGGTGAAGCACACTGATCCACGGTAACTTCAACAGTCTCGTCAGTATTGTGAACAACATGTTGGTGGATATTGACAAAGAATCGTTTACAACAATGAAGTGAGTATATTGACGAAGACCCATTCTGTAATTCAATTTCTGTTTTCAGCTTCATCTTTCTTGGCGATTATGTGGATCGTGGACCATCCAGTCTACGTTGTCTCGAACTTCTCGCCTATTTGCGGATTCTTTTTGGCCCGGAGAAGATTAGGTTGCTGAGAGGAAACCATGAGACACAGCCAATCAACGCATCTCATGGATTCAAGGTTAGAATTTCAAAAAGGCCAATCAAAAGTATTTTTTTGCAGAAGGAATGTATTCGTCTTTATGGTGTTGAAGATGGAACCTCCATCTTCGTGAAGTGGAACGTCGCTTTCAGCTTTTTTTCGGTCATTGGCCGCATCAAAAACTTCGGTGTCATCTGCCACGGATCCATTGGTCCTGACACGGATCTGTCGAAAGTGAATGTGAGTCGTGTGTCTCTTTTTATAGAGTGGTTTCGGATTTCAAAGCATGATATCCAATTATTTTCGAAAAAATTTTTTCTAAGCCTCCAATAATTTTCAAACCGATCGGAAACCCAAGATCCGAGCATCAACCTGTTGAAAAGTTCCTAAATTCTTGTTTTCAGTACAAGAAGCCGATACACACGATTCCGCCAGGCCACATGTTCGAATCATTCTTATGGGCTGATCCGAAGCCCGGATTGGATATTGGACCTGAAGAAGAGTGAGCTCATAGACTGCTTTTCTTGACTTCTCACCGTAATAAATTACAGAATGTGTGACGCATGTCGAAATTCATTGCGAGGAGCATCGTACTTTGTGAAAGAAGAGTACTACACGAGATGGTGCGAGGATAACGGTATTCCTGTCATCTACCGAGCCCATATGGTAGGATCACTCTTTCGCTCTCATGGTATTCGCCCTATAATTTCAGCACTGTCCGTTTGGTATCCGAATCAACACTACTGATGGATCTGTCATGACTATTTTCTCGTCGGCCAACTATGAAGGATATAAAGTGAGATTTGACTCTCTCCACGGCTTTTTCGACCAAACAATTTCAGATTATTGCTTCAACTTTGACAATCTACAAAGACGGCTCGCGTACAATCATTTCTTATGAATCCGAAAAAGGGGTGAAAAAGAATGTGGTTCTAGAACCGTTGACAGTGTCAGTTCTCTCTTTCTCTCTTTTCCGATTTTGACAGTGTTTTTTGCAGTTATCAAATTGAACAGATGGCACTATTCAAGGCGAATTTCCAACATGACATCAAGAGAAAAAGAAAAGAAGAACAGGAAAAGCTGAAGAAAGCTGGGAAATTGGGCAAAATCAAGCACATCGCGGCTCGGGCGCTGGCACCAAAGAAAAAATACAAGAGTGAGGGATTCTAGTTCTCAATTCAGAACGTTGACATTGATTACAGAAAGAAAAGCGTCTTCGTCAAAGAAGGGCAAAAGAAACTTCTCGTCCTCGAAGAAAGCAGCGGTTGGGGTGACAGGGGTGATAGCAGGGACTGCGATCATCTCTTCGATTTCCGCACTTGTACCCGCCGTATCCAGTGAGTCCTAGACATTTGTTGCAACCATTCTATTCATTATTTTCAGCACCTTCTTCTTCAGTCCCCGCATCGCTCATCCCGTTTCCCGAGAAGACTCATACGATCGCCCGCTTCGTCAATAGCATATCTCTTGGTCAAACCTCGGATATTGATAAGAAGGCGCTGACCCAAGAGCTGTTCCCAATTGGACCGACATTGACACTGGACGATTTGGAAAAGCTGAATATGACTCAGTTGGCTGGTGATGTTGGATCTATTCAAAAAGCAATTGAATCGCAGTGTTCTGGAGATGAAGGATGTGCTGTTTCGGAGGAAGTTCTCGATGGAATGAAGAGTTTGAAAGCATTGAAAGCTCATGTTCCCACTGTAGAGAAGTCGTTGAATGTGTTCCGTGTTGATGAATTGAAAGAAGTCACCCAGTTGAATGTGAACGTGCAAACTGTTGGAATATGGAAAAACTCTAATTCCACAGCTGAAACATTGAATGCACTAGGCAATCTTTCGAGTACAGACCCGCAGGATACCATATTGAGAAGTATCATTGCTAAATCTGAAAACCTGATACAGCTCGGAAATGACTGGAATTCCACGTTGGTAGCAAACTTGGAGACTAATTTGAGAAGTGCTAAAACTGTTGTTGCTTCCGTGGGTTCTATTGAAACCGAGCTCCAATCATTAAAACCTGAAGCAAATGCAATCAACACGTTCAAAACTAAAATAGCATCTACTAAATTGAAATACCAAGAACTGTCAGGTGCTTTCAATAATAACACTCTCAAGACCGTCTCTTCTGGTGTCAATCGGATTCTCCTACTTAATCCTTTTGCTCTTCAACAACGAAACATGACTGCTGGGTTCCTCAATGGCTACAACGATTTGAAACTCGCTGCAAAAGACGATGAAAACAGTTGGCTCATGGGATTCCTCAACAATGGAAAGAAATTGGAAGCTGTTTCACCGAAGCTAGCAACTCTGGAAGGAGTCGTCAAACAACAGGGCCCATTCAATACATCATACGAACTTTTCAAAGCCCAATCAAATATCCAATTTTGGGTTCTTCTTGTTCAACTAACTGAAGCCGGTCAATCTCTATCCCAGCTCTCTGGTCTGGTCTCGAATGTCAGTGGATGTGTACAACATTTGGATTTGAGTGTTGAGTACACCGGAAAAGTGGATAATCTTTTAACCAAAATGAGTTTTTCTGAGGAACACAAATCTCAATTGAACCAGACAAATGTGGTTTTAGTTCAAAGTTCCGAACTTTTCGAGAAAGCCAAAAAACTGTTGAACAAAGTGAAAGAAGTTCAGTCGGCAGACGCTACTGCTGACTCACTTATCAAAGATCCATTGTTCAACCAGATGATCAGCGCTTTGAAGAAATTCGGCATCGGTTTGAGTACATTGAACCTGGGTTCTCTAGAATCGTGGCTCTCCCAAATCAAGATCCCAAAGTTGACGGCAGGCTTTCGAAAATGGAATGAAGACACTGGATTCCTCACAACAATGGACTGTTTGAAAAACGACGACTTCGTTGGAATGATTCAAGGACTCAACCCATCTCTCAAATCGATGAATGGTGTTGGAATGGATCTGGATTTAACAAAGAAATTCGCTGGATCAATCGGAAATCTAACTTCTGAATGGATCAAATTGAAGCCTCTGCTATCGACGAAACCAAAACGTTCTGCTGACGTGCAGCTGAAGAATTCGGAGAAAATTTCCAAGGATCTCGGAGATGTTGCTTCAATAATTAACAAGCTTCACGGAATTGAGGAAAATGAAAAGGATCTGATGGTAATTCTTCAAGGAAAGCAAGCCATCTCTGAATCCATCGACTCGATTTCGGATCCAAAGACAAAGGAGAACCTGAAGAAGATGTGGACAGAGGAAAACATCAAGGCCTTTGAAAGCAACATGAAAACGGCAAAATCGTTGATGAATGAGGTGAAAGATAAGGAGATCAAGAAGATGATCGATTTCAAGGATCCATTCGAGAAGGCGGCCAAAGTCAGTGCTTGTGGAATTGATTTGAGACAATTGGCGGTCATGTTGAGAGGAAGGATCAAGGATACGAAGGTGGCAACGAGTCTCGAGTCTTCCAAATCTGTGGATGTTTCATTTGTATCCCATAAGAAGACTGACTTTGGTCCAATGCTCACCGATCTTCAAGAATACTTTGATTCAGTGTTCCCTTGTGTAAGTTTTAATCCTTCTGGTATTTTTAAACTTTTACATTTTCAGACTGGTGACGATTGTTCATCAGACGGTCTATCTGGGTCAGTTTCGACGTAAGCAATGGAAAAAAATTCACATTTTTTAGGTGGACTATTGCTTTTATTGCTGGAGGTACAATCGTTGGAGTTGGCGGAGCCGGTGCCTTTGGATATTTTGTAATATACAAGAGGTGGTTCAAAAAAGAAGAAAAGAAAGAAGATGAGGAAAAGGAATCAGCCTCGGCGATATCTCCAATCTCAGATGAGGCGAGCACTGCGAAGAAAATCGAACCGAAACTGGTATCAAATGCCAAGATCAATGAAGCGGCAGCGTCGATAACCAAGGGAAACGGTGTCGGAGTCATTGTGCAAGGTAAAGTGGGATATGAAAGAGATTTTTTTTGAAGTTTTCTAGCTTCGCCTACTTTTGATAACCTTCATTTTCGATTATTCTACCGGCTCGGCTCTCATCATTCCCCCCTTTTTTCAGGAAACATAAAAACGATCTTCCCAGTCGAAACAGCACCATCGGGAAATGATGTTGATGATGTGGACAAGACTCAGGAACCGTCTGAAGGTGGAGCCTACGGAGGCCCTGTAATCGAGAAGTTCAATTACACAAAGATGACTCCTGATCGAAAGAAGGTGGAGACGGCTGAATTCTTGAGGTTGGGAGCCACCCAAGAAGGCATTGACAAGTGGTTCAAACGAGAAGAGAAACTTTTGGTTAGTGTCCATCTTTGAAAATTATCATCATCTAAAGATTGGCTTCAGGCAAATCATGAGAAGACCATGGTCTATTCTGAGGTCAGAGAATTCAAACGATTGAGTCACTGGACGGAGGAAATGGTGAGTTTTGTATCTACGCTTTGCCAGATAGACAATATATGTTTCAGTACTATCGACCACGTGTGGAGATTGATCATACGACACCTTTCGAACAATTGGATTTCAAAAGGGCTAGAGCAACGCCGATCAAAAATATCAAGTATAAAATTGATAATCCAAAGATAATTGTGAGCTGATAATTGTGTGGTGTTGCTCAATATTAAGACGTTGTGTTTCAGGAGCCAATATTCCTTGACCCAATTGGAGTCTCCATGAAGACGTGTAAAACATACTCCAGAAAGGAGAAATCCGCGAAGACTCGTACAACTGAAGACGCTACAGTATCCAAAGAGACACTGAAGACTGCCGATGATGTTTGAATCTAGGAAATTAATTTTTTTTTAATGTAGATAATTTTAGAAGACGAGAACTTGCGACGCTTCAGACCGTGCCTCTGTCGGAAAAGATGATTCTTCGTCGGAGAAAACTCTAAAAGAACCAAGTTCGATTTCCAAACAGCTCAGAAACGCCTTCATCAAAATCTTTGGTCTTGGAATGTATTACAAATTGGATAATGCCAAAAAAATGAAGTATTTCGGGTATATCCCAGAGGAGTTTGAATGGGATCCAGAAGACGATGGAGATGACGAGAATTCTATCTTGTGTACGCTTCCGACTCCGGTTTCTGAACTGGATAGTGCTGAGGCTGAAGTCTCTATTTTGGATAATGCTGAGACTGCTGCTGTGCCTACAGATTCGTTGGATGATTTGAGAACTGCGTTGTCTGAAACTTTGTTAGAGGATTTTAAAACTGCCGTCTCTTCAACTTCGTCAGATGATTTCGAGACCGCGGTCTCTACAACTTCTTCAGATGAATTTAGGACTGCCGTCTCTTCAATTTCGTTGGATAATCTTAGGACTGCGGTATCTTCAACTTCGTCGGATAATGTTAGAACAGCTGTTTCTGCGAGCACAGAGACATTGAGGGAATCTGAAGTGACAAGTGGCGATGTTTCTGAAGTGGCTAGTGATGTATCTTCCAGTGGCGTAAGTGACATCCCTCTCTCAATAAACAAAACAATACCTTTTCAGATCTCAGTTGACGGCGCATTGAGTGAGGAAGAGAATAAGGTTAAGGTTCATCTCGCCACCTACGACTGCAAATTGACTGGGGAAATAATGGAGAAGGCGATAAGAAGCTTGGAAAGCAATGCGTGTCACTTCCAACGACTGCTACAAGGATACCCGGCATACTACGCTCAGGAGATGCTCAATTGGAAGGATAAAGAGAATCCATATAAGATCGCGTTGAAAGAGATAGAGGCGATTAAGAAGGAAAAAGAAGGGGGACCAATTGTAATGGTTTGAATGATAACTACTTGAATAACTACTAGATCAGATAAAGAACTCTTGATTTTTTACTTTGTTATGAGCCAAAATAAATTATTAGTCAGAAGTCTTCAAACTCTTAATCAATTGATTAATTGTCTCCTGTTGATGAGTGATCTTCAACTTCAAATCATGATTCTCTGAATCGTATCTGCAAAAACTCAAAAAAATTAATTAAGCCCCGCCCCTTTTACTCACTTTTCAAGAGCCTCTCTATCAGAAACATGAATATTATGGAGAACAGCCATATATTTATTGCATTCATCGGTCATTCTGAAAAAAGAATTGTCCGGATGTCCAGATGTCCACTTACTTTTCCATTAGCTCATCGTTCTCTTTTTTGATATCCGAATTCTTTTTGATCAACTCTTCGTTTCTCGCCCCAAGATCCTGGTTCTCTTTCACCAATCTGGAAGTTTTGGATTTTTGCCATTTTTTTCTTTTTTTTTCTTTTTTTTTCGTAATCTTTGGGTACTTACTCTTTAATAATATCATCCTTCTCATCTGGATTCATCTCCTGAAGTCCTTGTTGCCTGAAATTCCTTTTTATAACCTTTAGATTTGATATCCTTACAATTCCAATTGCTCTCGAAGCTTCTTGATCTCGGCCACCAACGCTTTCGACTCGTTGCTCACCCTAAAAAAGATTCGAAATTTCCAGAATTTTTTGATTTTATTAAATAAAGGAGACAAATTTTTTTTGAAAAATACGAATTTTTGAAAATCTAAAAAAATTTTTTTAAAAATTTCGAAGAAAAAATCAAAAAATGAAAATTTTCAAATTTTCAAAATATGATACGCTATTCTGATAGAGCAAAAAATTCTGATCATTTTTGTCTCTTGAATCATTTTTCTATCTTCTCTGCGTCTCGAGATACAGCCCCAGCAGTTGGGGGGGGGTCAGAGACGCAGACACTCTCCCTTCTCTGCGCTCTCTCTAAACTTCAGAGCGCTGTATCTCGAGACGCAGAGAAGATAGAGAAATGGTTCAAGAGACAAAAATGTGCAGAATTTTTAGCTCTATCAGAATAACGGAACAGATTTTTGAATTTTCAAATTTTCAAATTTTCAAAAAATTTCAAAAATTTCAAAAACTTCAAAACCACTCACATTTGATAATGTCTCTTCAAAAGTTGTATTTTCTCCTCCTTTGAATTCTTCTTCCCATCCTCTTTCTCATCCTCTATCTCTAATTCCTCTGCAAACTTTGCCAAATCCTCGTCAATCTGCTTTTCAATATCGTGTGGCATTTCGGACATCGACCCGGAAATCTGCGATTCCGATGCTTCCAGATCCTCTTCATCCTCTTCTTCGAAATCATCTTCATATACAGTATCCGGATTCAATTTCGCCAATCTTTCCTTTTCTTTTCTATTCTTTCGCTTTTGCGACTTCTTTTGGGATTTGGACATAGGGAACATGTGCATTTTATCTGAAAAACAGATGTATCTCAAAAAGGGGCGGAGCTAGCAAAAATTTGTTAACTACAAAATTGTAGAGTGAAAAATTCTAAACATTTTATTAGTTGAAAGTTCCTTGATAAGGCTACGGTAGCTGAGATATAGTGCATTGAAGTTTATAGAAGGTTAGAGCGCAGAGAAACCAGATCACTCTGCGTCTCTAACCCCGGAAATTCAAAATGAAGCTAGACTAGTCATGATTATACTCTTTTGAAAGCTCTCGGTGAGATAAATTCAACTAGCTAGGTTTCAGGGGTCTAGGATCAAATTTGGCTGGATTACTGTAAATTTTTTTTTGGAATTTTGGAAAATTTCAAAAAATTTCAAAAAATTCGAAAATCGCCAAAATTTTATATTTATGTTAGTTTTTAGATTTTTGGATGGTTCCTAGCTAGTTTTTGATATTTAAATAATTTTTTACCTATTAGTTTCTGAAATTCAGGTTCAAAGCAAATGATTCCAAAAACCAGGCCTTTAGATATGTCAAGCTTCAAATTCTTATAACTCAACTACCATAAACGTTATCAAAAAAGTGTCAATTGATAAATTATAGCTTAAAATAAAATAAATATTTTGTTAGTTAACTACTTCTTGATAGCTATTACAGTAGCCGAGATAAACATCTTTGAGAAAAAGCTACTCATCAAAAAAAAAATTTTTTCGAAAACAAGCAAAATTATATGCTTCTTTTCGTTCAAACAGAAGTCTCAGAGGAATCAGAAGGAGCAAAAGAAAGGGGACACAAGGGAAAAGAAATGAGAGAGAGAGAGAGTTGTCATGGGATACCTATCGATTCGGGGGGCTTAATGAAGGGGGAGATGTGTGTGTGCACTGAGCGGAAAAGAGGATATGCACTGCTTAACACGGTCTTAGTATTTTCTTAAACCCCACGTATTACATGATTAGTACGATAAAATATGAAAAATATAAGATTTTTGAAAATAACATTTTTTCAAAGTGACGTATCTCGCTAACCAGAAAAGACAGAAGAAAGTTGTCAACTAATAAAATATTGCTCATGTTAAGAAAAATATTTTGTTAGTTGATAACTTTTTTGTATCTCTGAAAAGGGCGGAGTAATAGCTGTTCAAAAATGGCTTACCTAATGCAGATGGGTAGACTTCGCATCCTTTGAATATACGAGAAATCATTTGGCTCTGGAAAAAATTGGAGATTACTGTAGAAAAGGATACTGTAGTCCTAAGGATTACTGTAACATTTGAAATGTCAAATTCTTCAAATTATGGTTCAATAGGGATTACTGTACCTATGACCTCGATACCACTAAAACTAGGGAATATGAAGGATTACTGTACTTATCATACAAAACTCACAATAAAAATCCAGGTTTGATCCTTCTTCTCAGTTGGAACCATCGACAACATAGCCCTCCCCAAAAATTCCTTCATCTGTTTCTCAGAATCCCCAAAAAACTGTTCCAGCCACCCTAATCCAATAAATACATTTGCCATCCAAACTGGCAAACTGTTCTGTTGCTCAGCGTCTAGAAAATTCGCATAATACAGAAGGTCATAGATTCTCGCTGTGAACATATAGGCAATGATATCGAGACGTTCGGCATATGGGAAATGATTGAATGTGTAGTCGGCAAAGGGTCCTGGGTGGTTGGCACATTCGTGAGATATCTTGAGATGGATATCGATTTGGGTTCGCAGGTATTCGACGGAGATGTAGGCGCCCTGGAATATTGATTTTTCAAAAATTCGAATTTTTTGGAATTTTTGAAAATTTTGAAATTTTAGATTCTCTGTTTCATTGATTCAATTAGTCATGAGTGATGTAAAAAGGACTGAAGAAGAAGAATTCGGTACTTTGGAATTTTTCAAAAAAAAATTTTTTTGAAGTTTTTTTTGAATTCAAAAAAATTCAAAATTTTAAAATTTTTTGAATTCCATAAATCTGATTTGCTATTCTGATAAAGCTAAAAATTCTGATGATTTTTGTCTCTTGAACCATTTCTCTAGCTTCTCTGCGTCTCGAGATACAGGAGTTTTCAGATGGGAGAGAGGGGGAGAGAGCGCAGAAAAGCGAGAGTGTCTGCGTCTCTGACCGCAATTTCAGAGGGGTATAACTCGAGACGCAGAGAAGATACAGATATAGTTCAAGAGAGAAAAATGTGCAGAATTTTTTACTTTATCAGAATAGCAAATTAGATTTTTAAAATTTAAGAAATTTTGATAATCAAAATTTTCAGAATTTTTGGTTTTTTTAAAATTTTTTTAACTGAATTTCGCTATTTTCTTAATTGCAATAAATAGAGCAAAAAAATCTAATTATTTTTGTCTCTTGAATCATTTCTCTATCTTCTCTGCGTCTCCAGATACACCTCTTGCGGTTAGAGACGCAGACATTCTCGCTTCTCTGCGCTCTCTCCCCAAACTTCTGGGGCTGTATCTCGAGACGCAGAGAAGATAGAGAAGTGGTTCAAGAGACAGACATGTGCAGAATTTTTAGCTCTATCAGATGAGTAAAACAAATTTTCAAAATTTCAAAATTTTCGAAAAATTCAAATTTTTTTTGTTTTTTTTTTCGCAAACTAAAAAAAACGGATTTTTCAAAATAGCCTACCGTGTCCTCCATAACCCAATTGAGAAGCTTTGTAATCCTTTTCAAACAATCCATCCCATCCTCTTTTCCACATAAACTACCATCACATCTGTATTTTTTGTGATTTCTTCCCTTGACTAAAGTGTCAAATATATAAAGGGCAGCCATAGAAGTATCCATAACTTCTGTTTGATTAGGGGATATTGTCCTGATATATCCCCCTCTTTCCATCACATCTCGACTTGTATTAATATGTGATGGATCCTCGATTATCTTAAGTTCAGGGGGGATACTGTAGTCTACAGTACTCTCTACCTACCGTAACCAGTTCTTTATTACAATCCAAATCATCAAATAACCCAGCCATCTCTTTCGTCGATACAGTAATCCACACTTTGCCTTCCAGACTACTCGCCCATTTATTACGGTAGTCTTCTATCCGATCTGAACTACAGTAATCCTTGAGAGTACCGTATCTTTTCCTACCATTTCCTAAACTCTTTGGCATTCCTTGTTTCTCCAATACAATCGGAATAATTTCAAGGAGGTCTTCGGCAAAAACTCTGGGAGCGTCTTTGATTCCATTGTGACCAGATGGGATGGCACGGAGGTAGAGATGATGGTTTTCATAGACTTGCTGAATATGGGATTACTGTATGAAGAGGGAAAATTAAAAAAACCAAAAAAAAATTTCAAAAAAATTTTTTTTTCACCATCCTGATAGTTACCGTAACCCTGGATACGGTAGTTTTTTGGACTCGAGATTGGTCTCATTGGATTCAGCGTGTTCTCCCGGTTCAGAAAAGTACCCACAAGCCTATATTCTGAGCAATCGGAATTTCGGGGTTAGAGACTCCAGAGAAACCAGAGTGTCTGCGTCTCTAACCCTGTAATTCAAAATGGGCGGAACCAGGGCTTGTTTATACTCAAATGAAAGCTCTGGGCAAGCTGATTACGAATATGGCATTAACTGAGAGTGAAATTAAAATTCCAGCGATTTTTTGTGGTTTCGAAAATTGAAAAAACCAGAACTTCGATTTACTTGCTTCAAAAACAGTTTTTTGAATTTTAAACTTCCCTCACAATTCTCAGCTCGATCAGAGCTTTTAGAAAAATACCCACAAGCCTATATTCCGACAACTTTCAATTTCGAGGTCAGAGACGCAGAGGGACCTGGTTTCTCTGCGCTCTAACCTTCTCCTAACTTCAATGAGCTATAGCTCAGCTACCGTAACCGCTATCAAAAAACTTTCAACTAATGAAATGTTTAGAATTTCTTGCTTTACAATTTTGTAGTTAAAAATTTTTTTCTAGCTCCGCCCCTTTTAAAGATAGAGGTCTAGAAAACCTACCATCCAACTAGACAAGCTCCTAAACCGAAAAATCATTCGTTTCCTCTCCTCCTGAGAATTAACTGAGTTCATTGTCTGTTCCAAACATTCAATATCCTTCACATCCACTATAAAATATTTGCATTTCGACAAATGTTTCCGATGCACTTTCCAGTAATTTGGAGCAAGAATCGTGTGATTTCCGATGAGGGCTCTCCATGTTCTCTGAAATTTACCCACTTTTTTTGATCAATAAAATTCTATTTCCTACCACAATATCAATGTCTTCACTTAAAACCTGCATGGCGTCTCGAGAGTATCTCACAAATTCCGATTTCGAGTACCTTTTCGTTTGCGCTACGTTTTCCATTTTTTTAGGGAGTCTGAAAAGCCAATAAGTACAGTAATTCAAATGCAGTCTAGCTAATTGAATTCAGCACGTCAAGAGCTTTGAAATGAGTATAATCATGAAGGGGTTCCGCTGACTTGGGGTTAGAGACGCAGACATTCTCGCTTCTCTGCGCTCTCTCCCCAAACTTCAGAGGACTGTATCTCGAGACGCAGAGAAGCTAGAGAAATGGTTCAAGAGACAAAAATGTGCAGAATTTTTAGCTCTATAAGAATAGCAAAACAGATTTTGAAATTTTGAAATTTTGAAATTTCAGATTTTCCGAGATTCGAAATTTCATTGCAGTTATTTTTAAATTCAGCCAGTAAAAAAGAATTCCAAAGTTTTGACGCTATTAACCGTTAATCACTTTTCCCTAGCATTTCAGACAAAAAATCAACAAAAAATTTACAAAACAAAGAAAGTTATAAAATTTCGAAATTTTGGAAAAATAATAAAAATCAAAACTACCCAGAAATCAGTCAAATGACACCGTACCCTAATGAAAATGTTATTTTCATGATCAGCTTGTCATCCCGGTTCAGAAAAGTACCCACAAGCCATGGTTCCTTGCATTTTGAATTTTAGGGTTAGAGACGCAGGAACTCTGGTTTCTCTGGTGTCTCTGACCTCGAAATTCAAAATGCTCGGAAACCCATCATGATTATACTCTTTTGAAAGCTCTCGGCAAGCTAAATTCAATGCGCTATTTTTCACAAGTCTCCGTCGAAAACTGACAAAATTACGGTAGTTTAAAAATTTTCAGAATTCCGAAAATTTCAAGATTTTTAACTTTTTATATTTTTTTACTGTTTCAGGCTCAAAATGTAGAAAAAAGTCAGACTCAATGCGCTATGTTTCAGAAGTCTTAGAGAAGTGATCGGATTACTGTAGAATTCCAGGATTTCGAAAATTTTATTTTTTTTTGTTCCGACTCATTTTCTCATAGTTTTGATATTAGAGTGAGAACATTGTAGTTGATCTCTCAACAAAAAATTAATAATCTGGGAAATCAAAAAAAAATTCTAGACTCAATTATGTGAGAAAAATTCTCATAATCAAATTCGCACGTGTTGCACAAACATCTATTTTCAGAGAGAGAGTTTCGAAAAAAAAGAGGAAATGAAAAAAGGGGGGAATGTGGGAGAGAAGATATCAGAAGGGACTTTGTATCCATTGGCAACAATAGCTCTGCACTCTCTAACCGTCTGTCGTCTATTCTCTCTCTCTCTCTTCTAGAGATTACATGTGCATAGGTATTAGGAAAAGGGGCGTGGCCTCCAGAAGGGATTTGGGGAGGGCTCGTGTGCTCTCTCTCTCTCTCTCTCTCTCTCTCTCTCTCTCTCTCTTTTCACGTGATATGAGAGAGATAAACAAGAATTTCGAAAATGAGGGGGGACCGAATGCACCTGCACTTTGAATGAGGTAGTTGGATTTTTAATGGTGTATAGGTATACGGGGATACTGTAGTCATGTTCAGAAATAATTTTAGATTACTGTAATGTCTAAGAGAATCACAAAATAAATGTTTATTTTTTTCTGAAAAATACAAAATATTTAGCAGATCTGAAGATTTTAAGGATTACTGTAGTATCGAAAAACGGGGATTCTGTAGTATATTTTTCACGAGGATTACAAAATATTTTTTACGAAATAAGCAAGTTAATCACTGTTTAAAAAATATTTTATCCAAAATAAGGATTACTGTAGTTGATCACTTCTTCTTTGCACGCTCCTTTTTCAGCGATGAGATGTAGGCTTGCTCGAATTCTGGAATAACTCGTTTTTTTTAAGAGATACAAAAAAGTGGTCAACTGAAAAATTGCTCATTTTAAAATTTTGCGTATTTTATTAGTTGACAACTTTTTGATAGCTTTTATGGGAAGTGAGATATGAAGGGTTGAAGTTAAGGTACAGGTTCTATGCGTTTTATCTTGCTTATCTTGATAGTTATAAAAAAGTTTGTAACTAACAAAATATTCAGCTTATTATGAGCAATATTTTAAAAATTTACACTTGTTTAATAGCTCTTAAGATAAGCGAGATAAACTTGTTTGAAGAAAAATTACTAACTAAATTTCCAGCGGTCATAACTTTTTTCCTATCAGAGATACAAAAAATTTGTCAACTAAGAAAATATTAAGCATGTTAAAAGCTACATTTTACTAGTTGACACTTTTCAAAAATCTCTTCTCCCCATCGAGATAACCTTACCTTTCGACAAACTCTCATCTGGCTTTGGGGCCACTGCCCTAACCCTTGCAGCCACCGCCTCATCACGGGTCTGTGGGGGTGGAGGATTGTCTCCGTACACCTGATCAATCAGAAATCTCTTCGCATCTTTTTTCGCTGGATCCGGAGCCAAATACATGAGGTTTTTGACGAGAAGATCACGAATTGGTTCATATTCCCCATCCCTCAGAAACTGTTTCACCCAACCGTATTGAGTGGTGATACGGTAGAGAAAAGTGAGGAATTCAGTGTTTTGAAGTGGAAAACAGTGTTCGAAGTTTGGAAGATCGTATTTAGCAATGATTTGATAGTAGAACTTCTTATCCAGACGCTCTTTTGGAAAGAAGTTATTGGTTTGGAGGTGATCTTCTTCACGAGGGGTGTAGACGGATGGATACTCTCTTTTGATGGAATCGATTTTTTGATTCAAGTAGTCATGGGTGATGTAGAAAGCCTGGAATAGAGTTTTAGAATTTTTCGAATCGATAAAATTTTTTTTTGAAAATTTGAAAAATCAAAAATTCGAAATTTTCAGAATTATAAGAATCTGATGTGTTATTCTGATAGAGCAAAAAATTCTGATCATTAATGTCTCTTGAACCATTTCTCTATCTTCTCTGCGTCTCGAGATACAGCCCTCAGAAGTTTGGAGAGAGCGCAGAGAAGCGAGAATGTCTGCGTCTCTGACCCCCAACTTCTAGGGGCTGTAACTCGAGACGCAGAGAAGCTAGAAAGATGATTCAAAAAAGGAAAAGGTTAGAATTTTTCGCTCTATCAGACTAGCTAAACAGATTTCTTAAATTCGAATTTTTTGAAATTCCTGTAACCTAATTTTCAAAATTAAAAATTTCAAAATTTCTTGAATTCTAAAAATCTGATTTGTTATTCTGATAGAGCTAAAAATTCTGCACATTTTTGTCTCTTGATCCATTTCTCTATCTTCTCTGCGTCTCGAGTTATAGCCCTCAGGAGTTGATAGAGAGAGCGCAGAGAAGCGAGAATGTCTGCGTCTCTCACCGCAACTTCAGAGGGGTATAACTCAAGACGCAGAGAAGCCAGAGAAATGGTTCAAAAGAGAAAATGATCAGAATTTTTAGCTCTATCAGAATAGTAGGTCAGATTTTAAAAATTTGAAAATTTTTTTTTTGGAATTTTTTAAAATTTTTCAAAAATTAAAAAAAAAATTGGAGTAGCTAGGCAATTTTCTTATTTTCAAATTTTCGGATAAAAAAAAAAGTTCCTTACCTGATGAAGTCTCAAAAGCTCATCAAACATTTCTCCAACCCTTTTCTTCAGCTCCTTGAGCCCCGGTTCTCTCCAATTAACCCCACAGACCAAGTCTTGAAACACTTTATAGATTGCCTGATGAGTATCAGAAACAACTCTTGCATCAGTACTGTAGGTACGGATTACTGTACCATGAAGTGTCATATCATAAGTTGTTTTATCAGTTAACGGGTCATTGACAATCTGAAAATTGACATCCTGATATATGTATGGAAATAGAGGTCTACCTACCGTAATAAACTCTTTATTAATGTTCAAATCCTCTAGGAATCTGATAAACTCGGAGACGGGTACGGTATTGACGAGATAAGGGGCGTCTGGTTCGAACTGCTTTTCTGCCATTTTCCATGTTACTGAAATTGATTTTTTTACAGTAATCCCCAACCCATAAAATCCTGCTCTTTTTATTATCCATTTGCACTTCTATTGTTCTCCGCACCCTTTTTAGACCATTAAATTGGGGGTACCCCCGCCTTTTTGCCTATCCTACCCTTCATTTTCTCTTTTTTTCTCCCTTATCTTCTTTTTTAAATAAAAAATAACAAAAACTCACCAAAAAACGAACGATTCTCCTCCTCCGACGCCTTTTCCCATTCCTTTGCCGCCATCATCACTTTCAGTGCCTCGTCGACGAAAACTCGACGTTCGCATTGTTTTGAGCCAATGTTAACCGGTGGGAGAGTGCGAACGTATAGCATTTTTTTTGGGCGGATTTTCTGAATTTTTTTTGTTTTCGGAATTTTGAATTTTTTGAAAACATCAAAAATTTTCCGAGATGACTAAAAAATATATCAATCGATGCAAAATTTTATTCTGATCATTTTTGTCTCTTGAACCATTTCTCTATTTCTAACGGCTAAGGAGAAAGCGCGCTTTAAAGTCTAGAGGCGAGAGAAAGAGAGCGCAGACATTCTAGCTTTCTCTGCGCTCTCTTCCTCTCGCCTCTGTCTTCAAAGCGCTCTATCTCCTTAGCCGTTAGAGATAGAAGAAAGGTTCAAGAGACAAAAATATTTAAAATTTAATTTTCTAACGATTCATATATTTTTGTAGTCCTCTCGGACAACTTTTTATCTGAAAAAACCAACCGCAAACTTGTTAAAATCCTGTAGGATCACTGCTTTTGTGATATTCTCCGGTGGCTTATTTGCCTTTCTCTCCACTTTCGCATACTCATCTTCATCCACCAAATAATAATGAAACCCTTTTTCAATTGTCTCTTTTGGAAGTTGATGAACACTTCCAAGGAGAGTGATCGATTTTCCGACGTATGAGGCTTTTAGAGTGTTCTGGAAAGGGTTTTTGGATTTTTTTGGAAATTTTTTTAGGGTCATTAGATAGAGGATAAAATTCTGCGTCTTTTTGTCTTTTGAAACATTTAGAGTGTTTTAGAATTTTTCGAATTAAAAAATTTTTTTTTTGAAATTCTAAAAAATTCAAATTTTCAAAATGTCTTGAATTCTGAAAATCTAATTTGTTATTCTGATAGAGCTAAAAATTCTACACATTTTTATCTTTTGAACCATTTCTCTATCTTCTCTGCGTCTCGAGATATAGCCTTCAGAAGTTTCGGTCAGAGACGCAGGCACTCTCGCTTCTCTGCGCTCTCTCCCCTCTCTCCCCCAACTTCAAGGACCCGTATTTCAAAAATTTGAAAATTTTAATTTTTTTGATTTTTTTTCGAAATTTTTTTAATTTTTTTAATTTTTCAAAAATTCTAAACAAAAATGTTTTTTTTGCTTTTTTTTTTGCACAGAATTTTTTGTTTTATTAGAAAAGCGAATCAGATTTTAGAAATTATAAATTCTCGGAATTCCAAAATTCAGTTATCACCCACCATCATATCAGCTTCCTTTGCTACAAGTACAGGGTTGACTAAACAGTCTTTGATTCGAGTTTTCACATTTTGGAATGGTCTTTGAGGAGTAGTCATTGCTTCTGAAAGAGTGAGAAAATGAGTGAGATGATGAGTTAGATGATGAGTTAGATGGTGAGAGAGACGCGTTTAATGAGAGAAGAAATGTGAGAATGTATATAGTGAAAGGAGTCATATGGCTCATCTCATGTTAACACGCCTTGAGGGGAGAGATGTATCAAGCTCTAGTAACCCTTGACAACGCCTTCTCTCTCTCTCTCTCTCTCTCTCTCTCTCTCTCTCTCATTCTCTTCGTCCCCTTCTCGAAGAGGCGCAGATTAATTCTCTCTGTCTCTTCCATTGATTTTGGTTTAGAGAGTCTCCTCTCTTTTTCATTCGTATATCAAAGAAATGGGAAAAAAGCGATCGAAAAAGTATATTGGAAGCAAATGTCGAATTATCAATTGTGCTGATATGATGCTTTATTTTGAGGAGGAAGCGTGTATGGTGAGTCATTTTTCTGGGGATTTTGGTTTTAGAATGGTCCAAAAACGATTTTTTCGGTATTACAATGGATTTTTTTTTAAAGTAGGATGACTAAAATGCTTCTATTTTGAGTTTTTCGGTTCGAAGCTAACTTTTTTCTGTATATTCATAGGTTTTCAACTGTCTCAGTTCTGAAAAGTCCCTATTTGAAAATTTGGTTTGACCCAATAAAAAGTTCCGAAAAAGTCGTATTCTGAAATTCTCAGTTTGAAAATTTTAGCTGCGAAAAAATAATAAAAGTGGCCTTCCTTCTGACCCTAAACTCTTGAAATTTCAAAACTGACCTCTAGTTCTCATCTGGGACCTAGATATTTCAAATCTTTATAATAAAATTTGAACACGGTTTCTAATATATTTTACCATTGAAAGGTGTCTGATCTATATCCTATCCTAAAATTCAAAAATAGCAGAATAACAAGGTCACAAAAACTCAAAAACATTTGAAAGCAAGCTTTCGGTCACATGAAGGTCACTCATAAAACAAACACAAAAATTGTTAGTTTTTCGAAAAGTCAAGGTCACTTTGTACGAGGAAGGCTCTGAATCATCATGTTGTAAAGCTTTTAGGATAAATTGAATCGAAGAGATAGATTGGAATTTATATTTTGAGTTGAAACTAGCCGACTTTGATAATTTAAACGAGATTTTTAAAAGGGAGTAAGAGTCAAAAATATCTATTAAAATAGTCAAAACATTCAACTTTTTTGAACATAAAAAAATAGTGATTATTTTTAGCGGCATTTATCACTGTTCACAATAAAGATATTAGAAAGTGGTCAACTAACAAAATGTTGCTCATATTAAAAGAAACATTTTATTAGTTGATTACTTTTTAATATCTCTACTGGAAATTGAGATAATTGATGTTAAAGTTGAGCAAGCCTAGGTTTTACAGTACCTTAATCTTTGCTTAAACTTATTGACTATATGAGATTTTCGAACCTGTTTTAAAATTAATTTTCAGCAATCAATGAAAAAAGAATTAGGGATTTAAACCCACCAATAACTTAGAAAAATAGAATTAATTCAGAATTAGTTCTAAAATAGCCGAATAATATAATAACACCCTAGTTCCCCTCATTCCAGACATCATGGGCAGGCCACTGTAGCGATGACACGAAACTCAAATCAAATTTCACCGGGGAATGGGAAAAAGCCAAGAAAAACCCCGGATTCAAATACTTCCTCGTCGATATCCATGATCTCGCTCGTCTGGATATCGAATGGTCGAAATGTCGAACGGCGGAGGAGAGAGATCAGAAATTCTTTGAATTGATGTCTACAGTAACCGGGTTTACGGTAGGGGGTACTGTAGGTACAGAAAGACAATTTTACTTCCAGAAGGGACACAAAAAACAGATTTACATTCGATCGATCACCCCCGCGCATATTTTGAAGGGGGAGGGGAATCGAGTATTTGCAGATGAAGTTCTGGAGACTCTTCCGATTATTCTGAGACAACAAGAGACACCGATTGGAGAGGATGATGGTAAGTGGAGACCTTTTTTTGAAGGGCACTCTTGGAATTTCAGAGAGATTGGAAAAGTATCGACAAATGTGGACCCCTGAACAGAAACATCTCTATAAGACGATAGAGGTTCATGAGTATTTGAAGATTCTAGAGGAATTCGATGTGGATAAGAAGAAAGTTGCGGTGAGTTAATGACTTACAATGTTAGAATTAGAATTTTTGAAAATCATAAAAAAATTTTTTTTTTTAATTTTGAAAAAAAAATTTTTTGAAAATTTTAAAAAATGAAAATTTGAAAATTTCTGAAATTTGTTTTACTATTCTGATAGAGCTAAAAATTCTAATTATTTTTGTCTCTTGAATCATTTCTCTATCTTCTCTGCGTCTCGAGATACAGGAGTTTTAAGGCGGGAGAGAGAGCGCAGAGAAGCGAGAATGTCTGCGTCTCTGACCGCAAGAGGTGTATCTCGAGACGCAGAGAAGCTAGAGAACTGCTGCAAGAGACAAAAATGATCAGAATTTCAAGCTCTATAAGAATAGCAAATTAGATTTTCAGAATTCAAGAATTTTTGAAATTTTTACTTTTTCGAAATTTCAAAAAAAAATTTTTTTTCAGCCTCAAGAGACAAAAATGTGCAGAATTTTTAGCTCTATTCGGTTAGAAAAAAAAAGTTTCCAGATAATCCAAGACCCTGGCCAAGAACTTGCACGTCTCCGTCACCTAAAAAACGGTCATGATCAAGTGAAACTATTCAGTCCTGATATGAAAATGGTCGTGGATCCACAACAAGCCATTTCGATTGTATTCAATGGACTAGTTCATGGGGTCAATTGGAAAAATGATCAGTGTGAAATGCATCAGAACTGTTTGGAAACTATGAAACCAAAGATTATGGACTTGTTGAGGGAGTTGAATGATTTGGAGAAGGTGATTGTTGTCCACGAGAACTACAAATTACACCACGGATTTTCGGAAAAAATAATTTTTTTTTAAATTTTTGGAATTTTTTTTTTTGGAAAAATTCAAAAGTTTTTCGAGAGGACTACAAATTATATCAATCGATGCAGAATTTTATTCTGATCATTTTTGTCTCTTGAACCTTTTCTCTATCTCTAACGGCAGAGGAGATAGCGCGCTTTGAAGTCTAGCGGAGAGAGGAAGAGAGCGCAGACATTCTAGCTTTCTCTGCGCTCTCTTTCTCTCGCCGCTATACTTCGAAGCGCGCTATCTCGCTATCCGTTAGAGATAGAGAAAAGGTTCAAGAGACAAAAATGTTCAGAATTTAATTTTACATCGATTGATATATTTTTTTAGTCCTCTCGAAAAACTTTTAATTTTTTCAAAAAAAAATTTTTTTCCGAAAATCCGTCCAAAAATGCTATACGTTTGTACTCTTTTCAGTCCTTCTCAAAAAATGATTAGAATTGAATTCTGCATCAATTGATATAATTTGTTGACCACTTGGAAAACTTTTGATTTTTCAAAAATAAAAAAAATCCAAAAATTACAAAAAAAAATTATTTTTCCAGGGAACCTTCATAACTCTTCAATACGTGCTCACCTCGATCCTCCGCCTAAAACGAGAATGTCAACTGACCTATCTGACTCCGCCCCCATCCCCTGATTACACTTTAAAGGAACATACAGCTGACACAGAGTGTATAAACGATGTCTACACCCATATCGCCAGATTCTTCGATCTTCCAATCTACAGTAACTATGTGACTGCAGAAAACAAAGAGACTCATCTACCTGTCTGGCTTATCAGAATCTTTCTGAAATTCGGATGGATTCAACAATTTTTTGGGGATAAGGAGAAGAAAATAAGGGATGCTATGATGGATACTGTACTCTTTTTGGCTCCCGAGAAACGGACTTTGATGACTGAGAAGTTTATGGTAATTACAGAATGTTTTTTCCAGAAAAAAAAAATAATTTTTACAGAAAAGAACTCTCCAAAAGGAAGCCAACGAACTGAACTAATTATATCATTATATTGCTCATTTTATTTTTTTATCATGGAAAATATCATTACCGTATGTGCAATCTTTAAAGCAAATACACATCTCTATGAGGTTACTGTAACTATCAATTCTATATAGCAATATTAATTTCCTGCCGCTTTTTCCTGTTTATTCTCTTCTCCTCCCCTTCTTTTGCTCCTTTTGATAAATTTTTCGTCAATTTTTTTTTTGAAAAATCTGTGTTTCTTCTATCAATCCCCTCTCTCTTCTAATTCCATATATTTCAATATTCTCTCTCTCTCTCTCTAAAAGTTCATATTCGTAATAAAGTCTCAATGGACGAAAATGGGTCTAAGAGACACATGATACGAATAATCATGGCTCTTTCTCTCTTTTTCTCTTAATTAGAGCCTTCGTCGCGTGATTTCGAAGCTCTCTGTTGTCAACAACTATATATCTCTATATCAACAGAAGAAGGAGAGCTCATTTTAATATTTTGTTAGGTGAGAGAAGAGATTTTAGTAGTAGTATTGAGATAATAGTAGGAGAGTTTGGTTTAGATGATGAAAGGTTAGGCTTAAGGACTTCGATTCTTGGGTTTAGATTAGGGAACTAAGTATAGGAATTGATTCTAGGATTCTAGAAGTCCTCAGAAGACATAAAATTAGTCATTTTTAAAAAAACCCGATTGATTTTAGAATAGTGAAAATAGGTAGAACCTTTGATTTCGAATTTTTTTAGACCAAATAGATACTGATATTTTGTTAGAATTTTTTAGAAACACTTGAAAAATATAAACGAAAATTTTGATGAAGACCAGATTAATTTTAGCTGACTGATGAGTTTCGAAAGTTCAAAATACGCAATTTTTTGAGGATTTTCTTCCAAAAAAAGCTTTTGTGAAAAAATTTTTAAAAAAAGCTAAAAAGACAAATTAATTATAGCTGATAATAAAATGATAATATCAGGTTGAGTCAAAATTATTGTACCACATGTTCTGTTTTGCCTAGAATCTTTGAGAAGCTATCGAAATGCTTCATGTTTTTTTTCACATCGGTTGTCAGTTGGGTGTCCATTGTTGTGATACAGAATATACTGACAGATATTCGGAAGAAACGAAAAAATCATGACTTGAATTTTTTTCGAAAGTGGTACAATAATTTTGACTCAACCTGATAATTGAGCTTTTTTTCCAGAAAATAAGCTTTTTAAAATCGCAGATAGATATTAAAAAATAAGTTTTTTCGAGTTATTCAAGCCTAAAATTCTCAAGATCCGACTGATAAAGTTTCCTGATTTTTTTATCAGAATGCTTAGAAAATATCATGGAATTCAGTCAATCAATTCTCAAAACTCTCTCTTTTTAAGTGGGCGGAGCCTAATTTTAATTTATATTTCACCAATATCCTGTTTTTTTAACTGAATTCAAGAAAAAAGAATTGTGTTCCTCTTTCAGAGTAATCTTTCTGGAAAAAGTTACGGTTAGTTGAACATTCAGAATTTAGAATTTTTGAAAAAGCTAAAAAAAAATTTTTTTTTGAAAATTTAAAAAATTTCTAAAATCTGTTTCACTACTCTGATGGAGCAAAAAATTCTACACATTTTTGTCTTTTAAACCATTTCTCTATCTTCTCTGCGTCTCGAGATACACCTCTTGAGGTTAGAGACGCAGACATTCTCGCTTCTCTGCGCTCTCTCTCTTTATCCACCTAATCTTCCAGAACAACATGGAAACCGATTCCAAATGGAAATCAGTCCGTCAGAAGAAGAATATAAAGAAACAAGAACGTAAAGCACGTGAAAAGGCATCAAAAGAAGCGGCCTCTTCCTCTTCTTCCGAAGGAATTCCTCCTCCTCCTCCTCCTCCTTCTCTTCCAATGACTCTAAAAGAGAATCGAGAGGATGAAGAATTGAAAAGAACATTCGAAATACTTCAAGAATATCAAAATAGATTCCCTTCTTCTTCTTCTTCTCTTAAAACTACCCTTGATAACATGAAAGAGGCAAAAAAACTAATGGAATTAAAAAAGAAACGTCTCGAAAACATTTCTTCTGGATCCTCTCCAGTCCGTTTTCAATTCTCTTCATGCCGTCCGTCGATCGTTCACGAGGAGATTATGACTAAATTGATGGCAAAAATTGATGAGATGGAATCGTCGTTGGTGGAGAAGAAGGTGAAGATTGAGGATATGGAGGAGGCATTTGCAGATCAAGCTCATCGAATTGTAAAAATGGAGGAGATGGAAAAGAGATTTCAGAAGTTGATGAATGATGAGAAAGAGCTTGAGAGACGCAATGAAGAGTGAGCAATTAGTTATTTTGCAGAAAATATTTTTAAAAATTTTTGAAAAAAATTTTTAAAACATGAATTAATTAATTAATTATTCCATTTCTTTTAGATTACGAAAGAATGTCAATCGTCTTGCCATCAAGAACGCTCGTCTCAAATTGCAAAACGATCGGTTGATGCAGGAACTTGAGAAGGCTGATATCGAGGTATCAAATAGGGAAAATAGACTAAAAATAAATTTAAAATTCAGATTCCATCAGGGGATGCTCCAAAATTGGATGGGGAGAAGAAGAAAAAGAAGAAGAAGAAGGTCAAGAAGACATCTAATCCATCTCAATGAGAATCGTCGATAAAACATTCTACGAATAAATAAATATCTATTCTGGATTTTTTTCAAATTTTTTTTGTGATAAAGCCTTCTAAATCCTCATTTCTTCTAATTTTTTGTATTTCAATGATCAGAAAAAAATCATTTAAAGGCGCATTGCGTTTTGCAAAAAAAGAATCAGCATTAAAGTTTTATTTTCGATTTACGATGGTCTTACATAGTTAGTTTTTTGGAATTTCAGTTAATTCATTGCTTTATAAATTATTTTCCAACTCAAATTTATATATTTTGCTTTGATAGTTTAAAAACCGTTGAAACTTTCGATTTTGACTATTGTGGCTCATTCTAATCGAAAAACCATGAAAAAAAATTAAAGAAAATCTACATTTGCCAAATTATCCGATCATTCATAACGAATTTCACTTTTTCTTCTTATCCTTCTTGCTGACCGTTTTTCCAGACTTTTTCGATTTTTCCTTCCGACTCTTCTTACTATTCCTCTTTTCATTCTTCGACACTTCGCTCTTTCGACTCGTCTCCGCCTTTAACTGCTTCTTCGCCTCATACTCTTCCTTCTTCGCTTGAATATGCGCTTGGCACGCGGCGAGATCTTCGTCCAGCACTACCTTTATAACCCCCTGTTTCACTGGTACACCCTTCGTTCTATTTTTCTCCGTGAATTTCGGTTCAAGGCATTCATATCCACCATCGCAAATCTTCCAATGATAGAATTCGAGGTTCGAGTAGTGTTTCAGGTAGCCAACATGGTGCACGTCCATTAGATTTCGACAGAAACAAAGAGCCACGTAAGACACCTCGGAAACATTGCTCACCGCACCGATTCGAGCCAATCGGACCGGAAGGATGACTGAAAAAATGGATTTTGGAAGGTCTGAAATAGGATTCCTACTATCGGTAAGAGAATTAATCTTCTGTCGTTTGCACAATTCCATTCCATTCTTGATAGCGACAAGGGTTCCGGCTCTACCGGCTCCCGTGGAGCTTTGAACGACCACGTGGCGCTGAAAGTGGAATGAATCCCAAAAAAAGAGCTTGTCAGGGAATTATACCTTGTAGGAATCGAGGAAGCGGATAATCTCGAGAGCCGACTCGGGATCCTTTGGCGCTTTGAACTTGTTCCATCCGGTGAAAACCAGAATGTCGACGGTTTTCGTTTCATTTCTGAAAAAAAAAGTTAAAGGAGGACTGAAGTCAATAATTTGATAACAGATGTAGTTTCCCATTCTGAACACTTTTTCTATTGACAACTTTCTCTGAAAATGCCTCTAAATGCCTCAAAAATCGAGTTTAAATGCGGTGGAAGAGTTTTTGCAACTTCGGCCACGGGGTTTTGGGACGCCCCAGTCGCTATTTTTCTCATTTTTTCAAAGTTAATAAGTAGATATATTCAATAAAAATCTTAAACTTAAAAGAAAAAACAAAAATATCCACGTTCCAAAACCCCGTGGCCGAAGTTGCAAAAACTCTTCCATCGCATTTCAAACCGGTTTTTGACGCATTTAGAGGCATTTTCAGAGAAAGTTTTCAACAGAAAAAGTGTTCAGGATGAGAAACTACATCTGATGTCAAATTATTGAATTCCAGTCCTCCTTCAAGAAATCAGAAAGAGTCAAAAACTAACGTTTCCGTATTTGTATACTCCACAGTGTACAAAATAAATTCATCCTTTCTTGTGAATTGTGCCAATTTCCTTTTTACTCCTGTCGTTTTTGTCTGGTACTTTCCAAACGTCATTTCTCCGCCCTCTTCCGTCGAATACCACTTTGCACCTTGTGTTACCATGACTCCTCTCCTCTCCATTTTACCATTGCCATCCACATTCGCAAGATAATAGTGCATCTCTTCCAGTGGCGCCACCTGAGCTACCACTCCTACATCGTTCTCACCAATGAGAGCCCAGGTATTTACAGTAGTGTCCACTTTAGTTCCATTTTCATTCGTATTCTGTGCTGCTTGTGACATATGCCAATAGTAGTCGCCAAATTTTAAATAATTCGAGTTGATGAATCCAGCTATTCGTGATCTATTCTTCTTATAGCAGAAATAACCACCTCCAGATGATCTGAACCAAATAAATTAGTGGATAAAGAAAGAAGAAAGCTCACTTGCTGGCGACACCATATCGAATCTCTTTAACAACCTCATCATCGTCCGCAAACGCATCTTCCGCTGTGGTTGCGTTGTCTTCAGCGGTCGCCAGCATAGCAATTGCCTGTCTAATAATGGCAACTACTGACAGATATTTTGCTCGGCCCGTCACGTTGATGTTGTAAAGGAATCCTTTTACCCATGCCAATTGGTCTTCTAGCGGAACTGAAATTTCATTTTTTCATAGGGATATCCTGCCTGTTCGCCTACTCTCTTGGGCGGCTGGCGTTTCAACTTTCGGAGCGGCTTGCTGAAGAACAACTACGGGGGGCTCTTCGTGGTCACTTTGAGTGGGCTCTTCATGCAATTCTCCTTCTTGACTGTCGGAATCTCGTGGTGGGACAGGTGGATCTTGGCGATGCTGGGCATTAGGATCAGGAAGAGGTTGGTTATTTGGATCAGGAAGAGGTTGATCATTTGGATCAGGACCAGGTGGACGTGGATCGGGACCAGGAGGAACAGGAGGGCCAGGAGGAGCTGGAGGAGCTGGAGGAACAGGAGGAGGCGGATTCGGATCCGGTTTAGGAGTTGGTGTAGGCGTCGGCTTCTTCTTTCGACAATAAAAGCACAAGAAGATCAGAAAACCAACAACAACCGCGATGGAAACGAGGCTTCTGAAATTTGGGATTTCCAGGGTATATGGAAATCAGAAACTTACAGAAAGATGTACAAACCCGTTCTACTTGATTCAGGTGTTGTCGATGATAGTGAAGGTCCTCCTAGAATAGGAGCAGGGGTGGGTGGATCTCCAGAAGGCTGAGGAGTAGTGGCTGGGTTAGAGATCACAGGAGGAGCAGGAGAGGATCCAGCTGGCGGAAGCGTCAGAGGCGGAGACGTCGGAGGTAGAGGCGTCGGAGGTGGAGCTGTTGAAAGTGGCGTGGCCATCAGGGAAGCATAAGAAGTCGCAAAGGAATCTATCATCCCCAGGGAATTCATGGCATCCTTGATGTTGAATCTGCTCAGATCAAAGTCTAATGTCTCCAGAATATCCATCGTTTTGTAGATGTTATCGTACTTCTTCGGGGCCGCTCTTCTTAACGATTTCATCGCTTTTCGGATAGAATTCACATCGATTTTAGCTCCTTTCAAGTCTCCAGCTTCTTCGAACACCTTCTGAGCACTCTGAAATCCTGATTCTCTCTTCTTTCTGTTGTTTCTAGTCGTCAGATAGTCCTCGATCTCTTTGAAGATCCCAGAAAGTTGATTCAGTGACTTCAGACTATCCTGATCTTCCTTCGACAGCTTTTTTGCATCTTCCAGAATCTCATTGATCTTGGTCAAAAGAGGATCCAGATTATCCTTCTCCTTGTGAATTCTGCTGATGGCAGCGAGTCCTTGAACACCCATTCCGAGTTTTTGAGCCGCTTCCTGATATCCATTCGGAATAGAGGGCTTTAGAGATGTGGCCGCCGGGTTCTCGATATTCTTGAACTTCTCCACTGCCGTTTGAGCAGTTGTCAAGTCTCCTTTCGAAGCGACGATTCCAGAAATGATCCCTTTCGCAGTCTCAACCTTCTTTGGATCCAATCGAGAGCTTTGAATAGTTTGAATAGTATTCCTGATCACAGTTGTGTTCCCGGCAACTTCTTCGTGTAGGCACTTGAAATAGGCGATATATGATTTGTGGGCAACCATTTTGTGATATGTTGCAAGATATGGAAGTTCTGTCACAACCTTTCTGGCCAATTCCGGAATTTCAGTGGTTGCAGTGAGCAAATCATTCAGGTCCCCTTCTAGTTCTCTCAATGTTTCGCTGAGCGAGTTAACTGCTTCCGACGATTTGAAAACGGCCAGAAACTCTTGTGCGGCCTTTATCTTGTCTCCTGGATTGGCGTTGGAAGGAGGAAGAAGATCCTTTACGGCTGTCAAGTTTTTGAGACTCTCAGCGTACTCGAAGCTACTTATGTTCTTAACTTTCATGTTCAGGTTGCGAATATTCTGGAGTCGAGCTGATTGATCAGCAATGTCCGTTCCAATGACGATTCGAATTTCTTCACATGTATTGACCACGTCAATAGCTGTTGAAACGGATTGCGAGTCGCCTGCGAGCTGGGATACGGTCTTGTGCGCAACCATCACTTCCATCAGCGACACATCACGCAGATTGCTCCATGAATTCGTCTCAATCGTCTCGAGTCCATCGGCAAAGTCCTTGAAGGAGGAAAACGCCTTTGTGAGCTTCTCAAGAACAATTGAGCTGTTCAGGGTGTTAGAAACAATCCATGGTTGTTGGCAATCTTTTATCAGTTCATTCAAATCAGAGAATCCACGAGGAAGACCAGCAGAGAGTTGAAACTCCTGTCGGAATGATGGATGTCTTGTCTGGATCAGGTTCTGAAGAGTATCCATGGAAGACTGGGTGGCTGTGAGATTGTCACGGGTGGAATACACACTTTCGAATGTTTCGGTTAGAGTCTTCTTATAGCTTTCCAGTGCTTTCGTTGTACTGAGCTTCTGGCGGATCTCGTATTCTGATTCAAGGATCTTGTAGAAATTAGCGAATTCCAAAAGTTGTTTGGCAGGTCCAAGGGAAGCAAGAAGACTCGGCATATTCTTACTAGGGAATGGTCAGAGGGCAAGTTGGAGTTTCCGTATGAAAAGTATATGGTTGGATAGCTTAAATCAAGGGCGTTCAGAATATATATTCAAATTTTGCTAAGCTTTTTTGGAATTTCAGGAAATTCGCTCTGAACCTCTCTCACTGTAACTAGTGGATGTCTCGGCTGACCCCGTTTTGAAGACGTTTTAGTGCCACTTCGCACTTCTTTTCAACTAAATTTAGTGAAAAACCGTTTTCTGGTCCTGTCCCGATTCCAGGGGCCACCCGCTATTTGTTTTTCACTGAATTTAGTTGAAAAGAAGTGCGAAGTGGCACTAAAACGTCTTCAAAACGGGGTCAGCCGAGACATCCACTAGTTACAGTGAGAGAGGTTCAGAGCGAATTTCCTGAAATTCCAAAAAAGCTTAGCAAAATTTGAATATATATTCTGAAAGCCCTTGATTTAAGCTATCCAACCATATACTTTTCATACGGAAACTCCAACTTGCCCTCTGACCATTCCCTAGTTAGCGATATCCTCAATTTGTATCAAGTCGTAAGAAAATCCGGAAACTTTTGCAAATAGTCCATCAGCTGAAACGTTCGTCAGACTATCTGGCCAGTCCATTAATGTTATGAGACTTGATAATGCACTTGCTACTGTTTTCTTCCGCAAATCCACTTCACTATTCAGATTTCCGATTCCAATCACCGCATCCAACGTGTAATTGTACTCATTTTTCCCAGAAAAAGCTGCGAAATTCAGCATGAATCCAGATTCCATTCGGATATCATCTAGACTAACAAGCCAGTCTTCAATCAGTTTCTCATCATCTTTCACGGTCTTCTGAGACAAGGAATCCAGTGCTTCGATTACATTCTCATCCAAATCAATGATATCCTTTGGTTTGACATTTCCCATATGAAGAAGTTCAGATATAGCAGCTTCCGATTGAATGGATCCATCGATGAGTCCGATTTCAAGGGAGATGGCAGATGAAATACGAGCAAGGGCCTGGAGATTGTCGACGTTTTGGGACAGTTTGTCGCCTGGAAAAAGGAAATTAGATTTTCGCAAATCGTGGGTAAGTTACCTGGAGAATCACGTCGAATACGGGAGATGGAATCGGATAAAGGAGCGAAACGATCTGAAAATAAATAATTAATCAAATAAAGTTGCCTATTTTCTTACCTGGAGAGTCATTAGCAGAAAAAGGTGGAGCAGAGGCGGCGTTGAAATCAGAGTTATCTGGAAATTAATTGATTTCTTCGGGAATATCTGATTTTCAGATTTCAAGCGGCAGCGAGATGCTGTTTCATTCAGAAATTTGAATGAGTAGCTAACCTGAAGAAGTATCTGAAAATCCGCTGGATTTAAGAGCTCTTTGCGGAGCGATTCCGGCGACGAACGAGTTTTGAGTGAGCATAACCACCATCATCAAATAAATCCATGATTTCCGGCCTCTTTTCATCCCTCGATAACTGAAAATTCAAGTTTCCCTGATATTCTGATTCTCGAAAGGCACTCACCTTTTACGAAGCTTACGCTGGTAGCTTTTTGTTTTCATAATAATCATTTCGGCGAAGAAACAAAACCGAAATGGAATTTCATTTCGATCGGCCGTTTGAATGGTCCAAAGCCACGTTTCATGTGTCACGTGAGTTTTATTTTTTTTCTTTTTGAATTTTTTTCCCACTTGGGATTTTAAATTTCTTTTTTTCAATGGAACAGGTGTTTTTCCTTCAATTTCTTGATTTTTCTTTGGGAGATTTACAGTTTTTCATCATTTTTAAGTGTTCATAATCGCTCTTTCATTTTATTTTTTCATCTTCAAGTGGCAGCTGATTTTAACAGTTTTTCCTTTTACTTTTTTGATATTTTCCATGAGAACAGCATTTTCAGGCTATTACTCAGTTTTAAAGGATAAATATCGCAGAAATATTGTTTAAAAATTATATTTTTCTTTATTCTCTTCGTTAAAAAGAGGTTTTTATAGCTGAAAAAAATATATATTGAGAAAAATAATGAAATTTCGTTTAAATTGAGCTGTTTTATGGAGTTTGGACGATTTTTAACAATTTTTAACAGAAGAAAATGTAAAAATACAGTTTTAATTTATATTTAAAGTTGATTTTCAGCAAAAATCCAGTAAAACAAGAGAATACGCAATTTTGCGTGATGGTGTTCTTACAAATTTCAGTTTACCGTAAGAAAATGATTTTTTTTGATTTTCAATAAGAATTCTCATTAAATCAAGGTAAATTATATGATGATTCACTTTATTTCTCATTTGAAAACTATCTAAAATAACTCAAATCCTTGAAAATCTCTTCCGAATTCACTAAAAACTACTTTTCCAAACTATTGAATTCAAACGCGGCGACTTTCCCTCCACTTTTTTTCCAAATGGCCTAACATTCCCCACCACCTCGGCCACGTGGTCTCGCAACGAAATGACGTTTCATTGGAGTGTTGGAAGCGGATTTTTATCTTTTCAGCCGATTTTCACCGTTTTTCCACCGATTTTTGTGATTTTTTCGATGAAAATTGAGTTTCAGAGCAAAAAAAATTATATTTGAGGCTGAAATTTCTCGAAAATCGTTGAAAAATCATGTTTTTTTCGGTTTTTTCTTCAAAAAAAAGTTTTTCGAGTTTTAAAATGAATGTTTCTTGTGTTTTAATTAAAATTGGGTCTGCTTTGTGTATACTGAATATTTTCTTTGCTAAGAACAATATAAAAAATAAAGTTTTTGCGATTAAAATCGAATCTCAGGCGAAATAAAGGTTTTTAAGCAAAATGTATAAGAAAAAACATACTTTTTGCTTTTACATGCTAGTTTTTCTATTTAAATATTGAAAATTGATATTTCTAGGGGTTTTTTCATGAATTTCGCAATAAAATTTCTTTACCCGCGTTTTTTTCGATTTTCCCCCACTAAAATTTTATTTTCAGGAGCAATGGTTCTAATCGCGGCGTGTGTCTTCTCGAAATCGGGCAAAATCCTCGTTGCTCGTCAATTCGTCAACGATATGACAAAAGCCCGTCTGGAGGGTCTTCTCGACGCGTTCCCGAAGCTGATCGGAAACGAAAAGGAGGCGGCGACGCGTCAGCACACGTTCGTCGAGACAGACAGCGTTCGTTACGTCTACCATCCGCTGGACAACATCTACATGACACTGGTGACGACGAAGAACTCGAATATTCTGGAGGATCTCGAGACGCTTCGCCTCTTCGTTCGCGTCATTCCAGAGTACTGCCGTTCGAATGAGGAGAAGGAGATTCTGAATAACGCTTTCGATTTGGTGTTTGCTTTCGATGAAATCGTGACTCTCGGCTATCGGGAGAGCGTGAATCTCGCCCAGATTCGCACTTTCACCGAAATGGATTCCCACGAAGAGCGAGTGTTTATGCAGATCAAAGAGGCACAGGAGAAGGCGGCGAAGCAGGCGATGGCTGAGAAGGCCAAGGAATTGAAGAGAGCTCAGAAGGAGGCGTTGAGCAGAGGGCTCAAGCCTTCCTATCAATCGAGCACCGGAATCTCCTCCTCTTCTGTGCCATCAGCGGCAGCTGTCTCCGAGCCAGTGGCTCCTCGTGTAGCAGCTCCAAAGGGACCGATTGGAGGTGGAAAAGCGCTGAAATTAGGAGGAAAGACGACTAATGAGGATGATTTCTTGAATACTCTGAGACAACAAGGACAAAGCATCGCTTCAGTTGAGAAGTCGACAGGTAAACTAGCTTCAGAATCTCTTTCTTCAATCAGAATCTTTCCAGGCGCTGCTTCTCTCGCTGCTCCAGTCTCCACAACTCCTCGTGTCAAACGAGAGGCCGTCCACGTGAGAACCGACGAGAAGATCAACGCGAGAGTCAGCCGGGATGGAGGCCTAGAGTCTGGAGAAGTCCAAGCGACAGTATCCCTCTCGGTAGCGTCTCCTGATCTCAATTCGGTGGCCATCCAGATGAGTAACACGTCGGTGGCTGGAACGCAGCTCCAAGTGCATCCGAATCTCGATAAGAAGGAGTGGCAGACATCTTCGGTGCTGAAGGTGAAGCCGAACGGTAAACCGTATCCGGTGAACTCGGATGTGGGAATTCTGAAGTGGAAGATGGCACTGACCGAAGAGGAACAGTTGCCAATCTCATGTAAGTGGAAGAAGGGGAAGAGGAAGACTAGATTCTTGGTTTTCAGTGAACTGCTGGCCACAAGAAGGATCTGATGGAGTGGATGTTAACATTGAGTACACTCTTCAACGCGAGGACATCACCCTTCAGAATGTCCGAATCATCATTCCACTTCCGTTAGTTTCTCTCCGGAATTCTGAATTCAAGGATTTTATTCCAGAACAGCAACATCCCCGGTCGTTGGAGAGTGCGAAGGCAGCTATGAGTACCATAAGACGAAGAATGTGATCGTTTGGTCGATGCCAGTCATCGACAGCTCAAACCCAACTGGAACCCTCGAATTCTCGGTCCCCAACGGCCACTCTGACCACTTCTTCCCCGTCACCGTCGGATTCACATCGGAGAACCTGTTCGTGCCGATAACAGTCAAAGAAGTGTCGAAAACCGATGGATCCGCTGTCGTCTTCTCTGTCGAGACGAATTTCAACTCGGAGAACTTTGAAATTGTCTGATTCTTTCCCTGTCTGTATGTGATTTGTAATTATTATTTATTTTCAATCCCTCTCCCTTTTGGGTGTATTGAATTCTGAAGATTTCAAATAACAGTTAAAAAAAAATTTTTTTATATTAACGGTAAACTCCAGACGAAATTTGATCTAGTAAAATCTTGAAGAGGTTCAATTAGAATTCCAGTTGTTGTTCCGTCGTTCCTGGTCCAAACTCGAGGAAAAACCCGTTTCTAGTTGATCTTCCAATCAAGAAGCTTCCATTTTGTGACCACCCTTTAATAATGCCCTGTCGAACAACGATCGCAAACGTGTTGTTCCTAGCTGTGGTAATCCGTTTCATCCGTCGATACTTCTGGTTCCCTAAGAAAAGACTAGCTTCTTGAATTTCAGCCACCTGAAAACAAATTGTTGACCTCTAAAAATTGTAGAAAATTTCTCACAGTCAGACCGGCATTGTGATTATCAACAACTATAACCTGGTAGAAATCATACGTGAATATGTGAATGCAGTCGGACAACATGTCTTGGCTCAAAGGTTGTAAAATATCGAGAAGACGATGAGGCGTGGGGTCTACGACTGAAACTTTTAAATGATGAGAGGTACTCCAAAGTGCTCTACGTACAAGGTAAACGACACGCTCCACAGTCTGGAAGCCCTGTTTGAACTCCCCAGAGAAAATGGGTTACTGCTCCCCTCAAACTATTCATCGCCGTCACTTTTTCATCAATCGCCCACATTCGATCCAAACTTGGAACCATATCCAAAAAACCTTGTTGTCCTCTGGCAAGACAAGCGCTGCAAAAAGTTAAATGTTTTTTGAAAGTATAGATAATTTTTTGATCAAAATTTAATTCGACGTTTTCAGGATTGTCAAAAATGAGTTTTTAAAAGTCTTGTCCACGAGGAGTACACAACTTCAACCCCTTATATCTCGCTTCCCTTGATAGCTATCAAAAAACAGTCAACTAACAATTTGTTCCTCTTAAAATTCTACACATTTCTCTAGTTGACACTTTTTTGATATCTCTAACCGTCTAGCTTCTCTGCGCCCTCTCCACTCTCGTATCTCGAGAACCAGTAGAGATAGAGAAACGGTCTAAGAGAAGAAAATGATCAAAATTTGAATTTATGCCGGTTTAAGTAAAGAAACCCAGAAATTCAGTGTAGGCAAACTAGCAAACTCACTGATCCATTTAAAGAAAGGGAGATAAAGCGTCTAGAGGATATGATTGTTTATAGAAAATAATTTTTTTTGTTGTTTTTTCGGGAACCTTTTTTTCTTTGGTGACGTAATTTTTTCAGAGGTCAGGTCGAGGTCAAGGCTCTCCCTTTTCGATAACCTCCCGTGAATCGAGGGTTCACGGGAGCTCATTTGAATTTTTTGGATCAATTTTATGAAGAAATTGATAATTTGTATATAGATGTAGTTTCTGATTCTAAACACTTTTTCTGTTGACAACTTTCTCTGAAAATGCCTCTAAATGCCTTAAAAACCGACTTGAAATGCGAAAATTTGCATATTATGGAAGAGTTTTTTGCAACCTCGGCCACGGGGTTTTGGGACGCCCCGGTGGCTATTTTTCTCATTTTTTCAAAGTTAATGAGAAGATTGATTCAATGAAAACATAAAACTTCAAAGAAAAAACAAAAATAGCGACTGGGGCGTCCCAAAACCCCGTGGCCGAGGTTGCAAAAACTCTTCCACCATAATCATATTTCCTTCATTTCAAGTCGATTTTTAAGGCATTTAGAGGCATTTTCAGAGAAAGTTGTCAACAGAAACATTGTTTAGAATTCCGAACTACATATATTAGGTTGGCTAACATGAAACCGGAATTTTTTGTGTGAAAACAATTTATTGTAAAACTGGCCATTCAGAATCCTAATCCAAAAGGTATTCATCATTATTATCAATGACTTTCTGTCAACGTTCACGCAAAGAATGAATGCCTCTATTGAAGAACTCGGCGAGTTGTGATGCGAAGTACTAGCGCACTCATTTTTTGCCCTCGTCGTGGTTCTTGAAGTGTCTCTCGGCGAGCGAGTGTTGCATCAATCGGAATAAATGGAAATTCGATAGAGCAGTATCAGGGCTATTTGGCGCGTGAGGAAGAACTTCCCAGCCTAGCTTTTCGATCTTCTGTGCGGTGATCTTTGCAACATGCGAACTGGTGCTATCATGAAGCAACTTGGTGGAGGTGGTATCCACTCCTTGGCGACCCAGAGCTTTATTGACATGGTCAAGTTGACGTCCATAGAGGTCTGCCGTGACTGTCTGACAAGATTCCAGAAGCTCAAAATAGACGAGGCCTTTACTATTCCACCGAAAACGCAGCATCACCTTTTTTCCATAAAAATCGAGTTTTGGGGTGGATTTCGGAAGGTCACCGACATCCAACCACTGTTGTTTTCTTGTAGTGTTATCATAACAATCCCATTTTTCGTCTCCAGTAACAATCGAGTCCAAAAATCCAGAATTCTTGGCGCGGCGAAGAAGAATTCCTGCAGTACCCACCCTTGTCGTTTTGTTGATATCGCTGAGTTCGTGTGGAGTCCATTTTTCACATCGGTTTTTTCCCAATTGCATGAGAGTGATTTCCGATGATGCCATGGGAGCATCAAACTACTGAGCAAGTTCGCGAGTGGTTTGACTTGGGTCCGATTTTATGACATTCTTCAGAATATCGTTATCGATCGTTTGAGGCGGATTTTGACGTCCGTGGTCCTCAAGGCTACCATCGCCGTTTTTGAATCGTTCAAACCATTTATAGACATGTGTCTGAGTCAGTACTTCGTCACCAAATACTTCGACAGACAACGTGCGGAAAGATTCAGCGGAAGTCCTGTGCTTTTAAAATCATACCACAGACAAGCGCGCATGAGAAATTTAGGGTCGGTTATTTCTAGAGTTGATTTTTTCTTCAATAAATAAGTAAAAAAAGCAAACAATATATCAAACGACGCGCAAGAAAACGCTCTTTCAGATAAAAAATTGCACATTTTAAACATTTTTCATTTGCTTGAATTATGATCAAGCAAAGACGATTCCGGTTTCATATTAGCCAACCTAATACATACAAATTATCAAATTCCACTTCAGTCCTCCTTTGAAGCGGGTTTTGATTTTTTAGGAAGGCGGGAGGCAGCTTTCAGAGGGTACTGTAGTGGCCACTGAAACTAGAATTGTGCCGAATGCGATGTTTGGAACTTCCGGGATTCAAAATGAAAAAATTGCAGAGTTCAGAAAACGGAATTTCAGCCAGTTTTCGAAAAAACATTCCATCGAAAACGTCGATTTTTTCGAAAAAAAAGTAAATATAGCTTAATTTGCGGAAGTTTTCGTAAATATTCTTTGCAATTTTGAGGGATTCTATCATCCACTATCGGACATTTCCGGAATAAAACCGTCAAATTTCGGAATTCGGAACCCGGAAAACGGAAACATTTTTATTTCACGGAATATGGAAAACGGAATGAAATACTGCGGAATCCGGAATTCCTCACTACTCTGAATGAAACATCACCACTTCGTTTTCCGGCAATGAATTTTTTCAGTGAATAGATAGAAATTTGAGGTCTTCTGTGAAAAAAACCCACAATGAACCAGTGAGTCTTCAAACATCACATCCATCTGAATACTTGAAATCCAGTTTGGAATCTGAGTTCATGTACGCTTTTAGGTTGGAATTGAAAAACTTCTGAACACACTATCAACAATATGTTTATTATTATGCAGTTTTTCGATCAATGAAAATTATCATGTAGTCTGAGATGGCCAGACCCGCAAAAAGCCGCCTCCAGGTGCATTCCGAATCGAAGCGAGCACCCCATCGTTTCTCTCAATATCCACACGTCCTTTGAATTCGATATCCCCAAGTTTTGAATCTCTGTACACCAGTGGTCTTTTCTCAGGATCCCATTCTTTTAAATTAAACTCGCTTAGATCCGCTTCCGTCCAATTATCCCAATAGTAACAGCGGTAGCAGAAATCAAGGAATTCGATGCGATCCCCCGATCCTTGAATCCATCTCCGAATAAATTCCAAAAAATCCTCTTGTTTCAGACGAGTTTCTCTAAGTTCGGCGCGTGGAGAGTTGACTAAAAGCAGAGCTTGACGAGTGAGATTCGGAGTGTACGAGACGAGATTTTCGATTTGCACCTTCTCCAGAATCCTCTCGATTGACAATCCAGATCTAAGCGATTCTTGGTGACACTCGAAGTTCTTGATGACTTGACCGGGAGAGAAAACATCTTCTACGCGGAAATTCTCCTGCATTTCCTCGAATTCAATCCGAACCTTGTCGATTCGACATGATTTGAAGACGTTGAGGAGGTGGGAAATGACGGCACCCATCTCCCGACCCCTCCCGGCGTCATCTTTCCTGTGACCGACGGTGATCCACGAGATGTAATGACTGAAACCTCGGATTCCGGTAGTTTTTTGTATTAGGTTGGAAGCAAAGTAACTGTCCATTTTTCAAAAGTGTATAACTGAAGAACGAGAATGTTGAGAGATAAACCCTGTGCACTATCATGGTGTATAACAAGTTGTCAATGTTTGTGTAGCTTGTTGTCGTTATTCTTCTAATAACCCTATAGATGAGAATCAAATGTCCTCGGCACTGCATTTTTGAAGACACTAACTTTGATGATTTCTATCATCCTTAGAAGACTTTGAATATTTCCAAATAAATGATAATCCGGTAGACTCAAACATGGGCCATCACGGTAGAAAAGAACAGAGGTTCTGTCAAAGCGGCACAGTTCTGGCTCACCTTTTGTAACACATTAGGTCATGCAGAATGAGTGGCTTCGACACTTGAGGCCCCATTTTTGGTTGAAGTTGTTATATTTTTTTCATACTTTTGGCATTGATAAGAACACTAAATAGAATAAGTTCCTTATAAAACCCCAAAAAATTTCCCCAGCAATACGTGTTTTAATGTAAACTTTGGCTTCGGTACGTAATATGCCGATTTCTATTCGTCAATCCAATAACTTATTATATTCTGAGTGAAATACAGTGTTAACTTTCTATTTATAACCAACTTATTTCATAGTTAGTTCGTTTGAATCCTTGTAATTCATTGGTGAAAATGAGTAATTTTTTGTAGATCACAGCAAAATAATGAGCATTTTATGATAACCTGTAATTTTCGAACTGGACTCTGCGACATCAAAACTCAATCATATTTTAGTAAAAGAGGGCCTATAATACATAAACTATTATCGCTGCTCAAAAGTATGCCTTGCAGAATTATGTAGAAATAAGAACAACATCACATACCAAAAGTGTCTTTCGTAAGGAACGATTTCTGTGAGCACAGTTGATAGAATCCGATGATAATGTTATTTTCATAAAGGGTTGGTGTGAGTTATCAACCACCTAACACAGCATGTTGAACTTCTGGATTAGAAGCAAACAACAAGTTAACGAAAATATGGACAATTACTTTCCTTCCAACCTAATACTTGAAGCTTAATTATTTGAATCCAGCTTGTTGAGAGCTTTCAATTGATTATAAGGGTTAAAGCCAACATTATCTCTAGATTACGGCAGTAACAAAAAGAACTAACCGACAATACATTCTAAAACTTCCATTTGTTGCAATGGAACACTGCTTGCTACTCATGGATGGATGTTCTTTGTAAGTTTTTAGAATTTTAATCAATTTAAAATTGCTCAGCATAACAGTTTCCTTCATTTTGCTAATTGACCTCGAGATACAGTGGTTTGAAAGTACTCACTTTTAAAACCTATATATCTCTTTTCCCAAAAAAGCTATCAAAAAACTGTCAACTAGTGAATTGCTCAGCTTAAAATGCTCTAAATTTTGTTAGTTGACAACTTTTTAATATCTCTCACGGGAACCGAGATACAGTCGATTCATAAGGTAGCTATCAAAAAGTTATTTTCTCCCAGAATCGATTTCACCCTCTGCTCTGAAAGATGCGCTGGAATCGTCGGTTCCCTTCGATTAATGCCGAATCGAATGGACATTTATCACTGTCGGCCTTCCAAAAACTTCAAGCTTCTTAGAGATGACACCGTCCTTCTTCGATGTAGTTTCGGGTATCCTCTCAAATTGGATAGACAAATGACAAGAAGACGCTTCAATGGAGTCGAGATGTATTGTCGGTTAGTTCTTTTTGTTACTGCCGTAATCTAGAGATAATGTTGGCTTTAACCCTTATAATCAATTGAAAGCTCTCAACAAGCTGGATTCAAATAATTAAGCTTCAAGTATTAGGTTGGAAGGAAAGTAATTGTCCATATTTTCGTTAACTTGTTGTTTGCTTCTAATCCAGAAGTTCAACATGCTGTGTTAGGTGGTTGATAACTCACACCAACCCTTTATGAAAATAACATTATCATCGGATTCTATCAACTGTGCTCACAGAAATCGTTCCTTACGAAAGACACTTTTGGTATGTGATGTTGTTCTTATTTCTACATAATTCTGCAAGGCATACTTTTGAGCAGCGATAATAGTTTATGTATTATAGGCCCTCTTTTACTAAAATATGATTGAGTTTTGATGTCGCAGAGTCCAGTTCGAAAATTACAGGTTATCATAAAATGCTCATTATTTTGCTGTGATCTACAAAAAATTACTCATTTTCACCAATGAATTACAAGGATTCAAACGAACTAACTATGAAATAAGTTGATTAGAAATAGAAAGTTGGCACTGTATTTTACCCAGAGCATGATAGTTTATTGGATTGACGCATAGAAATCGGCATATTACGTACCGAAACCAAAGTTTACATTTTAAAACGTTTTGCTGAAGAAATTTTTTGGGGTTTTTATGTGGAACTATTCCTATTTAGTGTCCTTAACAATGCCAAAAAGTATGATAAACATCCAACAACTTCAACCAAAAATGGTGCCTCAAGTGTCCAAGCACTTTATTCTGCATGACCTAATGTGATACAAAAAGTCAAGCCAGAACTGTGCCGCTTCGACAAAACTTCTGTTTTTTCCTACCGTGATTTTCCATGTTTGACTCTACCAGATAATCATTTATTTGGAAATGTCCGGAGTCTTGTAAGGATGATAGACTTCATCGAAGTTGGTATGTTCGAAAATGCAGTGCCGAGGTTAATTGATTCTCACCTATAGGGTTATTAGAAGAATAACGACTACAAGCTACACAAACATTAAAAACATATTATACACCGTGATAGTGCATAATGATAATCTCTTAACATTCTCGTTCTTCGGTTATACCCTCTTGAAAAAATGGACAGTTACTTTGCTTCCAACCTAATACAAAAAACTACCGGAATCCGAGGTTTCAGTCATTACATCTCGTGGATCACCGTCGGTCACAGGAAAGATGACGCCGGGAGGGGTCGGGAGATGGGTGCCGTCATTTCCCACCTCCTCAACGTCTTCAAATCATGTCGAATCGACAAGGTTCGGATTGAATTCGAGGAAATGCAGGAGAATTTCCGCGTAGAAGATGTTTTCTCTCCCGGTCAAGTCATCAAGAACTTCGAGTGTCACCAAGAATCGCTTAGATCTGGATTGTCAATCGAGAGGATTCTGGAGAAGGTGCAAATCGAAAATCTCGTCTCGTACACTCCGAATCTCACTCGTCAAGCTCTGCTTTTAGTCAACTCTCCACGCGCCGAACTTAGAGAAACTCGTCTGAAACAAGAGGATTTTTTGGAATTTATTCGGAGATGGATTCAAGGATCGGGGGATCGCATCGAATTCCTTGATTTCTGCTACCGCTGTTACTATTGGGATAATTGGACGGAAGCGGATCTAAGCGAGTTTAATTTAAAAGAATGGGATCCTGAGAAAAGACCACTGGTGTACAGAGATTCAAAACTTGGGGATATCGAATTCAAAGGACGTGTGGATATTGAGAGAAACGATGGGGTGCTCGCTTCGATTCGGAATGCACCTGGAGGCGGCTTTTTGCGGGTCTGGCCATCTCAGACTACATGATAATTTTCATTGATCGAAAAACTGCATAATAATAAACATATTGTTGATAGTGTGTTCAGAAGTTTTTCAATTCCAACCTAAAAGCGTACATGAACTCAGATTCCAAACTGGATTTCAAGTATTCAGATGGATGTGATGTTTGAAGACTCACTGGTTCATTGTGGGTTTTTTTTCACAGAAGACCTCAAATTTCTATCTATTCACTGAAAAAATTCATTGCCGGAAAACGAAGTGGTGATGTTTCATTCAGAGTAGTGAGGAATTCCGGATTCCGCAGTATTTCATTCCGTTTTCCATATTCCGTGAAATAAAAATGTTTCCGTTTTCCGGGTTCCGAATTCCGAAATTTGACGGTTTTTATTCCGGAAATGTCCGATAGTGGATGATAGAATCCCTCAAAATTGCAAAGAATATTTACGAAAACTTCCGCAAATTAAGCTATATTTACTTTTTTTTCGAAAAAAATCGACGTTTTCGATGGAATGTTTTTTCGAAAACTGGCTGAAATTCCGTTTTCTGAACTCTGCAATTTTTTTCATTTTGAATCCCGGAAGTTCCAAACATCGCATTCGGCACAATTCTAGTTTCAGTGGCCACTACAGTACCCTCTGAAAGCTGCCTCCCGCCTTCCTAAAAAATCAAAAACCCGCTTCAAAGGAGGACTGAAGTGGAATTTGATAATTTGTATGTATTAGGTTGGCTAATATGAAACCGGAATCGTCTTTGCTTGATCATAATTCAAGCAAATGAAAAATGTTTAAAATGTGCAATTTTTTATCTGAAAGAGCGTTTTCTTGCGCGTCGTTTGATATATTGTTTGCTTGTTTTTACTTGTTTATTTCCAAAAAAATCAACTCTAGAAATGACCGAACTAAAATTTATCATGCGCGTTTGCCTGTGGTATGATTTTAAACAGCACAAGACTGCTGCTGAATCTTTCCGCACACTGTCAAAAGTTTTTGGTGATGAAGTACTGACTCAGACACAGGTCTATAAATGGTTTGAACGATTCAAAAACGGCGATGATAGCCTTGAGGACCACGGACGTCAAAATCCGCCTCAAACGATCGATAACGATATTCTGAAGAATGTCATCAAATCGGACCCGAGTCAAACCACTCGCGAACTTGCTCAGTAGTTTGGATGCTCCCATGGCATCATCGGAAATCACTCTCATGCAATTGGGAAAAAAACCGATGTGAAAAATGGACTCCACACGAACTCAGCGATATTAACAAAACGACAAGAGGGGTGACTGCAGGAATTCTTCATCGCCGCGCCAAGAATTTTGGGGTTTTGGACTCGATTGTTTCTGGAGACGAAAAATGGGATTGTTATGATAACACTACAAGAAAACAACAGTGGTTGGATGTCGGTGACCTTCCGAAATCCACCCCAAAACTCGATTTTTATGGAAAAAAGGTGATGCTGCGTTTTCGGTGGAATAGTAAAGGCCTCGTCTATTTTGAGCTTCTGGAATCTTGTCAGACAGTCACGGCAGACCTCTATGGACGTCAACTTGACCATGTCAATAAAGCTCTGGGTCGCCAAGGAGTGGATACCACCTCCACCAAGTTGCTTCATGATAGCACCAGTTCGCATGTTGCAAAGATCACCGCACAGAAGATCGAAAAGCTAGGCTGGGAAGTTCTTCCTCACGCGCCAAATAGCCCTGATACTGCTCTATCGAATTTCCATTTATTCCGATTGATGCAACACTCGCTCGCCGAGAGACACTTCAAGAACCACGACGAGGGCAAAAAATGAGTGCGCTAGTACTTCGCATCACAACTCGCCGAGTTCTTCAATAGAGGCATTCATTCTTTGCGTGAACGTTGACAGAAAGTCATTGATAATAATGATGAATACCTTTTGGATTAGGATTCTGAATGGCCAGTTTTACAATAAATTGTTTCCAAGAAGTTGAATGAGTAGGAGAAATCGAGGAATTCGATTCGTTCTCCAGATCCTTGAAGCCAGTTTCGAATGAATTCTAGAATATCCTCTTGTTTGAAACGTGTTTCCCAAAGTTCGGCGCGTGGGGAGTTGATCAGAAGAAAAGCTTGACGAGTGAGATTTGGAGTGTATGAGACGAGGTTCTCGATGTGCACCTTCTCCAGAATCCTCGCTATTTCTAATCCAGAAGTGGGTGACTCTTGGTGAAACTCCAAGTTCCTGATAAGTTGTCCAGGAGAGAAGACATCTTCCACGTGGAAATTCTCTTGCATTTCCTTGAATTTAATTTGAACCTTGTCGATTCGACATGATTTGAAGACGTGAAGGAGGTGAGAGATGACGGCACCCATCTCCCGACTCCTCTCGTTGCAGTCTTTCTTGCGACCGACTCTGACGAACGGGCTGTACTGGCTACAAGAAAATCTCGGATTACGGTAGTCATTAGGCTTGAAACCTAGCTAATCGAATCTAGTCATGATTATACTTTTATGAACCGGGGGAACTTCCTTTGAGAATGTTTTTATGAGAAACTACCGGATTACGGTATTCTCTCTATCAAAATTGTGAATTTTTCCAAAATCCAAAAATCAAAATTTTTTTTTATTTTTCAAAAATCCTTCGGAAAGCTGAAGTAGCTAGGTTTCGAACCAAAAAAGTTACTGTATCCCTAGATTACTGTAGTAAAAACTAACCGACAATACATCTCGACTCCATTGAAGCATCTTCTTGTCAGTTGTCTGTCCAATTTAAGAGGATACTTGAAACCCCATTGGTGATGGAGGGTGTCACCTCTAAGAAGCTGTAAGCTTTTGTAAGACCGAGAGAGATATATGTTCATTCGATTCGGCATTGATCGAAGGGAACCGACGATTCCAGCGCATCTTTCAGAGCAGAGGGTGAAATCGATTCTGGGAGAAAATAACTTTTTGATAGCTACCTTATGAATCGACTGTATCTCGGTTCCCGTGAGAGATATTAAAAAGTTGTCAACTAACAAAATTTAGAGCATTTTAATCTGAGCAATTCACTAATTGACAGTTTTTCGATAGCTTTTTTGGGAACAGAGATATATAGGTTTTAAAAGTGAGTACTTTCAAACCACTGTTTCTTGATTCCCATTGGAGATAGAAAAAATGAACAAAATTTTTATGCTGAGCAATTTTAAATTAATTAAAATTCTAAAAACTTACAAAGAACATCCATCCATAAGCAGCAAACAGTGTTCCATTGCAACAAATGGAAGTTTTAGAAGGAAAAATCGATATTTGTGGGATACTCGGGTTACTCGAGGCATTTCTGTAGAATGACTGGTAGAATGACTGTAGAATGACATTCTGTAGAATGACTGCACACCCACGGATCCTCTAGATATTGACTGACTTTGGAGGGCAGACCTCGGGAGGTCTTGTCCTATTCCGAGAATTTTCTGGGTTAGAGACACCAGAGAAACCAGATTGTCTGCGTCACTAACCCGAAAAATCAAAATGATTGGAACCTAGTCATGATTATACTCATATGAAAGCTCTTAACCGACAATTCCAGCGCATTTTTTAGAGCAGAGGGTGATATCGATTCTGGAAGGAAGTATGCTGAGCAATTTTAAATTAATCAGTAAAAACTTACAAAGAACATCCATCCATGAGTAGCAAGCAGTGTTCCATTGCAACAAATGGAAGTTTTAGAAGGAAAAATCGATATTTGTGGGATACTCGGGTTACTCGAGGCATTCTGTAGAATGAGTGGGGGTCTTGTACACCCACGGACCTTCTAGATATTGACTGACTTTAAAGAGGGCATCTGTGGGTCAGAGACACCGGGGAAACCAGAGTGTCTGCATCCCTAACACCAAACTTTGTGGAACCCTGGCTTTGACAAGACTGACCAGGTTACGGTAGTGCTACCGTAATCCAGTCAGATTTGAGCTAGGAAATGCAATGTTTGTAGACACCTTGAAGCTTGTCCAAAAGCTAAGAAAAATATTAAATGAACAATTTATTTATTAATTATTATTTTTATTAAATATTATTCATTATTTAATTAATTAATAAAATTTATTATTTTATTTTATAATTTATTAAATCAAAATAAATTTGGATGGCCAGACCCTAAAAAACGCGCGTCCATGAATATTTAAAATCGAAGCAAGCACCCCATCGCTTTTCCTCTCGATATCCACACGTCCTTTGAATTCGATATCCCCAAGTTTCATATCCGTATACACCAGTGGCCGTCTCTCCGGATCCCATTCCTTTAAATTGAACTCGCTTAGATCTGGCTCCTCCCATTTCTCCGAGAAGTTACATGGATAGGAAAAATCAAGGAATTTGATGCGATCCTCCGATCCTCGAAGCCAATTTCGAATAAAATCCAGAAAGTCCTCTTGTTTGAGACGAGTTGTTCGGAGAATGGCTCGTGGGGAGTTGACAAGAAGAAGAGCTTCCCGAGTGAAATTCGGAGTGTATGAGACGAGATTTTCGATATGTACCTTCTCCAGAATCCTCTCTATTTCTAATCCAGATCTGGGTGACTCTTGATGAAATTCGAGGGTCCTGATGAGTTGTCCAGGAGAGAAGACGTCTTCCACGTGGAAATACTCTTCCATTTCCTTGAATTCTATCCGAACCATTTGGATTTGACACGATTTAAATACGTGGAGGAGGTGGGAAATGACGGCACCCATTTCACGTCCTCTCTCGGTGTCATCTACCCAGCTACCGACATCCACGCCAGAGTTTTTCTGGCTGCAAAAAGAAGACGGTGGTTTTGAAGTACGGTAGGTTTTTTTAGGCTTGGAACCTACAAAGTTGCTTGAATTCAGGTCATTGAGAGTTTTTAAATGAGTATACAGTATATACAGTATAATAAGATATACAATTTTTAATTTTTGTCAATAACTCAAGTTGTAGGAATTGGATCAATATGGAATTTTGGCAGGATGTTCAGAACTGCTCCAGAAAACAACTGAAGAATAATGATTTCGAAAAAATTTGGAAAAATTGAAAAAAATATCAAAAAGTACTGTATACTAGTCTAAAATCAGTAAAACATGATTATACTCATTTGAAATTCTTCGGTGAGCTGAATGATAGTAGCTAGGTTTCAAACCCAAGTATCTCTGTACCCCTAGATTACTGTAGTAACAAAAAAAACTAACCAACAATACATCTCGACTCCATTAAAACATCTTTTGGTCAGTTTTGTATCCAACACAACAGGATACCTGAAACCCCATTGATGAAGGAGCTTGCCATCTCTAAAAAGTCGAAACATTTTGCCAGACTGAGCAAGATATATTTCCATTCGATTCGGCATCGAATGAAGTTTTCCAATGAGTCCAGCGCATCGTTTCGAGCAGAGGGTGATGTCGATTCTGGAAGAAAAGAAGTCTGAACTTTGGAAGCTGCTATCTAGCTAACGAGTAGAGCTATCAAAAAGTTGTCAACTAACAAAATATAGAGCATTTTAAGCTGAGCAATTTACTATTACACAGTTTGTTGATAGCTTCCTGGAGAACGGAGATATATGGGTTTTAAAAGCTAGCACTTTCAAACCGCTATATCTCATTTTCCGTGCGAGATAGAAAAGTAGTGTCAACTAACGAAATATTTTAAACTATACGCTAAGCAATTTACTAGTTGCCCATTTGTCTGTATCTCCACTAAAAACCCTGATAAAAACTCACAAAGTACACCAATCCATCTGCAGAAAACAGTGTTCCATCGCCAGAAATGGAAGTTTTAGAAGGAAAAATTGGTTTGAAGACATTTTATAGAACAACTGAGGGTTTCTTGGTTGCTAGACCCTTATTGATTTTTTTGGATTGACACCTGGTTAGGTACCCTACACAGAAACCGCGAAAAGGGCCAGATGGTTTGTACATCCCATGGTTTTGAACATTGGGGTTAGAGACACCAGAGAAACCAGAGTATTTCTCTGAACCAGAATAATTCCCAAACCCAAAAAAACTCCAAGAAGTTCAGAAAGTTTGATTAAAAACTGTCTGGATTACGGTAATTGAAGAAACTTGAAAATACCGTAATCTTGTCAGTTTTGAGCCAATTCAAAAAATTGATAGTTAATTGGATTCAGCTTGCTGAGAGCTTCAAAATGAGTATAATCACGACTAGGTTCCGATCATTTTGAATTTCGGGGTTAGAGACGGAGATACTCTGGTTTCTCTGGTGTCTCTAACCCCGAAATTCAAAATGAGCGGAACCCAGGCTTGTGGGTACTTTTCTGAACCAGAAAAACGCGCTGAATCTGAAAATGTTACTATTTTCCAGATTAGACAAAAACTGACCGGATTACGGTAATTACTGAAGTTTGAAACTACCGTAATCTGGTCAGTTTTGAGCCATTCTCAAGAATAAATAGTTATTTGGATTCAGCTCGCTGAGAGCTTTCAAATGAGTATAATCACGACTAGGTTCTAAAAACTGTCATTTTTGGTGCTCCATGATCTCCCAAATGGGCTCCGCGAGCCAAAATTCAGAATCAGCGGAACCTAGTCATGATTATACTCATTTGAAAGCTCTTGGCATGCTGAATTCAATGCTCCAGATTTCAATCCGGAAAACCTGAAAACCCGGCAACTACAGTATCCCCCCGGTATACTGTATAATCTCATTTTATCACAGTTTTATTAGAAAAAACGAAATTTAGAGATTTTGCATAATACAATTTAGCAATTTTTATATGCTCTTTGACTATTCCAATGATCCGTTCATCGAACAAAATACTCGCCAAAGGGTCCAAAATCAGTACTATTGACCTGAAAATAGGGTGGATTACTGTAGGAGAAAGGGGCTTACCAGACAATTGAGTCAATTGAAGTGAATACAGTAGCCCAAACAAATCGATCAGCATGATAGAAGTTATTACACGTCATAAGAACACTATCTGATTCTGATCCTATTAGAAATCCAGAAGGGATCCCCTCGGCTAGAGAAATGATAATGATAGCAAAGAGGGTCCATCCGAGACGAATTCTCGCATTGTAAACGGTTTTTGACGAGGAAAAACTACCAGATTGATGGGTTTGATGGATGTGAAGGCTTAGACGAATGAAGACAAATAGGAGGATAAGAATGGTTAGAGAGAAGAAGATACTTGTGATGGTGACTGGAAAATCAAGTTTTAAAGGTCGGATTTTGATTGGATCGTTTTGAAACCTTGATTTTTAGATTCAGGAGGTTCTCCCGGTTCAGAAAAGTACCCACAAGCCCTGGTTCCATGCATTTAGAATTTTGGAGTTAGAGACGCAGACACTCTGGTTTCTCTGGTGTCTCTAACCCCAAAATTCAAAATTCGTGGAACCTGGGCTTGTGGGTACTTTTCTGAACCGGGAGAACATGCTGAATCCGAATATCTATTTATTTTCAAAATTGGACAAAAACTGACCGGGTTACGGTAGTTTCATAGTTTTGAAATTACCGTAACCCGGTTAAGTTTGATCGGTGACAGGTGAAACCTAGCTAGTTGGATTTAGCTTGCCGAGAGCTTTCAAATGAGTATAATCATGACTAGGTTACGATCATTTTGAATTTTGGGGTTAGAGACACCAGAGAAACCAGAGTGTCTGCGTCTCTAACCTTAAAGTTCAAAATCGGCGGAACCCCATCATGATTATACTCATTTGACAGCTCTCAGCGAGCTAAATCCTAAAATACAAAGTTCATCGCTTTCGGATCAATTTTAACTGGATTACGGTAGTTTTCAGATTTGTAAAATTTTGAAAAATTTCGGATTTTTCGAAACTTTTGAATTTTTTTTTAATTTCAAAGTCAGTCATGATTATACTTTTCTGAACCGGAAAAACCTCCCGAATCCAATGGTAACCATGAAAACTCACAATTAACAAAACCAACGATAGCAGAACACTTTTGAGTTACGCATTGAATTGGTCCGGGAACATAAGTGGCCGTTTGCATTGCCCCACTGGGAATAGAGATCAGAGACACCAGAATCCAATTGGTCGCAGCCAAAATATAAATTTTATGAAGGGTTAGACGAGTTGAAAAATAGACAGGATGAAGGACTCCAATGTATAGGAGAATCGCCATTCCAATGAAGGCTCCTGAAGGTTTAATGCCATATTTTTGTTGGATCCAATTGGAATGCGATGAAAACTAGCTAGTTGAATTCAGCTCGTCAAGACCGTTCAGAAAAGTATAAACAAGCCTATATTCTGAGCACTCGAGTTTTGAGGTTAGAGACACCAGAGAAACCAGAGTGTCTGCGTCTCTAACCGCAAAATTTAAAATGCGCGGAACCATGGCTTGTGGGTACTTTTCTGAACCGAGAAGTTGAGCTGAATCTCAAAATCCAGAAATTTTTGAAATTGGACAAAAACTGACTGGGTTACGGTAGTTTCAAAATTTTGCTTTTTTGCGAAATTTCGTAACTACTGTAATCCGGTCAATTTCGGTCCAAACTAAAAAATAGTTGGTTTTTCGGATTCAGGAGGTTCTTCCGGTTCAGAAAAATACCCACAAGCCAGGGTTCCGTCAATTTTGAATTTCGGGGTTAGAGACACCAGAGAAACCAGAGTGCCTACGTCTCTAACCTCGAAATTCAAAGTGGGAGGAGCCTAGTCATGATTATACTCATTTTAAAGCTCGCGTTGAGCTGAATCTGAAAATCGAACTATTTTTGAGGTTTGAGCAAAACTGACAAAATTACGGTAGTTTCAAATTTATAGAATTTCGGGAATAAAAAAAAAATATTAAAAATGCTCATTTTAACGCTAGAAACTTGATTTTTGTTTTAAGATATTTCAAAAAAAAAGATTTTTAAATAAGCCCCGCCCACTCACCTCTCAAACTATAAAAACAAATATCATTAGAAATAACAACAAGTGCATATAAATAATAGCTAGAAGTCTGTGGAGGGAAATAAACATATAAAACACATCTAAGAATGAGCAATGTCAATGCACCGCCTATCGACGAAACACATCGACTGACAACAAAAACATATCTTTTTCTAGACTCCGCCCGCATTTTCAAGTATAAAGGGAGGCAAATCCATAGGAAATAAAGATTGATAATGGCGGCGAAAGAGAAGAGAGCAGAGAGAATATAAGAGTCAAGGATCTTCAGAATCTGAGAAACAACTACAAAATCATCGATAAGAGCACATGGACGTGTTGTATTTGTGCAATTAAGGAAATAAGATTCAATTGGATAGTGTTGAGAACAGTTGGAGAATATATTGGTCATTTGGGTATAGAGGGGGGAGGAAAGAGAAGAAGAGGAATGATAAGAAGGTGTTTGTAAGAAGAGATTATGATAGAAGGGAGGGAGGAAATGAATCATTGGAGACATTTGAATGAATTTTAAAATAATTTTTTTCAAGCTCCGCCTTTTTAAAATAATGTCTTGTAATTTTTTTAAAAATTGTTTTATGGTTTTCTTTCAAATTAATTTCGAAATTTTCAGTTTGAAAAAAATTACTTATTATGCCAATCTCGAAAAATGTCGGTTACGGCCGAAGATCCGAAAGTTCTTCCACGTGAGGTCGAGGAGCGAAAATAAAATTGGTACAGTAAGAACTTTTTACTTTTTGTCGTGCGCCTTTAACGCTCTCTGTTGAAAACCTTAAAGGCGCATGGGTTATGGTTGAAAGTTCTTACTGTACCAATTTTATTTTCGTGGCCCGACCTCACGTGGAAGAACTTGTCGGATCTTCGGCCGTAACCGACATTTTCCGAGATTGGCATAATATTTTTGAAAATTTTTGTTTTTTAATAAAATTTTTTCACTCAAATTTTTTCCAAAATTTAAAACGCACTTTAAATGCTTTTTTAATGTTTTATTTACGCGAAAAACACACTTTTTCTAAGTTTAATTGTCTGAAAATCATTAAATAAAAATTTATTTTCATCGCAGATTACGGTTTTCGGCAATGTGTGCATACACCGTCACGTCTATCTGCACACCGGCGGCGCAAATTGAAAGGCGGCTCAAAAGCACTAATTTCATCAATTTCTACTGAATTTTCGGCGAAATCAAACAAAATGTTTACTCGTAAGTCAAAAAAAATCTGAATTAAGTCGATTTAATTTAATTTTCAGCATACCAAGTACAACAAATCAACTCTGACGCGTACAGCGACTTTTTGGTCGTTTCGCTTAGATTAATTAACGAATATATCTGTTTTGAGGTAGTTTAGGTCTTAAATTAAAGAAAAAATACTAAAAATAATGATTTCAGCCACGTCAAAATGAGGCAGCCAAGATGTATTTCGACCAAGGGGCACTAAAAATTTTCTCTTTGTTTATGGCTAATCAAAAGGAACAGATCAGTGAGTTTTGTGTTTTTAAGCCGAAAAATTGGAGAATAATGATCAGGAATGTATGGATCGCCGGAGGAATTCGAAGCGAGTGTCAAAAAGTTCGGAAGTTTCCCGTTGCGCCACAAAATGCTTGGGAAGCCTTGGCAATCGGTTCGACAGGTATTAGTTGTGTGAGAAAACAGAGCGCTTTGTCAAAGCTATGAAAATTAATTCTCTGCAACTTTCATCAATACCACTTAACTTTTCAGAATATTCCACGAAAATATCACAATGAGAAAGGAGAGCTGTTCTATTCGAAACAAGAATATCTTTATCATCTTCAGGAGTCTACCAAGATGGTAATTGCACCCAAAAAAAGTAGAATACGATATCTGATATTTACAGTTTTCCCGTGATGGAATGCCAGCGGATCTGGAGAAGTTTATGAAAAATCACGAGGAACGACTAGGCGGATGTTATGAATTCGTCAAATATGATGACGCTTTCGAAGATATCAGAAAGCTGTTCGAACATTCTAAAGATCTTCAGGTAAGTGATGGGAAATTGATCAGCTTCTGTATTATATCATCATCCATCTTATTCGTGTTGTTACATGCGAGATAGCCATGATCTCCCATAACGTTTTTTTACTGTTCTCCATTAAATTTTTAAAAAACAGGCAAAATATTTTCCCTGGGGTTTTGAATATGTTGCGAAAATCACAGTTGACTCAGTCCACATGGGGGTATTCTATCATGCAGTATCATATGGTGACTCTGGCGTGTAACACTTCTTGATAATACGAAAATGAAATAAGTATAGTAAAAGTGACTGAAAAAATTCAGGAGCTCAACATTCCTCCCGGTACTGATGTCACTTGGACTTATGGGCCATTCGTCGGCATTGAATATGTTAAACCCAATTATTTGGAGAATTTCAAGAAAGTGATCAAAGAGTATCCACACATTTTTCTGCCGAATAAAGAGCATAGAAGTGAGAAGACAACAGTTGCCATTCGAGTATTCAAAGACGACGGAGAGGAGTTTATGATGGAATCGGAGGTGTTCAATGCGGTTAATTTGAGGAATTCGGATGGAAAGAAGAAGTTGAAGAGTAAGGATCGAAATGGAATTATCAATACAATCAGTCGACATGATTTTAATCTGAATTATGCCATCGAAAATGTTCAGGTTTTTTATATTCATATTTTTTTTCGCAAAGAAACTTCCAGTACATTCCAACACTGATTTTCTGCGCCCCGCACGCGGCTGTTCCAATTGTGACTCCAACCGCTGAATTCTGTATTCTGGCATCGGATGCTCTTATAGAAATTATTCGTCGCCCCATTTCCGGCTTGAAAATCTTTCAGAAAATCAAAAAAGACTCATGGATTATGGTCCAGCTGTGGATTAAGAAGCTGCTGGAGTCCGGCTTTGACGCAGAGGTAGTGAACTTGTATTATTGTTTTTCTAATCATTCTGATTTTCAGAGAAATTTATATTTTATGAACTACGAACTGTTAAGAAAGCTGAAATCGGAAACAGACCAAAACTGGAAGTCTTTTGACAAAACCCCAGCAAAAGCGGTTCGAGAAGTCACCGAGAACGGATTCACCCAAGAAGACCTCGGAAAAGAGCTGAAAACCCTCGGATTAACGAATATTTTCCCGGAAATCACTCAAAGTGTGGAGATAATCTATTCGGAACTGTGTGAGGTGGAAAAAGGGCGAGTTCTTCGGACGAGTGAGATGTTCGCTGCTCTGGAGAAGTGTCAGATGGCCTGTCTTTTCAAGCGATTCCCGATGGTTAGTTAATTAGGACGTATTATTGAGCTGGAAATGATTGAAGTTTCCTTCAGATAATGAAATTCCTCCATAATCAAAAGGCATGTAGAAGGCACACGTATGCGCCATGTCAGCAATGTGAAGAGTCTAAAAAGACTGCTTCAGAAACAAAGCTAGTGAAAGAGGAGGAAGTGACTCCAGATGAGAATAAAAAAGTGAATTCACCTGAAAATACGGAGCCAGTGGAAGAGGTGGAAAAGAAAATGCATTTGGATGGGAACGAGGAGGAAGTGCATTCATCTGAAGACAAGGATTCCTCTTTGGATAAGGAAATCGAGCCAACAGTCGATCAGAAAGAAGAGGAATCTGGACAAGAGAAGAAGAATGAGGGACAGGTTAAAGAAGCCATCAGACCCGATGAAGCTCAAAAATCGGAGAATGCAGAAGACACAGTAGAGAAATTAGCGGAGATGTTCCTCTCCGAATCGGGAAAAAAAAATGTGTAAGTATATTTTTGACGTTCTAAAAATCGTAATAAGTAATTTCAATTTGATAAACCTCGTGAAGCTAAACGTTTATTCAGAATCATTGAGAACTTGACCGAGGAAATTAAAATGCTAAAAGCTGAACTCGCTAAAAAAGAAGAAGCGCTGATTTTTAACAAATCAGGGGAGAAAATGGAGGAAGCTGAGAAAAGAGATCTTATGAAGCAGCTGGATGATCAAAAGGAGGAAATGAATCAGATGAAATTGTAAGTCTAGAGATAGACATCTCTTTAAACCTGAATTTCCCTTTAGAATCATCGCAAACTCAACGGACGAGAGCAAAATGCTGAGAGCTGAACTCGAGGGCAAAAAGGAGGCTGCGAGGAAGTTGGAGCAGGAGAATCAGATGTTTGAAAAAGAATTTATAGAGATACAGTCCCAGCTCCATGTGCTCACAAAACAGTTGGATGGACAGAAGGAGGAGATGATCCAGATGAACGTGTGAGTTTAGCTTTCCCAGCCTTTCTGTCCATCGTAGAACCTGAACTTTTTTTCAGAACCACTGAGAACTTAGTCGAGAAATGCCAACTGCTGAATGCTGATCTCGTGAAAAAAGAAGAAGAGTTGGTTTTGAATAGGGAAATTAGAAAAGCGGCGGAGATGCTGGAAGAGAAGAATAAGAAAATGGGAAAAGAATTGACAGAGAAAAAGAATAGAGTAGCTGCTCTTACGAAAGAGTTGGAGGATCAGAAGAAACAGATGAGCCATATTCAAATGTGAGTCTTCTTCAAATATTCCCGTTTTAACCATAAACTCTTCTAGTTCTGCATCGAAATCCAACGAAGAAAACAAGAAGCTACAGGAAAGAATCAAGAGAAAAGAAGCGATGGAGATTCAGATGAAGAAGGAGAATACGGAGAAAATGAAAAAGCTAAGAGAAAAAGTGGCGAGTCTCCAGAAATCGGAATCCGAACAGATTGAAATTGCGATGAGACAGAGTAAAATGGAGGAGGAACTCAGAGAAAAGGATCGAGTTATCAAAGAGTGATTATCAATAGAGCATACTTGCATTATTTCTTTTTTTGCAGACTCCAGAATGTCAATCGACAACGGGATATGGAGAAGAATCAAGAGTAGGAAGAGACCTTTTTCCAGGTTTTTCCAATATTTTCTCATTCTAGAATGCAAAAATCGATGCGATCGATTCTGGGACAGTGGGAGAAGCTTTCGGGACAATGGAAGACGGTTTCGGGACAGTGGGAGGAGCAAGAGAAGGCGATCAGAAGCCATTTGGATCGATTCTGTCCGTCGGAGGAATGCCTTATCTGTATTGAGGAGATGGAGACATCACAAGAGACACTAAAATGTGAAGTTTGCAAGAAAAAAGTCCATTTGAAGGTAGTATTCGAGAAAAAAGGGGCGTGGCCTAATTCATCATTTTCAGTGTGCATCGGAATGGCACAAAAAGAATCGATCGTGTCCGATTTGTCGACGCCCCCAGCTGAACCCCCAGGAATTCCCGAGCCTCCGTGGATAGGCTCCGCCCCCTGAATAAGCCCCGCCCTATTGATAAAAATAACCACTGCCCCTTTAACAATTCAATGCCTAAAAAACTTGTTCTATTTGCTTTATAAACGCTTTTTCTCTTGTTCAATGAATAAATTGAATTTTCTCACTGCTTTTTTTCAATGAAAACCCACTTTTTCTGCTTTTAATTGTCTAGAAATCAGTCAATAAATGTATTTTCCTCTCGAAGATTACGGTGTGAGAGAATGTGTGCATACACCGTCACGTCAAACTGCAGACAGGTGGCGTAAAGCGGATAGACGGCTGAAAAGCACTAATTGCATTAATTTATACTGACTTTTCGACGAAATCAAGCAAGATGTTCACTCGTAAGTTAAAAAAAAATTTTATTTAATTCATTCAATTTAATTTTCAGCATTCCAAGTACAACAAATTAACTCTGACGCGTACAGCGACTTTTTGGTCGTTTCGCTGAGATTAATTAACGAATATATCTGTTTTGAGGTAGTTTAGGTTATAAATTTTAAAAAAATACTAAAAATAATGATTTCAGCCACGTCAAAATGAGGCAGCCAAGATGTATTTCGACCAAGGGGCACTAAAAATTTTCTCTTTGTTTATGGCTAATCAAAAGGAACAGATCAGTGAGTTTTGTGTTTTTAAGCCGAAAAATTGGAGAATAATGATCAGGAATGTATGGATCGCCGGAGGAATTCGAAGCGAGTGTCAAAAAGTTCGGAAGTTTCCCGTTGCGCCACAAAATGCTTGGGAAGCCTTGGCAATCGGTTCGACAGGTATTAGTTGTGTAAAAAAACTTTTATTCAAATATTGTTTTCAGAATATTTATTCAAATATTGTTTTCAGAATATTCCACGAAAATATCACAATGAGAAGGGAGAGCTGTTCTATTCGAAACAAGAATATCTCTATCATCTTCAGGAGTCTACCAAGATAGTAATTACTTTTGAAACAGTAAAATAAATTTGGTAATTGATATTTACAGTTTCCACGTAATAAAGCACTACCAGCGGATCTGGAGAAATTTATGAAAAATCATGAGGAACGACTCGGCGGATGCTATGAATTCGTCAAGTTTGATATCGATGCTTTCGAAGGTATCAGAAAGCTATTCGAACATTCTAAAGATCTTGAGGTATGTGATGGGCTTCTTATTGTATCATAACCTCATCCGTGTTGCTAATGAATGAATTGAATATAGTAATAGTGAGTGAAACATTCCAGGAGTTCAATGTTGAACCCGGTGCTGAGATCACATACACTATTGGACCACCCAGGCTCGTTACATTCGTTGCATCTAATTATTTGGAGAATTTCAAGAAAGTGATCAAAGATTATCCACACATTTTCCTTCCGAATAAGGAGCATAAAAGTGAGAAGACAACAGTTGCCATTCGAGTATTCAAAGACGACGGAGAGGAGTTTATGATGGAATCGGAGGTGTTCAATGCGGTTAATTTGAGGAATTCGGATGGAAAGAAGAAGTTGAAGAGTAAGGATCGGAATGGAATTATCAATACAATCAGTCGACATGATTTTAATCGGAATTTCAAGATTGAAAATGTTGAGGTACTTGAATTTCTCGATTTTTTAATTAAATCCCTAAAAAATCACACTGCTTATTTCTTTTTCAACATAGTTTTTTTGATATTTTGAATACCAAGAAGTGTTCGTTTGCTGGAAACCAGAAGAAGAACGGTTCAAACAAACTGAAAATCGAAATGAAATGATTTCCAGTACATTCCAATGCCGATTTCCTGCCTCCCGCACGCAGCTGTTCCAATTGTGACCCCAACTGCTGAATTTTGTATCCTTGCATCAGATGCCCTCATCGAAATCCTTCGTCGCCCCATTTCCGGCTTGAAAATCTTTCAGAAAATCAAAAAAGACTCATGGATTATGGTCCAGCTGTGGATTAAGAAGCTGCTGGAGTCCGGCTTTGACGCAGAGGTAGTGAACTTGTGTTATTGTTTTTGTAATCATTTTGATTTTCAGAGAAATTTATATTTTATGAACTACGAACTGTTAAGAAAGCTGAAATCGGAAACAGACCAAAACTGGAAGTCTTTTGACAAAACCCCAGCAAAAGCGGTTCGAGAAGTCACCGAGAACGGATTCACTCAAGAAGACCTGGAGAAAGAGCTGAAATTCCTTGGATTAACGACTATTTTTCCGGAAATCACTCGTTATGCGGAGAAGATGTATTCGGAACTATTTAAAGTGGGTAAAGACAGAGTTCTCCGGACAAATGAGATGTTCATTTCTCTGGAGAAGTGTCAACTGTCCTGCCTTTTCGAGCGGTTCCCGATGGTGAGTTCTGAAACCATTAAAAGCTGAAAATGGTTGGAATTCGCTAAAAATAGTTTTTTTCAGCTAATGAAGTTTCTTCATAATCAAAAGGCTTGTGGAAGGCATCCTTATAAGACATGCGATGAATGTGAAGAGTCTAAAAAGACTGTTTCAGAAGAAAAGACAGGAAAAGAGAAGGAAGTGGCTCCAGATGAGAACAAGGAAAAGTAAGTGCTTCTATCTGAAAATAGGGAACCGGAAAAAGGGGCGGATAGTGATTCGATCGAAGTGTCTTCGGATGAAAATGAGAAAGAAAAAGCGACGTCATCTGAAACTGAGGAAATCAAGCCAGAAGTTGATCGGAAAGAAGTGAAAAAGGAGGAATCTGAAACTGAGAAATCAGAGAATGCAGAAGAGATGACAGTGGAAAAGATAGCGGAGATGTTGCTGGCTGAGTCAGGAAAAAAGAAGACGTAGGTTAAGCTCCGCCCCCTTATTGAACCCAAACCTTCTTTCAGAATCATTGAGAACCTTACCGAGGAAAATAGAATGCTGAAAGCTGAACTCGCGAAAAAGGAAGAGGAGCTGATTCTGAATAAGACAGTCAGGGAGACTGTGGAGAAGTTGGAACAGAAGAATCAGAAATTGAAAGAAGCATTTACTGAGAAAAGGATGATGATCGTTGTTCTAACGAAACAATTGGATGATCAGAAGGAGGAGATGAAATTGTAAGTCTATATTGTTTCTTAGTCTAGCTCCGCCCCCTTTATCTAACCCTAACTTCTTCCAGATCCGTATCGAAATCCAACGAAGAAATCAAGAAGCTACACGAGAGAATCAAGAGAAAAGAAGCGATGGAGATTCAGATGAAGAAGGAGAATACGGAGAAAATGAGGAAAATGAACGAAGAAATGGAGAGAATTCAGAAGAAATCGGAGACGATTCAGATGGAAATGACGATGAAACAGAGTAAAATGGAGGAGGAACTCAGGGAAAAGGATCGGGTTATCAAAGAGTGATTGTCAATAGAGCATACTTTCATTATTTCTTGATTTACAGACTCCAGAATTCCAATCGACAACGGGATATGGAGAAGAATCAAGAGTGAGAAGAGATCTTTTTTCAGCTTCTTAATTTTGGTATTTAGAATGGAAAAAGCGATGCGATCGATTCTGGGACAGTCGGAGAAGCTTTCGATGCAATGTGAAGAACAAGGGAAGACAATCAAGAAGCTTCTGGATCGATTCTATCCGTCTTCCGAAAAAGAATGTCCAATTTGTACAGATGAAATGGAGACATCACAAGAGACACTAAAATGTGAAGTTTGCAAGAAAAAAATCCATTTGAAGGTAGTATTCGAGAAAAAAGGGGCGTGGCCTAATTCATCATTTTCAGTGTGCATCGGAATGGCACAAAAAGAATCGATCGTGTCCGATTTGTCGAAGTCCTCAGCTGAATCCCGAGGATTATCCGAGTCTAGGATAGGCTCCGCCCCCTTTTGGCAAGCCACGCCCCTTTAAAAAGCGATCCTTTGAAATAGCCAAACCTCATTGAGAATCCATGTCCCTTTGATATTTTAATAAACCCCACCCTTTTCAATAAGCTCCACCCCTTCTGGATAAGCTCCGCCCCTTTTGGGATAAGCCACGCCCCCTTTCGTACAGGTCCTCCCGTTCTTTAAAACTCCCGTTCTTTAATATAGTCAAGTCCCCGAGAATTCCAACTTTATTGATGCTTTGATAAACCCCGCCCCTTTTTATAAGTCCCGCCCCTTATGACTAGGCCACGCCCTCTTTTGAACAAGTCCCGTTCATTAAAACCGGTCGTTTAAAATAGCCAAGTCCCCGAGAAACCTAACCCCTTCGATATATTGATAAGCTCCGCCCCTTTTTGATAAGTCCCGCCCTATTTTTGAATAGGCCACGCCCCTTTTATAGCAAGCCCCGCCCCGTTTAATAAGCCCCGCCCCTTTTAATCAGGCCACGCCCCTTTCTTGACAAGTCCCATCTTTTTTTTACAAGACTCGCCTCTTTTTGATAAGCTCCGCCCATTCTGAATAAGCCCCGCCCCCTTTTAGACAAGTTCCACCCCTTTTTAATAAGCCCCGCCCCCTTGAAAAACGAAAAAAATCATTCTACATTCCAAAATCTTTCATTTCCTCTTCTCTAACAGAAGAATCTGAATATCCATCACATTTGTTCCACTTGGACCTGTCTTTAGATGACTCCGCCCACCATTGTATTGACTCCAGAAGGTATAGGAATCAGAATTCTTGAGGAATTCTGAAGGGGAAGAGGCAGGGGGGTCTTCTGAAGAAATGATCGCTCCGGCGGCATCTGTTGGTCCATCCTGACCATCTGTTCCAGCACTCAGAAATACGAATCGATGGGGAGGAGAGGGGAGGAGAGATGAGAGACAGGATAGAACCATCTCCTGATTTCTTCCTCCGATTCCTGGATTTTTTCCGAGGATTACTGTAGTCTCTCCACCAAATACAAAGGCCGCGGGGTACTGTAGCTCCGCCCCTTTTAGGATACTGTGATTCCGAATATCTTCTGAATTGATGATCTCCGCGAATTGTTTTCCAATTTCTGCTGCATTTCCGGATAGGGAAGAGGTTACGGTAGCCACGTGGAATCCAGAAGACTTCAGGGATTCAGATATGGAAGAGAGGGCATCGGAATTAGAGGAAATGATACGGTTGATAGGGTTCCCGGAGATAGGATCTGGAAGACTACAAATACTACATTGACTACAAACTACAGTATACCTTCTGGCTCATCTAGAACCTTCTCCACTGATTCTGGAAGATCCTTGATCCCAAGGCTCTCCAAAACTTCATTAGCTGAGATTCCATGTTTTGGGATTACTGTAGGACCACTGGCAATCAAATCGATTGGGTTTCCGATCACATCGGAGATTATTAGGGAGATTGATTGGCCTTTCTGAAGAAATTACCGAATTTTTTTTTCAAAAAAAAAAAACCGAAAATTCTGAATTCTGGAGCCAGAGTCAAGGAAAACTAAAGTTACCACGAGATTTCCCGTAATTTTTTACCCCGGAATCCAAATTTCTAGAGCGATAGCTCAAAATGTCGTGAAATGTGGTATATTGTACGTGAACACTTTGCGATCGGTGGTGTTTGCGGAAAATGTACCGTATTTTACGACACTTTCAGCTAGAGCTCTAGAAATTTGGTTTTCGGGGTAGAAAATAACGGGGAAACTCGTGGTGACCTTCCTTGATTGCAATTCCGAATTATAAGCCGAGAAAAATCAAGTTTTCAATTTTTCGGTACCTAAAACTCAAAAGCAAGGAAAACTAAGGTCACCACGAGATTCCCCGTAATTTTCTACCCCGGAGACCCAATTTCTAGAGCTCTAGATCAAAGTGTCGTGAGATATGATGCATTGTACGTGAACACTTCGCGATCGGTGGTGTTTGCGGACAATGTACCTTATTTTACGACACTTTGAGCTATCGCTCTGAAAATTTGGATTCCGGGGTAAAAAATTACGGGGAATTTCGTAGTGACATTGGTTTTTCTGGATTCTTGCCCTAGAAACCGGAAATTCGACTTTTCTCGATTCCCACCTGAATATTCCTCAGTAGTTTTCCTCCCTTGACATTTGATAACTTCTGTCTTACTGTATTCAACTCCTGGATAGTCGCCCCTTTCGCCTGCATTTTCTTAATCACCTCCAGCTTCTCTTTTAGTGTCACAGGGGCTCTGGGGGCAGTCAAAAGGGCGGATCCTCCTCCAGAAATCAGGAAAAGGAATACGGTAGATGGGGAGTCCTCTTTTCGAATCTCTTGGATCAAATGGCGTGTCGCTTCGAGGGAATTTTCATCGGGAAGGTTATCCGCGGCTCCAAATCTGATGTCAAAGGGAAGGGAGGAGGATCTTTGGGATTCTGGTGCCAAGATGAGAGTCTGCTGGATTCGGGAGGAATTCAGGTGGTCATGGGCTCCAAGGGCCATTTGGTTAGACGCTTTTCCGAATGAGATTACGATTATTTTGGAGGAATCGGAGAGGTTTAGGTGGGGGAGGGCCTGGAATACTGTAGGTTTTTTTTGTAATCGGGTCTGCTTATTCTAGGGTATGCTTAATTCAGGAATGGGTATGCAAGTTTCTGAATTTTTCGATGTCTGAAACTCAAAATTCAGGAAAACTAAACTCACCACAAGATTTCCCGTATTTTTTTACCCCGAAATCCCAATTTCTAGAGCTTTATCTCAAAGTGTCGTAAATTATGGTACACTGTACGTGAACACTTCGCGATCGGTGGTGTTCACGTACAATGTACCATATCATACGACACTTTGAGATAGAGCTCTAGAAATTGGGGTTCCGGGCTAAAAAATGAAGGGGAGTCTCGTGGTGACATCTATTTTTCTTGATTTTGAGTTTTAGGTACTGAAAAAATCAAGAAACCTTGATTCTCTAGCTTAACATCTCGGAATTTTGAGATTCTGAGATTACCACAGGATTCTTCGTGTAAAATATGGGTCTTCCATATTTGGGTTTGCTTATTTAGGTCTGCCTAATCTCTTACCTCCCTAACCGCCATCCTGGGATTCACCGCCTTCAAACACCTTTCAAACGCCGTTTTCACCACTTGTCGTGTCGTCATCCCACTTCTGAAACCAAAATATCTGAATTCCGGGAAGAGATAAAGAGAAGATCCCAACTAGGGAATTGTAGAGAATGAAATTCTCTACAATTCTCTAGTTAACACCTTTTTGGTATTTCTCATGGGAAATGAGATATTGACCCAACTGATCTCCGATGTGGAAGAGGAGGAGAAGAAGAAGAAGATGGGAGATTGATTTCATATCATTGATGTTTTATCAGGAGGAAAGTGATGAGAATGATGATGATGAGAAGGAAGGTCAATGAGTTCACGTTTTTTCATTTTTTAAAATAAAAATCGAAAAAAAATGTTTTTGTAAAATGGAAAATTCTGAATTCTGAGCAGGAATCCGGAAAAATCGATGTCGCGATAAGACTCCCCGTAATTTTTTACCCCGAAACCCCAATTTCTAGAGCTCTAGCTCAAAGTGTCGTGAGATATGGTACATTGTCCGCAAACACCACCGATCGCAAAGTGTTCACGTACAATGTACCATATCTTACGACACTTTGATCTAGAGCTCTGAAAATAAGGTTTCCGGTGTAAAAAATTATGAGAAATCTTGTGGCAACATTGAAATCCTGAAATTCTGAGATTCAAATGAAGAAAAATGGGATTTTTTGAATTTTTCGGTAGATAAAAGTTAAAATTAAGGAAAACCGAGGTTACCATGAGATTCCCCTTGATTTTTTACCCTGCAACCCCAATTTTCAAAGCTCTATCTCAAACTGTCGTAAAATAATGTACATTGTCCGCAAACACCGCCGATCGCAAAGTGTTCACGTACAATGTACCATATCTTACGACACTTAGAGCTATCGCTCTAAAAATTTGGTTTCCGGTGTAAAAAACCATGAGAAATCTCGTAATGACCTTCGTTTTTCTTGATTTTGAGTTCCAGGTATCGAAAAATCAAAATTCTTCAAAAAAACAAAAAAGTGCAAGAAAAAATACAGATTCATTCATTAAGCAGCAGAAGCATCACGGGTAGGGATTGAAAAAGCAAGAGAAGCAGCAGAATGACTACAAAGTACAGAAGCGAGCGAGATTCATGGATAGTGGAATATAGGGCACATGGAATTTCAAGCAGACCTGAAAAGGGGCGTGGCTTTGGAAGCTATGGGTCTGCAAGACTACAAACTACAAAGACTACAATCTATTATCCCAGAGACGGGTCAAATGGGCGACATTATAATAACAAATATTATGGTGGAGGACGTCGATGACGTGGAGGGGGATGAATGAGCGGACGCTATATCCACGTGGATATCTCGACATGTCGAGGATGAGTCGTTGGACGAGTTCACGGAGGTACGGTACCGTACGCTGCAAAAATAGATAGTTTTGGGTATGCTTAAATTTTTTGGGAGCTGCTCAAAATGGGTCTGCTTATTTTTTTAGAGCTGCTTAAAATGGGTCTGCTTTTTTTTTGAGCTGCTTAAAATATGGGTATGCTTATTTAAACTCACCAATCCACTCCATCGAATCTGTCGTTGTCCGAATTCGATATTCTCAAATATTGCGTAGAGAAGACAGTAGAAAGAGGCGGAGACACGTGACAGGAAAAGGGGCGGAGACTGCATTGGAAGATTTGTTAGGGTGAATGATTGCATGTTCTGGAATAGAGAGAGAATAAAATGGGTATGCTTAAAATCCGGAATGCTTAAAATTTTTGGGAGCGGCTTAGCCTAGCAGTTCGGAGCGGCTCAGAATTTTTTTAAAGGTATGCTTATAACTTTTGGGAGCGGCTCAGTAATGGGTATGCTTAATTAGGGGTTATTCAGGCGAATTTTGGGTATGCTTAAAATTTTTGGGAGCAGCTTAATATAGTGTTCTGGTATGCTTAACTCGACTTGGGTATGCTTATTTCATATTTCGCGTCTGCTTATTTTTAAGCATACCGTTTAACTATGCGTTCTTTATGCAGAACTATTTGCTTTTTTTCACTGGTATGCCTATTTTTGGTCTGCTAAAAATTTCGGGTCTGCTTAATTTTTATGGGTCTGCATATTTTCTATGAGCCTGCTAAGCTCATTGGTCTGCTCAAATAATCTCACCTTCCCATTTTCCCAAAATCCCCGAATCTCTTAGTCCCCCTATGTCCAGGTACCCCTTTTTCCGGGTCTGCTTACCATATCCATGCCCTGTGCAATGGCTATCAAAACGTGTTCAATGGTAATCTGAGGGACAAATTCCAACATAAAGTGACCATTTTGTGTCAACCAGAATCGTCTCCAATCCTCTTCTGTCGTGTAGTTTAGGGTCGAATGGTATTCGAATAGGTCACAGTAGATCTGAAAGAATTCGGGTATGCTTATTTGTAATTTTTTAGAAAGATCCGAAAATTCTAAAAAACTTGGGTATGCTTAAATTTAGGTGTGCTGTTGGAATTTAAGCATACCCAATTTTCGGGTCTGCCTAATTTTAAGCATACCCACTTTTCTGGGTCTGATTATTTTTAAGCATACCCAATTTTTAGGTCTGCTTAAGCATACCCGGGGTCTGCTTACCTTCGGCTTCCAATCCTTCAGTGCACGGAATGCGATTGGCTCCATAAACAAGGTATCCTCAATGACCAACGGAATCCGACTAGTGACGACAAGCAGCTACAAAAAATTTGGTCTGCTTAATCTAGTTTTGGTCTGCTTACCTCTCGACACAAGCAATACTGTGCCATCATTTCGAATTGAAGGGGTGACTCGCCTGGGGGTATCATTCGGTACTGGAAAGAAAAAAATGGGTATGGGTCTGCTTATTAAGCATACCGTATTCACAAAATTGAGGACGGCGTTTTCGACAAGGACCGGATCTTCGAGTCGTCGGAGAAGGTTGTGACCGTATAGGGAGGACCAGGGACTCGTGTCACGGGCGTTTCCCTGCGGGAACATCTGTTGGATTTTGGCTCGATGGGCGACGCTTCTGGAATGGTAAAATGGGTATGCTTAATTTTTAAATATACTTTTTTCGGGTATGCTTATTTTTCTAGGTATGCTTAATTTTTAGGTATGCTCAATTTTTAGGTATGCTTAAGTTTTCTAGGTATGCTCAATTTTTAGGTATGCTTAAGTTTTCTAGGTATGCTCAATTTTTAGGTATGCTTAATTTTTCGGGGTATGCTTTTTTTTAGGTATGCTCAATTTTTCTAGGTATGCTCAATTTTTAGGTATGCTTAATTTTTCGGGGTATGCTTTTTTCTAGGTATGCCTCATTTTTCTAGGTATGCTTAATTTTTAGGTATGCTCAATTTTTAGGTATGCCTAATTTTACTAGGTATGCTTAATTTTCTAGGTATGCTTAATTTTCTAGGTGTGCTTAATTTTTAGGTATGCTTAATTTTTAGGTATGCTTAAATTTTCTAGGTATGCTTAATTTTTCTAGGTATGCCTAATTTTTAGGTATGTTTAATTTTTAGGTATGCTTAATTTTCTAGCTATGCTTAATTTTTCTAGGTCCGTTCTGTTGGGTATGCTTAAAACTTACTCAGCCGTAAAAAGACGTCTCTTCTGAACATCCAAGAATTGTTGTCTCTCTTCCCATGAATAATGGGATACAGGACCCTGATTGAATGTATTCACATGCCATTCAATCCGGGAGATCTGTTTCTTGAGGAAGAATTCATCACAATGGAGAAGGAGATACGGGTTGATGTCTGTTCGACCGCCGAATCCCTCACAGATTAGGTATCTCTGGAATACTTGGGAGATGATTAGATGGGTATGCTTATTTTTATTTGGAGTATGTTTAAGTTTTTTCTTTGGAAATTTTGCCTTTTTTAGGGTAGGGGCTCGGATTTCGGGTACCCAGAGGCCAGTAACCGAGAATCTGAGGACAGATTCGTGATCAGCGTTGTTTTTTACCCCTAGCCCCTTTTTTTCAGAATTTTTGAAGCAAGTGTCGTAAGGTATTGGGTATTGCGGGCGGGGTGTTTGCGGACAATACCCAATACCTTACGACACTTGCTCCAAATGATCTAGAAAATTGGGGGTAGGGGTAAAAAGACACGGGAAACGTCATGGTGAGCTCAGAATTTGAAAATTTCAGGTCTAAAACCCCCAAAACCCCCTTGGGCGCCTAAAAAGTCTCCTACCTCAGAACTTCCGGGTCTACTTGCGAGGGGCTTAATAGCCATGATATTCTCAAAGTTCTCAGCAAGAATCAAAACGAGATCTCTTGTCGGTTTGTGACAGAATCGATAACATTTGAGAACGAAGCGTCCGTTGGTTCGAAGAAGTTTCAGGGCTAGTCTCACTTCGCTTTCAATAATGTCATGGACCAGTTCTTCAAGTTCCCCTTCTTGGCCCTGGAAAAATGGAGGATTTGTATATTGTAGTTTGTAGTCCATGTAGTCTCCATACCTGTGTATTCCTACTCCCATCAGCCGTCACCAAATCGAAGCTCCCAGCCAACCCATTGTTCACCAAATAGTCTTCAGTGATTCCCCGAATATCCCCATCATCCGAATCCCCAAAAAACCAGTGTTCCATGTGTCCTCTGATATGAGAATCATCTACAAGCTTATCGAAACACGATATATTTTCAAAATAGGGATTGAGAGTATTCGCATTCCATTCCCATTTCTGATCCACTTTTCCTTCCGATTTACGGATTCTCTCGTTTCGAAGCCATGCGAGGTAGGTGGCCTCGATGAAGTATCCGGGGCCTTCGCACATGTGAAATGAGCTGAAGAATGGGTATGCTTATTTTTCTAGGTATGCTTTTTTGGGTATGCTTAATTTTTAGGTATTTTAATTTTTAGGCATACTTTTTTTCTGGGTATGCTCAATTTTTAGGTATGCTCAATTTTTAGGTATGCTTAATTTTCTGGGTATGCTTAATTTTTAGGTATGCTCAATTTTCTGGGTATGCTCAATTTTCTGGGTATGCTCAATTTTTAAGTATTCTCAATTTTTAGGTATGCTCAATTTTTAGGTATGCTCAATTTTTAGGTATGCTTAATTTTTAGGTATGCTTTTTTTCTGGGTATGCTCAATTTTTAGGTATGCTTAAGTTTTCTAGGTCTGCTCAGTTTCTGGGTATGCTTAATTTTTAGGTATGCTTAATTTTTTGGTATGCTTAATTTTTAGGTATGCTCAATTTTTAGGTATGCTCAATTTTTAGGTATGCTTAATTTTTAGGTATGTTTATTTTTTCTAGGTAGGCTTATTTTTTGGGTATGCCTATATTTTTGGGTATGCTTATTTTCATCTAGACTACAAAAACTACAAACCGAATCTCATTTGCATTGAAAAGATCGGGAAAAACCATATCGTAAATCTCGCCCATCTTCAAAAATGCCTTGTTTCGACAGATGAAATAATTTCTGAAATTTCCTTATTACAGTAATCCCCAAAAAAATATATCCTACTGTAGAATAGTCGGATTTCGGAAATAGTCATGGACAAGGTCAGTGTGCTCATCGTATGCCTGACGATCCTCGATTTTTCGGATTTCTTCCTGGAAAATTATTTTTTTGTAGTTTTTGTAGTCTAGTCTAGTCCCTACCGCCGCTGCATTCAATCGATTTGTCTGTTGACCGAATAAGTGCTCTGTTGTGTCGATCGGTTGAAGTTCGGATCCAGGCAGTGCTCGAGCGTAGATTTTGAAATCATACTGGAATGAGAATTATAGGCCACGCCCACTTTTTTGGGACATATCGCAGCCATTTTTCATACCAAAAATTGAAATTATAAAATTATAACTGAAATTTTCAACGGAAAATAACTTCCATTATGGGAAGTTTTTTTTCCAGTTTTTTAGGCTGGTTATTAATTTCAATATTCGTTTTTTGGCGTTTTTCTTTCGAAATTTCGCTTTTTTTTTGAATTATGCGTCATTTTTTAAGTCAAACAAAACAAAAATAGTAAAAAGAATATTATTTTTGTTTCGTTAAATTTAAAAAATTACACTGGGTTCAAGAAAAAAAATTTTGAACAAAATATCGAAAAAAACGATATTAAAAATCCGCCTAAAAATTTGGAAAAAACTTCCCATTATGAAAATACAGCTTTTTTCCCTTGAAACCTTCAGTTATAATTTTATAATTTCAATTTGCGGTATAAAAAATGGCTACGAAATTTTTTATAAGCTCCGCCCACTTAAAATCCAATTATAGGCTCCCGGACATTTCGAAACCGCTGAAACACATGTTTAAAAAAGGCGCTAAACTTATGAAAAATTAATTAAAACTAAATCAGTAACGTTTAACAAAGCTCAGTTTAGCCTGAAAATGTCTAAAAATCACATTCTGATCACTCATCTTTTTTTCGGATTTTCTTTTGCTGAAAATTAAAAAAAATAAAAAAATCATCAGAATGTGGTTTTTAAACATTTTCAGGCTAAAACGAGCTTTCTTAAACGTTACTAGTTGCGTTTTGATTCATTTTTCATAATTTTAGCGCCTTTTTTTGAACATCTGTTTCAGCGGTTTCGAAATGTCCGGGAGCCTTTTTTTAAGGACCCCTATAGCCAATTATAGAGCTTCCCCTGATCTGTGGAGGATCTCTGGAGGAACCCTGAAACCCTAGGAACCCCCCTATAAAACCACAGAATTTTTAAAACGGAGTAATGATTTTTCACGTAGAAAAACACTTAGACGCAAAAACCAAGTGACCTTTCCACACTACCCTCCAAAGATCTTATCTTCCCCCTATAAAAGGAGAAGAAAATCCCCGAATCCCCAGTTATTTCCTCTCTCCCTGGCTCCTTCCTGGTCTCCGGATGCTCCACCTTCAACCCCGTCAACATCCAGACGGATATGGACTCAAGAAGAAAAATCCAGAAATCTAGACGCTACAAAAAGTGAGAGAAGGCAATTGGGTTCCAGTCAAAAGAGAGAATGATTTCAGATACGGAAAAACGAAGAAGAAATGTGTCATCAAAGTAAATCTCAATGTCATCGAAAGCAATTGGATCCCCTTCTCGAGTACTCTACGCTTTTAAAAATTAATAAAAATTTGTAAATTATCCGATTGTTCTTTTTTGTTTGGGAGACCTTCTGGGAGCCATTTTGAAGTGCTCCAGAGCTCTTTAAAGGGTTAATTAAATTTAAATTAAAATTTAAAAATTAAATTTTTAATTTTTAAAGAGTAGTCCGGTAAAGAGATTTTTTTTTCTAAAATTGTCACTTTTTGCATTAAAATGCAAATTAAAGTGGCATTTTTTGCATTGAAATGGAATAAAATATAGAGCGGAGCTCGTTTTATCTTGATTTTTAATTATTATCAGAGTTTAAAAATTCAAGGCGAGCCTTTAATTCTCATTAATTTCGCTTTTTTTATATTTTAAACGAAATAAGGCATATTTTTATGTTTTTTTCCGGGTGCGGAGCTTATTTTTCACCCAATTTTTTTTAATCCGAAAATACTCACAGTCTCATTTGCATAGAGAACTAGCTTGTCAGCAGGAGTCCATAAATGAATTGGATTGTCTTTTAATTCATCTTCCACCGGTGGATGCATTCCCTCTTTGTACTTCTTTTTTTGGTTTTTTTTTTTGGTTGATGAAGATTCGAAATGGAAGAAGATCGATGAAGAGACAGAGTAGATGGAACAAGAAGAGGCTTTTAGCCTGAAAAAAAATTATATAGTGGCGATGATTTTCAGACGAAAAAGACGAGAAAAAGGAGAGAAAAATAGGAGATTTTAGAAGAAAAACGGGGTGTTGAAATAACTACTTTTGAGGGGAAAAGTTAGTTTATCTGATTTTAATTTTTTATAAAAGCTATTTTTAACTTTTTTTGTAAAAAAGCTATTTTTAACTTTTTTTTTGAAAAAAAGTTTTTTTACAAAAAGGTGATTTATAAATTTTAACAACGCTAATGTGATGTTTATATGGAAATTTATCTGTTTTTTTCTGACAATTTTCAGTTTTTGTCATATTTTCAATACGTTTTTTACATTTTTCAAACTTAAAGTTATGAGTGAATTTTTATCAAGTTTTTTTTCAAAAAAGTACATTTTTCGAAATTGAATGCTATTCTTCTGAGCTCTTTTATTGGAATATTGAATGACTTCTTCGTTTCAATTTTTAATTTTCGTCTGATACTTTTTTCGAGAAAATATATTGCTCATACGAAATGAAATTTTTTCACTTTATATTCGAGAAGTGGAATTTAAAAAACTGTTTTTTTTCGAATTATTACAGAAAATCCTGTTTTTTAAAGCTCGTTATTATACTAGCTTTTTGAGGAAAATGATAATTTTATAGGTTTTTATAATTTTTTCAAAAAATTAATTTGGTGGAAAAATATAGTTTTCATGTGAAAATAAGTTCAATTAAATTGTTTGTTTTATATTTAGATGAATGAAAACTTTTCTGTTCAAATTAATATTTATTTTTATAATTTAATGCAAAATTATCATGAAAAAATGGAAAAATACGAAATTTCGTAATTTTTTTTGCGTTTTTCACGGGATTCTCTTCTTTTTCTAGACTTTTTAACAGAAATTAACTGTTTTATCTTCGAAATTTACTAGAAAAGCTGAAAAACTACTCAAAATTCAATATTTCTAGGCTAAAAACACTTTTTCTCTACTTTTCTATGCTATTTCGGTGAAAATAGACACAAAACGCGCATTTCGTCGTTTTCTCACGACGAAAAAGGGAAAAATCGATATTTCTCAAGACGAAAATCGATGAATCTGACGTGGTTTCTCATGGAGACACAGCGCTTTTTTATTGGAAAAAAAATTAACTGAGGAAGGCAAGCGCGCTCCACTGAGAAGGGGAAAACGGCGCGGTGTTTAAATAGTGAAATATGGAAAATGAAAGAAAAAGGGGATTTTGAAGGGGGAAAGGTAGGGAATTTCACAAGAAAAAAATGAAAAAAGAAATGAAAAACAATTTATTATTTAATACAGCAAAAGAAATTGCGAAAAAAAAATCTGAAAGCAGAGAAATTTAGAAAAAACGAAAAAGCTAAAAAAAGAGAAAAGAAGGTTGTCAATAGGCGAAATTCAAAGAAAAAGTGGTTTTAAACAACAGAAAAAGTATATTTACATACTAAAATAATTAATGTTTCCCGGCAAAACTGGCGTTTCTTAAAGAACTCTGTTGATTTCGACGTGTGGACATCCGGACACACAGACATCTGTAGCAATTGGAAATGGAAACCTGGAAATCGAAATTTCGGACATCTGGACAAAAACATACATATATGGTTTTGAATTTGAGAACTATCAGTTTAAAAGTTCATGATCTTTTTTATCGTTCTCAATGATGAATCAATAGAAAAACACACAAAAAGCTCTATTTCACTGCTGAAACTTCAACAAACAATGCGAAGTATATGTACAGCTATAAAAATCAAAAGTTATAGTTCCAAATTTTCTCGATTCTACAAACTGCCTCTCTTAAGAGAAAGTTCATTCACAAATAAAACTATAAATGTGAAATATAAAAAGTTTACATTCTTCGTTATTTACTTACGATTTGATATATAAGAAAACCATTTTCCACATTTCTGTTGAAGTTTATTGAAAACTATTACTTTTCTTTCACATCGGCTAGTTTCAATTTATTGAAAAATGTTACAGAAACATTTCCACTGATTTTCAATCCAAAGAATAAATCATGACTGATGACGACTCTTCTTCAATCGAAAAAGTGCCTGGTTGTAAAGGTTAGTTCCGGTCCATCAATTTGGAAACATGATTAGCTTTCGATAATCAAATAACATAAATTTCAGGAAATCTACGAATTGGAACGTGGAACTGCGACAGGAGTTACAAAATTAATTCAGAAGCAATTATTGATTACTGCAAGAAATCAGAGTGTGATATTGTTGCTCTTCAACAGTTGTATGATGCACCTTCTGAGAAAGTGGTGGAAGAGAAAGACTATACCATTTACTTCATGGAACCTAATGAAAAGAAAAAAAGTCTGGCCTTTTTTGTGAAGAAAAACAAAGTGGAAATAGATGGCGATCCAGAGAAATATGCTTCTTCTGATATTGCAATCTTGAACTTCGAAATCAATGGATTCAACATTCAATTGTTCAATTTTTATGCACCCCCTAGAGGTTCTCCTGGCACTGATCGTGCAGAGTTCTACGAAGAACTGAAAAAATGTTACAAAACAGAGGGAATCAAGGATCCGGCGGGACTGAAAATACTATGTGGAACCTTCAATTCGTTCCCTAATGATGCTCAAACAGGTCGATATGATCCTTACATTCTCCGTGAAGTTTTTGAAAAGGTCAGTGGAAATGGCAAGCCTTTACTTTCTTTTCTGAATGCAACCGGAACATATCACCTCAACTCAAGATTTCATAAAAGTCCTGAAAGGAAATGGACTTGGAGTAAAAGCTTAGAAACTGGAACACCAAAGGATGAAGCAGCGGAAAAGGAAAAATCAATGACTGTTACATTAGCAAATGAACCGGAAAGTTCGACTACTGCATCATCGAAGATACAAAAGTCTGATAGTCAAATGCAGTCATCAGAAAAAGAGTCAAAAGATGTTAAATCAGAAAACGATGGATTCTTGTCTAATAGACCTGATATGGTTCGAGATGTAGATGTTGTTGAAAACAGTAAAACGCCTCATCGGATGGTCTATTCTGATTGGGACATCCCAAAGAAATCATTCGTTACTCTTGAAAGTAAACTGGCGACGATGAAACTTTCAAAAAATGAAACTCCCACAAAAGAATCCAAAGTTGATAAAGAAGCAATGAAGAATATTTGGATTACTTTAAACTTTTAAGCAATTTTCGATGATTTCCTCATTATCTTTTCATTAATTTTCCAGTTTCAACCCTTTATTTGCCCATGTTAATCAAAACTGGAGGTTTTAATGCGGTCTTGAGACCAAGCTTTCCTCCTGTCACTTTAAATGAGTTCTTTGAAAATTGCTTCTTTTTGTCTTATTCTCTATCATTATTATCTGATCCTAACAAACTAATAAACAAGTTAGTACAGAACAAATCACTGAACACAGAGAAAAATGGAAAATCATCGAGGATAATCCGAGACAGCTTATCAAAGATGACAATAGTACGGTAATCGTGCTTACAGATTCGAAACATCTGTAGCAAATCTCGCGAATTGACTCCAAATCTTTCTGCCGAATTTGTGTCAGGTAAGTGCTTATACGTTAAAATATGCTATAAAAGATAGCAATTTTAACGGCCTGAAAAGTAATTTCCTTTGTTCTTGTTTATCAATTGAAGAACACCGCACATTTTAATTTCTAGATTGGAATGCTGAAGCAATAAAAGATAAAATGAAAATTGGGTGGTGCTGCTCGTGATCTGTTTTTCAGCAGTTACTATTTTTAGATTACATTCGCTTTGCGTTCTAATGTTTTCAATGCTTTGTTGAATGTTGGTAAAAGGCAAACACATTCCATGAGAAATTCTTATCATGTTAGGTTCGCTTTTTTGACTATAATTCTTTTCACATTTTCATTCTGTTAGTATGCATGTCGTTATACATCCTGTTGTTCTTTATAATTGTTTGATTCAGTTTTTTTTCATTGTTCAATATGCAAACATGACTATCTTTATGACTATTCCAACTACAAAACGTCTCCATCAACAGGAAAACTAAAGGCTTTTTTTCATTGCTTAAACTTCAACAAACAATTCACATGTTCAACGTTATAAAAATTGAAAGTTTAAGTTTCTAACTGTCTGGATTCTCCAAAAATTGAATTTTCTTTTTCTTTATGATATTTAAATAATAGTTTTCTGTTATTTACGCACAAGTTCATATATAAATATCGAACTATTTTCTTCAGTTTTCTTCGTTTTCTTACTTTCCTTTTCTCAAGTTTTTCACAGAGTCTTACCAAAAGTTGGCCGTTACTCTATTCTAACTGAACTAGACAGAGTTCGTTACAATTTGAGAAGTAATTCAAAATAGAATTTCAGTATAGCGATAGTGCAATACATTATTAGTATCTCCTCTCCGTCTTATTTACAAGTTGAGCAGCTAATCTCAGTTTAATAGAGTTTTTTTTTCAGAATCTTTGCTTGAAATATGGACGATCTGAAGTCTAACTTGAAGGCCACAATCGACTCGAATGCTCGTAACTCCACTGAACTTCGTCATTGGCAATTTGTGAGATCTTTTCTCGATGGAATGTATCTGAAAGCAACGACAAACGAGTTGAACAATCCTTTGAAGGTTTTGAAGCTGGAAGACTCAACAGAAACAGATGACATTGCCGAGGAAGTGAAGAAGCGCCTCGAGGAGGTGTATTCATCAAGTGAGGAAAACTTAGATAATTCTACGTCGTTAGTCTCAAACGAAATTCTGTTTTCTGAGGAGGACGTTTTGAATGAATTTGAAAAACTAAAAACAAATGACGAAGTTGGAGTTATTCTCGATATTGCTAAAGAATATGCAAAAGAAACTACATCATATTTCAACAATCTTCTCACCGCTGGAAGTATTCCGGAAGAATGGAGAACCATATTGTTCAAGTTGCCGAATCAAGCTGTAACGATAAAAACAATTGAGGAATACAAGTTCAAAGCGTACCCAACACTCTTTGCAACTGTCTATACAAACATATTGGCACGGGAACTGAAGAAAAAGTCTGATGAAATTATTACTTCAATCACTTTGTTGATTGAAGTTTTTCAAAAGAAGAAGCAACCTCTCTATTTCTTGATAATAGACTTCTTCGAAGCTTTTGAAAAAGTCAAACTGTCTACCGTTAGAGAAGCTTTTGATCATAGAAGAATCGCAGACCGACTCTGTTCACTTTTCTATGATCTACTAGAAGATGCTGAGTTGGAAATAGTAGTTGGAGACGAACGAATCACAGTTTCCAAGAGAAGAGGACTTCATTTCGGGGATGTTGCGAATAAATCATTGATGGCACTGGTAATGAGAATGATTTTGAAAAAGGAGTTGAATGACAATGACAATGACGATGATGAAGATGAAGGTGATGAAGATGAAAGTGAGGAAGATGAAGGTGATGAAGATGAAGGTGATGAAGATGAAGGTGATGAAGATGAAGGTGATGAAGATGAAGGTGATGAAGATGAAGGTGATGAAGATGAAGGTGATGAAGATGAAGGTGATGAAGATGAAGGTGATGAAGATGAAAGTGAGGAAGGAGAAAACGAAGACAAAGATGGAAAAGATCATGGAGAAGAAGAAAGAGATGAAAAACAAGATGAGAAAGAAGAAGAAAAAGAAGATCTGAAAAATGATGCACTCGCGGATGAATTGGAAAGATTGGTAAAAATCGAAAATGATGAAAGCGTATCATCTCAATTGACTCAACAAGGAGATACTTCAAAAGCCCATTCAAAGATCATAGGCGCTTCGTTCAAGAAAGCATTCTACTTTGACAACAAGATAGTTGTCGTGGACACTGACTCTAAAACACTGATTTCTCGTAGTTGTGCTCTTCTCGATGTCGCTAAGAAACATGAACTAGAAAATCATGAGATACATGTTTTCACCAACGATTCTACTCGCGTTGGCAAAACTTTCACATTCGGAGAAGTTAAAACCCAGAGCACTAACAACTTCAGATGCTCATACTTCTCAAAAGAAGAAAACCCTATCAGTGATTTATTGAGTGATGCAGCTCAAGAAAGGCGTGAAGCTGACAAAATGGCAAAATATGCAAAGATGCCCGATTTTCAATCAAAAAGTGAAAACGATAAAGAAGACTTTTTTTACTACCAATTATTGCCTTCTCTACTCTACAATTGCCAATCCTGGAAGTCAACTGATGAAGAAATTGAAGCTCTAACAGAGGACGTAAAAAACTTCCGAAACTGCTCCGGTCTTTCTCTCTCGTTCGATGTTCATGAAGAAATTCAGGAAGAGAAGGAAAAATGGCTCAGGGATCACAAGAAGGTTGTTAAGAAGTTGCTAGAACAAGAACTGCCTGGAAATGTAATCAAAATCGAAGTAAACCCCCTCAAATGGTTAGATGATGAAGTTTTCAATTCTGTTATGAATGAACAAGAGTGAACTTTTTTGTCTTAAGTGGTAGAGTCTCATAGTTGGTCTAGACAGAAACCGTTTAGTCTGTTTTTTTTTATAATAGTAGTTCTCTCCCATTTTTATCATCATTTTTCACACCTCATCCTCCCTGATAACACCTCACTTTCCTGTTAGACACTTCCTCTTGTTTTTATTTTTGTATACTTTTCCTTCCCTTTCCAATTCCTATTTAACCAAACTCTTTTACAATGTACCTTCATAAGTGACTCAAACTCATCATTTTCATCATCTATCCCCCAATCCCCGTATGATATGGTGTATGGTGTATGATAGTTCACCAATCTGTTATCTTGGTCATAGCTAATTTTGTCACTGTCAGTACTTGAAGAAACTTATGTGATTAATTATCATTATTAGACATCATTCAACAGAATTTTTAATATTGAGTATTAATATTTATCTTCGCAAAGTTTTGATCAAATTATTCGTCTATAACAATAAATCTCAACTTGACTATTATAAATCTACCAGCAAAGTTATAATTACTACAAGTTTCAAGCACAATCACTAAGAATTCTTTCTGCTCAACTAATATAATCAACTTCCAGGTGCATACGACTGACCAAAAAACCACTAAATATTCTAATGAGTGAACAAGTGATTACGGAAGATAAAGAACAAACCGAGTTCGTTTAGCAGCTGATGGCGAAAACAAAGAGCAACGCGAAAGATTTCCAAAAAAATTAACTATTGTATTTTTTATTCCCATTCTTTTATTGTATTAATGTCCCTGTGAATATAAATTAAAGGGCTTCCTCTTTCAATAAAGAACTCCTTTGTTTAATCGGAAATATTCTGAGGAACTTTTTTTTGCAAAGGAAAACCCCCCGACAAACAAGATTGACGAGGAAGAAAAAGGAGAAGACGACTCAAAAAAGGGGTGGAGCCTTGGATTTTTTTGTTTTTTTGTTACTTCTTCTAGTCTAGACACACACCCAAGCCTCCTTTTAGGTTATTTGAGAAGAAGATTTTATTCTAATTAGAACACGGAATTTTTGAATGTCATTTTTTTTGCAAAAATTATTTTTGGAAAATTTTAAAAATTCTAAAAATTTCGTATTTTTCCAGAGTTTTTTCTTCAAAAATCTCTTATTCTTATTATCATCATTATTCTTGTTCCGAGAATCCTCTTTTTCTTATTTTCCGAATGACCTTCTTGTTTTTCTTATTTTTATATGAAGCTAATAAAATATAAGAACATATATTCTATACATCCCCTTTCTCTTAACAAGAAGTAACTTTCCCCGAAAATAAGAAAAAAGAATATAAAATTGGAGAGAGGTCCCTTCAAGTACATCTTCATTTTCTATCTTCTTCTTCTTCCCCAAAAAGAATTCTGACGACTTCTTCATCTCTTTTCAGATGGACCCCTTTCTCTGCGTCTCTCTTTCTCTTTTCTCTTCACCCAAAAACCCTCATTGCCACGTCACGGATGGATGAATATGTCTTTTCAGAAAGACTCTTTTTTCTTTTTTCAGAGGAGGTTAATGTCATGTGGTTTTTGAAATGAGTACTACTAATTTATACTTTTTTTTGGTCGGTCAGATACATACTCGTCATTCATTTACGGAGTTTTTTTATGTACTGAAGTTTCAGAATTTGAATTTTTCATTCAGGGAAACTTGAAAGCTTCAGTTTTCCAATGATTCTTAAAAGAGTTTTGTAAAGAAAAATAGAGTTTTCGAACTCAAATTTAAGAAAAATTTTTTATTTTTCGAATTCTTTTGAGTTTTTTAAAACCTACTCTGAAAATGAAGGAGAATATAAAAATAATTTTTGAAAAAATTTCAGGAATTCTTTAAATTAGAGATTGAACTTGAATTTTCCGAAAATCGTAATTTTCAAAAAATCAAAAAATCCCAGTAATCCTGACTCCAAACATAAATTGAGTCAGATTTTTAAATTCAGGAGATTCTACCGGTTCAGAAAAATACCCACAAGCCATAGTTTCTTGCATTTTGAGTTTCGAGGGTTAGAGACACCAGTGATACCAGAGTGTCTGCGTCTCTGACCCCAAATTTCAAAGTGATCGGAACCTAGTCATGATTATACTCATTTTAAAGCTTTCGAAGAGCTGAATCCAATGAAACAGGTTTCCAAAAGTTTGAGTTCAAACTGACCGGATTACTGTAGTTGCAATACTTCGAAAATTGTCAAAAAATACCGATATTTTCAATTTCCATTTAAAGTCCCTATATAAGCTATTCTGAGCATATTTTTATTTATTTTAAAAACTAAAAACTATTTTTCAACCATATCTCCATTATTAATAGGCTTTGAACATTTTTCAAAATTTCAGAAATTTCAAAAAAAAATTCCTCAAAAAAAAACCCAAAAAAATCTGTGGCTCTCTAATCTTTAAGAAAGCTGTTCTTTTTCTCCTCTTCTTCGTCTCCTCCCACTTTGCATATCCCTTCTTCCCTTCGAAAAAGCCTTGTTTATTCAATTCTTATCCCCTCCTCCTCTTCTTTCTTTTCTTCTGAATTCTGAATTCTTCTTCCACTTTTCTTCTTCTTGTTTTTATTTTTTACCTTCTGATGAGTCAAAGAACCGAAAATTCTTAAAATTCTAGAAAATTCTTTAAAAAAATAGTTTTTTCAGATGAAACGTGTTGGATAACAATATGCTCACTGCTATCTACAATATCTCATTGTTCTTGTTTTTCAGTGAGTTTTTAGAGATACTACAAAGACTACAAAGACTACAATAACTACAATAACTACAATCATTATTATATTTTTGATAACCGTAATAACTATCATAACTATCATAGCAACTATGTATAGTTATAATGATAACTAAGACCACTACAAAAACTAGGTTATAACTACAGTAACTAGATTAACTACATTAACTACAAACTACAATAACCCCCCAAACTAGAATAATAATTGAAAAAAAGAGCCGAAAGAAAGGGTGTGAAAAATTATCCTTTTGTTTACGCGTTCGTTCCCGCCGCCGTCTTTCAAAAAAGAAGATGAGAATAACGACGTCTTCTTCTTCCTTTCTTCTTTTTTAGAGGCTACTCTGATTTATTATGATGGGATTTTCGAGGAGGGATTTTATTTGGGAAAATTTTGGCTCTAGGTTAACAAAGGAAAATAAATGGCATGGTAAACGGAGGAAATGAAACAGTTTGATGGATTTTAGTTTGGAAATGGGTGAAATAATGAGAATAACTTGAAATCGAGCAAAAATTGGGGATTAATATATATTTGTTCAATTTTGAAATTTTCGGAAAATTTGAAAGTACAGTAATCCGTTTGATTTTATCTCAACCTCAAAATTAGTTGGATTTTTAAGTTCATAAAAGCATAAAAAATAGTTATCAGGTAGTTTAAATCAAAACAAAAAGGAATACGGTAGTTTCAGAATTTCCAGAAAAGTTTTCTCTCCTATTTTAAAATTTTACGAACTAAAGCACTTTTGAACTGTCCGAAACTACCAAAAAGTGATGTTTTCGTACTCTTCTATCTCTTTTCAATTAGACTTGATGAATGATTAGTGACTAATCTGCAGGCTTTGAACTCTCTTTTTCTCCAATTTTTAGGAACAAAAAGAACAAAACCTTCAAAAAAACAAGTATAACCTGGAATCAGTTACCTTCAAATAAAAAGGAATTTTTAAAAATTTCACAAAAAATTATTTTTTGAAAAATTAAAAATTCTTAACTACCGTATCCCTGTCAAATCAGCATCAAACTACCTGGCACCTAATTTTTCAAATTCAGCACATTGAGAGCTTTCAAATGAGTATAATCATGACTAGGTTCGGACTATTTTGAATTTCGGGGTTAGAGACACCAGAGAAACCAGAGTGTCTGCGTCTCTAACCTTAAAATTCAAAATAGTCAGAATATAGGCTTGTGGGTACTTTTCTGAACCGGGAGAACGTGCTGAATCTGGAAATGCAATCATTTTCGAGATTGAAGTAAAATTGACCAGATTACGGTAGTTTCAAAAATTTTGGAATTTTCGGATTTTTCAAAAAATTTTGAAATTTCAAAACTTCGATAAAACCTTTAATTTTAAAGATTTCTGAAATATTTGTGGTTCGCTTTCTGAAAAAAACTATCTTCTTACATATTCCAAGTGTAGGTTCAAGAAACCTAATGTAGATTTACGAGGACTTACAAACAAAAAAAAAGAAGTATACTCCCTGGGGGCTTGAAAAAGTGAATCATTTTGATTTGTTGATGTGGATTTAAACAAGAAAAACAAAATCTCCTCTTTTTTTCGGGAAAAAAGGGAACCCATTCAATGTCATTTCCCACGGGGATTCTTTCAGATGGTGCCCACAGTAATCAACTGGCGTCGAGAGCGGATCAGAATGTGATGAGATTGTATCGAGATCTACTGTATGATTATAACAATGAGATAAGGCCATCGGTTCATCCAAAAGAGCCGATAAACGTCACTTTTGTGTTCTCATTGACTCAGATTATTGATGTGGTGGGTTTGATTTCTGAGAAAATTCCAGAAAAAAATTTTAAGGACGAAAGGAATCAGATCCTGACAACCAACAGCTGGGTTCGTCTTCATTGGGTCGACTACAAGTTGGTTTGGGATCCAAGACTATATCAGAATGTCACAAGACTACATATTCCGAGTGATAAAATATGGAAGCCAGATATTATTTTGTATAATAAGTGAGTTTTGAGAATTTTTAATTTTTCAAAAATTTTGAGCTTCTGAAGCTACAGTAATCCGGTCAATTTAGGTTCAAACTTTATGGAACTTCCATTTTTGAATTCAGCTTGCTTAGAGCTTTCATTTGAATATAAACAAGCCATGGTTCCGATCATTTTGAATTTCGAGGTGAAAGACACCAGAGAAACCAGAGCGTCTGCGTCTCTGACCCCAAAAATTCAAAATTAGGCCAGGCTAGTCATGATTATACTCATTTGAAAGCTCTTGAGTAGCTGATTACGAAAAATTTAGTTTCAGAGAGTTTCGATCAAAACTGATAAGATTACGGTATTTTCAAGTTTCCATACCTACAGTAATCCTGTCAGTTTTAGACCAATCTTAAAAATTACTAGATTTTTGGCTTCAGCGAGTTTTTCTGGTTCAGAAAAGTACCCACAAGCCTATATTCTGAGTAATTAGAATTTCGGGAGTCAGAGACGCAGACACTCTGGTTTCTCTGGTGTCTCTAACCCCGAAACTCGAAATGATCGGAACCCTATCATGATTATACTCATTTGAAAGCTCTCGATGAGCTAAATTCAAAAATTTGGGTTGACAAGAGATTGGAGAAAAATTGACGGGATTACTGTAGTTTTTATTTTTTCCAAAATTTCAAAATTTTTGCATGATTATACTTTTCTGAACCGGGATTATTTTTAAATTTTAAAAACCTATATTTCATCAAGATAAGACCAAAATTGGCCGAATTACGGTAATTTTAAAAATTTCGAAATTTTCATAAATTTTCAAAAAAAAAAAATTATTTTCAGCGCCGACGCTCAATACATGAAATCAGTGATGTCAACTGATGTAATCGTAGATTACCTTGGGAATATCCACTGGCCTCTCTCAGCAATTTTCACCTCTTCCTGTCCTCTAGACGTCAAACATTATCCATTCGACAGACAAACCTGCATTCTGAAATACGCCAGTTGGGCTTATGACGGAACGAAAATCGATTTGTTATTGAAATCTGAACAAGGTTAGTCTAGAAGGGATTACTGTAGTTTATTTGGTTACTGTAGGTGATATCACAAACTACATAACAAATACCGAATGGAGTCTGATTGGAATTCGGGCGGAGAAGAATCAAGTGGTTTATAGTTGCTGTCCGGAACCCTATCCTTTTATTGATGTTCATGTTACCATTGAGAGAAGAGCAATGTTTTATGTGAGTTTTTTTCTGTTTTTCGAAATTTTCGTGAAACCGAAAATCTAGTTATTTTTTAGTTTGGTCTAAAACTGACCGGATTACTGTAACTTTAGAAAATTTGAACTACAGTAATCTTATCAGTTTTGATCAGAAATTTTTGAGACCTATTTTTCGGATTCACTTCGCTGAGAGCTTTCAAATGAGTATAATCATGACTAGGTTTGGAACATTTTGAATTTTAGCTCGATGAGCACAAAAACTACCGTAATCTGGCCAGTTTTGCTTCAAACTCGAAATGAGTTTGTTTTTCGAATTCAGCAGGTTTTCCCGGTTTAGAAAAGTACCCACAAGCCCTGGTTCTGTTTATTTTGAATTCCGAAGGTTAGAGACACCAGAGAAACCAGAGTGTCTGCCTCTCTAACCTCAAAATTTAAAATGAGCAGAACCCTAGCTTGTAGGAGTTTTTCTGAACCGGGATAATTTGCTGAATCTGAAAACGCAAAATTTTTTGAGTTTGGATCAAAACTGACCAGATTACGGTAGTTTCAAATTTTTTAAAAATTCGAAAATTTTCGAAAAATTCAATTTTTGGTAAAGTTTTTTGGTTTTTGGTAAATTTAGGAGTTTTTTTTTTGACATTCCTCACCATTTTAAATGATTACGGTAGTTCTGAGGCTTTTGTAATTTTGTCAGTTGGACTACTGTACCTCCCAATTTTCCAGGTCTTCAACCTAATCCTTCCCTGTGTTCTCATCAGTCTAATCGCTCTAATGGGATTCTATATGCCAACAGATTCCGGAGAAAAAGTAACCCTCGGAATCACTTCCCTCCTATCAACTACCGTATTCCTAATGTTAGTAGCCGAAGGAATGCCACCAACTTCTGAGGCTCTTCCTCTGATTGGTATCTATTATGGAGTGACTATCATGTTAGTCGCCCTTGGAACAGCCATGACAGTATTCACAGTTAACATTCATCATACAGGAGTCCATGGATACCCTGTTCCCCCTTTTCTTCAGATATTCGCATTTCGATATCTCTCAAAACTCCTTTTTGTTCGAATTGAACCATATCATTCGATTGCTCATCATGTCAGGCATATGTATCAGGTACAGTACTCCTTAGAGAGTTACAGTAATCCAAATATCTTTAGAAAGAGCACCCAAATGAATGTACATTGTCGGCTGGAGTTCATTATAATCGACTGAAGGATTTCGAAACTAGTCAGGTGAAGAAGGAGGAGCAAGGTGGATTGCAGAGGGATAGTTCCAGTAAGTGAAAACTACCGTAATCCTGTCAGTTTTAGCCGAAATTTTTTGAAAATAGAATATTCGGTTTCAGCAAGTTCTCCCGGTTCAGAAAAGTACCTACAAGCCTGGGTTTCTCGCATTTAAAATTTTGGGGTTAGAGACGCAGACACTCTGGTTTCTCTGGTGTCTCTAACCCTAAAACTTAAAATCAGAGAAACCGTAGCTTGTGGGTACTTTTCTGAACCGGGAAAACTTGCTGAACCTGAAAATCCAACCAATTTTGATTTTGGGGTAAAACTGATCGGATTACGGTAGTTTAACAATTTTGAAGTTACCGTAATCTAGTCAGATTTGCACCAATTTCAAAATTAACTGGTTTTTTGGAGTTGGCTCGTTTTTCTGGTTCAGAAAAGTACCCACAAGCCTATATTCTGAGCAAACTGAATTTTGGGGGTTAGAGACACTAGAGAAATGAGAACCTCTGCGTCTCTAACCTCAAAATTCAAAATGAGCCAAACCTTGGCTTGTGGGTACTTTTCTGAACCCGGAGAACCTCCTGAATCTGAAAATTCAATTTATTCTGAGTTTGGAGTAAAACTGACCGGATTACGGTAGCTTCCGGATTTTCGAAAATTTTCAAAAAATTTCCCATTTTTTCAATTTTCCAGATCTCTCTGTCATCTCTGCCAATGTCCATTGCAATCCAGATGATCGTCTTCTTCTAAGCACCCGTTTCCCGAAAACCAGTGACTCTGATAAAATGCTCCGATCCTCTCTTTCCATTAAAAGTGGTAGTCCGACGGCGAAAAAGAAGGTAAGAGGGGGGTTACTGTAGGTGGATACTGTATTAATGATTAAAGGGACATGTAAGAGTGTCAAATATTCCGAGAAGTACGAGAATAATGGAGACAGATGTGTCTCATTTGGTAACTGAGAAAACGCTTTTTGTGATTGTTGCTTCGCTTGCTACGATGCTCCGATATTCCGCTTTGCTTGAATTGATAAGGTTTTTGGATTCAGGGCGTCGAGAGCTTCAAAATGAGTATAATCATGCCCTGGTTCCGTTGATTTTGAATTTTGGGGTTAGAGACACCAGAGAAACCAGAGTGTCTGCGTCTCTAACCCTATTTTTCAAAGTGGGCGGAGCCCAGTCGTGATTATACTCATTTGAAAGCTCTCATCAAGCTGAATCCAAAAATCTATATTTCATCAAGATCGGATCAAAACTGACAAGGTTACGGTAGTTTCAGTTTTCTAAAGCTACCGTAATCCGACCTGTTTTTATCCAATCTTGAAAATAACTGGATATATGGATTCAGCTTGTTCTGCGCGTTCAGAAAAGTACCCACAAGCCCAGGTTCTACTCATTTTTGAATTTTAGGGTTAGAGACACCAGAGAAACCAGAGTGTCTGCGTCTCTAACCCCAAAACTCAAAGTGGGCGGAACCCGGGCTTGTGGGTACTTTTCTGAACCGGAATGACTTTCTGAATCCGAAAATCTAACTCATTTTGAGTTTCGAGTAAAATTGAAAAAATTACGGTAGTTTCAATTTTTCAAAAATCTGAAAATTTTGAAATTTCAAATCCGAAAATCTTGCTTCTGGCTCAATCTAGGCTGCTTTTTCTCTGCTTTCCGCTCTTTTTCTCCATTTCCGAATCTAATTTCCCCTTTTTCCAGGTCTCATTTTCCTCTCTAAACTCTCACGAAACGCCCATTGACTCTCCGATCTATGGCCGGAAACTCGGCCGAACTCAATCCCAAACCCCTTCTTCCTCTCACCGTAATTCCAATGGAAACGGAGGAATCTCTGAAGCTCCGCCCCCTCCTCCGAAGATTTCTCTGACAGATGTGGATGATGTATTCGAGAATGAGCAACAACCGATTGTAGATGAATTTGAGAAAGAATTCTTGAGAGTCATGTCAATGGTTCATGGAATAATTGAAAGGAATGAGATGAGAGTGGCCGAAAGGGATAAGAGAGATGCGATTGCTTTGGAGTGGCAGCAGGTAAGGAGGATACGGTAGATTATGAAAAATTAGCTAGATAAAAAATATTTTTGGAAAAGCAAAAAAAAGTTGAAAAAGTTAAGAAAAATCAGACTTGTAACGGGCCGGGCCGGGCCGGGCCGGGCCGGGCTTTTTCGCCAATTTCCAAGGCCCGGCCCGGCCCGGCCCGGCCCGGCCCGGCCCGGCGGGCCCGGTGTTCCACTGGGAGTTCAGAATCGAAATTTTTTGAATTTTTGACCGAAATTTTTTTTGTTGATTTCCGATCTTAAATTACGCGCGTTGGAGAAATTAAGGAATATCGTTAGAGAAAAAGTCATTTTGAACACTTTTTAGCCAAAAAAAGGTCGGAAAATTGGGTTGAAAAGGGGTCATTTTTTCTTCCGGGCCCTCCGGGCCGGGCCGGGTTTTGAGAATTTTGCCCAGGCCCGGGCCTTGGCGGGCCGGCCCGAAATTTTACAAGTCTGAGAAAAATCCCTTGTTCTACCATCTTTATTGAATCACGAAAGTATGGGGGGGTTACATTTTTCTAAATTAAGAAATTTTGGAATTCCGAAAACCCGAAACTACCGTAATCCGCCCAATTTCAGTCCAAACTATCTGAATCATGGATTTTTAGATTTAGCTCGCCGAGAGCTTTAAAATGAGTATAATCATGACTAGGTTCCGATGATTCTGAATTTTGAGGTTAGAGACCCTAGAGAAACCAGAGTGTCTGCGTCTCTAACCGCAAAATTCAAAATGAGCGGAACCATGGCTTGTGGGTACTTTTCTGAACGGGCAAAACTTCCTGAATTCAAAAATCGAGCTATTTTCCAGATTGGATGAAAACTGAAAGGATTACGGTATTTTTAAAACTTTTTATATTTTCGAAAATTTTCAATTTTTCCAAAAAAAAATTTTTTCGAAATTTTAAGATTTTTTAAATTTCCCAACAATAAAAACAGTCTGAGCTTTTTTCACATTTCTGATCACTCTATAAATCGAAAACCAGTTTTAAAATTTTTTTCTACAGGTAGCAATGGTCCTCGATCGTTTCCTTCTGGTCGTCTTCCTCATCGGAACCTCAATGTCCACATTTGTCATTCTAAATCAACGATCTCTTTTTGAGTCGACGGGATAAACAATAAACTCTTCTTTTCTTGATTTACATATATGAATGTTATGAGAATATCCAGAATTTGAAAAAAAAATAACATTATTTTTTACAAATGTGAGTTTAGGATTTTTTTTTGATACATAAGTGTTTCTCTCACATCACTTTAGAATCAGGTCAGGTTGCGCATGAATTAGGTCGATGATGTCTTCTTTATCAATTTGTTGATAATAACTACATTGTTTATTGACTATCTATCTACAAATTTTTGAAATACATTAAAATGGCGACTACACCATTATTGATTCTCCTTCTTGGAGGGTTCAATGCATCTGCAGGTTCGTTTTTTTTTAGAAATATACAATAACGTTCAAATTTATATAGAAAAATTATTTTTATAGTTGATTTTAATGGTTTTAGGCTATTTTCAGGGGTCCAGTGCTCGGATCTTGGGTTTCCGCTCGTTTTAGAAATTTTTGGAGGCTTAGAACAGACCTTAATACAGAATTTTCGATACACACAAATTTCGAAAATTGCTTCATTAACTTGTGATCAAACAAATTCCGGAAAACAGCTGAATTTCTCCCGCTTTCTGTACTAAAATGGCCGAAAATGGGGTGTCTCTTAGTACTCGTCGAATAAAAAGAGAATGTGTTATTTTTGAAAATTGTGTGAACATAAAGTTGTTTATTAAGGTCTGTTCTAAGTCTACAAGAATTTTCAAAACGATCGAAAACCCAAGATCCGAGTACCAGACCCCTGAAACTAGCCTAAAACCCCTAAAATCAACTGAAAAAACAATTTTTCTATACATTTTTGAACGCCTACTGTACCTTGTAATTAACTATAATAGAAACTCCTCCCGAGTCTCCACTAATCAAGAAAGAACTCACCACGATAGCGGAAACATGCCTGAGCCCCAAAGATTACGAATTGTTGACCGGAAACGCTCTGAAATACCTTCTGATAATACCATTCATCGGTCCTTTGATTAAACAAAGCGTTTCGGTCACTGGGCTTCAAGAACTACGATCTAAACTCAAGTTTTCTCCACCTCCACATTGGAAACGATATAACGAAACCCTACCGAGTTACCATGAACTGACATCTGCGACTTTAGAAGAGTATTATGATTTGAGGGAGCCACGAGACATAATGAGAAGTCTTGATCAAAGTATCTTTTTCGAGCATAATGTATACACTGCAATTGGATATTTGGACAAACGGGTTCCCTCTATTCGGAACATTTTCAAGGAGACATTTAAAGAAGCTTATCCGGAGGTGTTGGATAAGAAAGCAATTGATAAATTGATTGGAGTGTTCAGCAAGACGGTAGCGAAAATTGATAAAGCAACTACGACGATGCTTAGTAGATTTAAATGTGAAGATGAAGATTTTTTAATGTAAGAATTCTGAAAAAGTTATCTTGAAAATCAAAACACTGGAGAAGTCGAAGTATTTTTAAATATTTTAAATTAGCTTTGATAAATAACTTTTTTCATTTTCTATCATTAACAATACTGAAATAATATATTTATCTCGAAAAAAAACAATTTTGCTTGATCTTTTTTTTTAATAAAGAGGAATTCAAGGTTATTCCAGCTATTGATAAGAATATCAATCACAAAAACAAAAAAAATAATAAAAATTAGACCTCCTATTATAGAAATAAAATGAGATCAATTTTTTGCGAGCCACTTTGGTAGATCAAATATGAAAATAATTATTCTTGAAAATTCTCATAATTTTTTCGTTGGAGAAAACAATTGGGGTTTAAGGTGAGTCAAAAAACAAAAAAAATGATTTTATTTTTAAAAAAAAATTATTTAGGCGAATGCCGGACAGGTTCAATGTATGGAACTTATTGATGGGGTTCCTTCTCCTCGCCCAGGACACGGAGAATATCCAGAGACCAGGAACGACATTCTGGATGATGGCCAATAGGCCCCTCGGCATTCACTGGGACGATCGGAATGCTGCGCCTCCTCATTCCACAACCGGCATCATCTGATTTCAATATGTGGAATCTCGCAATCGGATTCCTTTCTCTGCTATTCGCCACGGTGTCGGAATCCGTAAGTGTCTTTCTTTTGAAAATCGGAAGCTATTTTTCATTTCAGTGTACGGTTCCGCGTACATAGGACGTGGCTACGGAGTCAGAACTGGAGCAGTGGTTTTGTTGGCTTCATTCACCATGTCGCCCCTTTTGACCCACTACTACCACATCGTTTCGGACGTCTGGATGCTGAGGATTGGCAGAGGGAATCTTGTTGCATCATCACGATCCTTCAATTCTTTCTCAACGTGCTCGCCGTGAAAAAACCGATTTTCTTCACAAATTTCGTCGCTCGAGTGATACGTCTGGTCAACAGGCTAGGTGGATCGTCGAGAAGTTTCAACTTGAAGCAGAGTACTCCAACTTTTGATCTACGCATGAATAAACAAAATAAATAATTTAAATTCAAATGTAAATTAATATACATTCACCCTTGACGGGTCTATTCTAAAAGAGCAGATGTTCTCTCGATGGTTATCCCCTTTCTCCACACATCGATCTAAAAGACCATTCTTAAAAATGGTTGTCTCCGGGTACATCGCTCTTCCACTAGGCTGTTATATCTTTTTGTCAATCTCACTGTTCACATTTCCAAATCCATCGGTTCAATCGGGTTTGACAGCAAAAGACATCATAGTTCCCGAGAAAATATTCGCGGGTATCGCCCCTTTTCTACCGCTCGTAATATCCATCAGAAAGTCGTCTGAATTAATACCCACAGTGCTATTCGGATTGATTCAATGTGTTTTTCTAACCAATGTATTTAATATTCTTGCTCATTTTTATTCGGACATAACAATTTCAATGAAAAAACGTTTTTTCAAGATTGTTTCATTTTTTTGGCATCGATTATTGAATAAATAAAAATAAAATTAATTTTTTATTCCTAGTCTCACATTTATAGAAAAAATTGAGAAACAAAAATTGAAAAAAATTATGATCAAAAAATTGTAGATCAAAAAAATATTTTTGAAAAAATCGATTTAAACTGAACTGATTATTCCCTCCCCGACAACGATGAAGGTGGAGACTGCTATTCTTGGCATCCTCAAGTGGATTCTGGCCTCGCCCTCGGAATTCAACGTCTTCCACCTGCTCATAGGGTTCCTTTCCCTACTCTCCGCCCAGAGTTTGGAAAATGAGCAGCGAGGCGTCGTTCTTCGAGATGCTGGATCTTTCGTCGCCGTCGGCCAAGTACGCGGTGAACGGCTTGATCCCGCTGTGCATTCCGTATCTGAGCAATATGGTCACCAATCCATTTTGCGCTATCTACGGATTGAGAGGCCTGCACAGCTACGGTTCTGGACTAGGGATATGTAAGTTTCATCGTTCCCATTTCGAGAATAATCTCTTCTTTTGCAGTGTTCGCTTCCACATACATCGGCCGAGGCTTTGGATTCAGGACGAGCGCATTCGCATTCATTATGGCCTTTTATTTGTCGCCATTAGTCACATATAAATATTATTTCCCATCCGACAAGGTTAGTTTCCTCTCTTTCCTTTCAAAATTCATTCTTTCTTTGCAGTTTGGATTCAAGATTAGCACGATCAATCTGAAACTCGAATTCTGTCAAGTGCCGGACAACAAACCCTACCTGTCTCCGTTGGAACCCAACATCACCAAAGTGGATCACCGGAGGTTCCGATGTTCGATCGCGACGCGGCACAAGAAACCCAGGACCATTTCAAAGACTCATACATGTTTGCCATTCGTGTACCGGGAAAAATTTTCAAAAACACCACCTGGGTTTTCCGAAAATTTTTCAAAATAACCACCTAGAATTTCAAAAATCGAAAGAAAAAAATAAGCAAAAATTTTCATTAAATGTGTTCCTCGAACTGCTCTCTTCTATCACGACCAGATTACTCTACCGGAGCGCTGCCACTGCGCCATAGCCGCGCGGGAACGCGCGGTTAAATGAAGGGTACAAGAAATTGAGGGTCCGTTGCAAGCTGGCGGAACCGCGGCGGCGGCGGTCGGCGTGTGATAGAAAAAAACAGCGGAACGCGATGAGCATAACTCAGCTCCTAGTGAATCGATTTTTCTAAAAATTGGTAGAAACGTTCTTTAGAGCCATATAATAAAGTCTATTGAATATCAGCTCTTAAAACGCCATGCTCTTCTCACAATTGAAGACCGTGTACCTGCGAGATTTTTCAGTGCAAAATCGGAGCGTGTACCCCGAAACTACACGATTGCTCGTGCTCGGCGAATACTTAACGATATGTTCCAAAATTTTTTGTGGGAACTACTAATGAAAAAATATTAAGATTCCCCAATTTTTGCGGGATTTGGTTCACTCCTTCCCTTCGAAATAAGTTTGCTCATTTTTCTCTAGCTATTGAGGTACACGGTTGCTCTGCCGGCTCGTAAAAGACATTTTTGCCCAGTATTCTTCGATAATAAGATGAGTTACAACCTCATTTAGCCTTTTAAAACAAAAAATTTGAAGATCATCTGTTTATTTTGCAAAAATTTTCCAAATTTTCGGCGAGATACATTCAACGCTCTTTCTACAGTAGAAACCAAAGTTCTGATTCTCTGGACAGTGGATCCATCGACGGAAATCAGAATTTGAGCTGTTTTTCTTGAGTTTGTGAATTTTATTCATTCATTTTCAAGTTGAAAATTTCTCGAAAATCAGATAAGTCATTTTTCAAAAACTTTTTTCACCACCTAGTTTTCCCAATCTCAAAAACACACCCTGTACCTACACGATCGCGAACATATATGCAAAGACTTCGAAATTCTCAATCTTGGACATTCAACATTTTCTAATAAAAACTTTGTTTTTCTAATAATGTTTGAAAATAAATTATTGGATTTTCAATGATTTGAAGCCAACATACCTAGAAAAAAAAGCAAAAATTGGAGAAAAATAGGAAAAAAAATGGAAAATGCAAATGCGCTCTATGGGAACCCGCTCAGACTGGATAAAATAGATCAAAATATTTTTTTTCGCTTTTTTGAAATTAAATTCCCACTTTTTGAGAATCAAATCAACTTTTTAAGCTTGCTTAACAAAACGCTTTTTCCCCATTTTCGAAATCCATGCTCGATTCAGTGAAAATGAGACCGTCATCCAAACCGAATGGTAGATTAACACATGGAATAATCTACACAATCGGTTCGACTGACAAAAACTGAAGATCAACCGGTTGATTAGTGTTTGAGAACACTGGAGTTGCCATTTCATTTCTACATAACATAAAAACTGAAAGAAAGGTAGATGTTCATTGGGATAAGTACCCGGAGATAATTATTCTGGAAAATGGTATACAGGTCGTGGGGAAGAGGAGATCTGGTTGACAGAACACATCTGACTTTCGGTTTGACGCACCCTTGAGTGTCGACAGTATCGATCAATTTCAAAATGGTTTTCTCTGGATACTTTGCCCTCCCAATGACATTTTTCCTAGTTGTTTTAAGCCGCCCGCTCACTTCATTAAATTCAATGTCTCCAAGAATATCAGAACCGGATAAGATTCAAGATGCCTTACCAGCCGTGTTAACTGTTTATATCGCCCACATTCTAGCGTTCACTGTCCCTCGAGCAACACCTAACGCAGTTCTAACGATGTTATTCGGAATGATCCAAAGTGTTTTTCTTTGTAACGTATTTAATATTCTATATGTGAACTTTGATTGGATCGACGGAATTTTTTATTCGAAAATCCTTTCTTGGATGATTTTTGTATATGGTGTACTTATGCAGTACTCTCCCACCGTCCTGACCCCCAAACGTCCTCTCAAAATACACTGGATGTCTATTATATTCATCAATTTATTTTTTCTGACAACTGGATACTTCATGTATCCTTATTTTGTAAGTGTTTTGGATTACTATATGATTATAGCAATCATCAAAACCCAAATAACACGATTAATCACTTCGTTTCCAGAGCAATTACCATCTGATCGCCCACATCTATGCCTGGTATCTGAGTATCGAAGCATCTGTTATATACTACACTGAAGAATTTCGACTCTACTATGCATGGATCGACAGAGCTGTTTTCAATGGAAAGTTTACTGTATTTGTTCACCGGAATGTAACGCCTCCTTCTGAAAACACGGAGACGAGTTCGGAGGCTTCTGGAAAAGAAGAAGAATCGCCTAAAAAAAAGACACATCACAAAAGAGATAAAAAATCGAAGAAGCAAAGATAACTGTTGCATTGTATCATTTACTTTTTTCCCTTTAATAAAATTTTAATCATTGCTATCCTACAGTACTTCTGGGCGTAAAAATTATCGGTCGGAGAGAATGAAAGATCTTTAAAATATAATGAGAATTCAACTATTACTTCTCGATTCATTTTCCATCTATCAGAGATACACTTACACCGGGATCAATTCAGTGAGAATGAGACCGTCATCCAAACCAAACGGTAGATTAACACATGGAATAATCTACACAATCGGTTCGATTGACAGTAACAAGAACTGAAGATCCACCGGTTGATTAGTGTTTGAGAAAACTCGAGTCGCCATGTCCAGTGGGAATATATTCTGAAAATGAAAAATAAAAAAGTTGAAATTATTTTTGAAAATTTTGTAAAAATTCGCGGGTTTACTTTCATTTTGAGTCACTATCGGAGAAACCAATGACTTCGAGTTCAGTTTCATTTCTACATAACATTAGAAACTGAAAGAAAGGTAGATGCTCATTGGGATAAGTACCCAGATATCGCCATTCTGGAAAATGGTACACTGAATAGATACAGGTGGTGGAGGAAAAGGGGGGATATGACTGACAGTACACATCTGACTCTCGGTTTGACGCACCCTCGAGTGTCGACAGTATCGATCTATTTCAAAATGGTTTTCTCTGGATACTTTGCCCTCCCAATGACATTCCTCTTCTTTGTTCATCGTTATCCACTCACTTTGTTAAATTCAATGTCTCCAAAAATATTAGAACCAGAAAGAAATCAAGAAGTCTTACCAGTCGTGCTGGCCGTTTTTATCGCCTACATTTTAGTGTTTACTGTCTCTCAAGCAACACCTAACGCAGTTCTAACGGTGTTATTCGGAATGATCCAAAGTGTTTTTCTTTGTAACGTATTTAATATTCTATATGTGAACTTTGATTGGATCGACGGAATGTTCTATTCGAAAATCACTTATTGCATGATTTTTGTATATGGTGCACTTATGCAGTGTTCTTTCACTCTCCTTATTCCGCAGTTCCCTTTGAAAATAAACTGGATGTCTATTATATTCATCAATTTATTTTTTCTGACAACTGGATACATAATGTATCCATACTTTGTAAGTTTTGGGTTACTGTATGATTATAGCAACCATTAAAACCCGAAAATGGCGGTAATCACTTCGTTTTCAGAGCAATTACCATCTGATTGCCCACATCTATGCCTGGTATCTGAGTATTGAAGCATCTGTTATATATAACACAGAAGAATTCCGACTCTACTGGGGACGAGTTGACATGGACAGTGCTGCTTTCAATAGAAATTTCACCGTATTTGTTCACCGGAAAGGGATACCTCCGGAAAATGAAAAGAGGAACTCGAAGACTTCTGGAACAGAAGAATAATCCTCCGGAAAGAAGACACACCACAAAAGAAATGAGAAATCGAAGAAGCGAAGATAATTGTTATATTTCATAATTTGTTTTTTGTCTCTAATAAAATTATACTCATTGTTATCCTACAGTAGTCCTCACATATTAGAAGGTACACATCAGAGAAACCAGAGGTTCTGCGGTATCTACCGCGAAAAACTGTTATTACTTGGAACTAGCTATTGCGGTTACCTCTCCTCCTATCCGAATCCATCAGATAGACACAGTTTGAAGGTGCCAGATATCTTATTCCTCGAAAAGATATGCCCTCATTCACTCGTTTTTGCTTTGAAACGACAATTATCTTCTTGTTGGCATTTCTACGTAATGTGTTCAATATTCTAAATAGGAACTTTGAAATAGATCTATGGATTATACAACTAGAGGCTCATGTATTCCATATAGAAGTTCAACATCAAACATTTTCAGAGATATTATCACGTAGTCGGACATATCTACGCCTGGTATCTGAGCATCGATGCTTCTATTATATACTACACAAAAGAGTTTCGATTGTACTTTAGAATTGCACAACAGTTCCACAGAGAGTTCAATAGAGTATTCAAGGCACGAAGGGGAAAAGCCGTTCAGATTAAAAATTGAAATTCGAATATTGCCGGGATGCGTTTCTTTTCGAGCGCGTCGATAGATCAAAAGAAAAGTCTTCGCTTGAAATTTCGTTTGCTAATTGAATTCAACATTTTCTATTTGCAATGGTTGTTTCCTGGGAGAGCACGAAGAGAGCCTATAAGTGGCTCCAGCCGAATCCACAGGATTTCAATGCCTGGCATCTTTTGATTGGCTTTCTCTCTCTCTTGCTGGCCCAGGATCTCGAGAACGATCAGCGGAGGAAGTTCTCGTTGGCATCGATGTGGCACGATAGCTCACCATCCACGGTCAGCGCGATGATCGGAATGCTCCCCCTCCTCATCCCCGCCCTATCCGGATTAGTCACCATTCCGCTCTTCATCAATTGCTACTTTGTTTCGGGATTGTTGAAGGCGAACAGCTATGGTTCCGCCCTGGGAATCCGTGAGTTTTTTTTCCCTCATTATAGTTTTTATTATTCTTATTCCAGTCTACGCAAGCACCTACATCGGTAGAGGATACGGGATGAGGACGGGTGCATCGGTTCTGTTCGTCTCGTTTGCCGCATCCCCCCTGCTGACGAGAACATTCCTGCTCTTCCCCGCTTCGTTCATCGAATTTGTTGGCCCCTGGAACTTGCTGTTCAAGTTCACCATTATCACTGGAATTCAGCTTCTTTTGAATTATCTCGCAGTATCGAAGCCTATTCTTCTCATCGATGTGGTCTCTCGTTGCCTCCGCCTCTTCAATCGCTTGACAGGCGTGCGCACGGAGAGCTATCGAGACGGGAGGCTGATTGGATGGCTTGTAACCACATTTGAGCTCGAGCCGGATTTCTTCCATCTCATTGTCACGTGGAACCTTTGCGACAACGTCATCCATCGGCGAAACTCCCAGCGAACCATCCACGTTCTCGGAGAGAACTCTCTCCGCCTTGGTCTCGCCACGATCGCCTCTGTTATCGCAGAGATTCTGGGAAGGGGGACGGAGGTGGTGGAATGTCGAATCGAGAGTCTCGTCGTCGAACTGACACAAAACGGGCGAAATGTCATCGCAAACGGATCCCCGGAGTACCAGATCTTTCAGAAAGTGAAGGAATACGAGAACAAGAGCTCTCGATTCAACGATGACATGGCCCAAGTGATTCATGAACAATGCAACGACAACAAGGCTCTGGAGCGATGCTTGAATATGGGATGGGTTGATGCCCAGATGAAGACCCGGAAGCGCCCATGTTATTATATGCCGAAAAATGCGCCAGAGGAGGACACGGTACAGATGCTCTTGAAGAAATTGGAGAGTGGAGTGGACGTCACTTATGAAGAAATTGAGCCCTACAAGGAGAGAGGATACTTCACAATGGAGTAAGTTGACCAACGGGTCCGACAGTTCAAAAACTTTCGTTTGCAGGATCAAGGCCACCGGAATTTTCGCTGCCCGAAACCAGATCCCCAGAGAGACTAACGACTTTGAGCTCATCGCTCGTCGCTGAACTCACTCTCTCTCTCTCTCTCCTTGGCTCAACTTCCTTCTTCTCTCCTCTTTCCATCCCTTCTCCATTCATCTGCCACTCCTTCCTCCTTCTATTCTTTTTTAAAAAATAAAAAAACGCACCATTTCATTGGTGACGTTGGATCTGTAGCCATCCGTTCCTTCTTCTCTTCCTCTCGATCCTCCTCATCGCTGCGCCGCTGAAAAATAACTCTTTGCGAGCGAAAACAGTGTTTACGGAACAATAATCATAGAAAAAATTACCTGGGATTTCGTTTCTCCATTACCGGTACGGAATATCAGTGTAGAAAATAGGGGGAAAGGGGGAAAAATGACAAAATTCTGGGGGAAAACAACAAAAATGCGCGGCGAGAACATTAAATTTAATTTTTCGCGCGGCTTTTATCGGGAGATGCAAGTGCGCTCCATTGAGAATGCAAGTCTAGAATTCCGTCCGTCGGCCCTTGTCTCGCTTTCCACTCGAAATTCCAAACTGCAAAGCCAAAATTATTTAAAACTTGCATTTTTAGACTCACTCACTTCAAAAAACGAATTAAATTTGTCGGCTTTCGATTTCCTCTTCCATCTTCTCACTTTCCACTCCTAACTTCATCTTCCTCCTCGAAACTTCACTATTTTCTGTTTCTCTAATCGAAATTCTCTTTTTTCCCGCTATTTTTCATCTCAAATCATTAAATTTTCATTTTCCCGCCTTTTTTCTCTTCTAATTTTCTATTTTTCCCGCGAAAATCCTCTTTTCCGCTTGAGAATCCTTGAAAATCCAGAAAATCCGAAAAAATCCGATTTCAAATTGCCGCCGCCGTGGGTCTCGCCACGAACCGAGTTCATGCCGCCTGAAAAGAGCGTGCGCCTTTAAACTCAAAAAGCGATCAACCCCGGCGGCGGCGGCGGCAAACACCACTCGTTTTTCTTCGTTTTTTCGCGATTTTTCTTGATTTTCTCGTTGATTTACGTGATTTCCTCATATTTTAGCGTATGTCCCGTCGAAATTCGCCAGATTAATGTGAAAAAAATTGCAGAAAATGGCCCTTCCAGCAAAGAACCTCGTCCAAGTCGCCGCCAACTCGGGACTTCGCGCCGTCGCCGTCCGCCACTCCAGCCAGGCACCAAAGGTGTGGATTTGATAAGAAAAATTAGTTTTGATCCAAGGAAAAATTGAAAAAAGCAGAAATTTCTATATTTTCTCGTTAAAATCGGTTTTTTTCGGGTTTTAAAGCGATATACTTAAAAAATATCCTTTAATTTTCATTTCAGGTCGCCCTTCTCGGAGCCGCCGGTGGAATCGGACAGCCATTGGGTCTCCTTCTCAAACAGGACCCCCTCGTCGCCCATCTCGCCCTCTACGATGTCGTCAACACCCCGGGAGTCGCCGCCGATCTCTCGCACATCGATTCCAACGCCAAAGTCACCGCTCACACCGGACCAAAGGAGCTCTACGCAGCCGTCGAGAATGCCGACGTCATCGTCATCCCAGCCGGAGTGCCACGCAAACCAGGAATGACCCGTGACGATTTGTTCAACACCAACGCCGGAATCGTCCGCGATTTGGCCGCCGTCATCGCCAAGGCCTCTCCAAAGGCCCTGATTGCCATCATCACCAACCCAGTCAACTCCACTGTCCCAATCGCTTCGGAGGTTCTCAAGAAGGCCGGAGTCTACGATCCAAAGCGTGTCTTTGGAGTCACCACCCTCGATGTCGTCAGATCTCAAGCTTTCGTTGCTGAGCTCAAGGTAATGATCGTTCTCCGGGAGTTCTTTGAGCTCTTTTAAGTAAACAAAGATAAGAAATGCTTTCAGGGACACGACGCTTCCAAGACCGTCGTTCCAGTCGTCGGAGGACACGCCGGAATTACCATCATCCCACTCCTCTCCCAAACGAAGCCATCCACCAAATTCTCTGACGATGAGATCGCCAAGTTGACCCCCAGAATTCAGGACGCAGGAACTGAAGTCGTCAACGCCAAGGCTGGAGCCGGATCTGCCACCCTCTCGATGGCCTTGGCCGGAGCTCGCTTCGCCAACGCCCTCGTCCGCGGAATCAAGGGAGAGAAGAACGTGCAGTGCGCCTACGTGGCTTCCGATGCCGTCAAGGGAGTCGAGTACTTCTCGACGCCAGTCGAATTGGGACCAAACGGAGTCGAGAAGATTCTTGGAGTCGGAAAGGTGTCCGCCTACGAGCAGAAGCTGATCGACGCCTCCGTCGCCGAACTCAACAAGAACATCGCCAAGGGAGTCGCGTTCGTCAAGGGAAACTAATTTTCTAGTCGATTTTCTTTTCTCTGAAATTTTGGGTGTGGAACGCCGAAAGACAACAATTGTATTGAGTTCTGAATTGTTTGCTCACCCGTTTTTCCTCCCTCTCAACCCCCTCTCTATTGTTTACATTTTACCTTCTTTCCCTCTTGGTTTCATATTTTCTCCCTTCTTCTCTAAATCCCCTCCTCTATTCCTCTACTCCCGGTATTTCTCGGTTCTTCTACAGCTCGATTTCTAATTAGGACAAATGGCATCAGAATAAATTTATGTGTATAGTTCCGCCCGTTTTTTTCGAATTTTCTTTTGTAAAAAAATGCACCAAAATCGAATCTGTTGTTCAGTATTCGAATATTTTCTCTCTATTCTATTAAAAACTGAAAATCCAGGGTCTTCCAGGAGGAGCCGCCCAGCTCTCTCTCTCTCTCTCTCTCGGCGCCACGTGAGACGGCACTGAACACGTGGAATTGGGGAAGAGACGCAGGCGGTTGAAGAGAGAGGCAATTGCCTCCTCCTCCTCCTTCTCTTCTTCCCCTCCTCCTCTCATTTCTTCTTCCCCTTTTTTCACGATGATTTTTATTTTTCTCCCCCCTCCCTCCCCTTTCGGTTTTTGTGTTGTTCTCAATGCCCCCTCTTCCTGAAATTGCGAAATTTGACGAAACTATTCGAAAAAATTAATTTTCGGAGGGAAAAGCCTGGGAAATGGGCTTTTTTGAAGAAAATAGGGGTTTAAAAGTGGTTTTTTAGTGAAAAATAATTGGAAAACTGTGATTTTTGACAAAAAATAGCTTATTCAGCGAAGAAAAAACGAAAAATTGTGACCCGGAAAGTCATAATTTGTCACAGAGTGACGCGCATTTTTGATGATAACAAACCGCGCTCCATTGATAATTTCACGTAAAACCCCCGGGGTTACACTCCAAAATGGCGTTTTTCGACTCGGAAAAGCTGAAATTAAGAGAAAAATAACTGAAATTTGATTTTTCTGAGCAAAAAAGAACTTTTTCGGAGGTTTTTAATACCCATAAACGAGTGAATAAAAGGGGGAAATGTGCAATGAGACGAAAAGAAGTGACCGCGAATTAATGAAGGTCTCTATCCAATAAAAGAGAGAGAGAGAGCAGATGGTCTCTCTCTCTCTCTCTCTCATTCACATAACGACCGGAGAGAAAGGAGACAGATGTCCCCTCTTTCATTGTCCCCCTTCTGACCAGCCGGTCGGACTATTCTACCGCACACCCAAAACACTGCTTTTGGATTAGAATCCCTTTTTTTGGCAAAAAAAATGGGATTTCATTGAGAAACGACTGAAAAATCGGGTTTTCAGAGGTAAAATAGAGCTTTTTACAAGGAAAATGATAGAAAATTATGCGGATTTTAGTCTATTAATTTTTCTGCACTGATTAGAAGTGTCGCTTTTAAAAAAATCAAAAGTTTTGCCAGAAAAACGGATTTAACTGGAAAACCCGGATTTTTATGGCTAAATGATCAATTTTCGATTGAAAAAGTGATTTTTAACCGAAAAACTTGCATTTTTCAGCTGAAAATAGGTTTCTGAAGCTCTAAAACAAGCTGTACACCCGGAATCAGTCGGAAAAGTCACTAAAAATTCGTATTATTTTGCCTTGATTTTTTAAAAAGGTGTGGAAACTTGAATAAGAATAGTCGCTTTTTGGAAATTTTTTCTCTGAATTTTAGTTCCGTTTTTTTTGGAAAAAGAAGATGTCTCTAGCTTTATTTGGAGTCCTTTTTTGAGATTTTAGGCTCAGAGAAGCTGGAAATTCCGTTTAGCATCTCGGAGCATAATAATCTAGGTTAGTTCTTTTTAGCTCGGATTAAAGTGATCATTTCGGTTCCAAAGCTTCTGAATTCTCAGAAACCGACCTCTCCGTTCTTAAAACTTTCATTTTGAAAGGAACAGGTGAAAATAGCCGGAGTTCAAAGCTTCATCCCCCTTCCCTTCTGAAAAAAGCCTAATCCGTGACATTTCCGGTGGTGATATGCCTAATCTCTCTTCACTTGTTTACGACTATCTTCTTATTCGTAGTTGGTACCAGTCAGTGGTGATTAGAGAGCCACGCGAAAAACAAGATAAAGGTCTCTGGAGAAGGCGAATTCTATTATTCGTTATCAGTTGCTTGGTCAACAACAAGAATTGTTGACCTGAAAATGGAGTTTTGGTGGGAGAAAACTTGGTTTTTGAGCCAAAAAAGTGGAGTTTTCATTAGAAAATCCGGGATTTTTGGCTTTTCTGAAGCTTCCAAAGATGCTTTTCCTTTTTTCCGAATCGAGATGCGATCCTGAACTCTGTGATGATTCATAAACACGTTTACCCGGTTTTGTATATGTTTATTGGAAAGAGAGAGAGAGAGAGAGAGAGAGAGAGAGAGAGAGAGAGAAGGACGAATAACAAATAAACAAAACTAGATGACTACTAGAGTATGCAAATTCGCTCTATTGAAAGAGAGAGGCCCTTATCACATACAGTACTTATCACTTCAACATGTTTGATCTACTGCTACTATTACCTCTCTCTCTCTCTCTCTCTCTCTCTCTCTCTCTCTCTCTTTCTCTCTTTCCATTCCACAGAATCATTGTTTCTCTAAATCTCTTCGATTCGATCATCACTCTTCGCTCCTTGACGCACACACACACATATTGGCTGGCTGCCTGGCTGGCGGTCGGAGGTTTTTTCCAATTTGTTCTCTCTCTCTCTCTACGCCCGTTGGCCTAAAATTTGAGTTTTAAGACTTTTAAGGCCATTTTTAAGGTCCAAAGCCGAGGTTTTTGACCTGGATTCGGTCTTTTAGGCTAGAAAATAGCTTTTTCTGGAGGAAAAGCTTCTTCTGGATTAGATTTGAGTCTCTAAATCGCGTTCTCCTAGACAGAAAGGTCTTCAGACTACTGTAACCAGTCACCTGCTCCCCCTGAAAGTGCAAGAAAAGGTCAAATGACTCCTGCGTCTCTATCATTTCGCCCCGGGTCCTCTCCATCATCAATCCGTCTGTCTCTCTCTTTTGAAAGTTCACACCATTCATTTTGTCTTCTCCTCCATTCTCCATTCGAAAGAGAGCACATTTTGTGTCTTTTGGATACGGATTTTGTATCCAATTGGAGAGCCTCTGGCTCATTTGACACCCTTTTTCGTTAGAAAGAGCTTACTTTTAATGAGAAGCTGAGAGAGAGAGAGAGAGAAGAAGGGACCATTAAGAGCCTCCTCCTCCTTTTGTCTTCCTATTCCGCCCAAATGCGTCTTTTTCCGTCTTCAAATGACTTTTTTCTGTCTCTCTCCGTTTTCTAAGTTGGGAGGTCTTCTCGCAATATAATTTGCATAATGGGAAAGTAGTTGGATTACGGTTTAAAAATGAAGAAGAAATCAGAAGATTAGAGATCAAATGATCGAATAATTGGGTTACGGTAGACAGATCGGTAGACAGACTTCAAAATCGTCGGAAACCCAGCTTTTCTTTGCTTTTTTCTGATTTTTGGATGCTCCAGACGCTCCAGACGGTCTAAACGCCCCAACATCTAGAATTCTGAATGCTCCAGTGTATTTTAAAAGCCTAAACTGACCACCACTGCCCCCTAGAACCGGTTCATAATCTCCTCCCTTCATTTCAATGTCCACCTTCTCACGCAACACTGACGAAGGAGAATAGAAGGGAGGGAGAGAACGGACGAAGGGAACTTTTGTTTGGTTTTGAAGGTCACTTCTTTTTTTCTGAAGAGAGAAAGACACCTGGAGACGTTTTTCTCCTTCTTTTTCGACATAAACAAGATGTTTTTCGGGGTTCTGTAGCTGAAAGAGCAGGGGCGAAAGGCGGAACCCGTGAGGTGTCTGCTGCTTGGATATGGTATATTAAGAGAGAGCGTTTGCCGGGTTTCGCCCCTTTTTTTACTAAAAAAATCGAAAGAGAAAGTCTCCGCCCACTTTTTCTGCTTTTCAGAAAGCATTAGGAGCCTATTTGTTCATTAATCTTATCCCCGCCCACTTCTGTAGTTCGCTTTGAAAAATGATCAAGCTCCTCCCACTTTTTAGTCCAAAAAGATGGTGTTTTGAAATTTCTTCTGAATCACAGCTAAATAATCATATCTATAATTAGTATCCTCCCCCTAATTATCAATTCATCGTATTTAGTTAGCGATGATGTGTCTTTGATAATAGAATGATAAACGAATGTCATCATCTTCTTCTTTTGTCTTTATTCCTTCCCCTTGTTGTCTTTATTCGTTTTGCGTTTTTCGGATGAGCAATAAAATTTCGAAATCGTTATGCAACGTCGACTAACTGTAAGCGGGAAAAGTGAGATTTTGGCACTCTGAATTTTGAGATCTACAATTGCACTAGGTAAAGAAAAAGAAAAGTGACAGTTATTTCAGTATTAACTGATTGATTGATTACTTGACCCTCCTCTCTTCTTCATCTGTTTCAGTTAGTTTCGCGCCTTCTTCATTCCCTTTTTTGCCCGTCTACAGAGAGAGAATGGCCTTTAGATTCATATCATTTTAAAATGAGAAAAGGCAAAAATTAGTTGAATCAGGCGGTTTTAGAGAGGTGGGAGGCGGGATGAGAGATTAGATCAGGCAGTTCGAGACAATAGGTAATTTAACCTCATTTTGAAGATGGGATTTGAAGGGTTTTTTTTAAAAACGGTTTTCATTATTTTTAAAATAGGATTTTCTAAATGAGAAGCGGTTTTTTATTGTTAAAACTGTTCGATTTTCTGAGTTTTTCGATATTTTCGGTGAGAATTTTGATTTTCACAGTTGAAGTTTGCCGTTTTCGGCTGAATTTCAATTTAAAACTCTGTAAAACGTTTATGTAAAACATGCAGATTTTCGAATGGATTTGGAACAGTTTTCCACGTGGAAATATACTTTTTTGAATGTCATCTTGAAATATATAAATTGAAATGTTCAAAATGTTATGGAAAATCCCTTTTCTAGAAAAAACGTTCGCTAAAAGCTAATTTTCAATTTTTGCAGTGTTTCTCAAGTAAAATAAATTTCTTTCTCTCATTTTGAAAGTGAGAACCCTTGAAAATAGCTGAAAATCGATAAAAAATTCACTTATTCCCGTTTAAAAATAGTTTTTACAAGGCTGCTTTGGAATTTGTAACGCAAACGTTTCTTGAACCTTTTTTTTAGTTTTTTCCCACCTTCTAGAATTTATTTTCTTTTTAATCGCTGCCTGGAACCTTTAAAATTGCAAAAAAACTTTCTTCCCAAAAAAATCCCCTTCTAAAGTTCAATTTTCATTTTTTTAATGCCGAAATTCGGTCATTTTGTCATATAAAAATCATAAAAAAGCAATAAAACCATAGTTTCCCTATTGTTTTCCGGAAACTTCTGTCTTTCTCTTTTTCTCTGATCTCTCTTCTGTCATTTTGATCTACCTTTTCTCTTTTTCCCCTCGAAAAAAATCGTTTTTTCTTTTTTTTTCTCTTTTTTTTTTCATTTTTTCCCCCGTCTTTCCCAATTAAATTCATCTTTTCTTGCAGAATACCGTCGATTCTCGTTTTCCCCATTCAAAAAGAGAAGAATCTCTTCTTCTTCTTTTTCTAAAAAGCCCCGACGGATCCATCTGAAAAAGAGGATAATCGAATAATAATAAGGATAGAATGGACGACATTCTTACGGCGGCACTCACCGAAGCGGGTCTCGAAGAGTTTTTGTTCGATCCATCGACAACAGAGCCAACCAGTTCTGATAGGTGAATTTTTATGCGAAAAAACGCTATTTTAGCTGGAAAAAAGCTATTTTTCAGCTAGAAAAAGCCATTTTTAGCGAAAAAAGCACGAAAAAACTAGCAAGAACCAAATTTTTCTTACCAAAAAAGCTATTTTTAGTGTTCCTGACGAAGCGGCGAGTAGTACGAGTCAACCATCATCATCGACGACGACACAATCATCTCAAAACCCCCAATTCTACGATGAGACATCGAACGACAGTCATTCCTCATCGGCCTACTACAGTACTCCCCTCCAAACACCCTTCGTATCAACAGAAGACGGTGGAGCGCCGACCTCATTCTTCGGAATGGACGAGGTGGATGGGGGATGCACTATTTCTCAGGCTCCACCCAGAAGAGAGGAGGAGACAATGTACTATCCATCGATTCAGGTGATCCCGAGGAAACAGGCGTCGTTGGATGTGGAAGCGGCGAAGGAGGAGGATAAGGAGAGAGAGCCGATGTTCGTTCAGACAGCAAGATCCCTGGATTCTCCTTCCACATCCACTACAGTATCCCCACGAGTCGTATCTTCCTTGAGATCTCATACAGCATCTCCTGCATCGTCTGGATCTGAAGGAATGATAGTTCCACCGCCAAGGAAGAATCTCCCGGTTACCACTGGAGCTATAGTGAAGAGAACAGTTCAGACGAAGGATGGACTTCAGACGCAGTATCTGAAGGCGTTTGTAAATGAGAAAGGAGAGAAGATATATAGGTTGCTCAGCCCTGTCGCCGCGTCAGCAGTAGCCCGAGGGGCATTCGGAAGAGGTGGAGTAGTACAGAGAAGTTCCATGGTGAATAAGAATGGAGAACGTCTGATGGTTGTTCGAAATCACGTTGGACCCAATGGACAAATGGTTGTGAAGAGGATTATCCCGGGAGGATTGACTGCGGGGCCTCCTAGGATGGTTGTCCGAGGATCAGCCCCCGCCTACAGACGTCAGACAGTCGGAATGATTCGTCAACCTCCCAATTATCATCTTGTGGGTGGAAGAACCGGAGGATCCACGATGGTTCATCATCAGCCTCTTAATCGGGTCCGTGGAGCTCTTCCAGGGAGGATTATGAGAGGAGCGATGCGTCCGGCACCTCTTCATGCTTCTGCTTCCACTCCCTCTTTTCATTATATGGAGGAGAATCTGAATCCGGCGATGAAAGGGACGGGAGTCGTTCAGGCAAGGCATATGCAACCAGGATTCCAGGGAGCGCCAGCCAGGGTGCTTCTGAATAGGTAAGATCCCATAGAATCCTTGATCCTAATCCCCTTTATTCTAGATCATCCACCAATGGAGGCCCACTGACACGAATGGTTGGAGGATACGAGCAACAGCAGATGAACGGAAGGATCATGATCCCGACGGCCACCGGAAGGATTCAAGGATCCGGAATGGCATCCCCAAGACTTCAGGCCACCCCGGCACCACTGACGAAGTCGCAGAAGGCTAAGGATGAGATGAAGGCGGCGTATCAGATGGGAAGAGAGGAGGCGCTTCTGCAGAGGAGGAATGATTTGGAGGATGATGTAGGTTTCAGGGACCCCAGACAGCTACAGTAATCCCCCCTCTTCCAGGAAGAAAATCTGGGCTACGCTGAGACCTATTCCGAATACACGCCCGCAAAACTCCGCTCAGGAATGGCTCACCCGGATAGTGTCGTCGAATCAGCCTCCCTAAGCAGTGTCTCCCCGCCAGATGTCAAATATCAAATCTCGATTCCCGAATATCTGATCGACATGGGACACATCTCTGCTCTTCAATTGGAGGCTGTCATCTACGCGTGTCAGATGCACGAACGACGAATGCCTTCTGGAGAGAGATATGGATATTTGATTGGTGATGGAGCTGGTGTTGGAAAAGGAAGAACTGTCGCTTGCATCATTTTTGAGAATTATCTACAGGTAAGGGAAGGGATTTTGAAGGATTCTAGAGGATTCTAGAGGATTCTGGAGGTCTCTGGATGATTCTAGAGGATTCTGGAGGATTCTGGAGGTCTCTGGAGAATTCCAGAGGATTCTGGAGAATTCTGGAGGATTCTGGAGGTCTCTGGAGGTCTCTAGAGGTCTCTGGATGATCCTGGAAGATTCTAAAAAATTCTGGAAGATTCTGGAAGATTCTGGAAGATTCTGGAAGATTCTGGAAGATTCTGGAGGATTCTGGAGGATTCTGGAGGATTCTGGAGGATTCTGAAAATTTCTGGAGGTCTTTAGAGAATTCTAGAGGATTCTGGACGATTCTGTATGACTCTTCACCTATTTCCCATTTTCCAGGGAAGAAAGCGTGCCATCTGGCTATCAGTATCATCCGATCTGAAATTCGACGCCGAACGAGATCTCCGTGACTGTGGAGCCCCCAACATCCCGGTCTTCGCCCTGAACAAGATGAAATACGCGAAGATATCTGGAAAAGAGAACGGATCCATCAAGAAAGGAGTGATCTTTGCCACGTACACCTCCCTCATCGGAGAATGTCGTGGAGCAAAGTCCCGGAAGTACCGTAGTCGAATCAGTCAACTCATTCAATGGTTTGGACAGGATTACGATGGAGTCATAATTCTCGATGAATGTCATCGGGCGAAGAATCTTGTCCCAACTGCCGGTGCAAAGCCGACGAAGACTGGACGGATGGTTCTGGAACTTCAGAAGGCTCTTCCGAACGCTCGAGTCGTCTACGCCTCAGCCACCGGGGCCACTGAACCAAGGAATATGGCATACATGACACGCCTGGGTCTCTGGGGAGAACGACAAGCATTTCCGGAGTTCCATGACTTCATTTCGGCTGTCGAAAGACGAGGAGTCGGAGCGATGGAAATTGTGGCAATGGATATGAAACAGAGGGGACTCTATCTTGCCAGGCAGTTGTCTTTCCGAGGAGTGTCGTTTGCAGTGAAAGAAGTTCAGTTGTCGAGTGAATTTGTGAAGATGTATGATGCGGCTGTCAAGTTGTGGATGGAGGCGAGACGCCAGTTTCAGGTAAGGGTGCTGAAAATGAGGTTTTTGACCCGAAAAAGAGATTTTTGGCCTGAAAAGCGCCATTCTTTAGAATTTCTTAAAGCAAAAACTGGATTCTAAATTAAAAATGAGGCTTCTACAGTATCCCTACAGTACCCTTCTTCCAGACCGTCATCGAAACAATGGACGAAGAGGAGCGATCCACATGCAAAACGATCTGGGGTCAATTCTGGGCCTGCCATCAACGATTCTTCAAATATCTCTGCATTGCGGCAAAAGTGGACACTTGCGTTCAACTCTCCAGAGAAGCGATCAAAGCCAAAAAATGCGTCGTCATCGGACTCCAATCGACAGGAGAATCGGCGACCCTAGAGACACTTGAAGAGATGGGAGGAGAACTCAATGAATTCGTCTCCACAGCCAAAACAGTTCTCTATGGACTCATCGACAAGCATTTTCCCACTGATACATCTCTTTCTATGGGAGATCGGGATATTTTCAAGGATTTTGATGATTTTGAGAGGCCTGCGAAGAGAAGGAAGACACGGGAGACTCTGAGCTTCCTTGGAGATGTTGGATTCGACACGTGGACAGGGGTGACGACGGGAATGGGTGGAAGAGTTGGAGATGGTGTCACGAAGAACATTAACAGAGGAGGAGGATCCAAGAACGATGATAACTCGACGACTTCTGAATCCTCTTCAGATGACGGAGATACTGATTCGGAAGCTGGCGATGAAGCTATAGATCAAGCTGGATCCATGGCATCAGCTAGAGAGGAAGCAGAAGGCGGGAGGACTCTGGAGGATGGGGAAGAGGATGAATGGGTGAAGGCGTTGTTGGCGGAAGCTGAATCGTCTAGCGATGATTCGGATGAAGAGGGAACGAAAGAGGATACGTTGGAAGATGAGGATGATGAGGAGGGAGGAGGAACGCCCGATGGAAGGGAGCCGGAAGAGGAGTTTAATCCGTTCATGTGTGATTTCACTAATAATGGTGGGTTTTTTGGCCTAGAAAAGCCAGAAAAATCGGGCCAGAAGCTCCAGAATATCCAATTTTCCAGATCCATGGGCTCATAAGCAACAAATCGTCGAAGACACGCCACAAAAAGAGCGAAAAGCCAAAAAGAGGAAACGAGATGAAGAGGAAGCCGAAAGAATGCGTGAAAAGATCCGAAAACGAGAGGAACGACGAGAGAAGAAGCGACGGCGGGCTCTCCGGAAACAAGAACGAGAGAAACGTCGTCGAAACGAAGAACTTCAGGCTAGAGGATCTGCCACCGACTTTATCACCTCCTCGAGAATCTGTGGATCCACGTCAGCAGAGAAAGAGGATATCAATCCGATGCTCATCAAGACAGAGCTCCTTGCGGCGGTGGAGAGACTGGCACCGAGTCTTCCAGCGAATACTCTGGATCAGTTGATTGATGAGATGGGCGGTCCAGAATACGTGGCAGAGATGACTGGAAGACGTGGACATATGGTAACGACGGAGGCTGGAGATGTCATGTATCAGAGAAGAAATGCCAATGCGGAGGTCTCTCTTGAACTGATTAATATGGAGGAGAAGGAGAAATTTATGAGGGGAGAGAAGCTCATCGCTATCATCTCTGAAGCAGCTTCATCTGGAATCTCTTTACAATCGGATCGACGAGCTGTCAACAAAAGACGACGTGTCCATATCACTCTGGAACTCCCCTGGTCAGCTGACAAGGCTATCCAACAATTCGGAAGAACTCATCGATCGAATCAGGTCTCTGGACCGGAATACGTGTTCCTTATATCAGAATTGGCTGGAGAGAAGCGGTTCGCGTCGATTGTCGCGAAACGTCTTGAATCTCTTGGAGCACTGACTCATGGAGATCGAAGAGCCACTGAAACTCGTGATTTGTCTCAGTTTAATATGGATAACAAGTATGGAAGAGTCGCTCTGGATACTCTTCTGAAGACGGTCATCGGACAGGCTGGAGCTCCTTTAATAGAACCGCCAAAGGATTATACGGCTGGCGACTTTTTTGAGGGTAGGTGGTTTTAGAAGATTCTAGAGGATTCTAGAGGATTCTAGAGGATTCTATAGGATTCTAGAGGATTTTGGAGGAAGAAATGTCTCCTGGCTCCTACAGTAATCCCTTAATCATTCCAGACATGCGTCTCTACATGGAAGGCGTCGGACTCCTCGCCAAAAACAAAAACGGCCAATACACAATAGAAAAAGAGGCAGCCACAATACCAAAGTTCCTCAACCGCATCCTCGGCCTTCCTGTTCACGCCCAGAACTCTCTCTTCCACTATTTCTCGGAAATTGTCGCCGAACTGATCGCCCAATCGAAACACGATGGAACCTATGATTCAGGAATCATGGATCTCGGAACCGGAGATGATCAAGTCAGAAAACTGGAAACGAGGGTATTCACTGGAAGAGTGGATAACGGAAGTTTCCGTGTTGAAATGCACAAGATTGGGGTGGAGAGAGGTGTCAGTTGGGAGGAGGCGATGGAGCTATATAAGGAGCATAATACGGATGATGTGAGTTTTCTTTTGGATTTTAGGGAAGACAGAGTACTGTAGATCCTATAAAAAGCACTGTGACTACCTAAAGACCTCTAGGATTACTGTAATTAATTATTCTTCCAGGACGGCTTCTATCTCTGTCTTCCGGGTGGCGCAAACACTGCCAACACGAAGAAAGTCGCTGCTCTGGTATACGGTATCGGAAAGATCCGCCTCGACAACGGAGCTCGTCTCTATGCAATAACCCGCCCCTCGACCGGAAGATCACCGAAACTGATGACAATGACAGATCTGTGTAAACGATTCTCTAAGGTTACGGTAGACGAGGCGAAACCCGTCTGGACACAACAGTATGATTGTGAGTAAGATTACTGTAGGCTTTGGATCCTGGATCCTCTAGGATTACTGTAAAAGAAATCCATATCTTTCCAGCCGCCGCTAATGCTTGCCAACACAACTACATCTATGGAAAGTGTCGAACGGAATCAACTGGAACCTATTGTGAAGTCGGGCGACGTACCAGAACCTACTTTGTCCTCTCCGGATCCGTTCTCTCTGTCTGGCCGATTGTCGAAGAAACGCTGGCGGGAGCCGACCGGAAATCGTCGAGAATGCAAGTGATTCGAGTCAGGACTGAGCAAGATCAGAAGATTGTTGGTAAGTGGCTCTTTTTCCTGAATTTTGGCTTTTTTTCATTTTTTTTTCTGATTCTTCTGAATTTTGAATTCGTTCCCATACCGATCAAGGTAATAAAAATAGACCACGATTTGCGGAAAAACGACAATAACACATGTTGTTGATCACATTTTCGAGGGCAAACGGTCAATGATTAAGTATAGGAGAGAAAGAGAGAGAGAAAGAAAGAAAGAAGGAGATGGTTTTTGATGGAGAATAGGTTTTTTTTGCAAACGATGTAAATAGCGAATTAAAGTTCGGTCGAAATTGGACTTTTAAGGTACCTTTTGAACTGGAAAAACACCTAGATTGCCCTAAAAAATCAAAATAGCCATAAAAATGGAGAAATCACGAGAAAATTAACGAAAAGATACTAGAAAAAACAAAATAAACTGAAAAAATCGAAAAATAGCTGGAAACTTGACAAAAATGGAATAAAATCTGTTTAAAACAGCGAAACAGGCTTATAAAAATGTCTAAATCGGCCTCAGAATGGCTAAAAACTGGCAGAAAAAGGTCCAGAACAGCTGAAAAATGAGGTCTCTCTCTCTCTCTCTCTCCCTCTCTCTCTCTCTTTCTCTCTCTTCCCCCCCCCCCCTCCTCCCTATTTATCGATTCCTCATCTCTCCTTCTTCTTTCAGGTCTCCTCGTCCTACCAACACACGTTCGATCACTTGTCCAACAGCTGGAGACTCATTGTGGACGTAGTTATGTCAAGACTGAACCATGATTCTTTGTCCTTTTCTTTTTGTTCTATTCTTTTTTTTGAAATATTGAAATATTATTCATTTTTTGCCAATTCTATCTATCTACCTACAATCTCGTTTTTTGTCTCCATCATTTCTCACACACGCCCTTAACTTTTTCTAATTTTTCATTCGGATATTCACCTATACACACACACTTTATTACACTATTTTTCTCGCCTTTCCCTCTTCCTGTTCCTGTCCACTTTTTGTCAAGCTTTAACCCATTTTTCATGTTTTTTAGCACATTTTTTGGATTTTTTGAGAGGTTTCTAGGGTTTTTGGCCGAATTAAGGGGGGTTTTATGGTGATTTTAGGGTTTTAAAGGTCGAAAAAGGCTTATTTTTGTAGTTTCTGACCGTTTTTTAAGTCGAAATTATGTTTTTGAGAGCCTATTTTTGGCTTTTAAAAGCTCTGATTTAGCCTAGTTAAGGGTCTAATTTAGGTCTTTCTTGGGCCTTTTTTTGGCTTTTTTCAGGCTTTTTAGGCCAATTTTTAGACTTTTTGAATTGAATTTAGGCTATTTTTGAGCTTCTGAATCCTTAATTTAGGCCTATTAGCCTTTTTGAGCTCTAAATATAGCTCTTTTGGCTCTTTTGAAGACAAAAAAGGTCTTTTCAGGTCTATTTTAGGCCTGTTTTAATCCTTCTTCGGCCTTTCAAGCCCTAATTTCAGCCACCAGACTCCCCCTTTCCTAATTCTATGTTTCCAAGGTCGACATTGATAAGAAAATGTATTTTTTATTATCGATATTGACCGTCTCTGCACTCTCGCTCTCATCCATTTTTCCTATCTATCTTTATTTCTCTGCACTCTCTCACACACTCTTCTCATGTTGTTTTGCTTCTTCTTCTTCTCTTGCAATTCCCCCCTTTACCATTTTGTTCCTTTCCCCCAACCATTTTGTGTTACTTTCTTCTTCTTCTTTTCGTGAAACGTGTAATAATAAAATTGAAGTGTTGCTAATATCGCTCTTCTCCGATAATAACACGTGTCAATTTCAGTTTTTAATTATCTAAGCCACGCCCACTTTTTTTTCGAAAATTGGATTTTTTTCGAAATTTCGAAATTTTGGATTTTTGGTTATTTACGCCAAAAAAGGTTTTGAAAACTAAGCCCCGCCCACAAAAAAAGGGGTCAGATAAGCCACGAGTCAGATAAGCCACGCCCACTTTTTTTTCGAAAATCGGATTTTTTTGAAATTTCGAAATTTTGGGGTTTGGTTATTTCATCTAAAAACGGTTAAAAAATCAAGGAAACACTCATTTTTCTGGAACTGTCAAATTAAAAATAGGCGGACCGTTTTTCTTTAAAAGGGGCGGAGCTTAATTCTTCTGAATTTTCAGAAAAATGTCATGGTGTTCATCAGAAGGCACGGGGTCTCCAACAACTCGATCCCGAAAATCGTCATGGCTCATATCGAAAATCGACGAGAATGAAGTAGATAAAGAAGTGGATGAAATGATGGATGAGTGGAGGAAAAGGAGAAAGAGAGAAGAAGATGAAGGAGAAGAGGGAGGACACGTGGAATGTATTCAGGCGGCACTGGAATACTGTAGAGCACAGTTGAAAGAGTTGTTGATGGATGAGGAGGAGAAGCAGATGAATGGAGAAGAGGGAGAAGGAGGGAAGAGTCAGCCGAGTGAGTTTTTGAGGGGGAAAAGGGGCGGGGCTTAGTTTTTAAAAAACGAGGAAAAAATCAGAAGGTCTAGAAGTAGGCGGAGTGTAGAGAAAAGGGGCGGAGTCTAACAAAAATAGAGGTTTGTGACAAGATCATAAAGAAAACAGTGACACTATTAATGGCTAGAAGATTTCGAAAAAGGGGCGTGGCCTAGCGGAAAAGTGGGCGGAGTCTAGGATAAAAAGAGGAGCTTATTCCAAAAAAGGGCGGAGCTTCAAAAAATGGGCGGAGTTTCTAGAATTATGGACATCACTAGCAACCTACTTTCAACAGCAGAGAGCGTCCATTGAGAAATATTTAACAGAAGAAAAGGGGCGGAGCCTAAAAGGGGCGTGGCTTAAAAGATATTATCAATATTGACAAAGAGGGCGGAGCCTGGCTATAACCGCGAAGCTGATAGGCAGTCTCTAAGAACGGATCTTAAAAGTCGAGACTCCGCCTGAGTAAAGGGGGCGTGGCCAATAGAAAAGGGGCGGAGCCTAACTGAAACGGTCTCTATTAGTTTTAGCGTCTAGAGTGGTTGACCTCTAAAAGGGGCGGAGCCTAATAAAAAATGGGCGGAACTTAACATGCTACGGTTACTGTATCCATTTCCAGTCGCAATTCCATCTGCCTCCTCCGAAGAACGAGACGTCCTTGGAAACCTTCCCAGTTGCCTAGATCGACAACAAAAAGCCGCCCGTCAACAGATGTATTTCGATAAAATCGTTCAGCTAGGGCTCGAGAGACAGGCTCTTCAGGTACAGTAGAAGGGATTACTGTAGTTGAGAAACTGATTCCAGGATGAATCTGGTACGCATGCCACGTCATCAGATGAGTGTAGAGTAGAAGGACACGAATTTCTAATGCAACCGATTCGGGGGGGACGAAATCCGTGTTGCGAGGTGTGTATGCACACGATTTGGAGACTTGTTCAGTGGTGGAGACGGTGTAGAGGTACAGTAACCCCCCTTGAAAGTACAGTAATCCTTTTTCCAGTCTGTGGAATGCGTGCCCATGACAAATGCCTAGAGGATGTGAAACGTGTCTGCGCTGGGGTCCTCTCCTCCAGAACGAAATTCGAATTGAATACGACGCTATGTGAAGAGCAAAGTCTAGCTGAGCAACAATATCAATGCGCTGAATGCTCTGGCCCCATCTGCTTCGATGGGCCAGCTGAGCAAGAGGCGAGACTTTGTGACTACTCTGGAGAACTATTCTGTCCCAACTGTCATTGGAATGACACGTGGAGTATACCGGCGAGGTATACTATAACCATTCTCACTCATTTCATCAAAAAATCCTTTTCCAGAATCATCCACAACTTGGATTCGACGCCCCGCCCAGTTTGTCGAGCTGTTAAGCAACTCCTATCGATAGTCGATCATCGTCCACTGATAGATATCAATGAATCAAGCCTCTCCCTCATCAAATTTCATAAGGTAAAATGTTTTTGGAGGTATGGGGAATTGAACCCCAGCCCTCTCCCATGCTAAGGGAGCGCTCTACCACTGAGCTATACCCCCGCGCGGCAGGGGAAGGGGTAGGCGGCAGTGATATTAGTGGCGGGCGGCGCGGCAAGCGAGGGGGCGGCAAGGGAGGGGGGAAGCGCGCGGAAAAAAGCGGAGAGCTAATCTACCGTACCCCCTAGACTACTGTACCTACCGTATCCATTTCAGGAACTCCGTCGAGTCAACGAGCTGCGTCACAACTTCCTCCTAATGAAGTGCTATTTCGTCAGTTGCCGACTCGCCCGACGCCTTCGAATTCTACAGTACCTACAGTCCCACTCGCATTTTGTGGATAACTCGGAAATGTATTCGATGAAAGAGCTAAGAGAGTTGTGCGATGGAACACTTCTTCCCGAATTGGAACAGATTCATTCCGTTTTTAGGAAACATATTGAAGAGGTTAGTCTTTGTAGTCTTTGTAGTCTTTGTAGTCTCTATACCCTACCATTCCAGGAATGCGAAACATGCGCTGGCAACGGCTTCTTCTGTGAACTGTGCGATGACTCCGCCCCCGACCAAAAAAACAAAATACTGTACCCATTCACAGAAAACACGAGATCCTGTGCCACGTGTCTTGCCGTCTACCATAAGAAATGTTTCGAAAGGAAAAGTTTGAATTGTCCGAGGTACGGTAGATTTTTGGAGAAAAAAATCCAAAAATCGAAAAAAAAATTTTGGGAAAAAATTTTTTTTGGATTACTGTAATTTTTTGGGTTATTGTAGCTTTAGAGGATTACTGTAGCCTATTCCAGATGCGAACGCCGTCGACGACGAAGCGAAGTGCCGAAGACGCTAACCAGCAGCAGCAGTGACGAGAAGGACGCCTAGGCTCCGCCCCTTTTCTTTGGATTTTTTGGATTTTTTGGATTACTGTGATATTTATATATTTATTGGATACTGTAATGAACGTGTTTTTAATTATTTTTTGAAAATTTTTTTTACAAAAAAAAATTTTTTTTTCCGATTTTTCAACGTGACCGCCTGGCCCTTGACCCCGCCCCCATTCCCTCCTTCCCTCTCCCCCTTGCCACGAAGATCCACCGAGGGAAGGAAAATTCAGTTTTCATAAAACCTCATCAGCTTCTCCACGACAAGCTCACACTCGTAATAAAGTAGCTGAGCAATTGACACAGCGAAAGAAGTGATGAAGGTAAGGAAGAGGGAATGGTATTCAAGGCAGCTCTCGTATAGCGCAGTTAAGAGATAAAAAAGGTGGTTGGAAATTTCGAGAATTTTCGATTTTATGGAAAATTCTGGAATTTTGAAACTACCGTATCTCAGCGGAGAGTTATCGGCGAGCGATGAAAACTAGCGCATTGAATTCAGGGCATTGAGAGCTTTCAAATGAGTATAATCATGATATGGTTACGAGCATTTTGAATTTTGTGCTCGGCGAGCCCCCATCATGAGCTCCGCGAGCCAAAAATCAAAATGATTGGAGCCTAGGCATGATTATACTCATATGAAAGCTCTCAACGCGCTGAATTCAAATTTTCCATTTTCAGACTGCATAGATCAAAATTGACCGGATTACGGTGGTTTTTTAAAAAAATTTTTGAAATTTCGGGAAAATGTTTTTTTTCTGAAAAAATTTTTTTTGGATTAACGGCGCTTACTAATACGATTCAGACTGACCGCGCTTCGAGAACTCAGATTTCTGAAAAAAATTGAACTTTAGAAAATTCGAAAATTTCGAATTTAAAAAAATCATGAAATTTTGAAACTACCCTAACCCGTTCAGTTTTTGACCATCTCAAAAATAATTACATATTCGGATTCAGCGAATTTTCCCGGTTCAGAAAAGTACCCACAAGCCATGATTCCGCCCATTTTGAATTTTGGGGTTAGAGACGCAGACACTCTGGTTTCTCTGGTGTCTCTAACCTCCAAAATGGAACCCTGGCTTGTGGGTACTTTTCTGAACCGGGAAAACGCGCTAAATCCAAAAATCTTGATTTCAAAACAATATTTTCTTCAGGACACCGTCAAAAAGCCGGCTTCAAAAAACAAGTCGAAAGACACCCAACCTACCAAGGGGAAGAAAAAACAAGAAAAAGAAGAAAGATCTAAGAATGTGGAAGAAAAAGTGAAGAGAGAAGAGAAGGGGAAGAAGAAAAAGAAGGAGGAAGTGTCGAAGAATGTGGAAAAAGAGAAGGAGAAGAAGGTGAAGAAGAAGGTGTCGAAATCCAAGGATTCCAAAGATTCCAAAGATTCCAAAGATTCAAAGGACTCGAAGAACTCGAAAGTTTCAATAACTCCGGCAAAGAAAAAGGAGAAGTCGAAGACAATTTCATTCGACACGACTCAATTGTCAGAGGAAGAGAAACTGAGATTCCAGGCTGCTTGTCAGTTTTTTGGTTTTTTCAAATTTTTCAGACTTTTAAAACTACAGTAATCCTGTCAGATGTGATCCAAAGCTTCTGAAACCTGGCTAGATAGATTCAGCTCGTCGAGAGCTTTCAAATGAGTATAATCATGACTAGGCTAGCTTCATTTTGAATTTTGGGGTTAGAGACGCAGACACTCTGGTTTCTCTGGTGTCTCTAACCCCGAAATTCAGATTGCTCAGAATATAGGCTTGTGGGTACTTTTCTGAACCGTCTCGGCGAGCTGAATTCAACTAGCTAGGTTTCAAAGCTCAAAAACTACCGTACCCCCGGATTACGGTAGTTTTAGTGCCCATTTTTTCTATATTTCAAAAAATATCTTTTTCAGTGGAAAACAAGACCAAATTCTGCAAGGCTTTCTACAATGACTCTCTGGATGCCAAGGATATCATGATGAAGTTCTCCAAACTCAAATTCAAACCCAACAGTCTGGCCGAGGCAATGAAGAAGCATCCGGGTAAATACCGGTACAGTACCCTTTTGGAGGATTACTGTAGCTAGTTTTCTTTTTCCAGATACGAAGACATTTTGTGTGTCGACCAGACTCGTGTCGTTTTGAAGGATCGTCCACCTGAGAATGATTTCATTCACGCCAATTGGATGACGATGCCGGACAAGTTTCGTTACATTTCTGCTCAGGTACGGTAGCTGGGGGTACTGTAGGAGGGCTGAAAATAGTGGGGTTGGATTCGGCAAATTTTTTAGGTTCAGAAAAGTATGGAAAAGACAAAAGTTGGGAATTTTCAAAATTATTCGGAATTTTGAAATTTTTGAAAAATCGGAAAAATACCGTAATCCAGTCCAAATCCATCCGAGATTCATGAAAGTAACATTTTCGGTTTCAGCTCACCGAGAGCTTTCATTTGAGTATAATCATGACTAGGTTCCAAGCATTTTGAATTTTGGCTCACGGAGCTCATGGATGGGCTCGCGGAGCACAAAAATGAAAGTTGTCGGAACCTAGTCATGATTATACTCTTTCGAAAGCTCTCAACGAGCTGAATTTAACTAGACAGGTTTCAAGGTATTTGGATTACTGTAGAAAAAAATGTTCATGTTTCCAGGGTCCAATGGATGAGACTTGCGAGGACTTTTGGCACATGGTCTACACTGAGAAGTCGCCGGCGGTTGTGATGATTTGTGAATTCATTGAAGGTGAGGGACTCTCTCTCTCTCTCTCTCTCTCTCTCTCTCTCTCTCTCTCTCTCTCTCTCTCTCTCTCTCTCTCTCTCTCTCTCTCTCTCTTACAGTAATCTTCCAGATGAAATTCTAAAATGTGCCCAATACTTTCCGAGAGACCACGAGAAGACAGCTGAATTTGGAATGTATTTGGTCACTCGCCAGGATGCAATCACCATTTTCTGCCAGGACATTCAGTGTCAGACTCTTGAGATTTCGATTCCATCCAAGTAGGGATTACTGTACTCTCTAGAGGTTACTGTAGATATTTCAGGCCAGATGCTCCAGTCCACACGTTGGTTCACTACCACTACCGTGACTGGAGAGACCACTCGGCTCCCATGTCTACTCAACCTGTTTTGAAACTTTATAAGGCTCTTAGAGATCCACAGGTGCTTACAGTAATCTCTCTCCCCCCTGGATTACGGTAGTTTCAGATGAGTGGACCCCCAGTCATTCATTGCTCGGCAGGCGTCGGCCGTACCGCCACTGTCATTGGAGTGGATTACGGTAATCAGAGAATCGGAGAACTCGGAGACAAATTCGATATGTACATGTTGATTTGTGAGATGAGATTGATGAGAGACAAGGCTGTCCAAAGTCATCATCAATTCCTTTTCCTGGTCCTTTGCATCACCGATTTGATGGTTTCGGTGGGTTTTTGGGGTTTTTATTTTGTACTGCGGGTTTCGAAAATAACATATTAAGAATCAGCACATTTTTTCCGGTTCAGAAAAACATAATTATGACAATGTTTAGAAATTTTGAAAAATTCGAATTTTTTGAAAATTTTGAAAATTCTGAAATTTACCGTAATCCGGTCAATTTTGGGCTAAACAATCTGAAAACAGCATATTTGGATTAAGCGCGTCTAGAGATTTTAAATGAGTATAATCATGACTAGGTTCCGATCATTTTGAATTTTGATCTAACAAGAGAGCGCAGAGAAACTAGAGTGCCTGCGTCTATAACCTCAAAATTCAAAATGCACCAAACTATGGCTTGTGGGTACTTTTCTGAACCGGGAGAACTCGCTGAATCCAAAAATCTAGTTTTTTTGGAGATTGGTGCAAAACTGACTGGGTTACGGTAGTTTCAAAGTTTTTCAATTTTTCAAAAATTTTGAATTTTTAAAAAAATTGAAAAATCATCAGATCTGGCTGTTTTTAGTCATTTTCTTCTATATTTCACGAAATTTAATTCCAGGAAGGTGTTCCACGCACCCCGGATATGGACGATCTGTTGGAGATCTATGTTGAGTTCGAGAAGAATGTTCAGAAGAAGAGAGAGGATAAGAAGAAGGCGGAGGATGAGGAAAAGAAGAAGAAGGAAGAAGAGAGAAAGAAGAAAAGAGAGGAAGAGGAAAAGGAGAAGAAGAAAGAGTTGCAGGTAGACAAGACACAGTCGACGACCACTTCCACCACTCAGGACTCGGTTTGACCATACTTGATAGAATAATATTTGTAAAAGGATTGATTGATTGGATGGGATAAGGTTTTTTTAATTGAATGAAGATGAGAGGATGATTATTTTTTGTTTCTTTTTGTTTTTTACAGGATTCAGATTCTCAGGCATCAAAAGAAGAAGACTCTTTCACTTTTCTACGATTCCCTCTAAAGAAAATCTTTTTAATGCTTCAATTTGATACAGATCGAAAAAGAGTACACTCACTTTGAGTTCTGATAAGAAAACGATGCTGGCGCCTTTGAAAAAAAAATCATTTCCAATAGAACACAAGCTTATCAACCCATTTCAGTTCACTTTATTTGTTCAGCGCTCTTTCCCCTTTTGTGTTCTCCATTTTTTCAAACTTTTTTTGTTTCTCACTTCACAATAAAAGTAAATACAGTCAAAATGTTGAAATACAATCATAGTAGTTGTCTATTTTTCGAATATAGTTCGATTTGTAAAACTAAAGAACCAGGATGTTTATTCAAAGGTTCTGGATACTATGCATCCAAGAAACAACTATTATCTAGTATTGACGGCATTTTTAACCCTGTTTGCGGAACATGCGCCAGTTAAGTGCTCCTTGGCTATAAAGAGAATGCAAATTTTTAACGACCAAAAAGTCATTTTCTTTGTTCTTGCATATTATTTGAAGAACAAAGAACTTTTATTACAGTAGCGGCCACTGAAATATCACCTTTGGCGTTTTTTAGTGCAAAATAGTCAACTTTGGAGATTCATAGCAAAGAGGTGAAAAGTGGGAATGCTCTAATTTTTTCAGAGCGGTTTCTTCATTTCTGGAACTGCATTTCTTTAGTTGACAACGTTTTTCTAAAATCATTTCTAAGAGCTACACGGGTCTTCAAAGCAAAACTTACCAAAATTTCGTGAATTTCAGTGCAAAATAGCACGTTTTACCACATTTTTCACTTTGACGAGCTGTGTAGCTCTTAGAAATGATTTTAGAAAAAAGTTGTCAACTAAAGAAATGCAGTTCCAGAAATGAAGAAACCGCCTAGGAAAATTTAGAGCAATCCCATTTTTCCCCTCTCTGCTATGAATCTCCAAACTTGACTATTTTGCACTAAAAAACGCCAAAGGTGATATTTCAGTGGCCGCTACTGTATCTGACTGAGTAACTAAGAGAGAAGCAATAGACATAAATGATAACAGAATAAGCGGACGGCGCTCTCCAAAAGATTATTCATTTCTATTTTTGATTCTACAGCGTTTCTTGCTCTCCTCTAATACTACCATTTTTTCATTTGATTTTTAAAAATAAAAAAATAATAAAATAATAAAATTTGGGTTTTTTTGAGTGATATTTCTTCCAAGTGTCTTATTTCAGGAAGAAGTTAGATGTAGAGAAGATACAGTCAAGTAATTAAACCTCATAAAAAATATAAAATAAGATAAAGTATGAAATAAAATAAATATAGAGAAAGAGAAGTAGATAAATTGAAGAAATTAGAAATGGACTGGAGTTGTTACACCACTGGGTTTATGTAATTACTTCTCCTCTTTATCTCCATCAGATGTGCACTCTCAATTCTCTGGTTGTAACATTGTGCTTCTTTTGTTGGGGCATTTTCTCTGCTGGATGGACTGAGTTAGTTTTTGATGGTGTTTCTTGTATCTTGATTGAGCCCTTTGATGTTGACTTCTCTTGATTGATCGATTGATGTATTTGCTCCTGCAACGTTTCTATAAGGTTTAAAAAGAAGTGATCTATAGATAGGGTTTTTACAAAATTTGAATGAAAGGGGATTGTTCTTTTTGTTTTGTTCATTCAGAATTCAGATTCTCACAATTGGCTCTGCTTAAAGAAACAGAGTCTACCTTGTTGTGCTTTCAAAAGTTTGAAACTGTTCTCCAAGATACTTTATACAACTGCAAACTATATACTTCATCATGAAAAACTGCAATCTTTTCGGAAAGTTTGTTGTTCAACTTTTTATGAAAGCCAACGTTCTATCATGTGTTTACTCTCCCACATATAAATATCGAATCATCTTCTCCTTTCGCTTCATTTTTCTAACTTTCCTTTTCGAAGGAAAACTCATCTTACTGACTTTTTGGATAAGGGAACTATGCTGGTGCCATTGAAAAATGATCATTTCCACTTGAATCAGAACCCCTATCAACAGATTAACAGTCATTTTTCTGTTCAATATTCCTCTGTTCGCTATTCTCCGTTTTAAGACACGTTCTCTGAGAGACTCGAGGAAGTCAGTGAAACCCGTTGTACAGTTTCAAGTCAAACCGATTTCTAGGAGTTGGTATTTTATGTGGTTAATGTCCCAACACCTCTAAGAATTGTGACGCATATTTCATCAGGCTCCGCCCCCTCACTGCTGTAAAAAATTGAAAATAGGTGAAAAAATAAAAATTTTTCCTGGAAGAGATATCAACTAAATCTCAACGGAAGTTTGTTACTAGTATCATTTTGATCATTTTTTGTGTTGAGACAAAGTTTCTAACTCCTCTCCTTCATAGTGAAAATTTTCACTTTTTGAAAAAAATTCGGTTTTTTTGCTGTTTTTTGCGTATAACTGGAGATAGAAGCGGGGGAACGCTTAGCTGACGATAGATTATTATTCAGCGCAAAATTTGACTTTGGTATGTCATAGTCCGGAGTGAATCGACTGGGCACCATTTTTTGCTAGAAGCCAAAATATGTGAAATTTTTGAATTTTTTCACGTACCCCCCTACGTTCAAAAAAAGTCATGGTCTTGAAATTTGATTATATTTATATCAGATGTAGTACTAGTCATCAGTAACTGATTCTCATAATATCAGCCTCTCTCATTGCTTCTTACTCTCTTGGCACCTCTTCCAAAATTTTCATTGTATGAATTCTTCGGACAACCATAACTTTTTTCATTTTTTATCAATTTACCCAAACTTTTGTTTTATTGTTAGCTTTTACAATATACTACAGAAAAGTCAACTAGAGCACATTTGCATCATAAAATTGTAAATTAATAGTGGTGTCTGGAAAACTTAACAACCTAACATGAGCAGTAATCCGTTTTCGAACTGATGACACAAATGTGATCTAGTGGACTTTTTTATAGTATATTGTAAAAGCTAACAATAAAACAAAAGTTTGGGTAAATTGATAAAAAATGAAAAAAGTTATGGTTGTCCGAAGAATTCATACAATGAAAATTTTGGAAGAGGTGCCATGAGAGAAAGGAAGAATGAGAGGGGCTGATATTGTGGGAATCAGTTATTGAAGACTAATACTATTACTAGAACAAATGAAATCTCAATTAAAAACCACGGTTTCTTCAAAACTCAGGCAAATCAAAAAATTTCGAAATTTCACACATTTTGGCTTCTAGCAAAAAATGGTGCCCAGTCTAATCCTTTCGGACTATAACAAATAGATGTCAAATTTTGTGCTAAACAAGAATACAACGCCAGCTAAGCGCTCCCTCGCTTTCATTTTTTACTCAACCTGAATCACAGAAAAAGTTGTGTTTTCCATCATTGGCGAAATTTTTTTTCTGAACAAAAATTATATTTCCAAACTAGTTTGTAGTTAAAATTCAACATTTTTCCAATGTTTTCAATACTAAATTCCTCAATTACATATATGTTATGCACTCGAAAAATGATAGTTTTTGAACACCATCATATTTTGGTCCGTAGCAAAAAATGGTGCCCAGCCGTTTTGATCACACCATATATGTTCGACGTCGAAAAACGCGTAGATTACGATTCTGATATCAGCTAAGCGTTCCCCGCTTCTATCTTCAGTTATACGCAAAAAACAGCAAAAACCGAATTTTTTTCAAAAGTGAAAATTTTCACTATGAAGGAGAGGAGTTAGAAACTTTGTCTCAACACAAAAAATGATCAAAATGATACTAGTAACAAACTTCCGTTGAGATTTAGTTGCTATCTCTTCCAGGAAAAATTTTTATTTTTTCACCTATTTTCAATTTTTTACAGCAGTGAGGGGGCGGAGCCTAATGAAATATGTGTCATAATTCTTAGAAGTGTTGGGACATTCACTACATAAAATAGCAACTCACACAAATCGGTTTGACTTTAAACTGTACAGTGGATTTCTCGAGTTTCTCAGAGAACGTGTCTTAATCCTTTCATTTTCGAACAATTTTAAGACAACTTCTCACCTTTTTTTCTTTTTTAAACAGAAAGTCGTCTCTCGATACTGACGATAAAATTAATGTGAAAAAGTACAACTGAACTAAGTTTGATAAGAGAGTCAGTTCGCTTTTCTGTACAGCGTCCTTCCTGCTCACCATTTTTCTCGCTTCGCTTTATTTTATATTTTATTCGATTCGGTTTGACCATACTTGATAGAAAATAATTTTGTAAAAGGATTGAAAGAAGTGATTGATTGAATGGGATAAGGTTTTTTCATTAATTTAATGAAGATGAGAGGATGATTTGTTTTGTTTTTGGTTTCTTTTACAGGATTCAAATTCTCACATAACAGGCTTCAAAAGAAGGGGAGCCTAGGAAGATTTCTTTTTTCGTTTCACTTTTCTATGTTTCCCTTCGAACAGAAAATGAATGGCAATCATAAAAAGACAGTTATAAAACTAATATTTTAAAAAGTGCATTCACTTTGCGTTCTGATAAGAAAACGATGCGAGTGCCAATGAAAATAAACCATTTCCAATAGAACACAAGCTTATCAACTCAATTCAGTTCACTTTATTTGTTCAACGCTCTTTCCCTTGGCATCAATTTCCATTTCTGAACCCTGCTTGTCGAGCTGGTGGCAATTAAATGATCCTTGGTTAACAAAGAATGTGCCATTAAAATAGCAATATGAAAAAGTCATTTTCTTTGTTCTTGCATTTCATTTGAAGAACAAAGAACTTTTATTATCTCAAATAGACATTATTGATAACAGTCAAGCGGACGGCGCTCTCCAATAGATTATTCATTTCTATTTTTGATTCTACAGAGTTGCTTGCTCTCCTCTGATACTACCTAACTTTATCTGTGCTTAAACCATGTCATAAAATTTTTTTCGAACACTTGCCTTTTATGAAATCAGAACAACTCAAAATGATAGGATTGCAATAGTCCGTCTCTAATCGATTTGATAGTTTTTGTATAACATATATTACAAACATTTTCCATGCGTCCGTGTCAAAACCAACTCCATCGGTCTAGTATGAAAACCTTTTTGTTTACTTTCCCATCAAACGCTTTTCTTCAGACCTATTCATTCTTTTCTTCGTTGTTCACGAGAAGTACGGACAGTTTTTACGAAATTTGGTTTCTTTATATCTCATTCTTTGTCAAAATAAATATTTTCAAAATTAACCCATTTTTCCAAATAGTTAGTTTTATGGTGAACTTCATTGTGAGACTAGTGATTTCGCAATTTCTACTAATTTGAACAGTTTGAATTTCTTCACTTCTCTAATCTTCCAATCTTTTGTTATCTATAATCAATTCGAGAATCTTCTATATTTTAAAATGCTTCACATGTATTCTTTTTCTGCGTTCACCTATGTCAAAAAGTATCAATCTTGTTCTAAACACCTTCCTCTTCTCGTTTACCCTTCCGATCAATTTTCAGATATTTTCTTAGCAATCAAAACCAGTCAACTTTCAGATTCAACAAGTAACGCATTATCATTTTGGAGATTTGTTGAATTGTCGTGCAATTTGAATGATGGCTGGCAATGCTGATAAGTTCCCAGGTAATTTATACTGAAGAATCAAAATAATACCTTGTAGTTTACTTTTTTAAGAGCTTCTTCGTGCTGGGACATGGAATTGCAGATACACTGCAAATTATTCCAATTCAACTGATACGAAATCAAAAGGAAGAATCATCGAATACTGCAAGAAATTAAATTGTGATGTTGTTGCAATCCAAGAATTTAACCATCATGAAATTGAGAAAGAGACTAAAGATGGATATACTATCATTTTCATCGAACGAGACCCTGAAAGAATTGTTATCAAATGCGGAGGAAGTTCATCAAAAGGTGACAAGAAGATGAAGAATAAGAGAGAAAAAAATCCTGATCGAGGATTGGCCTTTGTTGTGAAAAATGAAACAACAATTAAGGCGAAGTATTTGCCAAAGAAGCATAGTTCCCGGATCGCATCGTTGAAATTTGAGTTTGACAAAGTCGGAATTCAATTATTCAATTGTTACGGACCCGTTTGCGATACGAGTAACTCATCGAAAGAATACTCGGAAGTGTTTTTCCGTGAGTTAAAGGACATCAGCGAAATAGAACGCCAAGCAGATCCGGAAAGAATTCAAATCTTCTGCGGCGACTTTAACGCGTTTCCAGAGGATGCGGAGAACAGTAAATACATCCCTTGGGTGAACCGTCATGTACATAACACTAAAAGTATGAATATTCATGGACCCGTTCTGTACTGGTTTTTATATTCAACCGGAGTCTATCACACCGGATCAAGATTTGTGGGTATAAATGGGAAGTGGACGAGAAAAGGAACAGGTAGAAGAGAAACTAAAACTGAAATCGATGCTTTCTTGTCAAATAGAACCGACTTAGTAGTGGATGTGGATACTGCTGAAGAGCAAGGTGGCTCTGACCATAGGATGGTGATTTCTGTATGGCATATTTCGAAGAAAAGAGAAAATTTCATCAAGAAGATTGAAGTAATCGAGAAATGGTCTCGAACTCAATTTAACAATAGCTGCATTTCTCAAACTGACGAAGAAGACGAAGAGTACTTGAAAAATCTCGTATATTTCATGTTTCTACCGTTTGGAACAGTAGAACTTTCTAGGAATTGGACATTTCGTGCCTCAGCGATCAAAAATGAAGTTATTGAAGCAATCTCAGAGCATCTCCGTCAATCTTACCCACGCAATACAATATTACCTGGTTCAGAAAGGACAAACAAAATGGTTTCAAGGATTGTGACAGAAATGGGAACGTTCGGAATCAAACGCATTAGTGAAACTTTGGAGAGCTTGATGGATGTTCCAGAAGACTGTAAAATAGCAATAGCTCAGTTGAAATCAAAACAAATTTTCCCCAAAGCAATTTCTTGGTTTGGAAGCATTTATTCAGAGCTTTTGATAAAGATGACCGATGAAAGTGCTGGCAATGAAATATTAGCCGAGATGTTAAGATTGCAAGAAACAAGAAAGAATGAGCTACGAAAGAAATCAATTGAGAATCTCATCACACTGACTCTACTTATTGAAGCTTTTCACACAGCCCAACAATCACTTCACTTTATTATATTTGAATATCAACAGCCATTTGATCATTTGAATATATCTAATGTTATCAGAAGTATCGTGTCGCCTGAAATTCCGGAAAAACTTCAAAAAGTGTTTTCTCAGTTGCCGGCAAAAATGAAACTAACTGTGGAGAACAAGGAGTTCAAAACTAATGGAATACATTTTGGAGACTGTGCTTATCACGTTCTTCTAGCATCCATGTTGAGTAGAATAACGAAAGCAATTTCGCCCGATGGCACCAAACCAATAAACTCGAAAATGAAACACGCTTGGGGAATCGACATCAACGGCCAAAAACTATCAAGACTTCAATGGAACAATGTTGTTACCCTAGTTGACCATAATATCAAAAATCTCGAATCCCATTATTCCCATTTGCTGGGTATGAGCAATCAGTATGGATTAATCATCAATGATGATAAAACCAAAGTGATTAGTAATCAAAAAGACCTCGTTGGAAAAATTGCCCGGTTTGGAGAGAAAGACATTCGAATTGTGAGTGCAGCAGAGTTCCGATGTTCGTATTACTCGCACAAAGAAACGAAAATCACTGATGTGCTGAGCAATGTTCGAATACACCGAGACAGGGCTTGTGAGTCTTTCACACTGCCAAAAAGTTATCGACCAAGAAACAAAAAAAATTTCTTTGATAAATGGGTAGGATCATTGTTCTACAACTGTGAAACATGGACACCGACAGATAAAGAGATTTATGATCTTCAAGATCATGTCAATAAGTTTTGGGATGAACTGAACTTGACTGGTGATAAGTTCAACGTGCAGCAGCATATTATCGAAAGGAAAATGAGTTGGTTGGAAACTATAAAAGAGGGGATTTTGAAATTTCTATTGGATGGCTTGACGCCAGCAGAGGGTAATGTAGAAATCGTAAGAATTCACGAGAAATGGAACAATGGTATCGTTGGAACGTAAGTTTATACTTATACATTATATCCTATCATTCACGGATTCAGAACTCCGTAAACCTGTATGTTTTCCACTCAGTGGCTCCTTTTTTGGTGAGTCGTGTATGTTTTGGTTACCATAGTTTAAATCAAGATAAAAAATGTTGTTCGATTTTTTACAGAACCAATTTCTTCACTAATACTACACCTCCAAACATCTAAATTTATTCTAATGATTTCTGCTTTGTTTCCATTTGCATTGTATCCTTTTTCTAATTTCTGATTGTTTTTTTTCAACTTTCACTTTGTTATGATTCTCCATTTTTGAAGAATTAAGAGGTTTTGATGCGGTCTCACCACCAAGCTTTCCTCCCTGACGACAAAAAAAATGAAGATATTTAATCAATTCAAATTTAAGTCTTCATTCAAACTAACAAATAAGCCAAAACCATCACCAAAACATTTAAAATACCCATTGCTGAAGCACTTTTCTCAAAAGCCTTATCAAAAGTGACCGGAGTACTATAACTCTGATTTTTAATATAATTCTGGAACATTTGGAATGTTTCCTTCGGTTTCTGTTCAGTAGCAGCCGGGAAATGACCTCCTCCTTTGATAGAAATAAGAGTGATTCCATCGTATTCAGTGACTTGTCCCACAGCCATTGGCAATTGATTCGGGTCTTTCCATGGGGCCATAGGGGTCTTCAGGGCTCTTTGAAGAGTTTTGTAGATGAATTGAGAGTTTTCTACGTAGTTGCATAGAGTGTCAGCGTCGCCGTTGAACATAGCAACCTGGGATACGGTAGAGATTACGGTACTTTTAGACTACTTACTCTCTTCGAAGCACCAATGACATCATTGAAGAATTGTTTCATAGTTGGATATTGGGAAATGTAGTTTTCAGCGATTTCATTACTGTAGTATTACTATAGCTAAGGGTTACTGTAGCTAGACTTACTTGCACATAGTATATTCTGGGACATAGTCCGGGATCCTCAAGACTCTTCTGACCTCCGCTGAATTCACATAAGGGAAGTGGTCAGAGTGGGAAGCGCAGTCAGGTTGGCCTTCGATGGCTTCCTAGAAACCAAAAATTTCAAGGACCAAATAGATACAGTAATCCTACCATAGGAGGAGCCACTCTTCCCGTTACTTTCTTGTATAAATGATTACGGAGTACTGTAGTCCTCGAGATCTCCTCGTGAGGGGGGTACGGTAGTTTTGGGTTCAAATAGCAGGCAAAGTAAAGGAAATAAGGATCATATCCTGTGTAGTAAATGGAATAGCTGAGGTCTGTGGTCTAAAATTTGAAAAAAATGTAATATTTGCCGGGATTTCCTACCATGTTCCCACAAGCGGTGTTTTTCTGGGCAAGCGAATAGAAATCACATTCCAGGACGTTATTGCAACAATTACTGACCACTTTTTGCATCTGCCTGAACCGGGATTACTGTAGAAGGGTACTGTAGGTGACCTACCCCTCATCCATCACCGCATGATAGTATTGATACATCATATTGGTGTTAAAGTTGATTTTATCGTCCACACACCCATTTCCTACTAGCATTCCCTAAAAAAAGATGCAAATGCGCTCTATTGAACTGCTACCGTACCTTGAACTGCGGGAAATCAGTACTGTTTTTGGAGATTTTTGAGGAGAGCATTGGAACATAAGTTCCACCGTATGACTCCCCGGCAATGTAGAAATCATTGGTTTTCCTTTCCGGGAAGTTCTAGAAAAATTATTTAAAAGGGGCGTGGCCTATATTATACCTGGAACCACAGCTTCAATGCATCATAATTATCCTGAGCAACCTCGTCATCAGTGAAAACCTTCTTTGAAGTATTATAATAAGAGAAACCGACACCAGCTGGCGCATCCAAATAGATAATATTAGCGATTCGATTCCATGTCCAAGGGTTACGGTTCACCTCCTCTCCGTTATTTCTGACACGGAATGGACCCATTTCGATGAAGAGACCCTCCATTGAAGCACATCCTGGGCCGCCGTTGAGCCATAAGACAAGAGGAGCGGTATCCGGGGAGTCTTCTGATTCGACGTACCTGGAAGAGATCTGGATTGACAATTTGCTTGATGGTTTATTGGTTAATTATATTTTAATTAAATATTGAATAAAAATATAAAACATTTGGCTCTAGTCGATTATTTTCGTCCTTAGAATTTCTTTAATATATACAAATTCTACATTCACCATGATAATGGTAACTTTAACGTTGTTTATATATTATATATTATATATTTTTAATGGGCTGTGAATTCGATGGCATTTACATTTTTCTAATATTAAGAAATTTTTTTCCCTAAAAAACGTCAAAGAGGGGTATAGTTATCTTGTATATTAGTTAAAACATAATATATTGGACCAATTTTGATTAGATAGGCTGATGTTTGATATCACTACGCTTGGTGCTGAACAAAATAGTTAAAAACCTAGTTAATACTATATAAGAACCAATTATGGGACATTATCACTTATGATTAAGGCTTTTGCTATATAACATCATGAAGACTACACTTTGAAACCATAATTATGATAAATGAGAAAATAACATAGTTCATAACACATTTGAAATTTTACAAAACCCTTTTTTACTGTAACTAGACTTTTAGTAGTTAAATATCATTTAAAAATAAAAATGTAAGCCTTATTTACAGCTACCATGCTCCCATGTTTTGCTTACCAATAAAACAACTGCTTGGCTGAACTAATATTCAAGTACCCTGCATAATGCTTTGATCGAAGTGGCTCAGTCAAATTTGGAAGATTCTGAAAACCCATTATTCTTATTTTCTCGAGCCATGAGCATACCGTAATCTCATGATCCGCTGGAGCCGAGGAAACCAGTTGAATGAAGAAAAAGGAAAGAAAAATTAGTAACATTTGACTAGAAAGGTGTTGAAAATGAGATGAGAATTGTTATCAGTTGTGGTTCGAAATGATGATAAGAGAGAGAAAGAGAGAGGATTGAAAGGAGTTAAGGGGATTGGGGGATAGATGATGAAAATGATGAGTTTGAGTCACTTATGAAGGTACATTGTTGGAGAGTTTGGTTAAATAGGAATTGGAAAGGGAAGGAAAAGTATACAAAAATAAAAACAAGGGGAAGTGTCTAAGGTGTTATCAGGAAGGAAGAGGTGTGAAAAATGATGATAAAAAATGAAGAAGACGTGTTAACTAAACAATTGGAACGGTAAATACAGCTATACAACTTGAAAAAAAAATAAGTGAAAAAAACACCAGATGAGTTTGAATACTAGAAAAATAAGTTTTCATGATTATGAGGAAAACTACAGTAACTTTTTTGAAAATATGAGGAAAAATGAATTTTTTAAGCCAAAAACGATGGAAAAATCTTGAAAATGAAGAAAGTTAGAAGTTTTTAAATTTTTTGAAATTTTGAAAAATTCGAGAAATTCAAAACTACCGTAACCCACTTCCAAAACCCTTTGAACCTATTTTTTTTAAATTAGCTTGTTAAGAGCTTTCAAATGAGTATAATCATGACTAGATTCCAATCTTTTTGGGGATAAAGGTTTTTCTGGATCTCTTAACTTCAAAGCGCGATATCTCGGCTACCGTAACCTCTATCAAAAAGCTATCAACTACAAAAATATTTAAAATTTTCTCCTCTACAACTTTTTAGTTTACAGTTTCCTTCTATCTCCACTTATTCGTAAGATATAGCGGTTTTTCCAGAGAAGTGGTGTGCAAGTGCGCTCTATTGGACTGTCTTCTTCTGGAACCTCTAGAATCCAATGGTACTATTGATTGATTGGTGTGCGCTCACTCATAGTATACCCTCAGTATACCCTATAAACCCTTTTTTCTATTTCCCCTTCCTTTTCTGGTTCAATTGCTCATCCTTCTTCCAGAATGCTTCATCCAATTGTCCAAACCGCCATCAACATCGTTCGCACCCGGGACTTCGAACCAAAGACGCCAGGCATGACAAAAGGGACTACAGTAGTCCAGGAGGGTCCTTGCAAAGAACAACTGGACGATGCCCTGGTGAAATTGGTCAATCAGGCAGTGATAGAAGAAAGGGAAGTGGAACGGGGTAAGAGGCAGGATGGAACAAAAGTCGCCAAGCAGTTGTTTAAGGATTAGCTGGGTTTGATTAATTTAGACTAACCGTTTTCATCACCATAGTCAATAATTTAGTTCCGGATATATTCCTCATTAAAATTCCACTTTTCCTGTTATTTTAATGTGTTCCCGATTGTACCTAATTTTGATAATAAGCTTCCCTGTTTTTTTGATTTTCTCGTTTGTAATAGTTTTGTTTTCTGAAACTGAAGCTTTTGATTATCATAACATTCCTCTATGTATATCTTCAAAATATTGTTTTCGAAGTCGTATATAAAATAAAATTCTGACAATAACAATACTGTTATTCGCGTTATGCAAGATAAACTATTACAGCATATAAGAGATTTCCAATTTTGAAAAAAACAGGTCCAGATATTCTAATTAGGAACCAAATATGCTAAGATCTATATTTTTCAACTGGTCATAATTTTTCTGACACTTTTCTGGAATGAAATATTTAAAAATCGCTTAAAACCAAAGAAAATAGGTTAAAAACATTCAAGGTACCTTAAAACTATATCATTTATGTATATATTTGATTTTCTTGCTAAATTTATTTTTGACATTATTTATGAATAAATAAATGATACTGTCAAAGAAAAGTAGTTCAAAATACATCAATTGACATATATTACCCGCTAAACTGAAGTCAGGGGTTGATTCTTATAGCTTGCAGGACTGCGCGCATGCTGTAGATCAAAAAAATATTTTTTTCAAATATTGTTTGACACATGTGCCTATAATTTTTACATGTTTTCGAATTTTTTCCTTTTTTTTTAAAATTAATTCTCATATTTTATTTATTTCCAGAGTTTCAAAAAAAGTTCAGATCTTAAAAAATTCACCATTTTTCAAATTCTTGATCTCGAAAACACATTCTCTTGATTTTCCATTTTCTGAATTTTTCTGATTTCTTCCCCGAAGAGCAATGAATTTTTGAAACCTCTTCAATTTAATGAACTCTTTCTTTTAAAAAAATTAATTTTCCTAATCATTTTTCAATTTTTCTAGATCTACTGTAATTAATAATATTTCTTGAGATTATTACTTATGTGTCATAGATCAAAAATAAATACCTTTTCGGATAATAATTCCCATGACAACTCCCAATTCACCCCTATCATTTGCCCTTTTCTCACCTGGACTGCCCATCTATTCAAATGCATGTGTTCCCCCCTCTTTTCCCTCCTCCCTCCCTCCTCTCTTGCAAAGACAACAACAAGAGAGAAATAGTGTGTGATGTTGTAGAGATGACAGACAGTCAGACAGTTCTTTTTCGAATAATGGACGCGGCGGCAGAAAGTTTTCATTTCGTTCTTATCTCTCTTCTGACCTCCCGTTTTTTCGGAGACGGTTTATCAATTCTTTTTTAATAGGAAAATGAGATTTTTAAAATAAATAAAAAGTTTTTTTGGTTAAAAAATAGATTTTTAATTAAAAATCCCTATTTTCATTGAATTATTTTTTTTTGCGGAAGAATTTTGGGTTTCTAGGCCATCCAGCTATTTTTTTATTTCTCTGGCCTAGTTTTTGTTTTTTTTCTAGGCCGTTTTTTCTCTTCTCTTCCTTTTTTTATTAAAAATAATATATTTTATTTTTCAGAAAACTTGGGAAAGCGATGAACCCAAGTTCAAGTGGCTTCCTCACCGAACCGGCATTCGACGCCATTTTCTCGGATTATGTCGTTTTTAAGGTATGACTTTCCTTTTTTTTTTGAAAGTTAGCAAGTTATGGGAAAAAATACGAAAGAAAAAAATTATTTCAAAAAATTGAATAATTAAAAAATTTTTTTCGAAAAAAATGTTTCGTTAAAATTTTTTTAAATCGTCAGAAAACTTTTATCAAATAGAAAATGTCTAAATATTACTGGAAATCCTCCATTTTCCGATGAAAAATGTTTAATTTTGGCTGAAAATTTAAAAAAAAAACGCTGATTGTTTACCGGTGTTCGCTGGAGCGCATTTAATCACCCCGTTTGTTCGATACCGGTGTAAATCATCATTCCGTGTTTTCAAATAGAATTTTCTGTTTTTCGAATAGAAAATAGAATTTTCCAAGCATAAAACTAGTAGTTTTACCGATAACATTTAAATTTCAAAGAAAAAATCGGAAATTTTTGGAAAAAAATTTTTTTCTGGAAAAAATTTGTTCGTGTCAATTTCTGGAGCTTTCAAAGTATATGAAACAATTTTTTCTACCGGAAAAATGTTTCCATTCCGCTAGAAAAAATCATAATTTACCGATTAGAAACTCAAAATATGTCAAAAAAATTTCAAAAATTCTCAAAAAACTCTTTTTTCCTTGACAATTGCGAATTTGCCGGTGAATTCCTCAAAAAAGGTTTTACCGCAAAAAAAATTCGAAAAAATTCGAAAAAAAATGAAAAATTAAGAAAAAAAGTTCCAGGACATATCGCTCTCAAACCCCCACGGCTACCCAGAAACCCTTCAATCGAAAATGGATCGTCTGTTTCAGACTCATTTGAAACTCAGCAGTAAGTCTTTAAAAATGGCCTAGAAGTCCTAGATGGCCTAGAATTTTGAGCCGGTGGCCTAGAAAATCTAGAAATCTCAGTTAACCTAGGTTCTCATTGAAAACCCACCTATACTGTGGCCTAGAAAACTCCACATGGCCTAGTTTTTTGGTAGCCTAATTCCAAATGGCCTAGAAATCCTTGATGGCCTAAGTTTTTTGTCTGGTGGCCTAGAAATCCATTTATCTGAATAACTTGGTCTAGGTTCCCTCTAATAGCCTAAAAACTACCTATTAACCTACAGTGGCCTAGAAAACCCCATATGGCCTAGTTTTTCGGTAGGAAAGTCCAAATGGCCTAGGAATCTCAGATGGCCTAGGATTTTTAGTTGGTGGCCTAGAAATCCACTTGCCTAAAAAAATCTTGGCCCCTCTAAAAATCCAATAGCCTTAAAATTACCTATCACTCTACTGTGGCCTAGAAAATTCAAGATGGCCTAGTTTTTTCAGAAACCTAGTCCAAATGGCCTAGGAATCTCAGATGGCCTAGGATTTTGATCTGGTGATCTAGAAATCCAATTGCCTAAAAATCTTGGCCCCTCTAAAAATCCAATAGCCTAAAAATTACCTGTTACTCTACTGTGGCCTAGAAAACTCCATATGGCCTAGTTTTTTGGCAGGAAATTCTAAATAGCCTAGGAATGCTTGATGGCCTAGAATTTTAATATGGTGGCCTAGAAATCCATTTGCTTGAAATTCTTGGTCTAGGTTCCTTCAAATCTTGGCTAAGGTTCGTCTCTTCAAGCCTAAAAACTACCTATTAACCTACTGTGACCTAGAAAATTCGAGGTGGCTTAGTTTTTTTAGCCTAGTTTTAATGGCCTAGAAAAGCTCAATGGCCTAGAATCCCAAATCCATGACCTAAAAACTCCTTTTTTCCAGAAATGTACGGATCCCCTGGCGAACTAATTCAAAACCTCCGAATCTACTCTGATTTCCCTTCCAATCACCAATTATTCAATTTCGATGTCACCGAATCTTATAATGTAAGTTATCGAGCTTCATGAAGGATTACTGTACCTTTTCTAGACACGTGTCATCAAATATCAAAGTCTATCGGGGGACTCATTCATCTACAAACAAGATATGTTCAGTCTAATGCAACGAATGATGACGAAACAGTTGGAGGACGAGGTATGGGGGGGGGGGTTTCTAGGCCATCAAAACACGTTTTTTCTGGTTTTTAGACCCTCCAATCGATCCTTATCATTTTTCTGAAGTACTACGAAGGATTTCTGGCGGAATCATGCGAATTTATTCAATATGATGCAGAATGGATTAACAAGTTGGAAAAAGATTTGGTGGAGCTATGGCAGAAGGCTATGGTAGGGTACTATAGTTTTTGAAATGAATTTTCCGAGAGGAGTTCACAGAAATTTTGATTTTTCAAGAATTTCAAAAAAAAATTTTTTTTGAAAATTTTGAAAAAAAATTTTTTTCGAAAATTTTGAAAAATTCCAAAAAATCAGAATTTCTAAATTTTCGCGTACTCCTTTTGACTTCAAATACCGTAACCCGTTCACCTTGATTGATGTAAAATTGAATTCCCCCTTGGAAAATATAAGAAGAAGGAATTTTTTTTGAAAAAAATTTTTTTTTCGAAAATAAAAAAATTCAAAATTTCTGAAAAATTTATTTTTTCAAAATACCGTATTCTTTTTTTATAGATCGATGTAACTTTTTATTCTAAACATTCTCTTCTCTTGAACCTTTTTTCTATCTCTACTGGTTCCCGAGATATAGTGGTTTTCAGCTGTGTACTCCTCGTGGACAAGACGAAAAAAATTTTGTTTTTTCGAAAATTAATTTTTTTTATTTCGATTTTCTGATTCCGATTGGTTTTGAAAGCTTTTCCAAGCTAAATTGAACAAAAAAGATTCAAAAACCCGAGAAAATAGGAATTTTCAATTTTTTGTGTACTCCTCGTGGACAAGACAATTTTTTTGTTTTTTTCGAAAATTAATTTTATTTTCTTCAATTTATTGAAGATAAATAAAATTTCAATAAATGAATATCTAATAAAATAACCTGAAATCTGGAAAAAAAAATAATTTTTCAAAAAACAAAAAAAAATGACATGTTGTCCACGCGGAGTACACAACTTCAAACCCTTATATTTCGCTTCCCTTGATAGCAATAAAAAAACAGTCAACTAACAATTTGTTCCTCTTAAAATTCTACACATTTCTCTAATTGAAACCTTTTTGATATCTCTAACCGTCTAGCTTCTCTGCGCCCTCTCCACTCTCTCGTCTCTCGGGAACCACAAATCTGTTTATCTCGGGAACCAGTAGAGATAGAGAAATGGTTCAAGAGAAGAAAATAATCAAAATTAGAATTTACATCCATCTAAATAAAAAATCCTTCAGACTCTAATGCTCCCACCACCGGCCCAACCACCTGACTACCGACAAATGTACCGACGATTCAAAGAGATGTCACCGGAATGGGCAGAACAAGATTTCATTCCGATTGATTGGATTTATGAGAAAGCCTATGCGGGTCTTCTACCCAATCTACCCTCCTCTTCCATCCGATTTTTGAGATATTTGGGAATCGGGTTCCGCAAATTTTTCATCAGTAAGAGAGAGTACCTGACACCGTATAGTGTGATGGTTAGTTTTTTCTTGAATCCAAAAATTATTTGTTGCCTTTATCTGTAAAAATTGTTTTAATTAAATTCAGCTCGTCGAGAGCTTTGAAATGAGTATAATCATGACTAGGTTACTGCCATTTTGAAAAAAGTCAAATTTCACCACGAAATCTACCGTAATCCTGGGATACGGTAGTTTTTACGGTTTTTTATTAGTCGAATTGAATTCAGCTCGTCGAGACGGTTCAGAAAAGTACGCACAAGCCTATATTCTGAGCAATCTGAATTTTGAGGTTAGAGACACCAGAGAAACCAGACTGTCTGCGTCCCTGACCCCAAAATTCGAAATCATTGGAACCCGGGCTTGTTTATACTCATTTGATAGCTCTCGGTGAGCTGAATTTAATTAGCTAAATTTCAGATCCTAGAAACTACCGCATCCCGGGTTACGGTAGCAACAAAATTTGAAAAATGAGTTTCTGACCTGAAAATCTTTTTTTAGCTAGGTTTGAGTTCCTAACCAAGCTTAAGCAAGTTGAAAACTTCACAAAACGCTTGGAATCCTTCGAATTTTTAATTTCTTATTTTTTCCAAAAAAAATCCAAAAAAATTTTTTTTGAACCTACCGTAATCCGAGCTACAGTATATTTCGTGACTTCAGACTATGCTGGTTGAACTCAGCTCGTCGAGAGCTTTCAAATGAGTATAATCATGACTAAGCTAGCTTCAATTTAAAATTTGGGGTCAGAGACGCAGACACTCTGGTTTCTCTGGTGTCTCTAACCTCCGAAATTCAGATTGCTCAGAATATAGGCTTGTGGGTACTTTTCTGAACCGTCTCGGTGAGCTGAATTCAATGGGACTAGTCTCAAGTCCTGAAAACTACTGTAGCTCGAGATTACGGTAGTTTTTTGGTAGGATTTTTTTTATTTTTGAAAATAATCCTAACCTAGTCATGATTATACTCATTTGAAAGCTCTCAGCGTCCTGAATCCAAATATAACAATTTCAGAAGTCCTCCCCTACCGTAGTCCGTATTTTCGTCGATGGTGCCGATCAATTCGTGATGAAATTGGAGTTGTTCGACGCCATAAACACCCTTAATCCAGATGAAGATCCACTGATTCCGGATGATGAGAGAGGCATTCTTTCAATTATTTCAACGTCTTCTGATGGCGAATTCAATCGATATACTCCCTTGATAAAGAACGTTCATTTCATCAGATGCCCTATTAAAAGGGCCAAACACGCCGCCGTACCTATCCTGGTACCGTATGGTGGTTACTGTATCCTGGCAATTGACGCTTTTTTTGAATTATTTCATTTTTTGGTGTTCCAGCATCGATTTTTTCAAAAGATTAATCGTCATAATGGAAGAATAGTCTTGGGATTTATAGAGAGAGTTTTTAGTGGAGAAAAGGTAGGCTAAGACTACAAAGACTACAAAATATATTTTTTTCAGCAGGGACCATATTTCATCACTCATCGAGCATTCAAAGATACGAAATCAAGGATAGAGGAGATGATGAGAGTATTCCAGAAGGAAGTTATCGATTTCCGAAGTGTTGATGAAGATGGATTCACTTTGGATGACTTGAATGATGAATTGAATCATTCGGGACTGACTGATGTGTTCCCGGAGATTCAGAAATATGCAGAGAAAGTATTTGGAGAGGTGGATGAGAAAAAGAAGGGGATGGTTCTCAGGACTTGTGATCTATTCGATGCTCTTGAGAAGTGTCAGATGTTGTGTGTTATCGAGAGGAGTCATGGGGTATGGTTAATATATCTAGGATTACTGTATCTAAAATTAGAGTCTGAGAAATACGGTATTTAGGATTACGGTACTCAGGGGAGATCGAATTAGGCCAACTCGGGTAGCGGATTAAGAGAGGCTGTATCTAGGGTTAAGGGTATTGGATATTTTTTTATTGTAATCAAGGTTGTAAGATTACGGTATTCAGGATTACTGTATTGAAAATGTGAGATTACGGTGGTCTACTGTATTTATGATTATATAGAAAGGACAGGATCTAGGGTTACGGTAGTGGCCTTGAGTTAAGGGATCTTGGATTATTATATATATAGTTACAATATTTAAAAGTTGAGGCTACGGTGGTTAGAAATACTGTATCTAGGATTACGGTATTCAGGATTTCTGTATTTAAATCCTGGAGGTTTTAGTAGTGTACTATATTTCGGATTATATAGGTAGGACTGGATCTAGGGCTACAGTAGTGAGCTTGGACTAAGGAATCTTGGATTACTATGTATATATCTAAAGTTGTTATATTTAGAAGTTCATGGTAGTTAAAGATACGGTATCTAAGATTACTGTAGCCAGAATAAAAATATTTTTTTTCGAGATTACTGTATCTAGTAATTTATAGCTATATACGAGATTTACAGATTTTTTTACATTTGATGTTTCTGTAGACGGGATTTCTGTATACAGATAAAGTGCTCATGGTCACCGTATCTAAAATTACTGTACCCTAAAAACCCCCTTTTTTCCAGATCAAAAAATTCATCCACAACCAGAACTCGTGTCATCTCTTCCGACAATTGTCTTGTAACAAGTGCAAAGACTCTGCACCTGTCTCCGATGAGGATTCTGATAAGGAAGAGCATCTCAAGGATCTGGAAGATAAGATTGTGAAGGTTTTGAAAGGCTTAGGGATTTCAAAGGAGGCTGAAAACGTCCGGAAGACACAGGAAGAAAGTGATTCGGAAAATGTATCGGTTATGATGGAAGGGAAAACAGAAGACGTTCCAGAAGACTCTAGAAGTTTGGAATACCTTCAGAATCAAGGAGTCATGGATAATCAATCCTCAGAAGTCGAGAAATATGAAGACAAAGGTTTTCAAGGCGTTCAGAAGGTTCTAGAAGGTTTAGAAGAGGCTAAGGATCCAAATGACGTCAGGGATTCAGCAGAATCGACTAATCTGGAGGTTTTAGAAGAGACTAGAAGCCTGGAAAATCCTCTGGAATCTAAAATCCTGAATATTCCGGCTCCAAATGGCCAGATACCTGAAGACAAAGACCTTCAGAAGCTCTCAGAAGGTTCAAAAGATGCTCAGGATCCAAATAACCCCCAGGATCCAGAAGAAACCCTGAAATCTCCAGAAGAACCTAAGAATTCAAGAAATCTAGAGGTTCTGGATGATTCTGGAGACTTGGAGAATCTTCTAGAATCAGAAAATACAAAGAAAAGTGTCCCGGAAGTCCAGGATCCGGGATTTGGTGGCTTCAAAGTGAAATACATGGATAATAGGGAACTTGAAGCTTTCCAAAGGATTCTTAGTGAATTTAAGGATCCTAAGGACCCCGAAAAGTCAGAAGACCTCCAGAAGACTATTGGAATAAGCAGCAATGAGAATGACACTGGGAATTCGGAAAACAACCTGGCTAAGCCTCTAGATGACCTTCCAGAACGGAATTTTGAAGATTCTGAGCTATTTGAGGATTCCAAGGACCCAGAAGACATCCAAAATATAGAGAGAGCTTCTGATCCTCCCCTAGAAGCCCCAGAATCCAAGAATTCCGAATCCAAGGCTACAGAAGGCCTTCAGAATCGGATTCCATCGATTTCACCTGTTCAAAAAACGAAAAATGAGCAAATGACACGTGGAATTCAAACAGAAGACATCGGAGATCCAGAAGAAATTCGAAAACTAAAAGAAAAGATTCTGAAGATGGAAGAGGAGCATAGAGAGGAGATAGAGAGGCTAAAGAAGAGCTATGAAACTACCGTAACCCATCTTGAACGGAAAATCCAGGATCTCAAAGCAATGGAATCTGAAGATCTAGAAAAAACTATCAGATGGTATATAGGTACCGTAATCTCAGACTACAGTAATCCTTTTCCAGCCTAAAAGACACAAATCTCCGCCTCTTGGGCCAAAACGAGGAGAAAGAGCGAATGATCCAGATGCTCCTTAATCGGATCTCAAATAATACACCACAGGGATTTTGATATAATTTTGTAGTTTGTAGTGTATTTTATTGCTCATTTTATTATTCGTGTAAAATAAATTTAAACTTTCGACTTGCTATTCCATCCTTGATTCTGATTCTGACCACTGCATCCGCCCCCATATCCATTACAGCCGAAAGAGTTTTGACCTACTCGGGTTGGCGCGTAATTCTGACTGTTACCATTGAAATTTTGGGCTAAAAAATAGGGATGAGCAACTTTTAAAATAGCTAGATTCACCAGTACTTCTTCTGCCATAGGCTCTCATCGTATTCCCATTATTCAGCCCATTGCTCATCGTATTCTGAAATGTTTGCGCGCCTTGCTGTTGTACTCCTCCGCCACCGAGAAGACCTAAATGTTCACACGATTGAATTATTTATCCCGGGGAAAAAGGTTGCTCACCATTATTTGTCGCCCCTCCAAACATGTTGTTGAAGCCGATGTTGGCGAACGCATTTTGTCCGAACATTCCTTGGTTTCCTGGAATTTTTATCGGTGCTATTAGCCATTTTTACCGCTGCTTAGCTATTTTTACCGCTGCTTAGCTATCTTCACCGCTGCTTAGCTATTTTTACCGTTGCTTAGCTATTTTACCGCTGCTTAGCTATTTTTACCGCTGTTTAGCTATTTTTTACCGCTGCTTAGTTATTCTTACCGCTGCTTAGCTATTTTACCACTGCTTAGCTATTTTTACCGCTGCTTAGCTATTTTTACCGCTGCTTAACTATTTTACCGCTGCTTAGCTATCTTCACCGCTGCTTAGCTATTTTTACCGTTGCTTAGCTATTTTACCGCTGCTTAGCTATTTTTACCGCTGCTTAGCTATTTTTACCGCTGCTTAGCTATTTTTACCGCTGCTTAGCTATTTTTCACCGCTGCTTAGCTATTTTTACCGCTGCTTAGCTATTTTTCACCGCTGCTTAGCTATTTTTACCGCTGCTCAGCCTTATTTCCACCCAAAAAAATTTTTAAAAACGTTCAAAATGCTATAATTCAATATCATCGCTAATCTCCCAAGGGACTTGGCCTTTTATCGAGACCCCTTTTAGTATTTTTGAACGCTCGTTTTATAGGCTGAGCAGCATTGAAGTGCTTAGCTATCTTCACCGCTGCTTAGCTATCTTCACCGCTGCTTAACTATTTTACCGCTCCTTAGCTATTTTACCGCTGCTTAGCTGTTTTTACCGCTGTTTAGCTATTTTTACCGCTGCTTAGCTATTTTTACTGCTTCTTAGCTGTTTTTACCGCTGCTTATGTTAGCTATTTTTACCGCTGCTTAGCTATTTTTAACGCTAAAAAATGTTGCTCAGCCTATTCTAGTTTACCGGTGCTTACCAAAATTAAACAATCCATTCCCATATGGATTATAAGCTCCAAAAGCCTGTTGTCCTCCACCGTACAAACTCTCCATTCCGGTTCCGAACGTCCCGAATCCAGTATTCATGCCCATCGTTCCCATTCCATTTGACATCATTGGATTGTACCCGGAATAACCTTTAAAATCTATTTTCCTCTGTTAGAAGGGCACAAAATTACCTGAGAACATTGAACTGTAGTCATATGGATATCCCATGAACTGGGATTCAACAATATTTGCGATGATTGACAAGAAAATAATCGTGGAAGTTCCCATTTTAGAAATTCTGAAAAATTGCTAATATAGAAAAAAAGTTTTTGAAAAAAAATTGAAAAAATTTTTTTTCGAATATTCAAAAATTCAAAAATTCAGAAAATTTTTTTTCCCAAATACCGTAATCTTTTTCAATATATAGATGTAATTTTTTATTTTGAGCATTTTTTTCTCTTGACCCATTTTTCTATCTCTATTGGTTCTCGAGATAAACAGGTTTGTGGTTCCCGAGATACAAGAGAGTGGAGAGGGCGCAGAGAAGCTAGACGGTTAGAGATAGCAAAAAGGTGTCAACTAAAGAAATGTGTAAAATTTTAAAAGGAACAAATTGTTAGTTGACTGTTTTTTGATAGCTATCAGGGGAAGCCAGATATAAGGGGTTGAAGTTGTGTACTCCGCGTGGACAAGACGAAAATTTTGTTTTTGTAGAAATTAATTTTTTTTCTAGATTTTTTGCAGACAATCGAGCAAAAAGTTATTTCATCAATTTAAAAATAAAGAAACATAAATTAATTTCCGAAAAAAGCAAAAAATTGTCTTGTCCACGCGGAGTACACAACTGAAAACCTGTTTATCTCGGGAACCAGTAGAGATAGAGAAACGGTTCAAGAGAAGAAAATGATCAGAATTGAAAATTAAATTGATTTATACAAAGAAAAAATCAAAAATTAGAGAGAAAATATTTTGTCCGAGAGGAATACACGAAATTTTGGATTTTCGGAAAAATAAATTTTTTCCCAATTTTTTTCCCAGAAATCTGAATAAAGGTAGAAATTATATTTTCTAGCAAAAAAACCTATTGAAATTGATTAATAACCAAGAAAACCACATTTTCTGACTTTTCCAAAAGGAGTACATGAAATTTCGAAGTTTCAAAATTTCGAAAAAAAAACTTTTTTTTGTTTTTTTTTCGTTTTCTGGTAAAATCTAGGTTTTCTGAATTTAAAATAAAATAAACCTGAAAAATCCATCTAATTTCCAAAGAAAAAACTGATTTTTTTCTTGTCCAAAAAGTCTACACAAAATAATTTTTCATTCAAAATGAACAAAAATCAAAAATTCTTCAAATCTGACTAAATAAAACGCATAAAATGAAAATTTCCAAATGTATACTGACTCTCCAAAAGGTTGAAACGAACGGAGAGAGAGCAAGGAATGAGTGTTCTTTAGAAATATGGAATAAAAGAGGGGGGAGGGCTCATCTGAAGTGTCAAGAGAGACTATTTGCTGACTATTCCCGAGTAAATGACCATAACCAGTCTGTCCTTTTCTCTGGAGTCATTTCATCCTGAAGAGCCTCACGCTTTTCTCATTGTATCTCCATATTTGTTTATTTGAAGAGGAGTCATTGTATCTTAAAATAGAATTCTGATTTTTATAATGATGATTTTTTTTGGTAGAGATGTTATGAAATATGTAGTTTAGGTTTAGGGGATTACTGTAGAAACTCTGAAAAAATTCATTTGAGATGACTTTCAACCCTTTTTTTCAACTTTCGAAGCTAATTTTCGATTTTTTATACCATGTGCTTCTTTTTTTTCAAATTTTTTCTGTTTATATGTATATAATATGTATATATGATATTTTTATATGTATATATAATGTATATAATGTATATGATGTATATAATGTATAAAATAATGTGTATACAGTATACTAAAAAATTTTTTGACTAGTCTTCCAGTTATTTTTAATATTTTTTTAGCTTCAAAGGTATTTTATAGGCCAATTTAATCATTTTCATATATTTTAAAGTCTAAACTCTTTCCAAAAATTTTTTCAAATTTTTTCTCACTAAAAATTTCCATATATTCATATTCTTCCTTTTCTTCTCCTCCTTTTCCCAAAAAGGGAACCTAAAGAAAAAAAGAGAGACTTCTCTAGTCATCGCCTCGTCACTTTTTGAGAAAAAGGGAAGGAGAAGTCAAAAAAAGAATGTGCATAAATTTACTCTGAAGCTTTTTTTCGCCTTTTCCGTCGGTAAAAATGCTATTTTCGATGGAAATTCCAAATTTCAAAAAAAAAAAAATTAATGACCCATGAAAATATGGGGTTTTAATCCTCTTTGTTTATTGTGTGCTCATTTTAATCCTGAGAAATGTCTTCTTCTTCTAATCCTTGGGTCTAAAACATGTGTAACTTGTGTATAAGGGGATTAACTTTCATTCTTGTTTTGAAGTTTTGGGTAGGAGTAGCCAGCGTTTAGAAACAGCTAAGCAGCGGTAAAACAATCTAAGCAGCGTTCAAAAATAGCTAGCCAGCGGTAGAGAAAGCTAAGCAGCGGTAAAATATCCTAAGCAGCGGTAAAATGAGCTAAGCAGCGGTAAAATATCCTAAGCAGCGGTAAAACTAGTTAAGCAGCGGTAAAACTAGCTAAGAAACATTTCGATTAGCAATAGCGTTTAAGATAGCTAACCAGCGTTTATGGCTATTAAGCAGCGGTAAAATAGCCTAGCAGCGTTTAACCTAGTTAAGCAGCGGTAAAACTGGAGGATTTTTTCTAGCCTGAGCAGCGTCCAAAACAACCCTTAATTCCATTCTCGTCAACCCTTCCCTTTCACTTTAATGTCAATTGAAATCGAAAAAAAACCTTTTCGTCTGCCCCCGAATTGAGAGAGAGAGAGAGAGAGAGAAAGAGAGAGAGAGAGAGAGAGAAGAAATTGAATCGAGTTGGAGGGACCCTTTTTTTTGAAAAGCGCCCTCTTTTTCGACAACCTTTCGAGAAAGGAGCACAACATTTAATTGCTCTGGCTTTTGGGAAAGGTTTTCAAATAGCTAAGCAGCGGTAAAATATTTAAGCAACGGTAAAATAGCTAAGCAGCGGTAAAATAGTTTAACAGCGGTAAAATAGCTTAGCAGCGGTAAAATACCTAAGCAGCGGTAAAATAGTTAAGCAGCGGTAAAACAACTAAGCAGCGGTAAAAAAATAGCTAAGCAGCGGTAAACTAGCTAAGCAGCGGTAAACTAGCTAAGCAGCGGTAAAATAGCTAAGCAGCGGTAAAACAACTAAGCAGCGGTAAAAAAAATAGCTAAGCAGCGGTAAACTAGCTAAGCAGCGGTAAAATAGCTAAGCAGCGGTAAAATAGCTAGGCAGCGTTCAAAAACCTCTAGTTTGTAGTCCTTTTCGAACACTGAGCTCTGATCTCTGTCCACCGGAAGTCATCTGATTAATGAGGCGTATAGGAGGTCGTGCTCCTCAAGAAAACCCCTTTTTCTTTTTTAAAACGCGTTTACTTTTCAGAAATGTCATGATGCATACTGTATTACTACTGTACCTCTTATTATTGGTGAGCTGTACCCAAGCAAAAAGTTCGCAGAATGAAGATTTGGATTTCACCGATCATAGTAAGGTAAGCAAAGTTTTTTTTTGGTTTACTAGCTAGATATTTGCAATCAGCTCGCTGAGAACTTTGAAATGAGTATAATCATGACTAGTCTAGCTTCATTTTGAAAATCGTCATGAAAACTACCGTAATCTCGAGCTACAGTAGTTTTTGGAGTCGAAAATAGTCTCAATGAACTCAGCTCGCTGAGACGGTTCAGAAAAGTACCCACAAGCCTATATTCTGAGCAATCTGAATTTCGAGGTTAGCGACACCAGAGAAACCAGAGTGCCTGCGTCTCTAACCCCAAAATTCAAAATGCTCCAAACCTAGCCGTGATTATACTCAAATGAAAGCTCTCTACTTCCTGAAATCAAAAAAATTACTTGCAAAGCTCTCAGACTAAAATTCGCCGGGTTACGGTAGTTTGAAATTTTTGAAAATTTTCGAAAAATTCAAAAACCCCCTAATTCCTCACTTTTCATGCTAAAAACCTAATTTTCTTGCAGGGTAGTCCCCAAATAAACCGTTCTTCCTATTTCAAACAAGACTTTCGACTCGGTTACAAGCTAAAATTATTCTGCGAGACAAGTGGCTTCCCTCGTCCACAAATCACCTGGTATCATCGGGGTGTCGAAGTGAATCCGGAGCATAATCGAACGGTAAGAGATACAGTAATCTAAAGACCCCTACTGTAATCCTCAGATTCGGTTTTCAATCCACGGGGATACCGTATCCTCTCATCTGGAGATCGATCCAACTTCTATTGGTGACAAAGGAGAGTATGAGTGTGTGGCGACGAATTCCAAAGGGAGTCAGGTCAAAAAATTCTTGACCGATTATCAATATTGATTACTGTACTAGAAAATGTAAATAAAAATTTTTAATTTTTGAAGAAAAAAAAATTGTTTTTCGTCTTGTCCACGCAGAGTACACAACAAAAAACCCTCATATCTCGGGAACCAGTAGAGATAGAGATTCGGCGCAAGAGAAGAAAATGATCAGAATAAAAAGTTACATCGATCTGTCAAAAAAAATTACGGTATTTTGAAAAAAAAAATTTTTCAAAATTTCCGAATTTTCAAAAAAAAATTTTTTTTCAAAAATTTTTTCTCCAAAAAAACTTCCGTCTTCCCATATTTTTCAGCAAGTGAAATCGAAAAATTGATGAGCCCCTCCGTATCCCTAAAAAAGAGCTTCGAGTACACACTCATAAAACTCTTCTTCTTCTCTCTTTTTTCCCTTCGAAGAATACGACTTGGATCTCTTTTTCCCTTTTTATATTAGTTTGTTGTCATGTTTTCGACGTTTTTTTGGATTGAGTTTTGACATTTTTTTTGGAGAAGCTGATGAGAAGCGTTCTTGGGTTTAGTTGAGGCTATAGCTGCGTTCAATTGGAGTCAGCAGCTTTTTAGATAGCTATGTTGCTTTTAAGATAGCTAAGCAGCGGTAAAAATAGCTGAGCAGCGGCAAAAATAGCTAAGCAGCGGCAAAAATAGCTAAGCAGCAGTCAAGGTCGGCTAAGCAGCGGTAAAATAGCTAAGCAGCGGTAAAACTAGATAAGCAGTGGTAAACTAGCTAAGCAGCGGTAAAACTAGCTAAGCAGCGGTAAACTAGCTAAGCAGCGGTAAACTAGCTAAGCAGCGGTAAAAATAGCTAAGCAGTGTTTAAAATGACCTTAGCAGTGTTCAAACATCCCCTCTTCCCAACTAATTATTTTTTCATCATCGCGTACTAAGAATTGAGAATTAATCTGAATATTAAATTTGTACTTAGAAACACGATTAGTCTAGACTCTTCTTTTCTTCCGGAATTAATTTTTTTTCCGTTTCTAAAAAAGTTTTTTTTTTCTTGAAATTCGAAATACTAGTTTTCAAAATTTTTGGATAATGAGTTTTTAAAACCCAGTTTTTTTGCTCTAGATAGTTCTAAACTTACTGAAAGTATAATATTCGTGATCAGATCGCCAAAAGCTTTGAAATGAGTATAATCATGACTAGGTTACGATTATTTTGAAAAAAGTCAAATTTTACCATGAAAACTACCGTAATCTTGAGCTACCGTAATTTTTGGAGTTTGAGAATAGTCTCATTGAATTCAGCTCACCGAGAGCTTTCAGAGAAGTACCCACAAGCCTATATTCTGAGCAATCTGAATTTTGGGGTCAGGGACGCAGACACTTTGGTTTCTCTGGTGTCTCTGAACCTAAAATTCAAAATCAACGGAACCAGGCCTTGTTCATACTCATTTGAAAGCGCCTGACCTCCTGAATTCGAAAAATTCATTTTCGAGGTTCTCAGACTAAAATTGTCCGGGTTACGGTAGTTTGAAATTTTTGATATTTTGAAAATTTTCAAAATTTTCAAAATTTCCAAAAAAACTGTGTTTTTTTCTAGTTTTTTCTTTAAATCAAAAAGTAGTTCATACTACATAGTCTCCCCCTCCTCCACTTAGTCTACACCAATTTGACACTTTTCATCTCGTATTTCCATGTTTTCTCACAGAAGCCCCTCTTCCGATTTCTTATGGCTTCTTCAACCAACACAAGAAATCATTCATCTCTGCGTCTCTCTATTTCCAATACTATTTCTGTTTTTTTTTGAATTAGAAGAAAAAAAAAGATGATCAATAATTAATAATCGAAGAATAAAGGGTCGGGATTCTTGTTATTTCAATTGTGTGTTTTTACCGCTGCTTAGGATATTTTTTTTACCGCTGCTTAACTATTTTCACCGCTGCTTAGCTATTTTACCGCTGCTTAGCTTTTCTCCCTGCTGCTCAGCCTATTTTACCGCTGCTAACGTGCAAAATTTCGTCTAAAAGTTTCAAAAACCCATAAACCCTGCCTGCAGGTGTCTTTCTCCGCCTTCTTTCGAAAAAAAACATAAAATTTCTGACTCGAACACATTCTCCTTTTCAATTGGTCTCCCTCCTCTTCTCACTCGGGGGTCTCTCTCTAACAAAAGAGAGTCAAGTGACTATTAATGGGGAAGAAGGAGGGTGGGGGTGGCTACGAATTAGGTCCCCCTTTTTCTTGGGAATTTCTAATTTTTTTTCTGTAGTTTGTGCTTTGAAAATCTATTTTCTGTTTTTAGTTTCTTAATTTTTTCCTCTAGATTTTTTCATTAGGACCTTTAAAATAAATGCAATGACAAAGTTTCAAAAAATTAGCTCCATGCGCCTTTAAACCTGGATTACTGTAGTCATATTTAGAAATTTTGGAAAAATAATATCATATTGGTGATCAGCTAACCAAGAGCTTTCCAATCAGTATAATCATGACTAGGTTCTGAACATTTTGAATTTTAGAGTTAGAGACGCAGGCACTCTGGTTTCTCTGCGCTCTCGTCAAACCCAAAATTCAAAGTTATTGGACCCAGGGCGTGTTTATACTTATTTCAAAGCTCTCAACGAGCTGATTTTGAATCTGTCAATATTTTGGACTGAAATTGAAAATTCAGCGATTTTTTGAACTTTCAGAAATTTTCATGATCGCAAAATTTTTAAATTTTTTCTTCAATTTTAGTTTTTCCACTTTGAAATTACTTTCATCGTTTTTAGCTCACCGAGAGCTTTTAAAAGAGTATAAACAAGCCCTGGTTCCAATAACTTTAAATTTTGAGGTCAGGGACGCAGACACTCTGGTGTCTCTGGTGTCTCTAACCCCCGAAATTCAAATTGCTCAGAATATAGGCGTGTGGGTACTTTTCTGAACCGTCTCGGTGAGCTAAATTCAATGAAACTAGTCTCGAAGCGCAAAAATTACCGTAGCTCGAGATTACGGTAGTTTTCGTGGCAAAATTTATTTTTTACAAATAAAAAAAAAATTCTTCGGAACCTGATCATAATTAAATTTTTTCTAAGTTTTTCGGAATTTAATCATAATCATAGGCCTTTCAAATTTCTTGGCTTGTTGGTTTCAAGAAAAGCAATTAGTTCAGTTTAGAAAACCTCCAACTCTCAATGATTCATAAAATGTTTTCCTCCTCCTTCTCATTCCTCGGAAAAACATCAAATTGCTCTCTTCCATATTGCTCATAAATTTTTAATGTCGAATATTATGCTATTCCCTCTAGTTTTATATAGTTATAATAACTAGTCGACAGTAATCCCTTCAAGACATTGCTCATCTCAAAAAAGGCTTCTTTTGATGTTTTTGAGTGGCTTCACCGCTGCTCAGCTATTTTTTTTTCTCTTCCGTCACACGTGTCTTCCTCTCAAGTGACTTCTTGATTTACGAATGGCTAATCGTCAATGGCAACATGACTCTTTTCTCTCCGTCATATATTATTCTTCTTCTCATATTATAATTGTTTCCTGAAAACTGCGACTACTTCTTCTTTAGAGAGCACAATTGAGATTTGTAGTGACATACACTCCCCTTTTCTACCTTTTTTTGACTTTTAGAGACTCTTTGAATATATATTTCTTATTGCTCATCTTTATTTTCAGAAAATTTCTTGTTTTAACAGAGATATTCAGATTCAGCTAGTCAAGAGCTTTAAAATGAGTATAATCATGACTATGTTCTGAGCAATTTGAATTTTGAAGTTAGAGACGCAGACACTCTGGTTTCTCTGCGCTCTCTCTAACCTCAAAATTCAGATTTCTCAGAATATAGGTTTGTGGGTACTTTTCTGAACCGTCTCAACTTCCTGATTACGAATTTCTAACCGAAAATTTTTAAAAACCAAATTTCGATCGTCAAATCCCCAAAAAAAAATTTTTTTCCTCCTACTGTAATCCTTGATACAGTAACCCGGTGGTTCCCAAACCTAGCTAGTTGAAATCAGCATGTTCTCTCGGTTCAGAAAAGTACCCACAAGACTATATTCTGAGCAATCTGATTTTCGGGGTTAGAGACACCAGAGAAACCAGAGTGTCTGCGTCCCTGACCCTAAAATTCAAAATCATCGGAACCAGGGCTTGTTTATACTCATTTTGAAGCTCTCGGTGAGCTGAATCTAACTAGCTAAGTTTCATGGCTCTAGAACAGAAATTTACAGGGTTACGGTAGTTTCAAAATTTCAAAATTTTTCAAAAAAATCAAAATTTCATTATCTCCAAAAATCGCTCAGGCTTTAACTTTAAATGATCATCACAGCTAAACATTTTTCAAATCTACTCTTCCTCCTAAAAACCCTCTATTTCCCTTATTCCATAACCTATTTTCAGGAAAAGCATCATATGGTTGTGTATGTTGGTGTCTCCTCTTTCTCTCGGACTCCTTTCCATTCTTCTTCATGCCACGTGTCGTCCGATTACATCGAATTCAGAAAAAACTAGTTTGGATAAGCTATTCGATATCCTAAATATCACCGAGAACTCAACGATTACTGTAGAGGAGGCCCCCAAGCCAAAGGTGAGTGGCCCCCGGGATATCTAGGGCCTCCGCGCCTCCGGTAGCTTGTGTCCGCGTGGCCTAGTGGTTAGCGCTGTCGTCTATGAATCCGGCGGGCGCGAGGAGCGCGGGTTCGACTCCAACTAAGCTTGAATCTTTTTGCCTTTATTTTTAAATATACCAAGACAAAAAAAGACCAAAAAATATACTGCATATGGTAGATGGTGCTGCTTCCGGGACCCTATACACCTCATCCTCGTCTTTCAACAACTCGTTCATCGATCCCGGAGGCTCCTGGACTCCAATCAAATCACCGTATTTCGAGATGGGCGGTGCGATGAAGAGGATATCAGGCACATGTGCCATAGGAATTTCTTTTCTTCCGAAGGAGCAGCCTCCCCTGGATTCCAAGACTCTCCCTGCCAACTTATCCTCCTCGTATTTATAATAGCACTGATAGGTCTTCGAACACCCTATCTGGGTTACTGTAGGATCGAAAAACGGTAGTCGCGAGTCGAATTCAGTTCCTTTTCGAAATTCGTCATAGAGTTGATGAGCCAGATCATTTAGTTTAAGGGGAACGATTCTCGAGTGATTCCGATCTTTCGCCCAGTCCTTACAGTTCTCCACCGAATCGATGAACGCCTCGAGGGTCTTGCTATATTCCTAAACACTTTTTTTGTATTGGGAACCTTATTTTTTGACCTACCACTTGGCTATAGGTCATGTTTAGTTTTTCGAAAACTTTCCGACGATCTTCGTTCAGCACCGCCACCAGTTTCTCTTGCTCATCCTTAGTTAAACCGCTTTTAGACTCCTCGGGGCTCACTGAAAATGTTATATTCATGATCAGCGCGATGAGATGGTTCAAATGAGTATAATCATGACTAGGTTACGGTAATTTTGAAAATTATGGATAACTACCGTAATCTCGAGATACGGTGATTTCTGGGGGTTGAAATTAATTGCATTGAATTCAGCTTGCTGAGAGCTTTCAAATGAGTATAATCATGACTAGGTTCCGATATTTTCGAAAATTCGGAGTTTTGCTCCGTGAGCCCACCTCCGGCTCCGCGAGCCGAAATTCAAAATGCTCCAAACCTAGTCATGATTATACTCATTTGAAAGCTCTCGTCGAGCTGAATTTAACTAACTAGGTTACATGAGTCTCCAACCAAAATTCGCCAGATTACGGTAGTTTCAAAATTTCAAAATTTCAAAATTATCAAAAATCTATGAATTTTCTCATTTTTTGAATTTGCAACTTGATTTTTGACTTAAAATAAATAGCTTAAAGAACTTTAACGTTTCTGAAATTCCACCCAGAAAAATATTATCGGATTACTGTAGCTTCCCCAATTCTTACCGGTTAGAGTGATGGTGAGAAGAGCGATCAGTAGCCTCATTGCAGAATAAGTGGGAATAAAATTGAGACGAACGGGCGGAGTGGTTCAACACGTGGAAAAAAACGTGTCGAACAAAAGGTCATTAAAATTTGGAAAAAAATTTTCACGGAAAAAATTTTTATTTAAAAAAAAGTTGACGCAAAAATTTTTTCGAAAATTGAAACTGGACCATTTGAGATTGATTAAAAGTGAATATTCTCATCAAAATTAGCTCGACGAGAGCTTCGAAGTGAGTATAATCACGACTAGTCTCCGCCCACTTTCAATTTTGGGGTTAGAGACGCAGACACTCTGGTTTCTCTGGTGTCTCCAACCCTAAAATTTAAAATAGGCGGAGCCTAGTCATGATTATACTCATTTGAAAGCTCTCGGTGAGCTGAATTCAAATTTATAATTTATTTCCCCAAAATTCAAAAATCCAGGATTACTGTAATCTTAAAATTTCATTAAAAAAACAAAAAACTCATTAAAAATTTTCAGGAACGTCTAATCGACCCTTCAACCTTCATAACTCTAAAAGAAAACGATTGGCGAGACGCTCATGAAGGTCGAATGATTATCTGGAGTCATGAGTCACAACATCATCCGGATTACGGTAAAACGTTCACAGATCGGAGGCAGACCTATACTTATCGGTGGGTTTTGAGGGAAATGATTGGGATTAGGAGATTCGAGACGTTGAGAGCTTTGAAATAAGTATAAAACTATCCTGAAAAAAAATTCATCAATTTTCGGTTTTTTTGAAAATTTGAATTTTTCGAAAATTTTGAAATTTCGAAACTACCGTAACCCGGTCAGTTTTGGTTCGAGGACTATAAAACCTAGCTAGTTAAATCCGGCTCGCTGAGAGCTTTGAAATGAGTATAATCATGACTATGCTCCGCCCACTTCGAATTTTGGGGTTAGAGACGCAGGCACTCTGGTTTCTCTGGTGTCTCTAACCCTAAAATTCAGATTGCTCAGAATATAGGCTTGTGGGTACTTTTCTGAACCGTCTCATCGAGCTGAATTCAATGCGACTAATGTCAAGACTCAGAAATTACTGTAGCTCAAGATTACGGTAGTTTTCCTGGCGATTTTCAAAATTACTGTAATCTAGTCATGATTATACTCATTTGAAAGCTCTCGGCAAGCTTAATCCATCCAGCTAAGTCATTCTTATCTCAGGCAATCAAAATCGTCCCAATTGATGTCATTCTGCATACTTGGGTCGGTGATCGGGTTCATATTATACACATATTTCTCACATGTGATCATGATGCGCAAGTTAAACCGAGAAAGAGAGGCGTCACGACTCAGGGAGCTTGTACATAGGTAAAACCCCTTTTTTAAATGCTGCTCAGGTTTTTTTTTCAGATCCGCCCTAATAATGGCTGGGTCAGCTCATCAAAACGAGTACGACTTCTCGGAACGACGCCATTCACTTATCAATATGTTCAAGGCGTTTAAGTTGTGACTTTTTTAATGGATAATGAAATATTTTATTTTTTACCGCTGCTTAGCAGCTTTGAACGCAGGTAGCAGTTTCTAGATAGCGTTCAAACTAAGATTAGGGCATTTTTTACTCTTCTAAACGCTGCTGATCACAAAACTTGGTTAATCAACATTTATTTTTCAAAATCCGTCACAAAAAAATTATCCGCATCCTTTTCCACATCTTCCTCCACAATCCTAAAAAAAACTTTATTTTGATGTAAAGGTACAGTAACTTACATGTTGTGGACAGCAAGAGGAACAGAATGTTGGATCGACACCAATGTGTTGGGATGGAGTCTTCTGTAAAAAGAGGAATGTGCTTAAAAGTATATAAAAGTGCTATTCTGCATTATATTAGTTGGTTCTGCATATTTTCAGGGGTTTCCAGGTTTCTGAGGGGTTTTTTAATTGTTGGGAGCTTCGAATAGACCTTCAGTACTCCTATAATTAAAAAATACTTGATTTTGTTTTATGGATACTCGGAAGGCCCCTGAAAATAAGAAAACCAACTGAAATCAACTGAAAATACACTTTTGAACAATATTCGAAAGGCTTACTTGAATAACCGAGGCACTGAATACAGTAGCCATGAAGAAAGAGAGAAGAAGAAGAAGGAAATGAAGAAGTTTCATTTTCAGTTGATTATCGACAGGGAACGGGATGCTTTTTATTTTGATTTCTTATCAATGTTTGTTTAGGGAACAGGTGCTTGAAGAATAGAAAACATCCTTTTGAGTTACTCGTGATTTTCTCCACTCAGGGAACACACCCTTCAGAGGAAGTAATGGAAAAAAAATGAATTTGAATTTTTTTTTGATAACAATGGCAACCTTGGAGTTAATGACTAAAACTGGTAAAAACCGGAACCTGGAGCTGTCAAATACTTCATTTTAAGGAAATTTCTACAATTAGAACATGAATAAAATGTTGCTCATTCGAAAAAGTGTTTTTTATTATTTCTTTAAAAATTTAAAAATTTTCAATTCAAATTCAAAAAAAAAATTATAATGAAGAACAACAGATGTTTCCACACAAACTCCACTGTAATTTTAAACTTTCTGGAATTACTGTACATATCTAAAAAACTCCCTTTAATGGAAAGTGAAGTCATTTTCACAAAACACATTTATTCGAATTTAAACTTTTATAAAAATTTAAAAAAACAATCAGAAAATTAGAAACTTTAACAACAGAAACTTCCGCAAACGTTGGTGTACTGTAATTTGAGAATATAGGTTACTGTAGAATTCCATAATACCTACTTTTCCATCGACAGTCACTGATTTGCAGCAATAGCTACAGTAAAGCTTGGAGTCGACTGGTGGATGGGTTTCGACGGTTGGATGGTGGACAACCTGTAGTTTATTATTGTTATAGCTAATCTAGAGTTTCTTACCTCCTCCTCAACCCCCTTAGCGGGTGCACCAAGTACAGTAATCATAATAGCAAGAAGAAGAGCTAGAATGAAATTGAAGTTCATGATTAGGCAGTGATCCCTATTTCAAGGGCGCTTATTTAGTTTTTATAGTGACTTTTTATCAATTTTTGAAGTCTTTTACGTGTCAAAACATTGAAAACATCCTCTTTTTGTTATGAAATAATGGTTTGGTTTCAAAATTTGAGTTTGAGATGAGTTTTGAGGTTCTTAGTCAAAACAGGATGTTTTTAATGATATAGGTTTTTAAATTTTGGTATTAAAAAGTATGATAATTATGTAATAAAAAATTTTTTAAAGCTGTTAAACTATTCTAAAAGCTACTAGAACCCATTTGAAGCTGTTTATTCAGTACAACACTGCTGAACTAAATTAATCCCTGCTTATATATATTTGTCGGGGCATAACTTTCTTCAGACCTGATATTTTTCTATGGTTAAAAAACGAAAACGGTAGAGCTTGATGAGTTCTATATAATGTATCTTATAAAATTCTGATAGCATTTCAATGAAAAAAGTTACAAGTCAAGAAAAAGTGACCCAAAAAATCCGGCTCAAAAATCTCGAGCCACCTTTTTTGGCTTCTAACTTTTTATATTGTATTATTAACAACTTTCAAATAAATTAATCGTGTAAAACTCTTTAAGCTCTATCATTTTCATATTTTTACCAGTGAGAAATGTCAAATCTGAATTAATTTATAGCCCGTCCCGTTTTTGACCCACAATTTTGAAGCCTTGGCTATCTAAAATGCTGTGAAGCTATTTTAAAAGCTATTTAGCTACTTCAAAATGCTTTTTTTATAGTTTTCTAGCTATCTAGTACGCTTCCCAGCTTTTTCCGATGCCTTGACACTGCTTATCTTGCTAAAAAATGCTCCTCAGCTAGCCTATATTGCCAACTACACTCTACCCCCTCTCTGCACCTCGACCATTGACCTTCTTCCGGTTCTCGCACCACAAAATTCTCCGATCTTTCCATTTTTTTAATCCCCTCTTTCCCCTCCTCCTCCCTTCACTTACCGACCTAAAAGGCCTCTCTCTTTTCCAACTGATAAGCCTAATTCGTCATTTTTCCAAAAAATGTTTCTAAACATCAACCGATTCCATATTCTTTGCTTCTTCCTCTGGCAATTCGGCCTTTTTTATGCTTGCCAATTGATTTTTCCGGTATGCTAAAGGATTAGGCTTGATTGAGTCAAAATTTTAGATTTTCTATAATTTCCACCCCGGATTGGATTGCCAGGACCCCGGGTTTCAGTTCTCCAAGCCGAAATGTAAATTGTCAAAGTGAGTCTTTTTAAAACGCTTGTATCTCAAGGGGTTCGATAGCTAGATAAAAATTGTTAACTAATGAAATATTCAGCTTAATAAGGGCTATACTTTAGTAGTTAACAAAGTTTTGATAACATGCCTGCCATGTGAGATATGGGCGCTTGAAGCTAGCGCACTCAAAGCAAGTAGTGTCTACACTTTAAACGCGTATATCTCAGCCATTTTCAAAGCTAGGTAAAAATTTTCAACTAATAAAATATAGCGCTTAGCAAGAGCTATATTTTCGTAGTTGACAACTTTTTAATAACTTTTATAGTTAGCGAGTTATGCTAGATTCAAAAATATCAATTTTCAAAAAAAAAATTTTTTTTCAAAATTTGGGTTATATTTGAAATTAGCGGAATCTTGGGGTACAGTAATATATATCCCTACTTCCAGAGTACAAATATGCTCAGAATTATCCTCCAATTGCTCCAAAATCCTCGTCGAACCCGCTCCATTCCATTCAATGGTCCAGGACTTTGAAATGTTTTGCGGATCGAAAGCCTACGATGCCGCATGGGTAGCCACTATTCAATTCATTGGAGCCCTAGTCGGAGCGGTGATTTATGGTCATTTAGGAGACTATTTTGGGAGAAAACCCGTCTCTTTTGTGGGAATTTCAATTGGAATTGTGTTCGGAGTCGCTTCAGGTTAGTGGGGGCGAGGAGGCGAGAGGCGCACTCTTGTCATTGCCGTCTCTCCCCCTTTTCTCCCGGCGATCAGGTGGCCGAGTGGTTAAGGCGATGGACTGCTAATCCATTGGGGTTTCCCCGCGTGAGTTCGAATCTCATCCTGATCGAATCTTTTTTACTTCTTTTTGCCTTTCCCTATAGGTGCTAATTTTAGCATTTTTATAAGTTTTTCACTTATTTTTAAAGCATTTCATGTTTTTTTTCAGGTTTTTCACCTATTTTTCAAACATACCAATGATTTTTTTCAGGTTTTTCACCTACCTGGCAGCTATTCGCTATTGCTATGTTCATATGTGGAACTTCTGTTGCTTGTATAATGGTTGTATTTTATGCCTACATCCTGGAATTCATCGAACCACAGCAAAGAGTATTTTTAAGATCGTTTTTTAATTGGGTAAAAGGGTTTTAAGGGTTTTAACCTATTTTAGACCTATTTTAGGGCTACGCTCGTCTAGTTTTCACCCTAGTCTGCTGGTTTTGCGGCTACTGGAGATCTTCTGCAATTGTGACATCACTACTAGCTGTTCCTATTCTTCCAGTGCTTTTGGTTCTTCCAGAATCTCCTAAATGGTAGGTTAAGCAGCGGTAAAGCCCCAAAACCCCATATTTCCAGGTATTCCACAAAGAAAAGGTTCCGGGAGATGAAGGAAGCCGAGAAGCGAGTGGCACGGCTATCCGGTATCCCATATTTAGAGGAAGAGGATCGAAAAGAGGAGAAAATAGATGAAAAAGACACGAAAATCTATACGATAAGGGATTTATTCACGTCTTGGCCGATTGCCTACAGTACTATTGTAGTAGGGTCATTGTGGTTTTCTACGAGGTGGGCTTTTAAGATAGCTTGACCTTTTTTATGCTATCTAAACCCTAACTTCCAGTGTGTCCTCCTTCGGCGCCGATTTAAACTCTGGAAACCTCGCCGGTAACTTCTATCTATCCCAATTTGTCTCAGCTGCCGCCATAGCCTTGTCTAAAATCGTAAGGCCCTCTAATCCCGCCTATTTAACCCGTTTTTTCAGTCAATCTTCCTCCTGGACCTCTATGTTCCTTCATTCAACCGCCAACGTCTTCATCAGGTCCCCCAAATCATTATGATAGCATGTTATACTGCTATAATGGCGTTGATGATCACTCCGGATTCAGATTGTTCTAGTGAGGGGTCTAGGAACTTGGCTAGTGAGTTTTAACTATTTTTAACCATATCGAGTGGTTTTGGGGTTTTAGGGGTTTTAGGGGTTTTAGGGGTTTTGGGGTTTTAGGGTTTTAGGGTTTTGGGTTTTTGGGTTTTGGGGGTTTTGGGGTTTTGGGGTTTTGGGGTTTTAGGGTTTTAGGGGTTTTAGAAGTTTTCGATGTTTTTGGGGGTTTTGAAGTTTTCGAGGTTTTGGGTTTTTCAGGGGTTTTGGGGTTTTAGGGTTTTAGGGGTTTTAGAAGTTTTTCGATGTTTTTGGGGGTTTTGAAGTTTTCGAGGTTTTGGGTTTTCAGGGTTTTGGGGTTTTAGGGTTTTAGGGGTTTTAGAAGTTTTTCGATGTTTTTGGGGTTTTTGAAGTTTTCGAGGTTTTGGGTTTTCAGGGGTTTTGGGGTTTTGAAGTTTTTGGGGTTTGAAAAGTTTTTTGGAGTTTTAGGGTTTTGGGGTTTTGAGGTTTTCAGGGGTTTTGTGGGTTTTGGGATTTTTTGGGGTTTTGGGTTTTAAAGGTTTTTGGGGTTTTGGGTTTTGGGGTTTTTGGGATTTTGGTATCTTTTAGGGTTTTGAAGTTTTTGGGGGTTTTGAGGTTTTGGGGTTTTGGGGTTTTAAAGGGATTTCAGGGGTTTTAGGGTTTTGGGGTTTTGAGGTTTTGTGGGTTTTGGGGTTTTGGGATTTTTTGGGTTTTGGGTTTTGGGGTTTTAGGGGTTTTAGGCGTTTTGAGGTTTTGGAGTTTTGGGTTTTGGGGTTTTGGGGTTTTGGGGTTTTCATCCATTTTATGAGTTTTTCATATATTTTTCAGCTATACTATTTTACAGTAATCATAATTAACATCATTGGAGCGTCGTTTATCGAGCTCACTTGGGATGCATGTTATTTGGTGGCTGCGGAGATATTTCCAACGAGAATTAGGACTATCGGTAGGGTTTTTTACCGCTGCTTAACCTAGCTGATCAGTTTTTAGCTATGTAAAAATTTTTTTAACTATTTCCAATCCCTAAACCCCTAATCTTCCAGGAATCGGTACCTGCTCTCTCCTAGCAAGAACCGGTGCCCTTCTAGCCCCCCAAATGGCTTATCTCTCCGATATCTATCGTCCGATACCGTATGCCATTGTCTGTTCCGTTGGAATCATTTCTCTTCTAATCTCCTGTTTCTTCCTTCCCGATACAAAAGGTGTCGATTTAGCAGCTTTGGATGGGAACGAAGAGATTCAGATAGCGGAAAATTTAGAAGCATAATTTTTTTTTGGAAATGTGTATAATAAATTTTATGATTTGCACATAATGACACAAATGTGATGCACGTTTGTGTGAAACAAATGGAGTCTCTCTTATCAGTTAGGCATGTAAGGCAGTTAGCAAATAGGATTAGGGAGAGAAAAGTTCACTAAGAACTCAGAAGGTCAAAAAATTAATTTTGGACAGAAAATATAGGTTAAAATGATCAAACAACATTTAAAATAATTAAGAAACATTGTAGGTAGCTAGTCAACAATTAAGCTGAGCAATCAAGTTTGGTGACCTTTTAACGAGCAAAGCAGAATTTTTTATTGCTAAAATAATTTTGGAACAAAAAAATTTTTTTTTGAATTTTTTGAAATTTTCAAAATTTCATAACCCTTTTCATTTTCAATATTTTTTCATTGTTTTTAGCTTAAATCAAAGATAAATTACCGTACTTTTCAATGAAAATTTGAAAAATTCTGGTTTTGCTATGGAATTTTTCGAAATTTTCAAAATTTTATAACTCTGTTAATTTTTAATATTTTTTAAAACCGTTCTTGGCTTAAATCAAAGATAAATCACTGTATTCTCTCGAAACAGGGCTCATAGGTACTTTCCTAAATTAGGAAATTTTCCGGATTCAAAAAAACCTATTTTCGGGCAATTTAGACCAAGATTACGATTTTTTCAAAATTTTTTAATTTTTCGAAATTTTCAAAATTTTCAAAAATTCATAACTCTCTTCATTTTTGATATTTTTTCGTCTTTTTTGGTTTAAATTAAAGATAAATTCTCGTACTTTTCAGAAAATATGTAAAAATTGATATTTTGAAATTTTCAAAAAATTTCGAAAATTCATAACTCTCTTCATTTTCAACATTTTTCCACCGTTCTTTGTTCAAATTGGAGATAAATTTTTGCACTTTCGTTTTTTTCTGAATTGGGAAATTTTCCGAATTCAAAAAAAAAACCCATTTTCAGACAATTTCGACTAAAATTACGGTATTTACAAAATATTTTAATTTTCGAAATTTTCCAAATTTTCAAAAATTCATAACTCTCTTCATTTTCAATATTTTTCCACCATTTTTGGCTCAAATCAAAGATAAATTCTTGTACTTTTCAGCTAGTATGTAAAAATTGGGGGTCAAATTAATAAATTTCGAGAAATCTGCAGCTGTAGTTTAATAACAAAACCTTTATTAACAAGTTGCCCCACTTCTAACCGTCACCACTTTATCTTCTTTCTTTTTAAAAATTGGATGGGTGAGATAGAAATAACAAGTGATGAAATGAGCCTGTGCATCTATAGAAAAAGGTCGAATGAGGTATACATAATAGTGGAATGAGTCGAAGAATTCGAACATTGAGACAGATGAATTCATGATGACAGGGAAGAGGAGAAGAATCATTGTCACTGTTAGCACCTTCTCCGCTCTTGAATCCCATTTTTTCGATGTTATTTTGGAGCTGAAAACAAAGAATGAGGGATTTTGAAAGGGAAAAGGGGCGTGGCTTACAGTTTTCTGCTTTGTCGGAGTTTAAGGAACATGATACAGTTGAGGAGGACTATTGTGATGACGATTAGGGGGTGGATGAGAAGTTCGATAATCATTGAGGGGTTCTGAAAAAAATTAATTAAGACTGAGCAGTAGTGAAAATAGTTTAGGCAGCAGGAAAATAAAGCTAAGCAGCGGTAAAAATAGCTAAGCAGCGGTAAAAATAGCTAAGCAGCGGTAAAAATAGCTAAGCAGCGGTGAAAATAGCTAAGCAGCGGTAAAAATAGCTAAGCAGCGGTAAAAATAGCTGAGCAGCGGTAAAAGTAGCTGAGCAGCGGTAAAAATAGCTAAGCAGCGGTAAAAATAGCTAAGCAGCGGTAAAAATAGCTAAGCAGCGGTGAAAATAGCTAAGCAGCGGTAAAAATACTTCGCTACGAACGCCTGAAGTTGACCATTTTGAACTGAAAAAACGATTTTTTATATATATTTATGGCCAGCACTATAAATAGCGTTTTTAATACCTGAGAACTTTTTTGTATAAAAAATTCGTTCTAAAAACCCTCCAACTTACCGATCTAGCAACTCTTTCACTGATCAGAGACATGATAATGACAGATCCAAATGGAAATGGGTCTCCAAGTTGTACACATGACGCATTAATCAACAAAACTCGTGGGAGAGCCAGAAGAAAAGCGATGAGGATAAGGAAAGGAGTGATGTAGGTGAGACGGGAGCCGAATTTCTGGAAAAATAAAAATTAGCAACAATTAAAATATCTAAGAACTGTTAAAAATGGATTATTGATGTGTAATATAGCTAATCAGCGTTTTGAACAGATTAGGCACTTTCAAAATAGCTAATTAAAAATGACCTTAAAAAATGGCACACTTAAAAAAAAAAGAAACCTACTTCATAGCTTAACAACGATAGAACAGTAAGAAAATAGTAAGCATAATTTAATTACTGATTTTCTGATCTAATTCTTAGAAAAACAAGTCTAGAATAATTGTTTTCGGGTGATGTTTGTTTTTGTGTTGTGATATATCACTCTTGTGACAGGTCAGTGTAGTTCCAGAACAATCTATCATCTTGTTTTTTAGGTTAGGTCAAGTTTGAGTTAAAAAACAACTTGATAAGGTGATTTGAACTATGCTAATGATTTTTAAACGCTGTTTAGCTATATTTACCGCTGCTTAGCTATATTTACCGCTGATTAGCTATTTTACCGCTGCTTAGTTATTTTACCGCTGCTTAGCTATTCTACCGCTGCTTAGCTATATTTACCGCTGCTCAGCTATTTTACCGCTGCTTAGCTATTTTACCGCTGCTTAGCTATTTTTACCGCTGCTTAGCTAGTTTACCGCTGCTTAGCTAATTTACCGCTGCTTAGCTATCTAAAACACTCACCTTATTCTCATAACCAGTGGTAACCAATAAAACAACTCTCATCAGACAAAAAATCAAAATCCCAAAATATTTCGAATAAATAATCCCATAATTCATAAAAACCAGTGTTTTCAATGTCTTCTGAGGTCTTTCAGCTGAACACCACGAGTTCAAAATTCCAGTGTTTGGAATTCGAAGAACTAGAAAATCAATGATGACGTGGCAAAGACACAATGTCTGCATGACCAAAAATTGACGGAATAAGTCTTGATTCAGGGTTTTATGACTTAAAGTTTTGAATTTTTTAATGTAAAAATGAGTCATTTTAATAGTTAAGATTACTGTAGGTATACTGTAGAAGAAGGAGAATAAGACGAAGAATGAGAAACGATCGAATTGATATTGGAAGTTGATATATTCTTGGAGACCGAATATCGTGTGGTCGTGCATTTCTGACTAAGAATTTCTTTCTCATACTAGCTTTTTTTTTTGTTTTTCCGCTTTCTTCTCATTAGGAATGTTTTTTAGAATGTCTAGAAGGAAGAAGAAAATCTTTGAAAATGTAAGATTAGGTGTTCGAACATTGCTTGGTTATGATGAATGATATTGTAGGCTACATAGCTATCTTCACCGCTGCTTAGCTATTTTTACTGCTGCTTAGCTATTTCACCGCTGCTTAGCTATTTTAAACGATGCTTAGCTATTTTACCGCTGCTTAGCTATCTTCACCGCTGCTTAGCTATTTTAAACGATGCTTAGCTATTTTACCGCTGCTTAGCTATTTTAACCGCTGCTTAGCTATTTTACCGCTGCTTAGCTATTTTACCGCTGCTTAGCTATTTTACCACTGCTTAGCTATTTTAAACGCTGCTAAACCACCTTAGCTTCTAAAAAGTGTTCAATAATCCCTTCGCAATGATCTTTTCCTCTCGAATAGGGGATCTATGAGTGAACTTTGACCAAAATCACGTTCCCCTAACAAAATATCACGAATTCACATGAATTGTGGCAACAGAACCAGAGACTGATGACGACAGTCGATCAAATTGTTAATAGGCTCCGCCCCTTTTGAAGGGATACAAATAGAGAAGTGGGGAGAGGAGGGTGTTGTTACTATGAGGTCGTTCATTGTCTTCTTTCTACTGATTAATTTGATATGTGGATTCACGTTGTATCGAGCACAGAAACCCAATCATCATTCGGGATCTGATAGGTAAGCAGTAAAAATTAGGCTGAGCAGCGGTATAGCTAAGCATCGGTAAAAATAGCTAAGCAGCGGTAAAAATAGCTAAGCAGCGGAAAGTTAGCTAAGCAGCGGAAAGTTAGCTAAGCAGCGGTAAACTAGCTAAGCAGCGGGAAGTTAGCTAAGCTGGTAAACTAGCTAAGCAGCGGTAAACTAGCTAAGCAGCGGTGAATTAGCTTAAACAGTGGTTAACTAGCTAAAAAAATTAAATTAAAAATTTTTTAGCAGCGTTAGAACTAGCTAAACTATAATTTTTACCGCTGTTTAACTATCTTGCTGATCATTGGGGTCAAAAACAGTGACATTTCCTTTGTTATCACCCATTAAGGTCACAGAATCTATGATCATTTCCCCTAAAACCAGTTCTTCCCCTACACCTAATAATTCACATGATTTTCAGCCGAAACAAATCAGAAAATGTGGATTTGGATGAAACTGACGGCGAGTCATTCGATCGAATGAGAAATGTGTTGGGAAGTATGAACCCATCGTTTGGATTAATGCATCGAATAAGATGGAGGGAGAGAAAATGACAGATGATGGATGATAAATATTAACGACTTTTTGATCTCAAAACAAAGTGGTTTCATAATGATGATAAAAATTGATTTTTCTGTGTCTTGAACTGAACATTCCGAGATATTTCTGTTCAGAATAACCCGGAAAAACAAAAAAACCTAGTATGAGAAAGAAATTCTTAGTCAGAAATGCACGACCACACGATATTCGGTCTCCAAGAATATAAGAAGGGGCGAATTTCAAAATTTTCGATTCTTCAAATGAATTTGGCAAATTTCAGTAGAAAATGGGGAAAAATCACAAAAATCAAACTGTTTTCCAATTTTAATACAAAATTTGTGAGTACACTTCAGTTTCCACAGATTTGAGAAATAAAGTACAACTGGTTTTTTATATGGGAGTTTGAATACATTTTGGTCACTTTTTGTAGCTTTATTCCGATTTAGAGAAAAAACCACAGATTCGCCCTGCGGGGCGAATCTGGGGGAATATTAAGAAAAAAGAAAATAAAAAGTAACACTTTTACGTGAACTTGATATGAAATCACAGATTTGCCCTGCGGGGCGAATCTGTGGAAATTTGAGAAAAAACGAGAAGTTGAATAAAATATAATTGGAACGTGAACTTTCGGTTGAGAACAGATTCTCGCTGAATCGTGGATTTGTAGATTTGTCTTGCAGAACGGAACGGTGGAGTCTTCGAATTCAAAAATGTGGAGCAATGGAAAGTACCAGGTAATTATTTGTCCTTTTAAAAACTTTAAAACACCTTTTCATGTAATTTTCTGGGAAGATTTTTCTTTTGAGACCGTTAATTTGGCTGAAAACTGACACCTTCCTTCCAATCAAAAACCAACTAGTGCGTTGTTGATTGCAAAAAACGTTTATTTACGAAACTATTGATTTCAATTCGTTACCGGATGCTTCGCGCGTCGTTTGCAGAAAAAATCTTTCGCGCAGTGATCTATTTTCTTACAAGCTTTCTTACAAAATTACATGAAAAGGTGTTTTAAAGTTTTTAAAAGGACAAATAATTACCTGGTACTTTCCATTGCTCCACATTTTTGAATTCGAAGACTCCACCGTTCCGTTCTGCAAGACAAATCTACAAATCCACGATTCAGCGAGAATCTGTTCTCAACCGAAAGTTCACGTTCCAATTATATTTTATTCAACTTCTCGTTTTTTCTCAAATTTCCACAGATTCGCCCCGCAGGGCAAATCTGTGATTTCATATCAAGTTCACGTAAAAGTGTTACTTTTTATTTTCTTTTTTCTTAATATTCCCCCAGATTCGCCCCGCAGGGCGAATCTGTGGTTTTTTCTACAGTTCACAAAAAAAACAAATACATTTGCCTCAATCTGAGGAATAATACCACTATTCCCCATTTTTTCATGAAATGAATACCCTTCGAAAATCTCCGGGAAATCTCATTTTTTCACTAAAAACTACGAATTTTTTTGAAGAATTGAAAATTTTGAAATTCGCCCCTTCTTATATATCAACTTCCAATATCAATTCGATCGTTTCTCATTCTTCGTCTTATTCTCCTTCTTCTACAGTATACCTACAGTAATCCTAACTATTAAAATTACTCATTTCTACGTTAAAAAATTCAAAAACTTCAGTCATAAAACCCTGAATCAAGACTTATTCCGTCAATTTCTGGTCATGCAGACACTTTGTCTTTGCCACGTCATCATCGATTTTCTCGTTTTACGAATTCCAAACACTGGAATTTTGAACTCGTGGTGTTCAGCTGAAAGACCTCAGAAGACATTGAAAACACTGGTTTTTATGAATTATGGGATTATTTATTCGAAATATTTTGGGATTTTGATTTTTTGTCTGATGAGAGTTGTTTTATTGGTTACCACTGGTTATGAGAATAAGGTAATTGTTTAGAATAGTTTAGATAGCTAAGCAGCAGTAAAAATAGCTGAACAGCGTTTCCCATCAGCCTTCTTAGTGTAATTAGCCATCAAAAAACACTTTATTAAACGAAAAGACACATGAAAGAAATGAAAATGAATGATTTGTAGTGTGATTGTTATCTATACAGTCTTCGCCTTTGTATGTACTGTAAACAGAGAGTCAAAGCCCACAAGAATGACAAAGACGGCAAAAGTGAAGCCGCAGAATACGGTGAGCAATATTCTATCAAGGACGTTGGCAAGGAATTCCCATTCCAATGAACACCTGGAATAAGGAGGTCCGAATGAAAAGGAAATGGATACTGTACCTCCTTTGCATTTTCTGTTTTTTGACACTTCTCGCTTGACTTGTATCCATACTCATACGGTATTGGTTCTTTCGGAGAGCCTTCATTTTTGCCTGAAATCGTAGATCAAGATGGTTTTTTTGTATAAAATAGGTTAGATTGTGGGGTTTTGGAACTTAAAAAGTGGGGTTAGAACTTCCTGAACCCTAAGCAGCGGTCAAAATACCCTAGGCAGCGGTTAGAAACTCTGAGCAGCGGTAAAAACCTTAAGCAGCGGTGAGAACCCCTAAGCAGCGGTAAAAAATCCTGAGCAGCGGTAAGAAAACCGTAAGCAGCGGTAAAAAGATCATTAGCAGCGGTAAGACAAACCCTGAGCAGCGATTAGAAACTCTAAGCAGCGGTAAGAAAATCCTAAGCAGCGGTAAAAACCCTAAGCAGCGGTGAGAAAACCCTAAGCAGCGGTAAAAACCCTAAGCATCGGTAAAACCCTAAACAGCGGTAAAAACCCTAGGCAGTGGTAAAAAAACCCTGAGCAGCGGTAAAAATACCTAAGCAGCGGTAAGAAACCCTAAGCAGCGGTAAGAACCTCTAAGCAGCGGTAAAAACCCTAAGCAGCGGTACGATCGCGTTTTTATCACCTAAACTTCGTTCAATTAAGATTTTTCCAAAACTGAATGTTTACCTTGACTTCAAACTACAACTCCAAACTACCCAGACTACAAACTACACATTTTTAGACTACAAAAACTACACTTTTTCACAAATCCAACTAAAAAACCCGAAAACCAAAAAAAAACTAAAATATTACGTGTTGAGTATACTGTCTCGTAATAGTAGCCAAACGGGCGGTATAACTGTAAGTCGACTGTAGATCACACATTTGTGAAGAAATCGATCCGAAGAAGTGTTGAGGATCTTTTGTTTGCTGAAAAGGAGAAGCAGTGGGGGGAAGAACCAAAAAACAAGGGGGCAACGAAGCGATAGATTACTGTAGAAGTGAGGAAAAAGGGCGGAGCTTACTATCGGATCCATATGTTGGATTAGCAGAGGATCCAAGTTGGTGGAGTGTCGTTGCTCGGAAATCACACCAAATTCTGTCCATAAGTCGATAAGGGAGGTTGGGGGACTGCAAATTTCTTTGTAAATTGGACCTCTAGTTTTTAAATTTTTCTAAGAAGTACAGTAATTTAACTTCAATTTGAGCCAGAAAAAGCGGAAAAATATCGAAAATGAAGAGAGTTATGAATTTTTGAATATTTCGAAAAATTTGAAAAATCGAAATTTTTTGAAAATACCGTAATCCTTGGTTTAAATTGTCTGAAAATAAGTTTTTCGGGTTCAGGAAGTTATTCCGGTTCAGAAAAGTACCCACAAGCCCTGGTTCCTCTAATTTTGAGTTTTAGGGTTAGAGACGCAGACATTCTCGTTTCTCTGCGCTCTCTCTTCCTTGCGTTCTCAATCGACGCTGCTAAGCCAATTGAAACGTGTTTCTCTTTTTAAAAAGTATATTTCCATGATTTAAAAGGAAAAAAATGAAAAAAAAATTTTTTTTTGACATTTTTTGAAATTTTCGAAAATCCAAAACTACAGTGGTTTTTTTTAAATCGGAAAACCCAAAAAAACACCCACCTCAAAATGAAAAACTCTACAACTGGATTATAAATCAGTCTCCTTATTCTATCCGAAATCGGTTTGTTATAATGCTTCTGCCCGTGAATCGCCAGGACTCCAGTGGCCAAGAAGGTGCCGACGACAATGACCATAATGATTCCGATATAGTACCAACTCATCAAAGGGACATAGGTGCTAGTGGATGGCATTTGATTGCAAACCATCAACATCATCACTGACATCGTGAGAAGCGTGTTTATTCCGAGGTATCTAGAAAAAAAATTTTTTTTTGAAAAAAATTTCAAATTTTCAAATTGCTCTAACTCAAAAACTACTGGAGATAGCAAGTTGACTCAAGAGAAAAAAATGCTCAGCTTAAAATTCTGAGTATTTCATTAGTTGGAAGTTTTTTGATAGCTCTTCTCTGCGAGGAGATACAGAGGGAGGCGAGAGACGCAGACATTCTCTTTCTCTGCGCTCTGCCCCCTCACCTTCAAACCCCTGTATCTCGAGACGCAGAGAAGATAGAGATATAGTTCAAGAGACAAATATACTCAGAATTTTACGGGGAATCTAATGGTATAAAAATATTTTCTGTCAAGCGAAAAAAAATTTTTTTCATTTTTTCAAAAACTCACAATTTCTCATCTCTTTCACTTGAAGACGAGGTAGGGGTGAAGAATCCGGTGACAGCTACTATTGTGATGATACTAGTAGGAATCACCAAATTAATCATGTAGTATAATGGTTTTCTTCTGATGACCAAATGCGCGTATAGCATAACCCATGGGGCTGTACAACACTTGAAGGACTCTTCGACTCTGACAAACTCGAAGCTAATGACTTCCCATTCATCGTTCCTCGCCATGTTGCCAAGGTTTACTGTAGATGATAACGGCCAGTAGTCGATGGTTTGCTGGAAGCGATTAATCAGTGAGCTAGGCGCCCCTCGGCAGTCTCTTATACGCCCTCACGCCGCTTCCCCGGCGTGCAGTCATGTCCGAGTGGTTAAGGAGATTGACTAGAAATCAATTGGGCTCTGCCCGCGTAGGTTCGAATCCTGCTGACTGCGGATCTCTTTTTTCTTTTTTTTTCTTTTTTACTGATACAGTACCTTGTCATGTGTCCAACTAGAAATGATAAATGTGCAATTTTGTCTATCATATGGGAACCAGCGGACGTCCATTCGACAGGAGAGCTTGTAGATCGCTGGGAACATCAGCTGCACTTTTGCCCCCGTCTTTTTCTGGTTCCAATGACCAGTTTCTAGTTGGGCATTCATCAGGGATTCCGTCTTTTTTTGCTCGAGTTCTTCGCTGGAAATAGAACCAAATTAAATGGAAAAATAATTTTTCGTAAATTTTTTTTTGAATTTCGTTTATTTTCAAATTTCAATTTTTCAAGCGCCTATAACTCGATAGCTAGAAATGCTATCAAAAAGTTGTCAACTACTAAAATATTGCTCATGTTAAGCTGAGCATTTTGTCAATTGACAACTTTTTTGTAGCGGTTACGGTAGCCGAGATATAGAGGTTTGAAATTTTGATATTTTTTAATTTTCAAAAAAAAAATTTTTTTTGAAATTATTTTTTCAATTTCCTTATGACTAACCTATTATAAAGATACGTATCCGGAATCCAAATCTGATGATACGGCACAATTGTCCTGTTAATCATACCGTAATCCACTGGGTTCCAATCCAAAAACTCATCGTACCAATGTTGCACCATCCAAACGTTCACCTCGATGCTTTGCATGTGCTCATCCTAAAATTTTGTCTAATCTCTGATAAATTACAGTAACCCACCACATCCAAAATCTGATAAAGACTCATGCTCAAATTTACTCTCGTAGGTCTTGTGTAGTCTCTTCTCGGGTGCACCGTCTTCTCATAGTAGTTTGGATCAAGAAGTTCTTCTACCAGTCGCCTCTGGTCGTTGATAAATTGGCCTGGAATCAACAAAAAATGATTGGAAAGCTACCAGGAGGCTTTACAAAAAAAGCAAAAAGGATTCGCAGTCAGCAGGATTCGAACCTACGCGGGCAGAGCCCAATTGATTTCGAGTCAATCTCCTTAACCACTCGGACATGACTGCACGCCGAGGAGAGAGGCGGCAGGGCGTATAGGATACTGGGGCGCGGGGCGGCGACCGCAGGGGAGGGAACGGGGCGCGAGAAAAAAAGTGCGCCCTATTGAAAAATGCATGTGCGCTCTACTGATAACTCTTACCTTCGTTTAGTTTCTCCAAATACCTTTGCCGTTCTTCAACTAGTTCTTGCATAAAGGTCGAATTATAGGCCGCCGTTGTGTTTTCTGAATAATTTGTAATTTTTTTGTAGTTTTTTGTGGGTTACCTAAAGACCTCCTCAGTTGAGTTCTGAAGTCTTCAATAGAAGTGTTATTTCTAGTACTATGCACCCGATTAGAGTCGAACCATTCTTGATAGGATGATGTGGTCGGTGGAGATAATCTGGGAGATTGACTTTGGATTAAGGGGAAAATTATAGTTTAGCGATAGTTTCTGTCTTCTCTGCGCTCTCTTCCTCTCACCAGTCACTTGATTCCTGCTTTTAACCTGAGATTATATAAAAAACCAAAATTTCAAACCCTCGTATCTTGAAAACCAGTAGAGATAGCGTGTTGACTCACGAGACAGAAATGCTCAGCTTAAAATTCTGAGTATTTTATCAGTTGGAAGTTTTTTGATAGCTCTCCTCTGCTAGGAGATACAGGGGGAGAAGCTAGCAGGCAGGGACGCAGACATTCTCTTTCTCTGCGCTCTCGCCTCGCGGAATTTTGAAAGCGTATAACTCAAGAGCGGAGCAAGATAGCGAAAAGCGGCAAGAGACAAAAATGGTCAGAAAATTAAGCGAAATTCAACCATACCATTTTTGGGTATTCTTAATCAAAAAAAATTTTTCGAAAATTTTTTTTTTCCAAAATTCCAAAAATTTAAAGAAAAAGAAGAAAAGCCATGCTTACTGCACTTGCTTCCCATACTTCTCGAGCACTTTGGAGGGGTTGGATAACCGGATGAGTATTGTGAGGATTACATAGGGAAGCATCTGAAAAACGAATGAATGAATGGGTGGGGGAGGGAAAAACATGAGAGGGGGTTGGTGGTGAAGGGGAAGATGAAAAACCGATGGAAATCCCAGTGGACAATGAGATATGTTGACGGGTTTTTTGGCAATGGGGTTTGTTTCATTTGTTTCAGCGTTGAAAATGGGTTTAGCAGCGGTAAAAATATTTTTAGCAGCGGTAAAACTATCCAAGCAGCGGTAAAACTATCTAAGCAGCGGTGAAATTATTCAAACAGCGGTGAAATTATTTTAGCAGCGGTAAAACTATCTAAGCAGCGGTAAAAAATATCTAACCAGCGGTAAACTTACATAAGCAGCGGTAAAACTATCTAAGCAGCGGTAAAAAATATCTAACCAGCGGTAAACATACATAAGCAACGGTAAAACTATCTAAGCAGTGGTAAAACTGTCTAAGCAGCGGTAAAAATAGCCAAGCAGCGTTGAAGACTTTCACTTCCTTTTTTTTCGATATTTCAATTATTTTCTCACATTTCTAATTATTTCGTTACGCACTAACATACGTTTATTTATTTTTGAATGACGATGGAAAAAATCGAACGTTGCTTATTTTTTTTACCGCTGCTTAACTTTTTTTTTACCGCTGCTTAACTTTTTTTTACCGCTGCTAAACATTTTTTACCGCTGCTTAGCTTGTTTTCACCGCTGCTAAGAGATTTTTTTTCATTTTTTTTGCGTAAAGCTAGTTTTAGCTATTTTCACCGCTGCTCAGCCTTATTGAACGCCGCTTCATTTCCTATCCCAACCCCAAAAATGGAAGATAAAGTGTCTCATTAACCCTCTTCTTCTAGACTATTATTCGTTTTCCTTCCGTCAGAAAGAGGAAGGAGTAGAATAAACACAATGGGTTAGTGACACTCATTGCTGCTCATCCCCAATTCTCTTTTTTAGTCGTCGAAAAGAGAAGATATGACCTTCTTTTATTATATAGGAAAGACGAAAACAATGAGCAGTGTTCAAAAGTTATGTAAGCAGCGGTAAAGGTTTTACCGCTGCTTAGCCAGTTTTACCGCTGCTTAGCTATCCAAAAACGAGGGAAAAAGGGGGTTTTCAGATTGGTGTTTTTGGATGTAAAGGGTACGAGAGTGGGTAAATGGCATGGGGGGAGTCAAGTTCAATTAGTCGAATTGGTTTCTCTTTTCAGTTGAATAGGAGGTTGCTTTTTGAAGCATGAGTTCTGACTTGTTTTGACATTTTTCGGGGAAAGGTTTTTTACCGCTGCTTAACTAACCTAAACGCTGCTGAGCTTGGTTGAACGGTGTTAATCTATTTTTACCGCTGCTAAAATTTTCACTGCTGCTTAGCTAGTACGTTTTATGACTGACATCAAAAATGGAAAAAGGTAAACCCAAAAACTTTTGCATTTCGAATTGCTTTTTATTTTTGAGGGGGAGAACACCGGAAAACAGGGTGGGCACACGTCATTTTTACCGCTGCTTAGAATATTTTACCGCTGCTTAGAATATTTCACCGCTGCTTAAAATATTTTACTGGTGCTCAGAATATTTTACCGCAGTACAGAATATTTTACAACTGCTTAGGTACTTTACCGCTGCTTAGGTATTTTAGTGGTGCCAAGGTATTTTACCGGTGCTTAGGTATTTTACCGCTGGTCGGAATGTTTTACCGCTGCTTAGGTATTTTACCGGTACTTAGCTATTTTACCGATGCTTAGGTATTTTACCGGTGCTCAGCTATTTTACCGGTGCTTAGGTATTTTACCGGTGCTTAGGTATTTTACCGCTGCTTAACTCTATTTTTACCGCTGCTGAACCTTTCGAAAAAAGAGAATAAAGAGCACTCAAATAGGTCGATGGTGTAGTCGGGGTGGAAAGACCCTCCCCTAAAACAATTTGAAAAAGGTGAACAATGAGTGATCATCAGAGCGTGAAAACTTTCGCTCTTTTTTTGGAGCCTTCTCTCTCTCTCTCTCTCTCTCTCTCTCTCTCTCTCTCTCATCTAAAACAAACGGGCTGGCGACTAAAAGAGCGAAAGGGGAGGAGGGAGGAGGAGGGAAATTAAAGTGGAAGGAAGATGAGTTCGATGCAGGAAATTGGATGGCCGTTTTATTAGTGTGAAACTGACGGAGAGATGGGTATTTGGGTGAAAGAGCAACGAGCTAAGCAGCGTTCAGAGAGAGCGTTAAGCAGCGGTAAACTAGCTAAGCAGCAGTAAACTAGCTAAGCAGCGGTAAACTAGTTAAGCAGCGGTAAACCAGCTAAGCAGCGGTAAACCAGCTAAGCAGCGGTAAACTATCTAAGCAGCGGTAAACTAGCTAAGCAGCGGTAAATTAGCTAAGCAGCGGTAAATTAGCTAAGCAGCGGTAAACTGGCTCATCAGCGGTAAATTAGTTAAGCAGCGGTAAACTAGCTAAGCAGCGGTAAACCAGCTAAGCAGCGGTAAACTAGCTAAGCAGCGGTTAATTAGCTAAGCAGCGGTAAACTAGCTAAGCAGCTCTAAACTAGCTTAGCAGCGGTAAACTAGCTAAGCAGCGGTAAACTAGCTAAGCAGCTCTAAACTAGCTTAGCAGCGGTAAACTAGCTAAGCAGCGGTAAACTAGCTAAGCAGCGGTAAACTAGCCAAACCATCAAATTCCTTAAAAATAAATTTATTTACATCAAAAAACCCCAAAAAATTATGCATTATCCTCTAGAATCGTCCCTCTAGGAGACGCCAAAATCCCTGTCATCCTCCTCTGAATCACAATATTCTCTGTCACACTCTTTTTTCGATTATAATCCAGTTCTTCTGTTGGATCAAGAGCCGCCAAATCGACACCTTTTGTATCGGGAAGGAAGAAACAGGAGATTAGAAGAGAAATGATCCCAATTGAACAGACTATGGCATACGGTATCGGACGATAGATATCGGAGAGATATGCCATTTGGGGGGCTAGAAGGGCACCGGTTCTAGCGAGAAGGGAGCAGGTACCGATTCCTGGAAGATAAGGGGTTAGGAGCTTTAAAAATAGCTAAGCAGCGGTAAAAAACCCACCAATAGTCCGAATTTTAGTTGGAAAACATTCCACAGCTACTAAATAACACGCATCCCAAGTGATCTCGATAAATGACACTCCAATGATGTTGATGATGATAACTGTAAAAAAATATAGTTGAAAAATATATGTAAAATTCAGAAAAAAGATGAAAATTCCAAAAATCCCAAAAACCCCAACAAACCTCGAAAAAACCCTAAAACCCCTAAAACCCCTAAAACCACTAAAACCCCAAAACCCCATAAAACCCTAAAAAACCAAAACCCCAAAACCCCAAAACCCTCGAAATGCTCGAACAAATAGTTCAGGTGAGTGGGTATGCTTAAATTAGCATCTCTAAAAAAACAAAAAAAAGTAATATGATATTGATGATGATAACTATAATAAAATGAAGTTAGCTCAAAAAATAGCCAAAAACCCCTCAAAATGCTCAAAAATAGGTGAAAAACCTATAAAAACTATCCTTATGCTAAAATAATCATCCCCAGGAAAAGGCAAAAAGATTCGATCAGGATGAGATTCGAACTCACGCGGGGAAACCCCAATGGATTAGCAGTCCATCGCCTTAACCACTCGGCCACCTGATCGCCGACGGCAACGGGGCGAGGAGGGCGATGAGGAGAGTGTACAGGCAAACTCACTAGCTAAATCTCTGGAACCCTGACTTCCACAGTCGGATTCTGGAAGTATCATGAGTATCATGATGGTGGCGTAGCAGGTGATCATTGCGATCTGAGGGTATTGATGGAGGCGTCGACGATCGAATGATGGAATGTAGGTGTCGAGGAAGAAGACAAACTGGAAAGTTATATTAGCTTAGCTGAGGTTAGCTAAGCTTAGCTGAGGTTAGCTGAGGTTAGCTGAGGTTAGCTAAGGTTAGCTAAGGTTAGCTAAGCTATCTAAAACTCTGTTTAGCTATCTTAAAAGCTACCTCCGACCCCAAAAACTCACAATTTTCGCAAAAGCAGTGACACCACCGGATACAAACTGACTCAAATAAAAATTCCCAGCCAGATTCCCCGAATTCAAGTCTGATCCAAATGCCGATAAACTAGTCGAAAACCACAATGACCCTACTACAATAGTACGGTAGGCAATGGGCCAGGAAGTGAATAAATCTCTCATTGTGTATATCCTAGTGTCTTTTTGATCCATTTTCTCTATTTGATCTTCAGGTTCCAGGTACGGTATCCCGGAGAGCCAGGCGACACGTTTCTCGGCTAGTTTAGCGTCTCGGTAGCGTTTTTTGGTGTGGAACCTGAAGGATAGCTATTTTAAAAGGCTTAGCTATCTTAATTTTAGCTATCTTTATTAGCTAGATAGCTAAGACCTACCATTTAGGTGATTCTGGGAGCACCAAGAGCACTGGAAGAATAGGAAGAGCTAGTAATGACGTCACAATTGCAGCTGATCTCCAGTATCCGCAAAGCCAGCAGACCAGTGTGAAAACTAGACGAGCATAGCCCTAAAATACTCCTAAATTAAAACCCTTGAAACCTATTTTACCCAATTAAAAAACGATCTCAAAAATACTCGTTGTTGTGGTTCGATAAACTCCAGAATATAAGCATAGAAAACGATTAGAATAGATGCAATAGATGTCCCCACAATGAATCGAAAAGCGGCGAATAGTTGCCAGTTTGGGGCGAAACCTGAAAAACTATATTATTTGGAGCCCATTTTCCTTCCCGGGGGGCCGACTGCACTCCTACACTCTCCTCAACCCCCTCGTCGCCCGGTTTCTCTCGGCGATCAGGTGGCCGAGTGGTTAAGGCGATGGACTGCTAATCCATTGGGGTTTCCCCGCGTGAGTTCGAATCTCATCCTGATCGAATCTTTTTGCCTTTTCCTAGGGGTGCTTATTTTAGCATTTCAATGTGTTTTATAGGTTTTTGACCTATTTTTCAAAATTTTTGAGGGGTTTTTAGAGGTTTTCACCTGTTGTTAAGCTTATCAGAGTGTTTTTATAGGGTTTTCATTTATTTTTCAACTATACTGTTTTACAGTGATGCTTTCTAGAGGCTTTTTTAAGGTTTTAAAACTATTTTTAAACGTGTCAATAGTTTTTTCAGGGTTTAAAATTATTTTTTAGGCGTACCAAGAGGTTTTTAGATACTTTTGGAGCTTTTTAGTTATCATTATCATTGGAGTCTCTTTTTTTGCTTTTTTTCTATTTCTAGGGATTCTTACTCACCTGAAGCAACTCCAAACGCAATTCCAACAAAAATCCCAAAAAAAGAGACAGGTTTCCTTCCAAAATGATCTCCTAGGTGGCCATAAGTAATCGCTCCTATCAAGACTCCAATGAATTGAATAGTGGCTACCCATGCGCCATCGTAGGCTTTCGATCCGCAAAACATTTCAAAGTCCTGGACCATTGAGTGGAATGGGGCGGGTTCGACTAGGATTTTGGAGCAGTTGGAGGTCAATTCAGAGCAGATTTCTACTCTGGAAGCATTTTTTTCAAAATTGAAATTTTTCAAGTTGAAAAAAGTGTGTAACTCGATAGCGAGGTAGGCTATCAAAAAGTTGCCAACTAACAAAAGATAGCTCTTGATAAGCTGAGCAATTTGTCAGTTGATAACTTTTTGATAGCTATTACGGTAGCTGAGATACAAAGGTTTGAATTTTTTTGAATTTTTGGAAAATTTTTTTGTTGCAATTTTTGGAATTTTTTTTTTGAAAATTTAATTCCCTTATGACTAAAGATAAGTATCTAAAATCAAATTAATTTTGTTAGTTAATAGTTTTTCGATAGCTTCTACGGTAATTGAGATATAAGCGTTTGAAGTTTAGACTTCCTGTTTCATTGGAGTGCCAGTTTCAAACCCCTATATCTCTATTCATAGAAAAGCTATCAAAAAGGTTTTACCTAATAAAATATAGCCCGTTTTAAGCTAAATATTTTATTAGTTAACACATTTTATCTAGCTATTAAACCCCCTGAAATACAGACGTTTAAAAAAAACTCACTTTGACAATTTACATTTCGGCTTGGAGAACTGAAACCCGGGGTCTTCACAATCTAATCCGGGTGTGAAATTATAGAAAATCTGAATTTTGAAATTAAACCGGCTAATTTTATAAGCATATTACCGAAAATATCTGTTGGCAACAAAAGAAAAGAGCGAATTGCCATAGAAAGAAGCATAGCCAATGGAATCGGTTCGTATTGAGAAATGTCATTCTGGAAAAATAATGAACGCTATCAAACTATTTTTAAACTCCAAAAAGTACTTTCAAGAAAAAATTCTCATAAAAGCGAAATAAAATGGTCATTGACAGACCAATTACGATTCCTTTCCGTCCCCGGTACAAACATCAGTAGATGCCATTCTCTTATCAGCTGCTGCTATATGAAACGTGATAAATTAGTTGGCAGTTATCAGTAGAAACGAGAGAAATTGAAATGCGGCTTAGCAGATGTTCAATGGGATGCTTAAAGTTCAATTCGATCAATTACATAGTTGCTCTTTAAAGATACAAAGAGAAGGGTCATTGAAACAGAGTACAGGGTATTCTGTCACGTGATGAGTAGCAGTGAGGAATGCTGAATGGGTTAACAAATTAAATTAGCGTTTTTTAAATGATATAATAAAAGAAAAGTTTAGAAAAAAGTTTATTGTTATAAGTTTTTTATACAATTTAATCACAAAGAAATTAATGGAGGAGGAATGAGGTTTCTAAAAAAATGGTTTGCAAAATAAAAGAGAAAAATTGTATTATCATAATCTCTATAGAATTCAATAGAAAGAACAATTTTCAGTGAGAACAAGAAAAATGGGAAAAAACAATTTATTTTTTAGTTTTAATGTGACTCAGAAGGTCCTGGTAGAAGTCCTCCATGTGGTCATCAAATGCAGCGATGAACCTGGCCGAGAAGGCCTCCTTCTTCTCAGCTGGCTCCGGAACCCGGAGACTTTGGAAAGTCTCGGCCATTGGGGCCATTTCTGCTGGTTTGTTGGCATCATCGACGCCTTTGTTGGCAGTTTGTTCCATATTCTCTCTGAAATATTGATTATTGGGTATTGAATATATAAAATCAATGAAAACTAACTTTTTCTCGTTGGCGTTGAATCCCGACATAGTTGCGATTGTGGTTGTTGGGTGCGACTGTTGAACTCGACTGAATGACTACTCCAACTCTCCCTTCCATCTATATATAGTGTCATCTTTGACTCCACCTCCTTCTCCAATTATCCATTCACTCTAATTTCCTTATTCAAGAACTACACGTCTTCAAATGTTGCAGGTGTTTCAGACAATAAGTGACAACTGTCGGTTCCTTTCTTTTATTTCATAATTATAGTTAATAACACTTAAAGATGAAAAAATTGTGAGCAACATTGAAAATAGTTCTTGAAAAATTAAATAGAGCCGAATTTAGAAAGTCATCGAAAAAAATTAATCAAATCCGTCAAACCTGTAATATACTTGCCCACTGTCGCTCAATTTTAGCTGCATTTATTTCGATTTCCAGAAAAGATTATAGAAAAAAGTCAAATAACAAAATGTGCTTCACATTGATATAAACAATTCATTAATTGACCAATTTTAAATATCTCTATTGGAATTTAAGATTAATTCTCTGAAAGTTGAGCAACCGAAGTCTATCAAAAATTTTACAGATAAGCTGTTTTCAAAAAATACATAATCAGGACACCTAAGATAGCTGAGCAATTTTTTAATTACCAGAATAGCGTCAAAAACCGTTGAGCTGATGTTAGATGAAGGTTCCCGCATTTTTTCTTCAATCATTAGTGTTTTGTAGTGTCTGTATCCTGAATCTACCAATTTTTGTATGCTGGCTAGCTGCGAAATGATGTTTTTATAGCTAGAAAAAGGCTGACCCAACCCCTATTCAATTTTTTTGTAAAACAACAAAGAAAACGTTTTTAGAAAATAAAGTTTATTATCATAGTTTTTATAAATTTTAGCAACTTGCTTACAAAAAAATATTGGAGACATTAAAAAAACGATAATTAAAAAAAATTAGAAAGAAAGTTGATTTACTGGAGAGTCTTGACATGGTTCAATACATCCTGATAGAAGTCCGCCATGTGATCGTCGAATGCTGAGATGAACTTTGCCCCCCACGAGGCCTTCTTCTTCTCGATTGGCTCTGAAATACGGGGTTGTTCGACGCTCTCGGAGCGATTTCTGTGAATCGGAGCGATTTCTGTGAATTTTTTATTATCAATCTGTTTAGTGTCCATTATTCCGTCAATTTTTTCGCTGAAATAATTATTATTGGTTATTAATTATAGAAAGACAATGAAAACTAACTTTTTTTCGTTGGTGTTGAATCCAGACATATTTGCGAATGTGGTTGCTGGGTTGCGACTGCTCGAGAAAACCGACCGACTACTCCAACCTCCTTTACCTCTATTTATAGTGTCTTTTCTGACTCCGCCCCCTTCTCCAATTATCCATTCACTCTAATTGTCGAAAAAAAAACTACACGTCTTCAAATATTGCAGGTGTTTCAGACAATAAGTGACAACTGTCGGGGGTTCTCTTTAATTATGAATATATGAAAAAATAGTGAGAAATGTTTGGGATAAGCTGAGCAATAATCAAAACAGCCAAGTAGCATTTAAGATAGCATGAGCAGCTTTCAAACTACTGAAAGCGCGTTGAAAACTGCTTCCACTTCAAATCCTTCTATCTCCGCTCTCGTGTAACCTATCAAAAAGCTACTAACTAGCAAAATATAGTCCATTTTACACTTTACAATTCAATAGTTGACACTTCATTTGAATATCTCATTCAAATTTCGAACAACTCGCTATATTTCATCTAGTTCAGTAGTTATTCAAATCATTCTTGCCAAAAGGATTATGGCGAAGACAATGATAAATTGAAGTCCATTGGAGCTCTTGACGTAGACAATCCTTACGGGAGCCTCCCTGATGCTATTCCTAATCGGAACATCCATACACAGATTGGAAAACGTTTCGTCATATTGGCAATCGACAGCCGGCTTGTTGAAGTCCTTATCCGGGGAGTATAAACTGAAATTCATTTTTTTATAGGTGATAAGTTTATAGTATTCATACGCCGGTGCGAAATGACAAAAGAAGACTTGATCAGTCTCCTTGCTTCCTCCTCCACACCCATTTCTTCGGATACACCCTACTCTCGCATTTCCTTTCTCATAAGTCACCGTAATCATCTTCTGATGGAGTGTCTTCTCTTAAATCCATTTTTTTTATTATTTAGATAGCCCAGAACTCACTATCCCTTCGAATCTTAAACCAATCGTCGAAAGTGAACAAAATTTCACGGATCTCATCGGAATTGTCGATTTTTGGGTTGCAAGAGGGGAGGATTCGGGCGGTCGCTGATTCCACAAGGGTTTGGTCCCAAGTCTGGAGTTTAGAGGCGTTGGAAGGGGTTAGATAGCATTGAAAATAGCTGAGAAGCAGTATGTCTTTTCGAGAAATGATTTCTTGAAAAATGCCGTTTTCGAAAAAATTTTCGAGAATTTTAGAGATTTTTCGAAATTTTTCGAGAAATTATTTGAAAAATACTCGAAAAATTTTTCTCGTGAATTTTTCGAAAGTTTTTCGAGATTTTTCGAGAATTTTTCGAGATTTTTCGAAATTTTTCGAGAAATTATTCGAAAATTCTTCGATTATTTTTCGAACAGTTTCTCGAAAAATTTCAAAAAATCTCTAAAATTCTCGAAAAAATCTCGAAAAATTTTCGGAAAATTTTTCAAAAAATAGCCTGAGCAGCGTTGAAAAGAGCTAAAACTAACCCAAACATATGCATATTTTCCCATCATATGTTGCTGTCGATGCCCATTTCCACTCGTTAAAAATCCTCGGATCTGAATTTCGTCAATCTGAGTGATATTTGGATTTGGAGCTTCTGTTGTTGTCGATGACGGAACTATCGGTTGTCCTGGGGTTGGAGGCAAAGAAACTGGAGGTTCTGTGGGAATAGGTGGCGGAGTGGGAACGTCAGCTTCAGTTGTTTCGGCGACAGTTGTCTCTGCAGCCAAAAAATGGCTTTTCCTGGTTCTAGCACCTCCTCCCCACCTGAATCCTCTGTGATCACTTGTCTGCTGAACACGATGAGCAGTAGAATTGAAGTAGATACAATATCAATTCTTCTCATCGTAACCAAAATCTGGAGGAACCTTCAACGTGTATTTTTATTGAAATAGATTTTTTTTGGGAGGGGAAGAGGGAAAGTAGGGCGGTGAAGAGAGGGAAAAATAGGGGAAGGTCACGGAAAAATATTTTTGAACGTCTAGCTATTTTTTTTTAGTTATTTCAAACGCTATCTAGATTATTTAATTGCTACTCCGCTATCTTTAACGCTAATTACTTGTTTTAAGTGCTTCTCAGCCTAATAGCATCTAGCTATCTTGTTTAACTATTTTAAAAGAATTTTCCAATTGGAATAGCATCAGGGAGGCTCCCGTAAGGATTGTCTACGTCAAGAGCTCCAACGGACTTCAATTTATCATTGTCTTCGTCGTAATCCTGGCAAGAATGATTTGAATAACTACTGAACTAGATGAAATATAGCGAGTTTTTCGGAATTTGAATAAGATATTCAAATAAAGTGTCGACTATTCAATTGTACAGTTTGGAATGGGCTATATTTTGTTAGTTGGTTGCTTTTGATAGCTTAAACGAGAGCGGAGATACAGTATCGTCCATAAATATATGAAAAATCGGTATTTTTAGTTCAACATGGTCAACTTTGGGCGTTCGTAGCAAAGTGGAGAAAAGTGGTACTAATCCAAATTTTTCAGGACAGTTTGTTGATAGCTAATTTTGCATTTTCTTAGTTGACAACATTTTTCTAAAATCATTTTTAGAAGCTCCACAACTCGTTGAAGAGAAATTCTATAAAATTTTGTCGATTTCAGTGCAAAATACCATGTTTTTCAACATCTTTCTGTTTTTACCGCGTTTTCAGTGGTTTGAAGGTTGTTCATGCTATCTTAAATGCTACTTGGCTGTTTTGATTATTGCTCAGCTTAACCCACTATTTTTTCATCTATTCATAATTAAAGAGAAACCCCGACAGTTGTCACTTATTGTCTGAAACACCTGCAACATTTGAAGACGTGTAGTTTTTGAATAAGACAATTAGACAGTGAATAGATAATTGGAGAAGGGGGTGGAGTCAGAAGTGACACTATATATAGAAGGAAGGGAGGTTGGTGCAGTCAGTCAGTCTTCTCGAGCACTCTCGTACTAGCAACCGCATCCTCCAATATGTCTGGAATTAATGGAAACGAGAACAGGTTAGTTTTTATTGATTTTATAGAATTTATACCCAATATCCAATATTTCAGAGAAAACATGGCTGAAGAAACAGCCAAAAAGGGCACCAATGCCCAAAAATTCACAGAAATCGCCCCAATGGCCGAGACCCTTGAACAACGTCGGGTTCCGGAGCCGGCCGAGAACAAAAAGACCTCGTGGGCGGCCAAGTTCATCACAGCGTTCGACGATCACATGTCGGATTTTTATCAAGATGTGTTGAACCACGTAAAAACTCTTCAATAAACTGATAATTGTTTTTTTTTGTAATCACTGAAACCTGTTCATTTTTACTGCCTTATTGATTACTCCCATTTTTTTGTTCATAAGTTATTGAAACCTATAAAGATTATATTTCTAAACTTGTTTTTTTCCTATTACTTCCACAAAATAATTTATAACCCAAACAATTTATGACAACAAATCAAACCAGTTTCGTCACAACCTAAAAACCTCTGAAATTTACGATTCTCCCCTTGAAACCCGCCTTTTTCACTTCCAGAAAGACCCCCAGAATTCATAGAAAACGTCTAAAATGTCCAACTGCACCGCTTCATTCCTCCTTGCTTACAATCCAATCTACCGTACTTCTAGTATCTATCAGATGGTTATTTCTATCGGATCTATTGTTCCTTTGGGGTATTTTCTGGGGTTTAAACTATTGAAATCAAGTTTTCATTCAAACCTAAAATTTATTTTTATTGGGTATTTCGTGTCAATGATTCTGTTTTCGGCGATTTATGCGGGAACAGCGGTAAGAGAGCATCGCAAAAAGCGTTCAAACTCTATTTCAGACCACTCAAGCCGTGATCGCCTTGATTTCTTACACAGAATGTGATGTCATCATACCCTCCCTTCCACATAAATACCTCCTAACTACTATATCTTTCCTTTTAACCTTATCAACTCTCTTCCCAATTTCTATCACCATTGAAAGATATTATGCAATGAGAAATGCAGAGAAATATGAGAAAATGAGAATGATTCTTGGACCATGTCTAGTTGGGATTAATGTGAGCTCTCTCGGAGTACTGTAGAATAATAAAACATTACAGATTTTGTTAAACTTCTGTGTTATATTCAATATATTCCATAGCGAATCGTTTTCGGATCCATCTGTTTCATTTTCAGTGTATCCTGCAGTAGCGGCACAAAAGGTTAGTAGCTAGGTAGCCTTCAAAACCCCCCTTCTTCCAGATATTCACCGTATTCCTCATTTTATTCTGTCTTAACTTAATCGACGTCCTATTCGATTTCATCCTACTCCGCCAGAATATTTCTCTGAAGAAGAAGCTCAAAAACTCATTCCTCACCACAAAATATCAATTGGAAGAGGTGTATCAGTCGACGAAATTCTCTCTATTCATCGTTTTTATTCATATTTTCTCATTTGGACTCTATGTTTCTGCTGTTGTGTTCTTTCGGTATCTTGGAGGATTGGTGGTTTCAAATGGCAATCATTTATTTGGAATCAGGACGTTTGCTTCTACGGTGAGACTTTCTAAATAAGTTTTACCGCTGCTTAGGTGTTCCTACCGCTGCAAAAGTTCATTTTACCGCTGCTCAGCTTAATTCTCTTTTGCTAACCTCCCCTTACTTCCAGATGATTCCAACGTATCACCTAATCCTTGGCATTATCTCAATAATAGTTTTCAATCGTATTAAATCCAAAAAATCCGAAGGAACCACTATCCAAATGTCTTCTACAGGAAATTCTGGAGCTAATAATTATGATCAGGCTATTTTTAGTATCTGGAACTCTCATTCTAATGTTGTTGTGATTTGAAACATGGAAAATGAAGGATTTAATTTTTTTTTACCGCTGTTTAACTTTTTTACCGCTGCTTAACTTCTTGAGAAGCCACTTAGTAACGCTTTTTAACCTTGTTAGCCGCTGCTAACCATTTTTTTACCACTGTTAAGATTTTTTACCGCTGCTTTACCGCTGCTTAGCCGCTGCTTTACCGCTGCGTTACCGCTGCTTTACCGTTGCTTTACCGTTGCTTCACCGCTGCTCTACCGCTGCTTAGCCGCTGCTCTACCGCAACTTTACCGCTGCTCTACCGCTGCTCATCTACTTTTCCCTTCAGAACATGCTCATCACATCCTCCTTCATCCACATAAAAACCCATAATCCTTCCGTGTCCCCTCCCTCCTCCTTCTTCTCCTACTATAGTATATGACCAACTGCAATTAAGTCTCTCTCCCCAGGTGTCTCTCTTGGTCGTCATGCGCTAGAGCACCGGAACACCGCCACCTGCTCCTTTTTCCACTCTTCCGGCTTCCCTTCTCGCGCGTTTTTACCGCATTTGAACAGAAAGTAGGCTGAGCAGCGTTCAAAATTCATCATAGATCCACACGCACCTTTTTCCCTGCTTTTTAGCATGTTTCGTGTAGAAATCAAATATTCTGGAATATGTATTCCGGGGAAGTCGGAAGCAATGTACTTTAAAAATGATGTCTGTGATAAGAATTTTTACCGCTGCTTAGCTAATAGCCTTCTCCTTTCATCTCATCAATCTCTTCCAAGTCCATTTCCTCTCTCAATTCCAGTCTTATGTCTTACAAAGTGTTCTTTTCTTCGTCATCCATCATGTTCTTCCTTTTCTTTTTCTCTTTTTTTTTGTGAGGGCTAAGCAGCAGTAAAGCAGCGGTGAGAAAGCTAAGCAGCGTTCTAGAATGAAGATCGCTGCTTATTCATTTTCAAACGCTATTAATTGACTTCAACTGTTGCTTAATTGATGAGATTATATTAGTGAAACGTTTTTTTTACCGCTGCTTAAAAGGTTTACCGCTGCTTAGATGTTTTACCGCAGCTTAGAACACCTTACCGCTGCTTAGAATACTTTACCGGTGCTTACAAATTTTACCGGTGCTTGAGTATTTTACCGCTGCTAAGGTATTCTACAGCTGATTTGAATATTTTACGGCTGCTTAGGTATTTTACCGCTCCTTAGGGGTTCTACCGCTGCTTAAAATATTTCACCGCTGCTTAGCTATTTCACCGCTGCTATTCTTGAACGCTGCTTGTCCCCAACATGCCCTTTCCCATTGTCTTTTCCCCCTCCTCATCCAAAATTCAGTATCGTCCCTTTTTGCAAAAGGTGTGCTCCCCTTCTCCTTCTCTGAATGTTTCACTTCCACACATACATTCCCAAAGTCTTCTTCTTCTTTTTCTCTTCTTTTCACCTTCATATTTACATTAATATATTGACTCTTCCGCTTCACAAGTAGAGAGGGGAGTCAGAAGGTGTGCTCAGACATCTCTTCCCCTTCACATATATTTCGTTTACCTCGTCGCCTCTCTCTCCTTTTTTCTAGTTTTTTTTGCTAGGAGCGTTCAACGCTAAGCAGCGGTAAACTAACTAAGCAGCGGTAAACTAGCTAAGCAGCGGTAAATTAGCTAAGCAGCAGAAAACTAGCTAAGCAGCGGTAAACTAGCTAAGCAGCGGTAAACTAACTAAGCAGCGGTAAACTAGCTAAGCAGCGGTAAAACTAGCTGAGCACCGGTAAAGTAGCTATGCAGCGTTTTGATACTTTAAAATTGTTCTAATTTACTTGAAAACGTTTTTTACTCTTTTCCAGCGGTAATAACTAAAACAGGGGAAATTTCAACTTCACCGCTGCTTAACTTTGCTTCTAAGCAGCGTTCAAAAACCATCAGAAAGTGTGAGAAATATTTAATATAAGATATGAGAGGGTTGGAAAATTAAATGAAGTGGAAAGGTGGAAGTACATACGTAAATGGATACTCTTCTGGTGTCAAAAAGAGAGAAGTTGTAGTTTGTTGGTTTGGAAAAGAGAAGAGAGGGCAGTGTTCTTGGAATGCAGCTGGAAAAAGGTTGAGCAGCGGTGAAAACAGCGTTTAAGATAGTTAAAATAGAGTTTAGGAATTTTTGCAGCGGTTGAAAACCTTAGCAGCGGTAAAAAACGTTAGCAGCGATAAAAAATTTTAGCAGCGGTAAAAAAAACCTTAGCAGTGGTGAAAATACCTAAGCAGCGGTAAAATCACATTTTATATCAAAAACTGATATTACAATTTTCAAAATATTTTTTACAAACTACAAAAAATCATAAATACAATTTCCGATTGAATTTGTATCTATCACACCTTTTAACACCCACTTTTCCAATCAAAATAAGGCTGAGCAGCGGTAAAAAGCAGCGTTCCCTTCCTCTAAGATTATTAGTAATTCATCATTCTGTTTTCCTTCTGTTTCTTCTTCTTCAATGACTAATAGCCGAATACCAACCAGTTCATGTCTCTCTCTCTCTCTCTCTCTCTCTCTCTCTCTCTCTCTCTCTCTCTCTCTTTCCATCTCCTCCGCCACATAATTACCTGCTATTCGTCATAGTGCATATTCTTTCAGCATCTGTTGAACATTGCTTAGAATTCAGTATAATCAACTACCGTATCCTTTTGATCTATGACGTTGCTTATTGAACTTTTGGACATTTCCTAATCATTTTCCGCTTGATTTCATTTTCCTCGAAGACTTTCGGCCAGACTTCCTTTTTCTTGGCCTAAACAGCGGCGAGAGAGGATTGAGCAGCGGTCAGAAAATGCTAAGCAGCGGTAAAATATTTTAAGCAGCGGTAAGATATTTTGAGCAGCGGAAAATATCTAAGCAGCGGAAAATATCTAAGCAGCGGTAAAATATATGTGCAGCGGTAAAATATCTTAGCAGCGGTAAAATATTTTAAGCAGCAGTAAAATATCTAAGCAGTTGTAAAATACCTAAGCAGCGGTAAAACATTTTTAGCCGTGGTAAAATATCTGAGCAACCTTAAAATACCTAAGCAGCGGTAAAATATCTAAGCAGCGGTAAAATACCTAAGCAGCGGTAAAATATTCTAAGCAGCGGTAAAATACCTAAGCAGCGGTAAAACATTCTAAGCAGCGGTAAAATCCCTCTAAGCAGCGTCTTCTCTATTTCCGCCTCCAATGACGCACCCACCTCCTCTTTTTTCCAATTGAAAAGCTTCTAATCCACTATTTTTCTTCTCCTTCTTCGAAAAATCATAATCTTTTCTCTTTTTTCCCCATATCACTCCCCCTTAATCCATTCTCAAAAGTGTCAATATTGCCAATTTTCTAAAGAAAAGCAGAGTAATTCAATTCTCGAAGGTGCGTTTTATTACTTCTGGCGACTTTTGGTTTTCTTCAACGCTGCTTAGATTTTTTACCGCTGCTTAGCAGTCCACAAAAAGTGATCATTGGTCAAATTCTAATGGCTTCCAAAAGAGTCAAGAGGGGTTTGTCTCCTCTCTTCTGAAGTTTGATGCTCATTGAGCCGTGAAAGGGGGAAGAAGAAGAAGAAGAAACCTGAGATAACCCGAGTGTTCAAACTTCAGGTATTTCGAACGCTGCTTAACTTTTTTTTACCGCTGCTTAACTTCTTCAAATGCTATTAACTTACTTGAACTCTGCTAAACTCATCTAAACGCTGTTTAGTTATTTTAGACACTGCTTAAACGCTGTTAAAATTTTTTACCGCTGCTTAACTATTTTTACCGCTGCTTAGACAACCTGAGGTAATCTTCGAGTTGTTTTTCGCTTTAAGCTCTGTTCAGCGATCTTAAATTCTGCTAAGATTTTTTACCGCTGCTTAACAATTTTTACCGCTGCTTAGCCATCCTTCAACACCTACTCCTTCCGTTTTCTCATGCTTCATCCTCCCTCTTCTTTCATGTTCTCTTTGAAACATGTAATTATGCCCTCCTTCTCCCCTCCTCCACACTTCATGCCCTTTTTCCATTTCGTCATTTTATAGTAAGCCTCACCCTCTCAACGCTGCTTAGGCGCTAAGCAGCGTCGAAGAAAAGACTTCACTAATCTTCGCGAAATCCGTCATATATTGACGTCAAGGCGTTTTTGATGTGAATATAAATGACAAGTGACTCGCGGATTTTTGGAGAAGTGGGGGATGAATGGGAGGGTTAAAAATAGATGGGGGAAGATTGAACGCTGCTTAAAAAATTTTACCGCTGCTTAGGGAGTTTTACCGCTGCTAAAAAATATTCACTACTTTCAGAACACTTTAAAAGAAGTCCATAAGTTTAAAACACTATATAAAAATTGTAACCGCTGCTTAGACAATTTTACCGCTGCTTAAGATTTTTCACCGCTGCTAAGCCATTTTCGCCGCTGCTTAGGCTTTCTTGAAACGCTGCTTAACCTCCTCTCCGTCTTTCCTCTCTCCTTCTCCTCGTTTCCATGTCAACCTCGTCCTCCTCCTCCTTCTCTCTCTCTCTCTCCGACACACCTTAATCGATGCTCCCCGCTTTCTTCTTCTCCTTCTTACTTTTTTCCCCTCTTCCCCCACCCGATCTTTATATCTTTTCACTTATTTTTCTTTCAGCTGGCCATACACGGGTACCCCAAAATGACCGAAGATGTGGATGGCCATATACACGAAAAATTCGAGTTACAGGTTTGGTTTTTACCGCTGCTTAGAACATTTTGCCGCTGCTTAAGCATTTTACCGCTGCTTAGAAAATTTTACCGCTGCTTAGAATATTTTACCGCTGCTTAATTATTTTACCGCTGCTTAATTATTTTACCACTGCTTAGAATGTTTTACCGCTGTTTAGGTATTTTACCGCTGCTTACCCCTAAAATGTTTTAGAAACGTCTCGGAAAAGGAGCCTATGGTATAGTGTGGAAAGCCTACGATAAACGGTCAAGGGAAACGGTGGCTCTGAAAAAGGTAAGCAGCCTCGTGAGAATAAGCATCCCCAATTCGAATTCCAGATTTTCGATGCATTCCGAAATCCGACAGACTCGCAGAGAACGTTTCGAGAGGTCATGTTCCTTCAGGAGTTTGGAAAACATCCGAATGTCATTAAACTATATAATATATTCAGAGCCGATAATGATAGGTATTTGAACGCTGCTTTACCGCTGCAAAACCTCCTTTTTTCAGAGACATCTACCTGGCATTCGAATTCATGGAAGCGGATCTTCATAATGTCATCAAGAAAGGATCAATATTGAAAGATGTGCATAAACAGTATATAATGTGTCAAATGTTTAGAGCCATTCGTTTTTTACATTCTGGAAACGTGTTGCACAGGTTAGATGCTCAGATTAAAACTTCCTTGTTTTTTCCGGTGATATTATCACTTCCGCCATCTAACTAATCCTGTTTGGGCTTTGACAAGCAGAAATATTGTAGTTTGAAGTCTGTGGGAGCTAGAATTTGGTTTGGAACAGTTTTACCGCTGCTTAGAAATTTTACCGCTGCTTAAACTTTTTACCGCTGCTAAGACTTTTTAACCGCTGCTTAGACATTTTACCGCTGCTAAAAATCTTCACCGCTGCTAAAACATTTTACCGCTGCTCACGTGCACTGAACGCTGCTACCCCCTCTTCCCCTCCTCAGACGTGCAAATTCAAAAAGACCGGAAGTACTTCCGTCATAGTTTTTCGTATTTCGGAAGTCCTTACATGGTCTTTTATCTTTCCATTCAATACACAAATAGTTTCTTTTGCAGGGACTTAAAACCCTCGAATGTTCTTCTCGATGCCGATTGTCGGGTCAAACTAGCAGATTTCGGGTTGGCGAGGAGTTTGTCGACGGTGAGAGGTATATTTTACCGCTGCTTATTCAAAAATTTCAGTTAGAAGACTACCCGGAAGGCCAAAAAATGCCGGATCTAACAGAATACGTGGCGACTCGATGGTACCGTAGTCCGGAGATTCTTCTAGCCGCTAAGAGATACACAAAAGGAGTGGATATGTGGAGTTTGGGGTGTATTCTAGCTGAAATGCTTATTGGTAAGGGTTTTTACCGCTGCTTAGCTATTCTAAGCTGCTTTTTCAGGAAGGGCATTGTTCCCCGGAACCTCTACGATCAACCAGATTGAAAGGATCATGAATACAATCACAAAACCGTCTCGACAAGACATTACAAGTATCGGAAGCCATTATGCAGCCAGTGTACTTGAGAAAATGCCACAGAGACCTCGGAAGCCGTTGGATGCGATTATTACGCAGTCACAGACGGCTGCTGTTGATATGGTGCAAAGGTAGGGGGATTTAACCGCTGCTCTACCGCTGCTTTACCACTGCTTTACCGCTGCTTTACCGCTGCCCTACCGCTGCTTTACCGCTGCTTAGAATATTTAACCGCTGCTTAGGCATTTGATTGCTGCTTTGAATACTTTACCGCTGCTTAGGTATTTTACCGCTGCTCAGATATTTTTGCTCCTGAGAGACCCAGGAAGCCGTTGGATGCTATTATTACGCAGTCACAGACGGCTGCTGTTGATATGGTGCAAAGGTAGGGGGATTTAACCGCTGCTCTACCGCTGCTCTACCGCTGCTCTACCGCTGCTCTACCGCTGCTCTACCGCTGCTCTACCGCTGCTCTACCGCTGCTCTACCGCTGCTTTACCGCTGCTTTACCACTGTTTTACCGCTGCTTTACCGCTGCTCTACCGCTGCTTTACCGATGCTTTACCGATTCTTCACCGATGCTTTACCGATGCTTCACCGCTGCTTTACCGCTGCTTTGCCGCTGCTTTACCGCTGCTTTACCGCTGTTTTACAGCTGCTCTACCGCTGCTCTACCGATGCTAACCTTTCTAATCATTCCAGACTCCTTGTCTTCGCCCCCCAAAAGCGTCTAACAGTGGAGCAGTGCCTTGTCCACCCATACGTCGTCCAATTCCACAATCCATCTGAAGAACCAACCCTGAATTATGAAGTAACTCCTCCCCTTCCGGATCATATTCAACTTGGAATCGATGATTATCGTGATCGATTGTATGATATGATTGATGAGAAAAAAGCCAGTTTTAAGAGGCTTCAACACGATAAAATTAAACCGGTGAGTTAAGCAGCAGTAAAAAAGTTAAACGCTGCTTAGCCCCTAAGCAGCGGTAAAAAGTTAAGCAGCACCACTGCATGGAAGCTAAGCAGCAGTAACCGCTGCTTAGAACCTTAGCAGCGGTAAAACATGCTATTACACCACTAACCTGATTCTCAGTTCCTTTTTTCTGTTATTTCAGTTCGGCGAAGACCGTAACCGTGCTCCGATCGCTCAAGCGGAATGCAGTGACACTGATTACGATACGGCGAGAAGTCTTCAGAAGTCGACGAGTCTCGATAAGAATAGTTCGCATGATAGTAGTTCTGGAACACTCAGAGGTATGCCTTTATGCACCGCACGAAACGCTGCTTACCGCTGCTTAGACTAGATCTCTAAAAATTACCGTTTTTCAGAGAACAATTCTCAGAAATGGTTGTGATTTGTTTATATTTTATTGGAACTTATTATATATTGGCTCTTTTAGACTACAAAAGGTTTGAAGATAGTTAGACCGCTGCTTAGATATAGTCTCGACGCTGCTTACCTAGTTTTACCGCTGCTAACCCCATATATCTATTTCAGAACGTGCTCAATCGGCTGAAAGTCGTACCTCAAAAGGAAGTAATGGAGAAATAAGGAATGGGAATGGCATTCAAAGCAGTGTGAAGCAACGTCGACGGTCTGTCGAAAGATCGAGACTCTTTGCTAACATCAAACCGTCGAAAATCCTTCATCCCCATAAACTCATCTCCAATTATTGATTTAGTTGACACCTTTTGGCATTAGTTTCCATTTGTGATGGTTTCATTCGTTTTCGTCGCGGTTATAGAACCATTTCTCTAGTCATTTCTTCTTTTTTTTTGGATTACTGTACCTTTTTAATATTATTTTTTTGCAACTTTTTTTTCTTTGAAAATGGGTTTTTATAATAAAAATGATCATTTTTTTGGGTTTTCGAGTTTTTAAAATTTTACCGCTGCAAAAAATCGAACGCTGCTTAGCTAGCTAGAGTGTTTGGAATGCTGCTCAAGTATTTTACCGATGCTTAGAACATTTTATTGCTGCTTAGGTATTTTTCCGCTGTTGAGGTGTTTTTACCGCTGCTTAGTTTTTTTTTACCGCTGCTTAGTTATTTTACCGCTGCTTAGGTATTTTACCGCTGCTTAGTTGTTTTACCGCTGCTTAGGTGTTTTACCGCTGCTTAGTTTTTTTTTTACCGCTGCTTAGTTATTTTACCCCAGCTCAGGTTTTTTACCGCTGCTAAATTATTTCACCGCTGCTCAGGTATCTTATCGCATTTCAGGTATTTTACCGCTGCTTAAGTATTTTATCGCTGCTTAGGTACTCTCACCGCTGCTCAGATTCTTAACCGCAGCTCAGGATTTTTACCGCTGCTTAGGCATTTTACCGCTGCTTATTTTTTTACCGCTGCTTAGGTGTTTTACCGCTGCTCAGTTCTTTTACCGCTGCTCAGGTATATTATTGCTTTTTAGGTATTTTATCACTGCTTAGGTACTTTCACCGCTGCTCAGATTCTTCACCCCAGCTCAGGTTTTTTACCGCTGCTAAATTATTTCACCGCTGACTAGATAGTTTTTACCGCTGCTTAGGTATTTTACCGCTGCTTAGGTATTTTTACCGCTGCCTAGATAATTCTTACCGCTGCTCAACTATTCTCACCGCTGTTTATGTGTTTTCACCGCCGCTATAAGTTGAAATTCAAGTATTTCTCATAACAATTCTGCCACTCGCCGCAAGGTCGTTTTCTATTATAAACATTTGCCTCTCTCTCCTTTTTGCATTAAAGAAAAAAATAGAAATAATTCAAGGTCAGTCTGTCACTCTCCTTCAAAACAACTCCAGCAGTAGAGCAGCGGTAAAAATAGCTAAGCAGCGGTGAGAAATCGTTCTAGCGTCATTGAATTGAAAGTTTGTTTCCCGGTTTGCAGGCTTCTTCTCTTTTTTGCAAAATTCATTAGATCTCATTGTTTCCTCCCCCTCTTTTTTTCATTTCATTACGTCGTTTTGGTTTCGTTTTGGATTTTTGGGATGAATCAGCCGTTTTTGGATTTTTTGAATAATTTTTTCTGCTTCAGACTAGCTAAGCAGCGGTAAAATGAGCTAAGAAGCGTTTAGAAATTCTAAGCAGCGGTAAAAGAGGCTAAGCAACGGTAAAAGAGGCTAAGCAGCGGTAAAAGAGGCTAAGCAGCGGTAAGAAACTCTAGGCAGCGGTAAAAGATGCTAAGCAGCGGTAAAAGAGACTAAGCAGCGTTGAGAATCCCTCAGAAAGTGAATATATATTCCTTCTTTCTCTGTTTTCCCCCCGTCATTCTTCCAATTGACCATCTGTCTCTCCTTCGAAATAATCGAGATGAACCGGAGAGAGAGAGAGAGAGAGAGAGAGAGAGAGAGAGAGAGAGACGGAATAATAAATAATATTATTAAATACATTTCCGATTGTTTTTCTCATTAGCATTAATCGGTGAGTGGAGAAGAGACGAGTGTTTTCTTAAAGGATCACTAGCGAGAGAGGCTAAGCAGCGGTAAAAGTACTTTTAGCAGCGGTGAAGTTTGTAGTCTAATCAAATTTATAATTAAAATTTTATTCTCTATCCATTCTCTCTTCCATTCAATGACAATGCTCTCACCGCTGCTTAGCCTCGTTTTACCGCTGCTTAGCTGATTTCCGATTTCAGCCCTCCTTTTACAACTATTTCTGTCATTTTTAATCGAAAAAAGATAACCGGTTCTCTCCGTCTTCAATTTGAATGTTTAATTCCATTTCTGTCTCCTCCCTTTCTCTTATTTGTTTAAATAACCTTCGATTCTTTTCCTTTTTCTTCTTTTTTGGCAGAAAAATAAAAGTGAAATGGGCTAAGCAGCGGTAAAACCTGAAAACTGAGTTAGGCAGTATTAAAGACTATATATTAATTTTTAACAATACCCGGATACTGCTGAACTATTTTTACCGCTGCTTAGGTAGTTTTACCGCTGCTTAACTTTTTTCACCGCTGCTTAGCTATTATTCTGTCCCCGAATAAATTATATTTCCGATCGTAAAACCCACCTTCCAAAAAACCTCCTCCATTTCTCTAAATCAATGTATAAATATAATAAACGGACGAAAAAACGTCGTCCGTCAGCGGAGAAAGAGAGAGAGAGAGAGAAGGAGACGCGTTTGTGTTGTAAATTGTACATTATATTATATATTATATATATCATTTTGTATTATAATATATTTATTTATTCTGTTTGATATGTATGTATACATTCGTCATTCTTCAAATGCTAAGCAGCGGTAAAGGAATCGCTGCTTTGCTTTTTCTTACCGCTGCTAAGGTTTTCAAACGCTATTTAATTATCAAACACGCCAATTAAAAGGTGCTAATAGAATCTCTACCGCTGTTCAGCTTTTTTGACCGCTGCTCTACCGCTGCTTAACTAGCAGAAACCAATAAATAAATAAACACTCCCTCTATATTGCCCAAAATTATTTCCAACATCTTTTGTCATATTTTTCATTTCCGAGAAGAAAAAAAATCTAATCCAAGAGAGAATTAAGCCTTTTTGAGTGGAAGTTCCCACGGAAAATTTATTAAAAATCCACGGTTTTTTGAATAATAAAGTGAGGAAATATTGCCGCAGGCAGGTAGCCCTTCGATTCTGTGACGCTAGCTATTTTTTACCGCTGTTTATGTGCCTTGAACACTGCTAGTAAGGTTTCACCGCTGCTAAGGTATTTTACCGCTGCTAAGGTATTTACTGCTGCTCAGAATATTTTACCTATGCTCAGAATAATTTACCGCTGCTCATAATACTTTACCGCTGCTTAGATATTTTACCGCTGCTTAGGTATTTTACCGCTGCTTAGAATATTTTACCGCTGTAAAGAATATTTTACCGCTGTTTAGGTATTTCATCGCTGCTTAGCTATTTTACCGCTGGTAAGATATTTTTACCGTTACTTACCACCTAAGCAGCGTTCAATTAAATCACCATTAAAAGTGCAGCTCCCCCGTGTGTTGCGTCGTGTCCATTTTTCGTGTGCTCATTGAGCAAATTTGGCTTAGAAAACGGGGAGGGAGGGGGGGGGGGGGGGAATCGAAAAATAAATAAATAAATTCTCTTTTGCCTCCTGTCAATCTTAGTGTGTGTTTGTTCCGATATTTCATTTCCCTCCGTTTCCCCTCATTTTAAATCAGTTCTTTTTTCCCCTTTTGTCCGGTCGAAAACCGTTTTTGGTGCTGAGCAGCGGTTAAGCAGCGGTAAAAATTCATGTAGTTTGAAGTGTTAGAAAAATAAAAAGTATCTCATTTTGTATTCAAAAAAACCGGCTTCTCTCTCCCTATCTTTTCACTTTTCGAAGTCATCTCTACCAAATAATGAATTTAAAAAACATAGAGAAATAGTAGGGGAAATGGAGAGACGGTAGAGAAGATGAGTGTAATTTTGGGAGAGAGAGGGATTTTCTGATTTTCGATACATTTGAGTGTAAAGGTAGGAATAGCTAAGCAGCGTTCAAGAGAACCTAAGCAGCGGTAAAATAGCTAAGCAGCGGTAAAAGCAGCGGTAAAATATTCTAAGCAGCGGTAAAACATTCTAAGCAGTGGTAAAATACCTAAGCAGCGGTGAAACATTCTGAGCAGCGGTAAAATACCTAAGCAGCGGTAAAATAGCTAAGCAGCGGTAAAATATAAGAACAGCGGTAAAATAACTAAGCAGCGTTCAAATTTCCTAAACAGCGGTAAAACATCATTTATGTTCAGATTTGACTACTGCTAAACCCTGACTGCTGCTTAGACTACAAATTATATTTATATATATAATATATATACAACTATATAATGTATATATATATAATAAATATATTTATTTATTCTCTCCTTCTCCTCTTCTCTCTCTCTCTCTTCCAAATTTCCATCCTCCCCATCTATATGTACACTCCCTCCACTTTTCTCTGCGTCTCTTCGTCTCAAACGCCCTCTTCTATTTTTGTTGAAAATTCTTTTTTTTCCAACAAGCGAAATGTATAAATAATATCATATTTTTCTCTCGTTTTTCCTCCCTTTTTTTCTATTTTCCATACTAGTTTTTTTACGATCAGCAATGCAGGAATTTTCAGTTTTTATTTTGATCTTTGAGGGGGAACGCGCTTTGAACGCTGCTTAGATAGTTTTACCGCTGCTTAGACATTTTACCGCTGTTTGGGTGTTTTACCGCTGCTTGGATATTTTTACCGCTGCTTGGATATTTTTACCGATGCTCAGTTATTTTACCGCTGCTTAGAATATTTTACCGCTGCTTAGAATATTTTACCGCTGCTTATTCGGTTCACCGCTGCTTATTCATTTTACCGCTGCTTAGAATATTTTACCGGTGCTTAGGTTTTCACCGCTGCTTAGCCACCTTCCCACCCATTTTCCACTATTTACAATTTCAATTTAATATTTTCAGTCACCCCTTTTTTCCATTTCAAAATAGATTTCTATTCAAAAACAGGTTTCCTCCTTCCCACTCTTAAAAACTTTGTCTCTCTCTCTCTCTCTCTCTCTCTCTTTCAATTGTATTAATTCGATTTCTTCAATAATAATAATAAGGAATTTGGAAATTAATTGGATTTTTCTGTGGTTTGTAGTCTTGATTACCGGCTAAGCAGAGTTCCAAAATGCTAAGCAGCGGTAAAAGTTAAAACCCCTTTTTCATATTCCCTTCCTTCACATTTGCACAATATATTAAAAGAAGGCTCCGCCCCCTTTTGTGTGTCCATTTATTTTATTCATTAGTTATCGCCTTCTGTCTCTCTCTCTCTCTCTCTCTCTCTCTCTCTCTCTCTCTCTCATTTTGTGTGTCTCTTCTCCTCCAAAACGCCCATAAAATGTTTGAATGAATTAATGAAACGAGGAGAAAGACAACCAAGTGTACTCTCTTTTTCTCTTTGCTTTTTACCCCTTTTTCGAAATTTATTTTCCGAAACATTTGAATTTTTGTAGTTTGTAGGCAGAGCAGCGGTTAAGCAGCGGTCAAAAATATCTTGGCAGCGGTAAAAACCCTAAGCAGCGGTAGAATATCCGAAGCAGCGGTGAAGTGTCCTGAGCAGCGGTTAAACTTTTTAGCAGCGGTAAAACTTTCTAAGCAGCGGTAAAATGAATTCCTTCTTCCAACCCCCTTCCTTCCCCCTAAATCGAAGAATCATAACGAATTTCAAAATTTATATATTCCAAAAGGGAAGAAGACAGATGTTTGGGAGGAGGAGGAAGAGGGGAAAGAGACCACATTAAAATTGAATGAAAAATTTTATATTTTGCATTTGTGGAAAGAGAGAGAGAGAAGAGGAAAGAGGCAACGATTAAATATATAAACATTCTCCGAAAAAAGGGGCGTGACTTAGAGAATTTCAAAAGTAGCAGTTTGAACACTTTTTAGTTATTTTACCGCTGCTTAGATATTTTACCGCTGCTTAAGTATTTTACCGGTGCTTAGCTATTTTACTGCTGCTCAGGCATTTTACCGCTGCATAGGAATTTTTTTTACCGCTGCTAAAACCATTTTACCGCTGCTTAGAATAATTTACCGCTGCTTAGGTATTTTACCGCTGCTAACCAATTTTACCGCTGCTCAAAACTCCAAAAAATTCAAATGCATCTTTTCTTTCTCTCCGTCATATTGTAACATACTTTTAATCCCCCTCCCCAACCAACCCATCGGGGCCTGTCGTCCTTTAAGAATAATAAAATGTGTCATTTGGCATCTAACAAAAAGAAAGAGAGACACCACCTGCTCTCTCTTTCTGACCCTTCTATTCACAGACTCCGCCCCTTTTTTCGTTGATTCTCATTTCCTTTGTCGTTTTTTGGATGATAAAGTGGGATTTTGGGAGCCTAAGCAGCGGTAAAAATAGTTTAGCAGCGTTCAGGATTTTTAAGCAGCGGGAACATTTCGTTGAGCAGCGGTAAAAAGTTCCAAGCAGTTTTAAGAGACCCTAAGCAGCGGTAAAGTCTTGGGGGAGGGCCTAAGCAGCGTTCAACCACCCCATGTTTTATTTCCAATTTCTGAACATCTGTCTGTCCGCCTGTTACCACCCCTATTTATATATTCCAAATGGAGAAACAAAACACTTTCATTTTATAGGGGGAGGTCATTCTGTCGGTTCATTCAACGCTGCTTAGCCTTTTCGACCGCTGCCAAGACCATTTTACTGCTGCTTATGGTATTTTACCGCTGCTAAGGTTTTTACCGCTGCTTAGGTATTTTACCGCTGCTAAGGTTTTTTACCGCTGCTTAGGTTTTTACCGCTGCTTAAGGTATTTTGAAGCTTCTAAGGTATTCATCTTCCCTCACCGCTGCTCTACCGCTGCTAACCTCAAAAATGCAAATTCATTCCCATTTCCCGTCCTTCTCTCCAATTCCATTACTACTCTCCAAAAAATAAAAAAAAGAATTTCGCATTTTTTATGTGAAACAATGTCTGCCGTCTCTTCTCCCTACACACTCTCTCGTCGTGTAATACATCTTATCAAAAATATATATGTTTTTAGTTGGGAGAGAAAGAGAGAGAGAGAGAGAGAGAGAGAAATGGAAATTTTATATTTTCGATGACTTTTTCACTTTTTCAAAAAAGCGGGGCCTCTTATCAAACCTTTTTCGAGAAACTTCTCTATTTAATTTCCTTTTTTCCCGTTTCGTTTCAACAAAAAAATTGTTTAAGCAGCGGTAATTTTCACCGCTGCTTAGCCTTTTCCTCTTATCATTTTATAGTTTTTACAGATGATGATTCAACCGACAACCAGGGTTCCACATTCTGAAGAATTCTCTGTTTCCACTGATCGAAGTTCCGAGTCGCCGTCGAATGTTGATGTGAGTTTCAGGGAGTCTAAGCACCGGTAAAATACCTAAATAGCGGTAAAATACGTAAGCAGCGGTAAACTATTCTAAGCAGCGGTAAACTATTCTAAGCAGCAGTAAAATACGTAAACAGCGGTAGAATGGCCTAAGCAGCGGTAAAGTACCTAAGCAGCGGTAAAATACGTAAGCAGCGGTAAAATGGTCTAAACATCGGTAAAGTACCTAAGCAGCGGTAAAATGGTATAAGCAGCGGTAGAATGGCCCAAGCAGCGGTGAAGCCTTCTAAGCAGCGGTAAAGCAGCGTTTCACCTATAGAATCTCATCAATTAACCCCCTTCTCATCCAACCTGATATCAGATTTTAAACGCTGCTTATTACACTACTCCCCTTCCACTCCCACCATGTTTTTTACACTTTTTTTGTGTTTCACTCGAAAAAAAATCTCATCTTTCACCATCACATTTTATTATTTCAATTAGTTTTTTTTCTTTGAAGAGAGAGATTTCGGAGGGAGAGGGAAACCAATTTTCCCAAACTCGAAAAAAAAGAAAAACTGGCGGAGAGTGTACATGTTATTTTATTCTTCACAAAAAAAAACGCCAACCACATATTTTTGTTGTTTTCCATCTCGTTTTGCGGAAATTTCTCTTTTTTACACTTTTTTTTGGAAAAAAATTATTTTCCAACGCTGCTTAGGAATGTTGACTGCTGCTTAAACAGTTTGGCCGCTGTTAAGGTTTCCTTACCGCTGCTAAGGAGCAATTACAGCTGCTTAAGACTGTTTACCGCTGCTTAGGTATTTTTACCGCTGCTTAGGGTGTTCACCGCTGCTTTACGATTTTACCGCTGCTTAGGTATTTTACCGCTGCTTAAAATATTTTACCGCTGCTCAACCACTTTTCCTTCCTTCCCTAGAAAAAAAAATAAAATGAACACGATTCCTGGAGTCTCTTCGAATTCCACACTCTCTCTCTATTTTTTCTCAATCAAATATTTATATATTTTTTATTTATTTTGAGAAAAAAAAACCGAAAAGAGAGAGAGAGAGACACCCATTTTCCCTTTTTCCCCTCCACTCCTGTCATTCAGAGCCCCCCACTAGACCAATACACCCCAAAAAATGTGCTCATTGAGCAAATTGTGCATTTAATTTTAGTTTTTTTCGCTTTTTGGGCTAAGCAGCGGTAAAACTAGCCTTGACCGCTGCTTATCTAGTTTTAGTGGTTTGCAGCGGTAAAGTTCCCTTTGATCTACTTTTAGACCGCTACTGAAACTGTTTCCCTGCTGCTCAATTAATTTTACCGCTGCTTGCCTAGTTTTACCGCTGCTAACCCTTTTTCATTCCAGGATCTAATGGAAGACGACGTAAATCACAAAGAAGAAGAGGATGAAGAGGAAATGAGTATCTCCCAAAGAGTCAGCAAGTTGGAACACAATTTCATCTATATTCAGCATCAGGTATGTCAAATTAGTTAAGCAGCGGTAAAATTGAGATCTTTTCACCGCTGCTTATGAACGCTGTTAAACGATGCAGAACAACCTTAGATGCTTCTATATAATTTTATTAATTAAAACCAACTTGCTTCACCGGTGCTTAAAATTTCTTTCCGCTGCTCAGACCCATTTTCCATACAAAAACCAGTATTTTAGTAATATTTACACACCCCAAATAGTGCAACACTCCCATATTTATTTTGAATTTTATTTCTTTCTCTCCTCCGACAGACTTCCCCAAAAAAACAACAATAGGCTTACCCTTTCTCCGTTTTTTTTCGAAAAGAAAAGTTTTCTGATTTTCGAATTTCCCGCCCCTTGAAGTTTACATTTGACCATTTCTCTCGTTTCTCACGAAATTGTACACAAATAGAGAGAAAGATTGCTGTCAAATAAGGGGAGAAGAGGAAATAAAATGATGGAAAATGGGGGGTGGACAAAAATAAATGAAATGTCAATATTAGAGATGGAAATGGATGAGAAATGGGTGATTTGGGAGTAAGCAGCGGTAAAATTACCTAAACAGCGGTAAAATTACCTAAGCAGCGGTAAAGTACCTAAGCGGAGGTAAAACACCTAAGCAGCGAAAAGAAAATCTAAGCAGCGGTAAAATATTTTAAGCAGAGTAAAAATATCTAAGCAGCGGTAAAATATTCTAAGCAGCGGTAAAATATTCTAAGCAGCGGTAAAATATTCAAAGCAGTGGTAAATTGGCTAAACAGCGAAAAAATATCTAGGCAGCGGTAAAACTACCTTAGCAGCGGTAAAATAGCTAAGCAGCGGTAAACTATTCTAAGCAGCGGTAAAATATTCTAAGCAGCGGTAATATAACTATACAGCGGTAAAAAATCCAATTCCAGCTCTCCTCGATCATGACCCATCTCCATGCCACCCCATGTGAATGCTCTACATGTGGAAAAGTGTCAGCTCCAGAAAAACAGGTAGACTACAAAGACTACAAAGACTACAAACTACAATTTCCATTCAGACTGACGCCTCCGAAATGCTCTCTCAGTTGTTCCCAAATGCTTCATCTCAACAACTGAAAACACTTCTGGACCTATCGAAAATGAATAAATTACCGAATAAAGTGGTGGTGAAACAGGAAAATGGGGGTGTGACTAATCAACAAGACCAGAAAGACGAGAGGCTAGGTCAAGGATACACTGGAAATGGGCATGGAGGGAAGATCCACACAGAGAGGCATTCGGAACCGGGGAGAAAGATCAGAAAGTTCGGATTCCCGGTGTCTACGTATTATCAGAGGAAAGAAAATGGTAAGAAAATGGACTAGAAGCTTCAAAAACAGTTATATTTCAGTCCCATCTACTCCGTTGGCACCTACAGTATCCGCTAACACATCCACAGTCTCCCCGGGGCCATCGTCTTCCGAGGGAAGTGGCGATGATCATAATGAGGTTCAGATGGATACGGTAGCTGCTCAATCGGTTCCCGCGACGCCGACTACCCCGGGAGCCAATTTATTTACGCAATGTGAGTTAGCAGCGGTAAAAAAAAAGCTTAGCAGCGGTAAAAATAACGCTCTAAACCCCTCACCCCTCCCAATTTCAATCTATTTCAGCTATGGTAGACATGCTAAAACTAAACGCTGCTCAACAAAACGCCGCCCACTCGACCGGATCCCCTGGATTCCTCCGTGGAAGGGGGCGTGGCCGTCCAAAGTTAATTGGAGATGAACTAGACGCCGACCTTGTCGATTACATGGTCTCCCTGAAGAACTCGGACCCCCATGGAGGACACTTCACAGCCTCTCAGGCCCTTCATATGGCACGACAATATATTCTGGAGAGAGCTCCAGGTCTTCTAGAAGAACACGGGGGACATGTGAAACTGAAATTGACATGGGCTATGAAACTAGTCTCAAGAATTGGAGAAAGACAGAAAGAGATCGAATTAGGACTCCCTGCTGGGACTCTTTCGAATATGGGAAGAAATTTGACGAATCTTCCTCCTGGAGGCAATTTTATGGCTGATATGATGGCTCAGAATATTTTTTCTCAGCATATGATGATGGTTAATCAACAATTAGGAGGTGGGAGTCCGACTGGTGAGATGAAGAATGGAGTTAAGCAGGAGAATCAGAATGAGGAGAATCTGAATGGGAAGGCGAAGGAAGGTGAGTCTAGCTAAGCAGCGGTAAACTGGTTAAGCAGCAGTCTAGCTAAGCAGCGGTAAAATAGCTAAGCAGCGGTAAGCTAGCTAAGCAGCGGTAAACTAGTTGAGCAGCGGTAAAGATAAGCAGTGGTATAACTAAGCAGCAATCTACATAGCTCAGCAGCAGTATAGCTAAGCAGCGGTGAACCAGCTGAGCAGCGGTAAACCAGCTAAGCAGCGGTAAACTAGCCAAGCAGCGGTCAGCTAACTAAGCAGCGGTAAGCTAACTAAGCAGCAGTCAAGGTAAGCAGCATTCTAACTGAGCAGCGGTAAACTAGCTGAGCAGCGGTAAACTAGATGAACAGCGGTAAACTAGCTAAGCACCGGTAAACTAGCTAAGCAGCGGTAAACTAGCTGAGCAGCGGTAAAATATTCTAAGCAGCGGTAAACTAGCTAAGCAGCGGTAAAGTCTTTCTTTTCAGCCTCCCAAATGCCGGAAATCGTGAACATCAAAGAGTTGAACATCCCATTCCTCAACAACTTCCTTGCCGAATTAAACGACAACAACGCGGGGTTGATCGACGGAGAAATCGGATCTACAGTTGCCGCCGCTCTTTTCGCCCCCAATGCATAATTTTTTCTGATGAGGCAGCCTTTTCTATGGGTATCTGATTGGTTCTTCCCCCCTTTAATTCCATCCATTTCCCTCTCCTATATCACTTATAGGCATCTCCTGTTACCTACAGTATTTTTAACAATAAATTATATTCCTTTTTTTTTGTGCTGAGCATCTTTTAAGATTGGTTAAGCAGCGGTAAAAAAGTTAAGCAGCGGTAAAAAAAAAGTTAAGCACCGGTAAAAGCAAATCTTCATTAAAACCAGTCATTTAATCTCAAAAATTCATGTATTATTATAAGAGCGAACAAGCAACGCTACATATGCAATTATGCGGATTACAATGAACATAACAAAGAGAATGACGATATCGAATACCTTATGGGAAGCAGAAAAATCGATCTGAAAGTATACATAATAATTTTCGAAGTTTATAGTCTTTTTACCGATTCCAAGACTTCCAATCCATCCCTAGGACATCCATTCAATGCAAATGCACTAGCTGAACTGTTAAAACACTCTGGGATCACGTGAATCGACTCCCATTCATTGATAGCAAGCGCTTCGTAGCCATACCTAAAGGATACTGTAGGCAGCTTTGAATAGGTAACTCACTTGAAATAAGATAGTGATGATAGCCAAGTAAAATAGGGTGGAATGGCGTCGAAAGTGATGAAGAAGCCTCCGAATGCCATGATGGGGACCACGAAGATTGGGAGGACAGTCATTGCGACGTCGGTGTTAGCGAAGATGGCTGCTACTGCGTAGGCTGAAAAAGTTTTGGGTATGCTAAAAGTGCGTGAACTTTTTTGACTGCTCCTCTGGTTGGTTACCGCTGCTTAGGTATCTTACTGCTGCTAAGTCATTTTTCCGCTGCTTAGAATGTTTCACCGCTGCTTAGATTTATTTACCGCTGCTTAGAATGTTTCACCGCTGCTTAGATTTATTTACCACTGCTTAGGTTTTTTACCACTGCTTATGTATTTCACCGCTGCTTAGATATTTTACCGCTGCTTAGATATTTTTACCGCTGTTCAGATATTTTACCGCTGCTTAGATATTTTACCGGTGCTTAGGTATCTTACCGCTGCTTAAGTATTTTTTCCACTGCTGAGATATTTTACCGCTGCTTAGGTACTCTTACCGCTGCTTAGGCATTTTACCGCTGCTCAGATATTTCACCGCTGCTTATGTATTTTACCGCTGTTTAGGTATTTTACCGCTGCTCAGGTTGTTCTACCGCTGATTAGGTATTTTGACCGCTGCTCAGATATTTTACCGCTGCTTAGGCATTTTTACCGCTGTTTAACCATTGCTCCCTCCCAACTCACATATCGAAATAGCCACATTGGTTATCAAAACAGTGACCAACGAGGCGAAGCAATAATTCCAAAAGTTTGCATACAATCCAGACATCCAGTAGACAATTGTGTTGTATAATATTGGTAGAATGATATATTGTGGAAGCTCAGCAATGTTTTTAGCCAGGAAATAGGCACTGGTACGGTAGACTCCATTGGCGTTCTCTCGAAGGACAATAGGGAGCTCTGCGGTGATTACCTGGAAGCAGGAAGGTTAGCTGCACATTTAAATGAGCTAAGCATACGGGAACATTTGGAAACTGTAGCATAAAGTTCATATTCCTAATATGATTGAACATGATTCCATTGATAGAGATTATTGTGGCAGGGGTCACAGGGGTTCGGAAAAACACGATTCCAGTGATTAGTGCAGTAATCTGAAGTTTTCCTAGTCTTCAAAATACCTCCGTCTAACTCACAATAATCTGAAGTAGTCTCACAGAAAGAAGATTAGGGTCCCGGATTACTGTAAGCCAAGATCTCCAGAATAACGCACTGAATTGGGTCCAGAATGAGGAGTTGTAGCTGTAGTCTCTAGTTTTTGTAGTTTTTGTAGTCTAGACTTACTCTTGATTAAAAAATGTTTTCGTTTTTTCTGAACTCTCACTGCTGGTGGCAAAAGAAGCAGCACGGAGTTTATTGGCGTTTCCGATGGCTAGGATAGATTGACCGAGGTCTGTAGACAAGAAGCCTTGGCGGATTTTCTGGAATAACTGGGTTACTTTAGCAGATAGAAAGATATAGTAAACTGGTAAGTTGCTCAGCTTAAAATTCTCTACATTTTGTTAGTTGGAAGTTTTTTGATAAGGGTTACGGTAGTCGAGATATGACCCACCGAAATAGTTTTCATTGAAGTGGCTCTATCACTATCGATAACTGCTAAAGTCCGAATCAAGTGATCAGCTGGATTGTAATAAGCAGGGCACGGGAATCCACATCTCTCGAATAACGGAACAGCCTGATCCCCTGGACCCAGATAGATGACTCTTCCACATGCCATTAAGCACACACTGAAATTTAGAGTCTTTATGGTTACTGTAGTCTTTATACTCACTTATTGAATAGAGAGTACACGTGGCTTGATGGTTGATGAATTGTGATGATTACTGTCATTCCTTGATCGGCTAGACGTCGAAGGGCTTGCACTACGTGGCCTGAAAGAGGGTCTATTTTTTCACCAGTGCTTAGCTATTTTTTTTTACCGCTGCTCAGCTATTTTTACCAGTGCTTAGCTATTTTTTACCGCTGCTCAGCTATTTTTTTGAACCAGTGCTTAGCTATTTTTCACCGCTGCTTAGCTATTTTTACCGCTGCTAAGCTAAACTTTACCGCTGCTGAGCTAGACCTTACCGCTGCTCAGCTAGACTTTACCGCTGCTTAACTATTTTTACCGCTGCTCAGATATTTTTTTGCCGCTGATCAGATATTTTTTAACAGTGCTTAGCTATTTTTTACCGCTGCTCAGCTAGACTTTACCGCTGCTCAGCTAAATTTTACCGCTGCTAAGCTATTTTTACCGCTGCTCACCTGCCATAAACGCATCCAACCCAGAAGTTGGCTCATCACAAAATAGAATCTTCGGACAAGTCAGTATCTCAGAAGCGAACGCCAACCGTTTCTTCTCTCCACACGACAACCCCTTCAGTTGATTCGGAATTCCGATTACTGTATCTGCACATTTCTGAAGGCCCATCTGAGTCAGGACTTGATCCACACGGACGGCTCTCTCTGCTGAGGAATAGTATTGGTCACCCATTCGAAGACGAGCCATAAATTGAAGATGTTCACGGGCGGTCATTGTGCCGACGAACATGTCATGTTGCTGGACGAATGCTGACATCTAAAAACAAGGTTAGCAGCGGTAAAGTATGAAACCCACCTCTCTAATCTTCCACTTGTTCGCCCTCTTTCCATCTATCAAAATAGAGCCTTGAACATCCAGATTCGTCAAATTCCTCGATGTCAACACATTCAGAAGGGTCGTTTTTCCAGCTCCACTACTTCCCATGATAGCTAGAAGCTTCCCTGACTCTGCCATACCCGATACATTATGAAGGATCTCTTTGACTCGACGCTTCGGAGTCCGAAGTTTGTCAATGAAGGAAGTGGGCTTTGTTTCTGGTCCAGTCACGTTTAGAGAGGACCAGTAGAGGTTGCATCTGGAAATGGGGTCTTTTGACTGCTGCTTTACCGCTGCTTAGAGTAATAGAATGTATTTTTGCTATCCGGGTTTTACCCCTGCTTAGAGGCTTTTACCGCAACTTGGGGTTTTTTACCGCTGCTTGGAGGCTTTTACCGCAACTTTGGGTTTTTACCGCTGCTTCGGGTTTTTTTTACCGCTGCTTAGCTATTTTACCGCTGCTTAGGTTTTTACAGCTGTTTAGGGTACTCACCGCTGCTTAGAGGTTGTTACCGCTGCTCAGTCCATTTTACCGCTGCTTAACCTATTCTACCGCTGCTCACCAACTCACCCATCAGGAAAAACCTGCACATCTCCGGTTTCTTCGTGTTTAAGCAGTTCCAACTCTTCTCCTTTCATCATCTCAGCCAACATCATTTTGTAGTTTGTAGTCTAGATGAATACAGAAAAAAATCAATTAGTAGGGGAAACAAACATGTTGTGTTCAGAGCATCAAACACCTCTTATCTCTGAACTATCTTATCTTTTCTCTGGAGACTCTCTCGATTAGACACACTATTTTGTTTCCGAGAAGGGGTCATGCACACTTTTAATCAAAAATAGTATTTTGAGTGGACAATGGGTTTTTATGGTTTTATGAAGGAGCTAAGCAGCGGTAAAATTCTAAGCAGCGGTAAAATATTCTAAGCAGCGGTAAAACATTCTAAGCAGCGGTAAAATCCCTAGGCAGCGGTAAAATATTCTAAGCAGCGGTAAAATACATAAGCAGCGGTAAAACATTCTAAACAGCGGTAAAATCCCTAGGCAGCGGTAAAATATTCTAACCAGCGGTAAAATACCTAAGCAGCGGTAAAACATTCTAAGCAGCGGTAAAATCCCTGGGCAGTGGTGAAATATTCTAAGCAGCGGTAAAATGCCTGAGCAGCAGTAATAATTCTAAGCAGGGGTGGAAAATAAAAAACCAAAAAAACACATATTTTTAAGTAACTCTTTATTAAATCGAATGTGAATATACAGTAGTACCAAAATAAAAATAAAATACAGTAGGAAGCAGCAAAGAGTAGAAGTCACCAGTTAGAAGTTAGAAGCATTTTTATTCAGTCGGCGTCTGCGGACTAGACGATATTCCACTACTCGACGACTCTTTCTGAAAAAACCAAAAATTTCATGTTGCTCAGACTACAAACTACAAACCTGTTGGGATTCATCGAGTATCGTGTCGGTTTTCCGGCGGAGGACGACGAATCGGATGGGGGCGCCGTTGGAATCGGAGATTAGTTTAGTGAGCATAAGGGCACTTTTGAATTGTTCCCCGGCTCGTTCGTTGATTTCCAGGAGGCTGAAAATGATAGAGGGTTTTACCGCTGCTTAGCTATTTTACCGCTGCTTAACTAGAATAAATAATTCTGAATGTTTTTATAGTTGCTTAAGTTCAATTGAAAACTGCCTGACTATTTTTACCGCTGCTTAGCTATTTTACCGGTGCTTAGGCTTGTTGAAACCTGCTCAACTAGATTGAACAGTTCTGAAAGTTTCTATGGTTGCTCAAGTTCAATTGAACACTGTCTAAATATTTTTACCGCTGCTTAGCTATTTTACCGCTGCTTACCAATCATGCTCCTTCAACGGCAAGTTTGCCCCATTGACCTTTGTTATCTGTAGACACCCCAACCTCCCGTGGGTTACTGTAATATCCCGTGTCGTCAATGGAGTCTCCACTGCCAGAACCTGAAACTTCTCATTCAAAAGGGATACTGTACTTTATAATCCTACCTGATCATAGCTTGTCTGCTTTACAATATCGAAAAGTGTCCTGTGATTGTTTTTGGGGTCTTCTGGAGTCTCTGGACCGTTTTTCATCACTTTTTCCAGTTCGGACAGCAGTTTCTCACGGGTTTCCTGGTCGGTGACACCTAGTTGGGCTGTAAAAATTATTTTGAACGCTGCTCAGGCTTTTACCGCTGCTTAAGATACCCAAACTCACCCAGCGTCTGATGATTCCAAAGCAACAGATCCTCTCCTCTCAAATCATATCCAATCAGTAAACCAGCAACATCATCCATCTGAGCATACTGTAACCATAAGAGAACATCATCCAGTGTCCATTCTTTCACTTCTTTCCTCTTCCATGCCGCCTGTGACATCTTTTCTTTTGCCCTCCGGGTCCTTTTCTTAGATACTCTGTGTTGTTCCATGTTGCTCATCGCTGCACTGTCTAGATCTGGACATGATTTGCGGAGTTGAACGCTGGAATGAGATTACCGCTGCTTAGAATGAAAAGAGGTACGAACCATGATTGGAAACTGTATCTATTATTGTTTATTGTTGATGGATCTGCTTCTTTTTTGGGTCGGAGGAGGGGTTGGTGGTCTATGTCGTCAACTGTTATTGTAGCTGGAAAAGAAAATTTTTTACCGGTGCTAAGATGATTAAAAGGCTGTCAAAGGTTTTTACCGCTGCTTAGGTTGGTTTTACCGGTGCTAAAATGTTCAGAACGCTGTTAAAGGTTTTCACCGCTGCTTAACTTTGTTTTACCGCTGCTAAAATATTCAGAACGATGTTAAAGGTTTTTACCGCTGCTTAGGTTGGCTTTACCGTTGCTAAAATTTTCAAAAAGCTGTTAAAATTTTTCACCATTGCTTAGGTTGGTTTTACCGCTGCTAAAATGTTGAAGGCTTTACCGCTGCTTAGGTTGGTTTTTCCGCTGCTAAAATGTTCAGAACGCTGTTAAAGGTTTTTACCGCGGCTTAGGTTGGTTTTACCGCTGCTAAACTCACTTTTAAACTCTCCCATTGACTGATTTGAAGAAGAAGACGGACTTGGACTGCTACTAATCACCGAAACCTCCGTCGCCATCAAGTTCGACGGTTTCCTCTTAACCATCGAACTTCTCTCTATTTTCACCGGAACCCTTGTCTCAACATTCCTCGGAAACTCTTGTGGAGGAGGATTACTGTAGTTCCTTGGACCCAAAACTTCTCCGGATTTCGATCGAACGCCTGTTCGGATTTCTGTCAGGTTCATACTTTGAGGACGTTCTTCACGGAGGGCTTCGGAGATTGAGGGACGGGCCGATTTGTTTCTCTCGCGGAATGTCCAGTTGCCCATGAAGAATAATGGCTTCTTCGAGCTGAAAGAATAAAAGGTTTAGCAGCGGTAAAAATGGCTTAGCAGCTGTGAAGATCGGCTAAGCAGCGGTGACAATCAGCTAAGCAGCGGTAAGAAAATCCTAAGCATCGGTAAAATAATCTTGCGCAGCGGTAAAAAAAATCCTAAGCAGCGGTGAAAAATACCTGAGCAACGGTTAAAAAATCCTAAGCAGCGGTAAAAAATCCAAAACAGCGGTAAAAAATCTTAAGCAACATAAAAAAATCCTGAGCAGTGGTCAAACGCCTAAGCAGCGGTAAAAATAATTCATGACCCCTAAAGCTCTCTAGCTATTTTTACCGCTGCTATTCCTCACCGCTGCTCAGACTCCCAACTAAAAACTAACCTTTTAGAGAAAATGGAGCCTCTCTGACTATCCGTCTTCTCCATTTTCGGTGGATTCGGGGGAGCTGGAGGTGGGACTGCCTTCTGACTGATCGACTGATTGTATCGAGTAAATCTTCTCAGAGACGGTTGCTCATCGTTATAAATCCCAGCGATCTGAAAAATAAGGGTCTGATCGATGTACTTTTTTATTTGAATAGGGAAGGGGAAGAAAGGGGGTTGAGGAGAGAAGGGATGAATGGTAAGTGAAAAAAAGAAAAAAGAGATGTAAATGATGGTATAATATGATGAATGAAAAGAAGAGAAGGAGGAGGAGGGGTGTGAAAAGAAAGGACAAATAATAAAAAGAAAGGAGACAATAGTGACATTAAAAGTGGATGGGGAGGCCTCGACGATGCTTAGAAAAGGTTAAACGCTGCTTAGCTGAATTTACCGCTGCTTAGAAATCTTCACCGCTGTTCGAAATTTTTTACCGCTGCTAAAGTATTTTGACCGCTGTTTAGAAATCTTCACCGCTGCTTATGTTTTTTACCGCTGCTCGAAAATTTTTACCGCTGCTTAGACTATTTTTACCGCTGCTAAGGTATTTTGACCGCTGTTTAGATATATTTGACTGCTGCTTACCTATTTTAAACGCTAGAAAACTGTTTTCAACGCTGCTTAGCTTCTACACAGCTGCCAAAACTTTGCTTCTGCCGTCCACCAAGGCGGATTAGTACAACAAAAGACCGCCCCATGTCTTTTGTATGTTTATCCATTCCTCATCCCCTCCGACAGAAGACTGACCACTTGAAATACAATCATAATCGGGGAGGGGGAACGGAAAAGAAATGAATTCATATTCAACGATTTCGGATTTTAACTGAAGAGAAGAGTTTTGGAGGAGGATAGGGAGATTACCATCTTTTTTGGTTCCAATTTCTATTGGAGAAAGTGCGGATTTAGATATGGATCTTTTTTTTGGAAGAAGGAAGAGACATAAACCGTTTTTGGATAGAGATAAAGGGAGCTAAGCAGCGGTAAAAATAGTTGACAGCGTTAGGAATGGATTAACAGAGTTGAAACTAGTTAAAATGCGTTGAGGACACCTTAGCAGCGGTAAAAATAGCTAAGCAGCGGTCAAAAGTTTTCCAATTTCGAGGAAAATCAGATAAGAAAATTGGAAGTTTGAACTGAATTTCAAAATTCAAAAAAATCTAGATAAGAAAAATAGCAAAGTTCACCGCTGCTTAGATATTTTTACCGCTGCTAAACCTCCCAAACGCTGGTGACTAAAGTGAACAAAAACTGCTGCTTCTTCGTCTCCTCATTTGCAGCCCCGACAAAAAAACATTGTTTTTTCTTCTTCTTCTCCATCATCTTTCTCTCAAAAGAAGAGGAGAAGTGTGAAGAAATGATGTAAGAAACAAGTTTTTGAAGACAAAAAGAAACAACTTTTTGTCTATTTCTTTCTCTTCTATCACACACTAAACAGTACTTCACTTTTTTTTAAGATTGAGAAAATAAAAAACAGACCGCAGATTAGAATTTAGCTTGCTAAGAGCTTTGGAATGAGTATAATCATGGCATAGTTTCGAATATTTTAAGATTTTTTAATTTTACCGCTGCTTAGATGAGGATTCGCTAAGCAGCGGTAAAGTGAATTCATGAAATAAATATTTGAAATCAGCTCGCCGAGAGCTTTGAAATGAGTATAATCATGGCTGGGTTCCGATAATTTTGAATTTTTCGTTCTAAACGCTGCTTAGCCCAAGCAGCGGTAAAAACTCGAAATAGGTTATGCGATAGAAATTCTGGATTTTTCTCATTGAGATTAGTTTTATACCGTTACTTCTAACAAAACATCACTAAAAAGCCGTGATTTCAGAGTGAGTCGGTTCACCGCTGCGAACTGCTGAACAGCGGTAAATCAGCGGTAAAACAAAAAAATTAAACCTAGTCATGATTATACTTATCTGAAAGCTCTTAGCGAGCTGATTACAATGGTGGTTATCGATTTGTCAAAAATTCAGTTTACCGCTGCTCGGCATTCTAAGCAGCGGTAAAACTGAAAATGATCGGAACCTAGGCATGATTATACTCATTTCAAAGCTCTCGGCGCCCTAAATTTAAATTTTCTACTTTTTTTCAGCAAAATGAGTCTTTCTCAAAATGGTAAGAAAAACGGAAAAAAGGTGTGAAGAGAGAGGGAATAAAACTGAGAAGACCTGGTGAATGAACAACAACAAAAACAAGACAATTGAGGAAGGCAAAGGCCTCGATTGACCCACTTTGATGAGGGAAAAAACAATGAGAATCAACTGGTTTTGAGAGAAGAGGGTTTAGAGACTTTATTATCACTCACCTCAGGAAATTGACGAGTTCTCAACATTTCTTCGATTTCTGCCGACGATTGACTGTAATACAAGAGATACAGTAGTCTCTGGGACCTCGACTCACTTATAATAATGATTATAGGAAAGGTGTCTGGCTGGTGAAACTCCACAAATCGGGTAGTCCGGATGGTTACGGTAGGAAGGGCGGTGTGGAGGGTGTTGGAAGTAGGCGGATGAGCTTCTGAAAAGAATAAGGAGTTTTGTAGTAAAAAAAGTTTAAACAGCGGTAAAGATAACCTAAGCAGCGGAAAAATATCTGAGCAGCGGTAAAGATAACATAAGCAGCGGTAAAATTACTGAGCAGCGGTGAAATACCTAAGCATCGGTAAAACACCTAAGCAGCGGTAAAATACCTAAGCAGCGGTAAAATACCTAAGCAGCGGTAAAATACCTAAGCATCGGTAAAATACCTGAGCAGCGGTAAAATACCTGAGCAGCGGTAAAATACCTGAGCAGCGGTAAAATACCTGAGCAGCGGTGAAATACCTAGGCAACGGTAAAATACCTAAACAGCGGTAAAACATAAGCAGCAAAAAAGCAGCGGTAAAATACAGTACCGGACAAAAAGTTATCACCTTTTGCGTTTTTTAGTTCAAAATAGTCAACTTTGGAGATTCATAGCAGAGAGGGGAAAAATGGGATTGCTCTACATTTTTCAGGGCGGTTTCTTCATTGCTGGAACTGCATTTCTTTAGTTGACACCTCTTTTCTAAAATCATTTCTGAGAGCTACACGGCTTTTCAAAGCAAAAATTACCAAAATTTCGTGAATTTCAGTGCAAAATATCACGTTTTTTCACATTGTTCACTTTGACGAGCTGTGTAGCTCTCAGAAATGGTTTTAGAAAAAAGTTGTCAACTAAAGAAATGCAGTTCCAGTAATGAAGAAACCGCCCTGAAAAATTTAGAGCAATCCCACTTTTCACCTCTCTGTTATGAATCTCCAAAGTTGACTATTTTGAACTAAAAAACGCCAAAGGTGATAACTTTTTGTCCGGTACTGTATCTAAACAAACATAAGCAGCGGTAAAATATCTAAACAGCGGTAAAATAGCCTAAACAGCGGTAATTGCGCCTAAGCAGCATTCAAAGCTTACCGCTGCTTTACCGCTGCTCAGCTTCTTCCTTACCTGTTAACAACGGCGTCAATGGAATGACTGCGATAGGTGGGCGACGAGGTGACGAAACTATTTCTGACGGTTGTCGGCCATCTCTGCTCTATCATAGGCTGTAAATAGAAAATGGAATTGAGGAGGAGAGGAATGGAGAAGACAGGTGTGCAAATAAGGTGTGAACTACTGGGGAGGAGGTGAAGTACATGATTGATATGGGGAGGAGATCATATTACATCTATACAGGTGTTCTTTTTGGTGTAAACTAGGCGTTCAACGCTGCTTAAAAAAGTTTGAACGCTGCTTAGATAGGTTTACCGCTGCTAAGGAAGCTTCACCGCTGCTTAGCTAGATTTACCGCTGCTTAGCTAGATTTACCGCTGCTTAGCTAGGTTTACCGCTGCTTAGGTATTCTAAACGCTATCTTGAACGCTGATTAAGTCATTTACCGCTGCTTAACCATTTTACCGGTGCTTAAACGCTTCTTAGCAATATATCGAATTTCAGCTGGAAGCGAATATTCACACTTTCACTAATCGCTTCTTGAAAAGGGCGTAGTTATCCTTATTACGCAATACGTTGCCCCGGGAAGAAGAAGAAGAAACAGAAAGAGAGATCTAATTGGATGGAAGAAAAAGCGAGAAGGGGGGAAGAATCGTAATGTGTGTGAAGAGGTGTGAATATGAATGACTTCTTTTGTGGAGGGGAAGCAAGGAAAAGCTAATGACTTTTGATGGAATGGGGGTGACGAAGGAGAATCCACAGACTGTTTGGAATGTGTTGGCAGCGGAAAGGAATGGTTAAGCAGCGGTGAAAAAAACCTAAGCAGCGGTAAGAAATAGTCGAGCAGAGGGGAAAATCCTAAGCAGCGGTAAGGAATAGTTAAGCAGCGGTAAGACATAGATGAGCAGCGGTGAAAACACCCAAGCAGCGGTAAAAACTAGCTAAGCAGCGTTCTAGACACCTCACCAGCAGTCAAAAAACCCAAAAAAGCTAAGCAGCGGTAAAACTAGCGTTCTCACGACCTCTATACCCCTTCCCTTTCATAGTTTTTGCATACAAATCATAGAAATTACCTTCAAAAAAGCTATAGTGGTTTTTGTGAATAAAATGTGGCATAAAAAGAGAGAGAGAGAAGGGAGTGTAGCGGGAATCGATGGGATTATGCTAATTTTTTGGTTTCAGTTACAGTTGACTGCACTCGATTTGTTGTAACGAGGGGTATAGGAGAGTGGGGGAGTTTTAAACGCTGATTGGGGAGTTTTACCGCTGCTTAGGAAGTTTTACCGCTGCTCAGAAATTTTACCGCTGCTTAGGAAGTTTTTACCGCTGCTTGGGTATTTTACTGCTGCTTAGAAAGTTTTACCGCTGCTGAGGTGCTTTTACCGCTGCGTAAGTCTTCTAAACGCCTAGCTCAAACGCTGCTTATACTGCTAAACTCTGCTTTCGTCATCATGTGAAAAACACATCAAAAAGGGGCCAATAAACTGCGTGATTTCATACATTCGAAGGGGGAAAATATTGACAAACAGACAAATTGTATACAAAAAAGGAGATATTGTGACCGAATGTAAATACTTTCTTCTTTCGAGAGAGAGACTCAAATTACATTTCCTTTTGAAAAGGAGAAGCATGTGTCAAGAGCCAATGAGGGGTGACTGGAGGAAGGAACGAGTTTACCGCTGCTTAGAACGATGACAGTTTTACTGCTGCTTAGCGAAACAAAAGAGACAATGAATTTCATTATATTGATAATCAGATGTGTGTTAATCAACAAGAAGACAAAGAGACGCAGATTGAACGGTGTGACCGTTGAAGATCATGGTCATATTGACCGCTGCTTAGCTATTCTTTACCGCTGCTTAGGCCGAGAATGTCGAAAAGTTATAGAGAATGGCTGGAATGTTGAGAACATGTTTTATGAGTGTAACAGCGGAAGTTGGTTTTTTGAACGCTGCTTAGCTATTTTTACCGCTGTTTAGAGGTGTCCTTCGGATGGTCAATTCCAAAAAAGGGGGAAGACAAGAATCTCTCGCCACTAAAAAGCCATAAACCGTGAGGTCAAATGGGTTTTGGAAGAAAAAGAGATGATTATCATAACAGATCGGATCTCGTGGCAGCGGTGAAGGAAGTCTAAGCAGCGGTAAGAATTTCTAAGCAGCGGTAAAAAGTTCCAAACAGCGGAAAAATTTCTAAGCAGCGGTAAAACCTTCTAAGCCGCGGTAAAAAATGAAATTTTTCAAAATTTCGGGTGGAAAGGAAAAGTGAGAAAAACGGAGGGCAATTTCTATGGGCATATATACAAAAATAAACAGATTATTCATATGGAAGGCATTGGGGAAAGAAAAGAAGCTTTTTGGCGGGAAGGGAAAAGGGAACATTGTTTGATTAACACTTAAGAAAAGGAAACGCCATTCATTTTTACACTTTTGGACGCTGCTTAGCTTTTCCACTGACCGCTGCTTAGGAGCTTTTACCGCTGCTTATCCCCCAGAAGATCCCCTTTGAAACCCGGATGATTGACACTTTCCATTTTTTGAACGCTTTTTATCCGATTTCTATATGTAGTTTCTATTCGGGAAAAAGAGAGAAAATATAGATCGATGTGTTGCAGAAACTGGGTATAAGGTCTTCCTAAGCAGCGGTAAAAGAGTAGAAGGGGAAGGAAACTAGTGGTCATCTAATAAACCACAAAGAGGTACATTCATGCTTACACATACACCTCTCCTCTTCCGCTTTAATAAATCATAAATGATATGGGAATGAATAAGAGAGAGAGAGAGAGATTGGGAAAGGAAGGAAGATGATAAGGTTATTAGCCGATTTGTCAAAGAGGAATTTGAACATTGCTAGTTCTCACCGCTGCTTAGACACTTTTACCGCTGCTTAGATATTTTACCGCTGCTTAGACACTTTTACCGCTGCTTAGACCCTCAAAACGATTTTCTATTATTTTGAGAGTCTAATGACCCTATTTTCTGATAAAAATAAAATTTCGATCACGTTCCACCCAAAAAAAGTGACCAAATACCTCATGATTATCAGAAAAACATGAGTTTGAACCAGTTTTAGAACGCTATTTTAGTCGAGAAAAAAAGCATTTTACCGGTGCTTAGACGCTGCTTAACCAATATGAAAATGCAAAGACAAGAAAGGTGTATGAAAAGAACGAGATGATGATCCACCATAAGGTCGTCCATCGGGAATACAAGCAATCGGACATTCTCTTCCAAAAGAGAGAAAAAAACGTCTTCTGAATGTCCTCTCCCGTGTGTCTGTGATAATTGGAAAACGAAGAGGGGAAGGGAAAGTTAAAGAAAACGAAATGATGATGACACCGGATGTTTGATATCTTTTCGACTATGAGAAGAAGAAGAGGATTCGGGATGAATAATAGTATGGATGTTGGTAAGCAGCGGTAGGAATAGGCTTAGCAGCGATAAAACAGTCTAAGCAGCGGTAAGGAAACATAAGCAGCGGTAGAAATGTCTAAGCAGCGGTAAAACTGTCTAAGCAGCGGTAAAAATGTCTGAGCAGCAGTAAAACTGTCTAAGCAGCGGTAAAATACCCAAGCAGCGGTAAAATATCTAAGCAGCGAGGTAGATTGAGATGTGAGAAATCGACCTGATATATGAAAAGTAAACAAAAAAAGGGTGACGCGATAAAAAGTTGATGATAAATATCCAGATAGATGATTGATCAAATAGAAATGATGTTGATATCACTTTTTGAACGCTGAGTTGGAATTAAAAACACTGCCTAACTAACATAAACACTTCTTAGGTTCTTTTGCCGCTGCTTAGGTTTTTTACCGCTGCTTAGGTAATTTTACCGCTGCTAAGACACTTTCAACGCTATCTAGCTATCTTCAAAGCTATCCAACTATTTCCAAAGCTGCTCACCTTTTCCAAAAACTACCTAAAACCCTGATCATACCCACAGAGCACAAAAGAAGCCTCCAAAAGTCAAAGAATTGAGGTCGGAGGGCTTCCCAGCCGTCAAAAGTCAACTCTAGACTAGTTTTTTGGTGTGAAAGAGGGGAGAGATGACTACTGTCAAAAGAGAGAGAGTGAAATATGAGTAAATAAACAAAGGAAATGTTGCAAAAAAGCTAAGCAGCGTTCAAATATAACTGCTGCTTAGCTTTTTCTTCTAGGGTCTGCTTAAAACTCACATAATCCGGAGGCGGTTCATAGGGTCTTCGAATCGATTGTCTTCCTCCTTGAGGTTTATCGATGGAAGTGGCCATTTTGGTTAAGCAGCGGTGAGAATTTGTTTGATATTTTGGATGGAGGGTACCTGGAAATATAGAAAATTAAGTGGGAATGAGCAATAAAAGAGAGAAAATTGAAGGAAGAAGAGAAAAATGAGCTAAGCAGCGGTAAAAAAAATACCCAAGCACCGGTAAAAACTCTAAGCAGCGGTAAAACACCCTAAGCAGCGGTAAAAGCCCTGAGCAGCGGTAAAAACTCTAAGCAGCGGTAAAAACTCTAAGCAGCGGTAAAAAAATACCCAAGCACCGGTAAAAACTCTAAGCAGCGGTAAAACACCCTAAGCAGCGGTAAAACACCTAAGCAGCGGCAAACTTTCTAAGCACCGGTAAAACATCATAAGCAGCGGTGAAATACTCTAACCAGCAGTAAAAACTCTTAGCAGCGGTAAGAACACTAAACATCGGTAAAACTTCCCAAAAATGTTTCAAATTCCATAAAAGGCAAACCAAAAAGTTTTATTTACCTGATCTCTGATTGATCTTTCCGGAATTCAATTTTTGAACGCTGCTTAGACTCGAAACTAAATTTCCTAAACGCTGCTTAGGTTCTGTCTAACAGAGACCGGAGGTTTGAGAAGGCAAATTAATCCATTATGCCTACAGAAAAATTCCGAAATTCATTCTCTCCTAGTATTTCCGGTGCTCAATGAGAGGGAATGGACACTTGAAAAAGGTGTCCTGAACCGTCGGAAAGTGATCGGAAAGGGGAAAAGAAAGGAAAACAGATGACGTGGAAGAGAGACTAATGTTTGTCGAAAAGGTGTGGAAAAGTATAGTACACTTTAAAACGCTGCTTAGCTATTCTTACCGCTGCTTAGCTATTTTCACCGCTGCTTAGCTATTTTCACCGCTGCTTAGGCTTTTTCGCCGCTGCTTAGCTATTTTCCACGGTTTTCTCAACCAAAAAAATATCTCTTCTCTCCAAAAATATCACTATGACACTACAGTAATCCCTATGGTAAACACTCAACCAAAAAATAGTGATCATCTGGTTTCTTAACTAAACTAACATTTACAAACAACACAAAGAAAAAGCGTGACCCAATTAAACGGTTGTGATCATAAAATGAAGGTGATAAAATTGGGAAAAAGACATAAATTATATGAAGAAGTTAGTCGGACGCTGCTTAGGCAGTTTTACCGCTGCTAATAATTTCTACCGCTGCTCAGGAAGTTAGAACGCTTCTCAGATACTTTTTAAGCTTCCTAGGTGCTGCTAAACTATGTTACCGTTGCTTAGCTATTTTTACCGCTGCTTAACTATTTTTACCGCTGCTAAACTATTCTACCGCTGGTTAGATATTTTTACCGCTGCTTAGCTACTTTTACCGCTGCTTAGCTATTTTACCGCTGCTCACCTTAACCCTCCCCAGCCAAAAGACCTTCACCTTCTCTCCCCTCCATCTAAACCCTATAATCGACACCTAAAATGACCTTTTATGAGGGAAAACCTTTCCGGAAAGAAAAGAACCGTGAAGAAAAGGAAAGAAGATATCAATCTGTGTGTACACATAGTACTATACACACCTTCCCCTTTTTTTCTTTCTGGGGGAGGAAATAGTTGCCAAGTACAATTGTATGGAGAGACACACTAATAATAACTGTTCGACTGTGTCATTACGCAACACTTCTGGAGAGAAAAAAACAGAAGAAGCAGGGAAAGTGAGAGGGAGGAGCTAAGCAGCGTTCAATAGGAGCTGAGCAGCGGTAAAAATAGGTTAGAAGCGTTTAGAAGACTTTAAAGCAGAGAATCAGAGCTCTAAAAGCGTATTAACAAAAAGAAAGCTAAGCAGCGGTAAAATATTCAAACGAAGAAAATTAAGCAGCGGTAAAATGACTTAGCAGCGTTTGAGTTGAGCAGCGTTCATAAATACCGCTGCTTAACTATTTTTCTACTGCTAGACTTATCTTCCGGGCTGAAATCTGTAACTTTCTTCAAACTCAACATTTTCTAACGATTAAAAAACAAAATGATAGGTCTTGACGCGTTCTACTCACTAGATTTACTCAAAAACTAGAAAAAAATATTCAGAAAAAATATACAAGACAAAAACCCGACAACCTCCATAAAAACCGTTTTTCTCCCTCCAAACCGGCAAAAAACAGTAATTAGAGGGGGGAAGAAAGGAAAAAGAAGAAGATACTTTATTTGTGTCAGAGGTCATATAAGGAAGAAGAAGAGGGGTATGAATGGCAATTAGTAACAACCGTGGCATAGAAGAAAAGAGACGGTTCGTCTCGAGAGGAGGGCGCTGCTTAGAGTTTTCTACCGCTGCTTAGCTATTTTCACCGCTGCTTAACTCCCCCTTCTCGATTCGCCGAGGCGCCGCACCCAGTTCTTCATAAGAATGTCAAGAATTGTCTTCTAGTAGAAGTGGACACATGTATGGTCATTAACACGGAATATGATGAGGAATACTCTCAACGAATGGCTTCTCTCTTGAAATGGATCTGAGTGAGAGAGAGAGAGAGAGAGAGAGAGAGAGAAGGAGAAGGAGAAGGAGGACATGGTTGATGGGATGGAACATATTGGAAGAAGGCAAAGAAATCGTATCGGATAGTAGAGAACGAGGTGATGATAGGGAGAGAAAAGGGCATTAAGCAGCGTTGAGGATAGCTAAGCAGCGGTAAAATAAGTAAGCAGCGTTGAAAATAGCTAAGCACCGGTAAAAACCTAAGCAGCCGTAGAAATAGATAAGCAGCGGTAGAAAAATAGCTAAGCAGCGGTAAAATAAGTAAGTAGCGTTGAAGATAACTAAGCAGCGGTAAAAAATAGCTAAGCAGCGGTAAAAACAGATAATCAGCGTTCAACGATCAATAAGTGTATGAAAGAGAGTTTGAAGTGGGCGGATAGGTAGGTCTAGTACTCTCAAGTACTGTTTTCAATAAAAAACTGTGACCAGAATTTTTTACCGCTGCTTCAAGTAATCCTTTATTTCTGAGTGAGCATGAAAAGTTTCGGATTACAATCCCGAATGGAAAAGAAGAATGAAAAGGGGGATAACAAACAAGATATCGGATCAAGAGGAGGAGGAACACAAATCAAAACAGAAGGGTAAACATGCGAAAAGGAATTGGGAAGGAGGGAGGAAAGGGAGGGGAATCGAATTATCGAGAATACCTGGAAGAAGAAAATGAAATGGTATTGTTTCGGGTCAAGTGGGATTGGATTTAAAAGCGAACAGGGAATAGTTAAGCAGCGGTAAAATAACTATGCAGCGGTGAAAAATAACAAAGCAGCGGAAAAATATCTAAGCAGCGGTAAAATATTATAAGCAGCAGTAAAACACCTAAGCAGCGGTAAAATATTCTGAGCAGCGGTAAAATACCTAAGCAGCAGTAAAATATCTTTGCAGCGGTAAAAACCTATAAGCAGCGGTAAAACCACCTAGACAGCGTTCAACATCTCTAAGCAGCAGAGAAACCAAAAATAGTAGGTCAAAACCAAAATCAATTCAAAAAAGTGATTAATTTTCGAAACCCTCCCCCCTTTTCGGCACCTGCCTATCCGTTCTCCGAAAACGGAAATTTGTTTTCCAAAAAGGGAGGAAACTGTCAAAAATTGGAAACGAAACGAAAATAGACAGGAACACTTTTTACCGCTGCTTAGGTATTTTTACCGCTGCTAAACAATTCCAAATGCTGCTTAGCCACCTGAAACACCGTTTTTTTCAGGGTTTCAGAACAATAGTGGTTCAGCTGTTGGTCGTCCGGAAACAAGAAGAAAAGTGAAGACAAAGAGAGAAAGGAAGTGACGAGAGGGGGAGAATGATGAAATGGTGTGACAAACATTTTTGAAAACTGAAAGGGAAACCAAAAAAAATTACTTCCTTTTTGATAAAAATAGGACTAAGCAGCGGTAAAAACTATTTAAGCAGCGGTAATATGCTTAAGCAGCGGTAAAATATTCTAAGCAGCGGTAATATACCTAAACAGCGGTAAAATTCCTAAGCAGTGGTAGAATACCTAAGCAGCGGTAAAATAGTCTAAGCAGCGGTAAAACACTCCAAGCAGGGGTAAACAGTCGAAAACCCTGAGAAGCCACAATACCTCTAAAAAGAGGTAAAAGGACCTAAACAGCGGGCAAAATGATGAGCAGCGGTAAAATAAAACCTAAGCAGCGTTCAAAAAAGACCAAAAAACCTCCATTTTTTCTCAGTTTCCGGGGGGAATACCTCCTAATCCTCGTCCCAAATTCTCCCTCCTTTCGACCTGATTCTTTTTTCTTTTTCTTTTTTTTTGTAGTGGAAAGTGTAGACACAAGAGAGATGGTCAATTTGTACAAGTTGTTGTAAAAAACCGTTTCAAGTGGGTCGTGGTTAAATACAGGCGTTTTGAGATTTGCCACGTCTGGTGGCAAAGATTAGGGATTGGTTACAGGGTTTACGTACTTGAGGAAAGGTTTGCAGAAAGGTTAGCAGCGGTAAAGATAGCTAAGCAGCGGTAAAAATGTTTTAGCAGCGGTAAAAACCCTCTAAGAGCGTTCAAAGTACATAGATAGCGTTTGAGATAGCTTAAAAAGAGTAAGCAGCGTTTCTACCGCTGCTTAGATTCTCCTATGTCGTAAGCAGCGTTGAAAAGCAGATATATACATACTCTGTGTTGTAATACACCCATTTTCCCATAAATCCAATGTTGTTAATTGTCTAGAACCAACCGACGAAGGGCAGTGTCGAGAATTGATGAGGCGGCATTCTATGGGAATGAGTGAGAGAGAGAGAGAGAGAGAGGAGGAGACAAATCAAATGAAGAAGTAGTAGTAGTAGTTGGAAGCTTAAGACGATATTGGATTTGTTAGAAGGGATTAGTTACCATCTGCCAAACTGTTATGAGATTAGAAGCATTTTACTGCTGCTTAGCTATTTTCAACGCTGCTAACACAGTGAACTAAGCAGCGGTAAAGTCACCGCTGCTTAACCCTGCGATATCTGAAACTGGATATATTCAGAAGTGTAGATCAAATTAAGATAATCGGTTCCACTTCACTTCAAGATCTCTTCAAAGATTAGACTGTTGCATCACCGCTGCTTAGCTGGGAGCAGCGGTAAAAGACACCTAAGCAGCGGTAAAAAAAAACCTAAGCAGCGGTAGAAAACCTAAGCAGCGGTAGAAAAAAGACCTAAGCAGCGGTAAAAAAAATCTAAGCAGCGGTAAAGCGTTCAAATGGCAAAATAAAAAGAAAGGTCTTTTTGAAGGTTGAGAAAGAAGGCAGGTGTGAATACTGAAATAAAAAAGAGATAAAAGAGGCAGAGACTATCAAAACTAGTAGTATCCACATGAAATGCCAGATGTTGTTCTTCAACGCTGCTTAGGTTTTCGACCGCTGCTTAACTTCAAAAATCGAAAGTGACGCAACACACACCCTTTCTCTTTGTTTTGTCCAGTTTTTATCAGGAAACGGCCGAAATCATTAAGGAAAACTACTAATTGGAAGGAAAAGGGAATGGCAGAGTGGAAGAGGAGGGAGGAGGAGGAGGTAGAGATAAAAATCAGGGGGTTGAAGTTAGGCAGACGGGGGATTAGGAACGCTGCTTTGAAGTGCAGGAATAGCGTTTCAGTAGGGGTGAAGTAGTCAAAAAAGCGATTTTACCGCTGCTAAGAATTTTTTTTACCGGTGCTCAAAATTTTTTTACCGCTGTTTAGGATTTTCACCGCTGCTTAGATTTTTACCGCTGCTTAGGATTTTTACCGCTGCTTAGGATTTTACCGGTGCTTACCTTTTTACCGGTGCTGAGATTTTTACCGCTGCTTAATTTTTACTGCTGCTTAGAATTTTTACCGCTGCTTAGAATTTTTACCGCTGCTTAGGTTTCTACCGCTGCTTAGACTTTTTACCGCTGCTTAGAATTTTTTACCGCTGCTAAGAATTTTTTTTTACCGCTGCCTAGGTTTTTACCGCTGCTTGGATTTTTTTCCACTGCTTAGATTTTTACCACTGCTTATAACGTTTTACCACTGTTTAGGTATTTTACCGCTGCTTAGATTTCTACCGCTGCTTCGATTTCTACCGCTGCTTAGAAACCTCGACCGCTGCTCAACTATTTTAAACGTGTTAAAATTCTAAAAACGCTGCTTAGCTACTCTAAACTTTGCCTAACCTCAGCGTTCACAAATAAGGCGTCGAAAGTTTCAATCATCACCCTCCTCCCCCTTAAAAAAAGTAACTAGTCTTCTTCTCCTATCCGGATTTTCATTTTCTCCTCCTCCCAGACAAAAAACACTTCTTTACAAAATGTACATAGTTGTTTCCAATTCATTTCACTCCGATTCTACGAGAAAATCTCACTTATTTGAACGCTGCTGACACTAGAAAATAGGGAACGTACCTCTCCTAAACGCTGTTAAGACTACAGAGTATGAATACCAAAATGGTCATGAAAACTATGCAAATATTGTATATTCGCGCGAGAAATGCATTCTCAAATGATTTCTCAAGGTTGAACGCGCTGCTTAGAAGGTAAGCAGCGCCCTCTTAATTACACAAACCACTTTGGAAGAGGTGAACTCATTCTGCATCAATGGATACCTGTGTAACCTTAATAACATATTAATTAGGGAAGAAGAGTAGCAGAACCCTCTCTAAGCAGCGGTAAATATAAAAAGTGAAGAGAGTAAACATAGGAGAGGTAACATGTTGTTTTGTCGAGATTAACCTCCCGTTAATCCTCTTCATGGGTAATCTGTTGCGCAATAGGGTTTTTTGGCAAGAGGGGTATGTCGAAAAATAGAGTGCTGACTAATTTTGATTATAACTCGGCGGAAAATGAATATTATTTTTTAGTTATTACTTTATTCGATTTGAATTTTAATTCTTCAGGTTTCAATCAAAATTTGAAGATGATTGGTCAATTTTGAGCCGAGTTACAGCTGATCTGCCAAAGTACACCTCCTTAATTTTTTTTATTGTTTCTTTTTCGACATATTTTTAATTTTTATTCAAAATAAAAATTTATTCATGATTTTTATCAAAAATACAGTAATCCCCAGATCAAAACAACATTACAGTCCACAGGTTGGTGGATGCTGGATAGTTCTGCTCTCATCCACCTCCAAACTCATGTACTTCACCATCTCTTGATTATCGACGAAGAGGAAATGTTTGAATCCATATCTTAATTTAAAATAATTACGGTACCCATCCGGGTTACTGTACCTGACATGTTTCTCTGTTTCAATGTGAAATTCCTTGTTCATTGAATTAAAATTTATTCGTGAGCCTTTATCGGTGAATTTCGCCTCAAATAGCTACAGTAATCCCTATTTAAAGGCGCACATACCTCGAAATTTATCTTCTCTCCATTAATCCACACTTCATAATTTTTCTTATCTAAAAAAAACTGTATTTTAGGCTCCGCCCCCTTTCTTACCAAAGACCACCAAACAGTCAACAAGACTCCACGTGTCATATCTCTTATAATACTCTTTTCTGTAGTCCGTCAATGATTTTCCGTTTATCTGAACTCAAATATATTGTTCTAGCTTATTAAACAGATTTACATTCAAATAATAAATCCATTCTGATTGCAGCTTTATTTCTAGACCACACTCCAAATCCCCGATTTTGAATTTTGGAATATTGCTCCAAGAGATCCATGGAGACCATTTGAATACTTCTTTCTGGAATTTATTTTTCAGGTTTTAGGTTGAATTTTAAACTAAAAAAGGTATAAAAATGTGAAAAATTCAAAAATTTAGCGGTTTTTGAAAATAATTGAAAATCTGAAAATTTCGGAAATTTAAAAACTACCGTATCTCGGTTAATTTTTCTCTGAGAGCTTTGTAACATAGTTAGATCGGTTTGGCTTGTTGAGAGCTTTCAAATGAATACAATTTCTTTACATTTTGAGCCAAAAACAGTCAAAAAATTTTGAAAATGAAAAAAGTAAGAGTTTTCGAAATTTTCGGAGTTCTGAAATTTTTGAAACTACCGTAACTTTGTTAGTTTTAGACAAAAACTATTGAAACCTAGCTAATAAAATTTAACTCGTTGAGAGCTTTCAAATGAGTATAATCATGACTAGGCTCCGCCCACTTTGAATTTTGGAGTTAGAGACACCAGAGAAACCAGAGTGCCTGCGTCTCTAACCCTAAAATTCAAAATGGTCGGAACCAGGGCTTGTTTATACTCATTTGAAAGCTCTCGGTGAGCTGAATTGAAAAGAATGAATTTTTTGATGCTCAGATCAAAATTAGCAAGATTACAGTAGTTTGAAGATTTTCCGGTTTTTCAAAATTTTTCAAATTTTTCGAATTTTTAAAAATCCCTAATTTTTTTTATTTTCCACAATTTTCTTTGCTCTTTCTCTCAAAACACACTCCAAATCAATATCTTCCCCTTAATCAACTCACTTCTCCATCAACACGAACGACTATCTTGTCCTGTCTATGCAAATGAGTCAACTCCACTTTGAGAAGTTGATGGCGAGAGGGAATCATCCATGAGACGACGCCAGTGAACTCAGTCATTTTATTTGAGTAAGAAAAAAATAAAAATGGGAATGTGACTAGGTAGAAAGAGGGCTGGTTGTCATGAGCAACGAGGGAGATAGGGCAGGTGGACTAAAGGGCAGGTGCACTTTTTAATAAGCATGGGGGGATTAGAGATTCGAAAGAAAAATTTTTTCTTTTTCTAAAATTCCTATGACACTTTTTTCTTATCTAGAAAGAAACATTTATTCATATTATTCTGCGCTCCTTGTAACACCGAAAACTTTTTAATAGTAAAACTACACAAAATTATTTTCATTTAGAAACACTTTGAGACAAAAGCACATACAGTACTCCTAACAATTTTCCTCAATGAAGCTATTTATTAGCTATATTTTATCTTTAAAATCATCAAAAAATATTGGAAACTCACAAAGATATGAATTTTTGAAAAATCTAAAATTTTTCAGAGTTCCAAAAAACTTAAAGCTACAGTATTTCACTTGAATTTGCTTTTGAAGCTATGAAACTTATTTCATTGGATTCAGATAATCAAGACCTTTCATTTGAGTATATTCATGACTAGATTCCAAAAAAAATTGAAATTTGCATATTTTCAGAAAAAAGTCAATTTCTCAAAACTTGTAACTACCGTATCTCCTCCAATTTTACTTTGAACGCCATGAAACCTAGCTAGATCGATTCAGCTTAACAAGAGCTTCAAAAAGAGTATAATCATGACTAGGTTCCGACCAAAATGAATTTTCCAGTTTAAAGGCGCATGTGTACCTTTGAACCGAAAAATTAAAAATGATTGGAACCTAATCATGATTATATTCATTTGAAAGCTCTTGTTAAGCTGAATCGATCTAGCTAGGTTTCATGAGCTGCCGATCAAAAATGACAAAGATACGGTAGTTTAAAGATTTTCGAGATTTTTCAAATATTTGAGAAAAAAAAATTTTTTTTCTGCACCATAGTGTATATAGCAACCTGAAAAATACAGTAACCCATTACATTAGAAGCTCTTGGCAAGCTTTATCGATCTAGCTAGGTTTCATTGATCCCAGACGAAAAATGTTGGAGATACGGTAGTTTTAAGATTTTCCAATTTTTCAAAGAAAGTTTTTTTTTCAAAAATTTTTTTCAGCATCATAGTGTAGATGGTGTCCTGAAAAATACATTACTCGAATAAATTCAACAACAAATCTTCATTAGAGGTATCAAAAAGAGACAGAGTGTAGTTTGGCTGTAGTAAAACTACAGTATCCTCTGCCATCCCCTCTAGAACCATGCTCTCCAATTGAATCCTCTGGTTGGTGGAGGAACTGCATGAGTGAAGACCTCTTCTTCCTTATCAACACATACTGGAACCTCCCAGTTGTTGATATAGAGCACATTCATGAGCGTTTTGGTACTGAAAGGTTATTATTCTGAAGGATTACTGTAGGTTATAAAATTACATGGGTGAAGATACTGTCTCGATGTGACAATTATTCTCATCTACTTCGAAATATGTCATGCAACCATCGCTGACGAAATCATGCTGAAAAAATAAGTACAGTAACCCAAAAACCTCCTACAGTATACCCGAGGAGCCACAAGCTTTCCATTTCCATAAAGTACGTGGTTAAAACGATCTGAATCTCATATTTACTATATTTTTGTAGTCTAAGCCTACCGTAAACCACCAGCACCTCCTTTCCCTCCTTTCTCCACATATCGAATCTTTTCATGTACTCTTTTTTGTATCCACGGAATGATTTTCCGTCGACAGTGATTGAGTAATGAAACATGTTATCAATCTTTTCGATCTTGAAGTTACATGACAAAGTTTCCACTTTGAACACGTCACTTTCGTTGGATTCTTTCATCTTGCATGAGAGAGTTTCCTAGAAATTAGTTTTTTTTATAAAACCACCATTAAAATTATTCCAAGACAAATTAAACCTAGCTATTAGGTTGGCAAGAAAGTTTCCACGAATTTTGGCCAAATTTTGTTTTAATCATTTTCAAAGGAGAAGAAGATAAATTGATAAATGTATGATTATTAAGTATCCTTGCTTCTTTGCCAACACTCCAACAATTTTTCGCCGCCACTCCTTTATTTTCCCCCGTTCTAGGAATGAAAACGAAATGTGTTACTTTTTGATATGTTGTTTTGACTTGAGGTTTTTTGAACTAAATAGGTTATGGATTCATTCCAAAAGTCCACAATCAGAAAGAGTGAAACCCCGTTAACACAATAAACACAATAGAACATTCTGATCAAATAAAATTATTGTAAGATTCTCCCTTGAAGTAAGATGAGTTTTTCGTCATCGAATAGCATAGAATCTTTAGGATTTTTTTTGCTACTGGATGTGATTATTTGATTTTGTTTTGATGGTTGAGCAGGTTATGCATTAGTTGTTACTATTCACACATCCTTTGCTCGATTCTATTTTTCAATTGTTCGATTAGACCATCATCGCAATTCCATACTGATTTTTTCGTATTTCGAAATTTTTTGGATGACCATGTTTATCAATTCACTGGAATTTTAGCACACTTAAAGCACATTGTATCTTCTATCCATCATTAATAATAAGCACATTTAGCTTAGTCAGGTGGTGAAGAAACATCGAAAAATGTCAGCACATTAGATTGGCGCTCAATAGGAAAATAGGAGATGTGAAACAACCCAGCTTTTTTCATTGTTCCAAGATACTTTGATAGGTTCTTAGTTATTTAATGTGTAGTCCTTATCTCTAGCAGTAATAAACCTAAAGTTAGAAATGTGTATGTTTTCTCAGTGGAACACGGCAGATTCATTCGTCACTCTTATGGACTTTAAGATTAATCGTGCTGAAGTTCTCCACTTCGGAGAAGTTGACCCAAAATTTGATGGGATAAGAATAAGCGGTCTTTTTAATATGAATACCAGTTTATTTCTATTGAATATCTGAATTTTTCGGTTAGAAAAAATTAAAAATCCAAAACTAATACTTTTGTGCTGGTGGGTGAGCAAGAAAGGAAGCGATGTATTTTTTGATAGAGAAGTGGGGACGCCCTAAAACTTTGTGCTTAACAAGCTTGTGTAACAAGCCCTCTGATCAAAAAAAACTGAGTTGATATAACTGTTCGCTGACGAAAAATCGAACGTCAAACATGACTCAAAAAAATTCGTGGAAACTTTCTTGCCAACCTAATAGTTGAATTCATCTCGTCAAAACCTTCTATTTGAGTATAAATATGAATAGCCTAGCTTGATTTTTACATTTTATTATTATATGTCTTTACATATCAATAGGATGACGATCTTTGGTTTGGAGCATCGTTTTTCCAGTAACATATGAGTATTTTGCTCTTATCAGACCTTGGTACCGGAAGTTCAGCTAGGAAAGTTTGAAATAGTTATATAATTTCTTTAAATTATTCAATATTTTTTTAAACATATACCTTGTACCGATTTTACATACCTAGTTCATTACAAAGAGCTGCATGTGAACTTGCTATAATTATAACTTCGATATTTAAGAACTGATGCCCAGACATTGCTTTTGATGTACTCAAAGTGCTCTTCATAGGAATCTAGACATCATTATGTAATCATATTGAAAGTGCTCATTATACCCGACTACATATCTGTATTCCAAGTATTAGGGAAGTACAAACCATGTCTGTTCAACTCATTAATATATTCTTTTTTATTTTTTATTTGTATATTCATACGACATACATATTAATATAGAATAAGTAGCTTATAAGCCACTTCGAAGTATCCCAATGATTTTAACTAGGAATTTTAATTGAAGTATAACTTCAAATTTACTGTAAAACCTATAACATACTTAGGTTGTTCAACTTTAACATCATTTATCTTGTTTCCTAATAAAAATATTGAAAAAGCGGTCAACTAATACTGCAAATCTATTTTCAAATTTTATATACGTACTACATACTTTATACCTATACAATATATCATCATTGTATGTGAAAAATCTATCTGAATATATATCTGTACTTTTCATAGCTATTATTTATCACATATATTATCTCTTTCACCTGATAGTATACCTATTTAATTTAAAGCCCTCCCCCCAACTCACCTTTCCATCCACATTGATCTTGACTTGATTGCTTTTCAAGTCATGCTTAAGTTCCACTTTATGAATTCCATGCTCCAAAGGAATCTCCCATTTGAATTGAGCAATATTCTCCATTCTTCGAAAGCTGCAACAAGTAGAAATGAGCAGATCAAATGAAAAAGAATGACTTTTTGAAGGGGGGGAGATGGGGGGTGGGAAAATGGGTGTGTTACAGTAGGTTAACGTGTGAAAAACGCGTTTGATGTGTTGCAAGTAAAGTTTGATCTTTCTTAAGATGTTTGTCTTCCGATTTTCCACATGGATCCGTTCTCTTCCACTCGGATGCCTTTTGTTTTTCGAGTTTTTCCACCTTTTTCACACTCTGTTAGCACCGCCCATATTAGTAATATACTGTAGGAGCATCAAAAGTGAAAAATGAGCATCAAACTTCAAAAATTCATAATTTAATTGAAAAAAGGGCTATCAAAATAAAATAATTGATAAAATGACGAGCTCAATAAGCTGAGCAATTTGTTAATAGACAACTTTTTTGTATCTATTCGAATTTTCAGGTTACGGTAGCTAGAAAAAAAAATTTTTTCTGTGGGTAAGCTGAAAAACTGAAAAACCTAGTTTCGAAAAAAAGAAGAGACTATTATAAAATGAGGGATTTGTGGAGTGGCATCGCTTTGAAATAATCCCCCTCTCTCAACTTTTTCTACATACGTAATTTCCAATTTCCTATTGGCTCTTTGATCCGGTTTCACCTTCGAGCACAAATCCCGATATATCTAAAAATAAAAAGGTTTTTTTGCAACACTAGTTGGGGAGTACAGGGGAGGAAAAGGGGTTTTATGTGAGTTCTGGAACTAAAAAATATGAATTTATTGAGGAAATTTGAAGTTAACAAATCATGAGAGGAAAAAAAATGAGTTCAAAATGAAACCTATCATAACTTTTTGGTTTTTTAGGATATACGGGTGATTTTTATATCAAAATGAAGATAATCGAAAGTTTTTTATTTCATCGGTAGATTTTTTTGTCTGAAATGCATTTTAAATCCGGCACGGCCGTTATGCCAAGCATCTCAACATTGTGGGTAGAAAAATTATAGGCAAAATTAAAACTGCTGTAACTTTTTTGTTTTTGAAAATTTCTAAGTGATTTTTATATCAACATGTAGCTTATTTGATGTTCTTCATTTAATCAGTTGACAAAATTCTCATCCAATGTCTCTAAAATCCAGTACAGTAATTTTCCCAATTATTATCTTTACATTATGGGTTGGTAATGATACATGAAATTAAAACCGCCGTAACTTTCTAAATTTTTGTGATTTCCGGGTGTTTTTTATTTCAAAATATAGCTGAATGTAAGCTTTTTTTTTCACTAGTGAGTTGGTTTCTTCCAAAATATCCCTGAAATTCAGTACAGTCGTTTTCCTAATCTTTTCATTAATTGCGATGGTTAAAAAACTTGAAGTAAAATTAAAACTACCGTAACTTTTCCATTTTTCAAGATTTCCAAGTGCTCTTTTTTATCAATTTCAGCCAATTGCAAGATCTTACATTTTCTATCACAAAATCCTCTCTTTCTTCCTCTAAAATCCTATCCAACCCTTTTCCTGTGACCACTCCTTCTGATGTCACTCTTTATTCCAGTCCAATGACTCGATGTTGTTATCATATAAGATTTTCTAACATCTTCTCACACCCCCTTCCACTTCACTGCCTATTTTCCCCTATTGCTCATGCTCTTCCACCTGCTTTTCTCTTCCTCCTCTTCTCTCTTCTCTCTCCTCCTCCGACGTCTTCGTTTCCATGGTGATATGCGGCCCCGAGTGTTGACGTCGTGAGAAACTGTGTCCAATCGATTCGTGGGAACTTTTTTCTTGATTTCCGTGACTTTTGTAATCTTTTTTTATTCCGAGGGTTTTTCAGAAGAAAAAATGCCGGAAGGCGATATCGTTGCCACGTGGAATGTGCCCCTTCACGCTCAGGTTCATAAAATTGAGTTCGAGCATGGAACGACGACTGGTAAGAGGATTATTCGGGTTGATGGGAAGGTAAGACTAATTATAATAATGAGAGAAAATGCAAGCTTTTTTTATCTACAAAACAAGCCAAGAACCGCCAAAAAATAATCAAAATGAAGAAAATTGGACAATTTTGAAAAATATCAATGTTTCGAAAAATAGAAAAGCTACCGTATCTCAGGTAATTTTGCTCTAAGACTCATGAAACCTAGCTAGTTGAACTCAGCTCGTCAAGAGCTTTCAAAAGAGTATAATCATGACTAGGTTCCGATAATTTTCAACTTTCCGGTTTAAAGGCGCATATGTCCCTTTAACCGAAAAATCAAAATGATCGTAACCTAGTCATGATTAAACTTTTTTGAAAGCTCTTGTGGAGCTAATTTTAACTGGCTAGTTTTCAAAGCTTAAAAAGCAAAATTAAGTGAAATACGGTAGTTTTTAGTTTTTTTTCGATTTTTCGATTTTTCAAACTTCGTTAGTTTTCAATATTTTTAGCTAGTTTTTGGCTCAAAATATTCCATTTTATCATCATTTCCTTCCAGGAAATCCTTCGCCGCGATTGGATGTTCAAGTTGGTCGGAAAAGAGGCGTTCAAAGTTGGTGATATGAAATGCACTATCAACGTGGAGGCTTTGGGTACCTTCGCCTATGAGTACTCTCTAGAGGTACAGTAGTCTAGAAAGGGGCGGAGCCTAGAACCCATTTTCAGGTGAATGGAAAGACATTCAACAAGTTTAAGGAGGAGCAATGCAAGAAATTGCTCAGTTGGGAGACAATTATCAGTGGACAAGAGTGGAGAGTTGTTCTTGGTAAGAGGATTACGGTAGAGGGGTTACTGTAGCTGTAATATTTTAGATAAGGAAACCATGGAGGTCTGGGCCAATGGAAATAATATCAATACAGCTGGGGAGTTTGTTGACAATGGAAATATCACTCATTTTGAATTGGGGAAGACTCCCTGTCGAATTATTGCTAAGAGTAGTGGAAAAAGAAAGTGAGTTGGGTAGCAGACCCAAAAAAAGGCATACCTAAAAAAAGGCATACCTAAAAAAAGGCATCCTAAAAAGGCATACCTAAAAAGGCATACCTAAAAAAGGCATACATAAAAAATGCATACCTAAAAAAGCATACCTAAAAAAGGCAGACCCAAAAAAGCAGACCTAAAAAAGGGCATACCTAAAAAATGCATACCTAAAAAAGGCAGACCTAAAAGGCAGACCTAAAAAAGGCATACCTAAAAAAGGCATACCTAAAAAAAACAGGCATACATAAAAAATGCATACCTAAAAAAGGCATACCTAAAAAAGGCAGACCCAAAAAGGCAGACCTAAAAAGGGCATACCTAAAAATGCATACCTAAAAGGCAGACCTAAAAGGCAGACCTAAAAAGGCATACCTAAAAAAAGGCATACCCGAAAATTTTTTTTGGTCTGCTTTTTGGTCAGCCTTTTTGGTCAGCCTTTTTGGTCTGCTTTTTTTCGGTCTGCTTTTTTCGCATACCCATCTATATATTTCCAGGGCCGGAATCCTTCACACTCTCTACGTCAACAACACTCTGGTGCCATCGACTGCTGAACTGGCGGAGGGCGCCTCTTCCTCATCCTCCTCATCATAATTACACCCTCTACCGGAGAGACAGTCTCTCTCTCTCTCTCTCTCTCTCTCAGTATACTATTTGACACTCTTTGGAATATCGTATATCCACTTGATATCCCCCTCGCTCCGATTTTCTCTCACACAAACTACAACACCTATCCTTTTATTTGTTTCTCTCATCACATACACCTTTTCTGACACATAAAAACATATTTATTTTGACTTTGAAAGTAGATTTTTCTCACCTGGAATTGAAAAAATTACTTTTAATTATAGAAAATTGAGATTTTGAAGAAGGTGAAAATAGAGAACTTATGAAAGTGCATTTTTTGGATGTTCAAAGTTATAAGCATTATCTTTGATAGCAATATCAAATGATAAATTTAATTTCAAGCTCAGATTGAGAGAAAAATATAAAGAATGAAGAAAGTTAGGGATTCTCGAAATTTATCGACAGTCTAAAAATCTAAAAACTACCGTGTCTCGGTATATTTTTCCTCTCAGACCTACAAACTTAGTTAGTTAGATTCAGCTTGTCAAGAGCTTTCAAATGAGTATAATCATGAATAGGTTACAATAATTTTGAATTTTCTCACAAAATTAACATTTTTCTAAAAACTTCAAATTATCCTGGAAAATAAGGCACATACAATATTTTAAGTTTTGTTTTCCTAAAAGCTCGTTATTTTCATAGATAGAGCAGTTTATATCCTATGTTTTAAGCCAAGAACAACCTGAAAATCAAGAAAATGAAAAAAGTTGGACAATTTTGAAAAAAAATCAACATTCTGAAAAATTTTAAAGCTACCGTATCTCAGCTAATTTTGCTTTCAGGTCTATGAAATCTAGCTGGTTAGGTTCAGCTTGCCAAGTGCTTTCAAATGAGTATAATCATGACCTATTTCCGATCATTTTGAATTTCGGGGTTAGAGACACCAGAGAAACCAGAGTGTCTGCGTCTCTAACCCTCAAAATTTAAAATCTACGGAACCATGGCTTGTTTATACTCATTTGAAAGCTCTTTGCAAGCGGAATCCAAAAATATTATTTTCATGAGTCTTCGATGAAAATTGGTTGGGTAACGGTATTTTTTAATTTTTTCAAATTTTCAAAAATTTTTGAAATTTTCGATTTTTTTTTATAACTCTCTAACTCCCTTTATTTTTGACATTTTCAGCTTGTTTTTAGCTCAATATAATCCTGAAATTATCTTTTTCATGACAAAAAGTTCAAAGAAACACACGTTTCCAGCCAGTTATCCAAATCCCGGTGTCACATTCCATCGATCATCGTTCACTAATTTCTCTTCTTTTTTTTTCTGATTCCGATCCCATTTCTCTCTCGAGAAAAAGAGATATCAGATAGAATGGAATGTGTTGATATCATTCCCTTGTCTTCATCCAAATTGGGTCATGTGGTCTCTATTGAGATGTACATAGAAACAGTTTTTTCTTTTTGTTCTTGATGCTTCTCTTTTTATTTTTGACTTAAGTTTTGTTTTTTATCAAAAACTGTTTAAAAATAGGAAAAATGAAGAAAATTATGAGTTTTCGAAAAGTTTGAAATTTTTGAATTTTTGGAAAAAAGTCGAAATTTTCAAACTACCGTATTTCACTTAATTTTGCTTTCAGAGCTATGAAACATAGCTAAATAAATTCAACTAGTCAAGACCTTTCAAATGAGTATAATCATGACTAGGTTACGGTCATTTTCCGATTTCAGGTTAAAGGGACATATGCGCCTTTAAACCGAAAAATCAAAAATGATCGGAACCTAGTCATGATTATACTCATTTGAAAGCTCTTGACGAGCTAAATTCAACTAGCTTGTTTTCATAGATCTGAACTAAAAATTAAATGGTATACGGTAGTTTTAATTTTTTTTAATTTTTAAAAATTTTTGATTTTTCAAAAAATCCTATCTTTGTTAGTTTTCGATATTTTTGGACGATTCTTGTGCTAAAATGTAGGCAATAAAGAGCTTCATCGGAAAAAAAATTGTTCAGAGTAATGTATGTACTTTCAAAATAAGAAACAGCGCCTCTTCTTTTAACCAAAATTAAGTTTTTACCAAACTCCATAATATTTTTTGAATATTGTTTTTTTTTTCAAAAAAAAAGGATCCTTCTATTCATAGACTAGACTTTCCTCCTCAATTCCATTTTCATCTCTCTCCATTCATTTTTTGTTCTATCCGAATGATAAAGAACACTTGATAATTAATTGACCAAAGAGCTAGTGGCCACTTCACACTCCTCCGGGTGCTCTCCCTCCTTGAGAGCTTTTTTCCTGACAGAGAAAAGATCAACCGGAAAGTTGTCTTCTTTTCCTCTTGACATTACTATCAGGGACTGGATAGTTTGAGAGGGGTTGTTCTACAACACTATATAATCCAGAAATTTGTTTGGGGTAGGGTTCTGTTCGCTTTATGATAATCATGTTCCTGTTGTAGCTATCAGAAACTTGTTAACTGATAAAATATTGCTCATGATAAGATTTATATTTTGTTAGTTAGCATTTTTCTTATATTTTTTCAAGAACTGAGATATCAAGGTTTTTCCTTTGCTATCTGTTTAACTCAAATATTTTCATAAACACTCGGCCGTTTGCGGCGTCTTCTGAGCGAGTGTTGGGCGACTTCTGGGCTAGAGTTGGGCGGATGCCGCCTAAGATCAGAGCGAAATCGCCCAGCCTTCGCCCAGAAGTCGGCTAACCTTCGCTCAAAATCCGCGGATTCTCGCGTACCACCAGCGCTGCCCTCGCTTTGCATTCAAAATTTTTCTACTCGAATACGAAATCGATCATTACAAATATAAGTTTATTTAGAAAAAAAAACTAATTTTTTACAAAACAATGGGAAAGGGGATAAAAATACATAATTTTCGAAAGAAAAATTACAAAAATTTCCATTGTTCCTCGTTCTGGCTTTCGTTCGGTGATTGCTGCAACATGGATGTGAGAAGACCTGGAAAGAAAGAGTTAGCAAATTTTGTGATGGTTTTATCAAAATTACCTCTATAATCCTCGTCTCATTCTGTTTCCATTCGAAAAGCACAAAATTGTTGAAACATCTGAATCGGCGTCTGAAAAATCTATGTTTTTGGTGAAGTTTTTCACGATTGTTACCTTTTTGATGGGGAGACGTTGATTTGTAGAAATGTAGATGTTGAGCCGCTTTGCTGATCTCAATTCTGAAAAATTACAATGAAAAAAACTATTTTATACGAAAAAAACATGATAATAAAACGGAAAACACTTCGAAAACGCTCGCAAAATAAAAAATAAACTCGACAGCGCACGCGTCGCAGGACACGCTCCGCTCTTAAGATCCGCCGAAGGTTCGCCAAAGTTCGCGAGATCGTACAAGAGTGTTGCCGAGGCCTATAGGCATATAGGTCCTGTCTGCTCTTGTACTACACGTTCGGGATCACCATGAAATTAGACAAAAGCATTTAGTAACCAAAAACTACTCTTAGAAAAGAACAGTTCATATCTGTAATGTGAATTGTTCCAAATCATGATAGTTACTACTGGATTTTGATGAACTGTATCCAAAGTTTCTTCAGCAGTATAGGAATACTGGATTCTAGAAAGTATTGAGATTTTTTCTTTTAGAGAAGCAATTTTCACGTTTTTGTATTTGCAGAGCTTTCCTCTCTGTACAGAGTCTGTCATCATTTAGAATAAATATATATATCTATAACGCTGTTGATCATCTAAACGATTATCCATGTGATATGATGGCACTTCAGGCAGAAGAAGGTCTTAATTCCGCTCAGAAGACGCCAATGCTTCGCCCTAAAGTCGCAAGAAGTCTTATTTTCGCCCAAAAGACGACAAAGGTTCGCTCAAAAGTCGCCAGATTCCTTATTATCGCTCAGAAGCCGCCAAAGGTTCGCTCAAAAGTTGCGCAACCTCTAAACTTCGCCCAAAAGACGACCACCTCTCACTATCGGGTCGTAAAAGGTCTTATTTTCGCCTAGAAGGTGGCTAAGGTTCGCTCAAAAGCCGCGCGAGCCTTATTTTCGCCCAAAAGACGACAAAGTTTCGCTCAAAAGCCGCCAAACCCCTTATTCTCGCCCAAAAGATGCAGGCGACAGCCGAGCATCTATACTTTTGTGTTCGATAATGAAATCTTGCTCATAATAAATTCAAAATGCTACTAATTAAGCATTTTTTTAAACTTTCCATGAAGATCTAGGGATATGAAGCTAATTAACTTTAACAGGACGCTGAACTTTTCCTTTTCCTAAAAACTCTCATATCTTGATCACTATTCGCATACAGTGCGCGTCATTAACTTAGGACACCCCCCTATTTTGGCCGCCTGACTCGAACCGAGAAAGTTATCAAAAACCTGTGAATGCAGTTCGATTCAGAATCAAAAATAACCTTGAAAGCCAAACTTTCATCCCGATCGGACATTCCATCCGCCTGTGACGCACCGAAATTGAAAAAACAGCCGCGTCATTAACTTAGGACACCCTCAGGAATTTCGACTCTTTTTCTGGAAAAAGTCGGATTTTCTTTATTCTTTCTACGCAAATCATTGATTAATGTCTTTTTGTTTCAGAAACACAGTTTTCAGAGAATTTTCGAACTATTTTTCATAACATTTTTGGGTATGAAACGCGAAATTCATCATTTTTCAATAAATTCATCTCACCCACCAAAAATGCAAAAAATCTATTGAAATTCTCTGAAAACTGTGTTTCTGAAACAAAAAGACATTAATCAATGATTTGCGTAGAAAGAATAAAGAAAATCCGACTTTTTCCAGAAAAAGAGTCGAAATTCCTGAGGGTGTCCTAAGTTAATGACGCGGCTGTTTTTTCAATTTCGGTGCGTCACAGGCGGATGGAATGTCCGATCGGGATGAAAGTTTGGCTTTCAAGGTTATTTTTGATTCTGAATCGAACTGCATTCACAGGTTTTTGATAACTTTCTCGGTTCGAGTCAGACTGCCAAAAAAGAGGGGTGTCCTAAGTTAATGACGCGCACTGTATATTAGTATCTTCCAACTTCAAACATTTATAACGCATTTTGAGAAAGAGTTATCAAAAATCTGCTAATTGATGAATAAAGCTCTCTACAAGCTTAATCTTTTGTCAGTAAACAGTTTTTTTATAGCTTATAAGGTTAGTGAGTTATTAGTTTATGAATTAAGAAGTACCGTCTGATACGACAACGTACCTCTTGAAACTCTCATATCTCAATTCCGTATAGAGTTATCAACAAGGGGCTACTACTAAATTATTGCTCATAACAAAATCTATATTTTGTTAGTTATCGACTTTTTGTTAGCTGTTAAGGATAGTGAGATATTAGCTTATGAAGCGAGAAATACCGTTTAGATATTAGGCACCTTGAAACTTCCATTTCTCATTTCCAAATAGAGTTATCAAAAAAGTGTCAACTAATAGAATATAGCCCTTAACAAGCTCAATATTTTGTTAGTTGACAATTTTATTGTATCTGTACTGTACCCCAAGATATACCGATTTAAAAATACGGTACCTTCAAAATTCACAATGTTACTGCTATATCATGAACGGCTAGGAGATAAAGGTAGCTTCCAAAAAGCTATATTATTTGTTCTTTATTGATGATTCATGGTTATGATTACTTTTCTTCCCTGGATTCTCTAGATTTTCCATTCCTTCCTTCTCTCTTTCCCTTTTTCCGGTCCATTAACAACAGCATACAGTCAGTCCTAGTCATCCCCTCCCCCTTAAATAGCCTTCTTCGATACTACAAACCAATTGAAAAGAGAAGATATATATGTCAACACATCTTGACCTTCTCTCTTTTCACTGCTTCTTCCTTCCGAATCGCTTTTTGTGTATGGTTGTTTCGGGAGAAGGGAGGTCTTCTGGATCTTTTTATTCCAAGGAGGTCTATTTATTATAGAATTCGGATTTTTGGAGTTTCTAGAGGTAGCTTAGTCGGCTTTTTTCAACGTTCAATTGAAAAACAGTTTATCTCATTTTTTAACCAGCTAAAAATGTAAAATTCAAAAATATTTTCATTTTTCGTGAATTTTTTTGAAATCTGAAAATTTTAAAACTACCGTAACCCAGCCTACAGTAGTCCAGTGGTCATGAAACCAAGTGCATTAAATTCAGCTAACCGAGAGCTTTCAAATGAGTATAAGCAAGCCCTGGTTCCGACCATTTTGAATTTTAGGGTTAGAGACGCAAACACTCTGGTTTCTCTGGTGTCTCTAACCCCGAAATTCAAAATCAACGGGACCAGGGCATGATTATACTCATTTAAAAGCTCTCGATGAGCTGAATTTAACTAGCTATATTTCATACGTCACCGACAAGAACTGACAGGATTACGGTAGTTTCAAAATTTTCAAAATTCCAAAATTTTCAAAAATTTTTAACTTTCTTCATTTTCGATATTTTTTGGCGAGTTTTGACTCAAAATGTAGAGGAAAAAAGATCTAGCAGCTCGAATTAGAAAATGAACTTTTCCGCAATTTCTGAATGAAGATCACTGCATTTCCCCTAAGAGCAAAATTCAGTATTTTTGAAAATTTAAAAAAATTTTTAAAAATTCAAAATTAACTCTAAAAACGTTATTTCCATTGATATTATTCTTTCTTCTTCCATTTCATCACGTCTTCTTCTTCTTTCTTCTTCTCCAGAGGCCAAGGCCATCACTTTCTTCCCCTTCTACCTCTGTTTCTCTAATCCTCTTCTACCCCCCTACACTATTTCTTTCATTTCGATCGGACGGTGTTCGATGTTTTGTTGTTTATTGTTGTCTTCTCTCTCTCTCTTTCTCTCTCCCAGTCATCCGATGAAAAGAAGAAGAAGACCGAATGAATCAATTCAATACTTACAAGGAGAGACCACACGTCATTATTATTATTTTTTTGATTTCAATATTTATTTTTTTTCCTAGTTTTGAATAAATGAGTTTTTTAGAAGAATACCGGAAAAAAATTAGCAAAAATATAGAAAATGAAAAAAGTTTGGATTTTTGGAATTTTTACCGAATTTTCAAAATTCTGAAAAACTTGAAATTACCGTAACCCGCCTATTTTTTATCGGTTGCTCCTGAAACCTTGTTTAATCAATTTAGCTTAAATAGAGCTTTCAAATGAGTATAATTATGACTAGGTTCTGAAATTTTGAATTTTTCGCAAAAATCTCAAAATTAAAAATTTCAAATTTTTTGAAACTACCGTATCCAAGTCAATTTTTAAGATAGACTTCTGAAACATATCTCATTGAATTCAGCTCGCCGAGAGCTTTCAAATGAGTATAATCATGCCCTGATTCCGATAATTCTAAATTTTAGGGTTAGAGACACCAGAGAAACCATAGTGTCTGCGTCTCTAACCCCAAAATTGAAAGTCATCGGAACCTAGTCATGATTATACTCATTTGAAAGCTCTCGACGAGCCTAATTCAAAAATATTATTCTCATAGCCATCCGATCAATTTTGGTCGGGTTACGGTAGTTTTCAGAATTTCAAAAACTCAAAAAAAAATTTTTTTTTCGAGAAAAACTGAAAAAATCCGGTTCGCCCCAATCTTTATTGATATTGATGACCCTTCTCACTCTCTTTTAATTCCAAAAATACCCCGACAAAACATAACAATTCGTCACCTAGGTACCCCCTCTCCGACAACCAACCAACTACCAACCACCCCCCAAAAAAAGATTCGTCGATGCGATAACTTTCGGTTTACCCCTTCCGATCATCACTTTTCCGGTTCACTTCTCTCTCTCTCTCTCTCTCTCTCTCTCTCTCTCTTCTGTTTGTGGCAACATCTCTACTCATTTTGTGTGTGTGTGTTTAAATTGAAAAAGAAAAAAAAAGAAAGGTAATCGAATTCCGTTTTCTCTTTTCTTTGCGGTTCTCCTTTTTGATTACAGGCTTTTTTTGGGATTTTCGAGGAATTTTAATTTTTTGAAATTTTTTCGAAAATCTGAAAATTATGAAAATTAAGAAAAATCCAAAAACTACCGTAATCCGGCTTCCTAGGCTTTGGAAACTCGGATTTTTGGATTAAGCAATTTATAATTGATTCAATTATAATTTTAAATCCAAAAAAAATTGAAATTTTCAAAAATTCGGAAAATTAAAATTTTTGATGATTTTCAAAAATATTGAAACTACCGTATCTAAGTCGATTGCGTTTGAATTTTTTTCAGATTTTCATTTTTAAATACAACTCATCGAGAGCTTTCATTTGAGTATAATCATGACTAGGTTTGAAACATTTTTGAAAAAAAGTCGGGTCCAACCATAAAAACTACCGTAATCTCGAGGTACTGTCATTTTCAAGACCTGAAATTAATTTAGTTGAATTCAGCAAGTTTTCCCGGTTCAGAAAAGTACCCACAAGCCGATATTCCAAGCATTTCAAAATTTTGGGGTTAGAGACACCAGAGAAACCAGAGTGCCTGCGTCTCTAACCCCAAAATTCAAAATGATCGGAACCTAGTCATGATTATATTCATTTGAAAGCTCTCAACAAGCTGAGTTCAATGCGCTAGATTTCATGACGCTGAGATCGAAATTAACAAGATTACGGTAGTTTCAAAAATTTCAGAATTCCGAAAATTTCAAAAACTCTCAACTTTCTTCATTTTCAATATTTTTTCGACCGGTTTTAGCTCAAAATGTCTTCAATTTCTCATTTTCCACAATAGTTTCAGTGTTCAAATCTATGAAACTTTACGATTTGTTTCCCAGGGATCATTTCCCCATGTTTACACCTTTCCCTCTTTTCCCATTTCCTTTCACTTGTTGGAAAATGATTCCCGTTTTTTGTGGGAGAAGATGAGAAAAGTTGCAAAAGTTCTAATCGTTTGAAGATGAGAAAGAGAGAGAGAGAGAGAGAGAGAGAGAGAGAGAGAGAGAAGGATTAGCCGAATAGTATACAGCTATTATATCTGTACTTGTGTGTGTGTCGCCATGTTCAAAAGGTACTTTTCTCAGAGAATCCTCTAGTTCATCTAGATTTATGGTTTCTTGTCTCTTTCACAATTGCTTAGCAGTTTTTAGAAAATTGCTGACTTTAAAAGCGCTATAATGTTCCAATTTTTTTTCTAAATTTTTAAAATAATGTATTTTTGATCTAGTATAACTTTTTCCCTATTGGAGATAATTAAAAATTGTTAGCTAACAAAGTATTGCTCAGATTAAGCTATATATTTTGTTAGTTGACAATTTTTTGATAACTTTGATAATTAGTTAGATATGGGCTTTCAAAGATTTGCTAGGCCAAACTGCTTGATTCATTGAAATCAGTATCATGTGTAACTTCAAACGCATATATCCTGAATACCAATAAAGCTATCAAAAAACTATCAACTAATAAAATATTGCTCATGTTAAGCTGAACATTTTGTTAGTTGACAACTTTACTGTATCTCTACTCTAATCTATGATACACGACTTTTTAGAATCAGTCCTAGAAATTTACTGCTATTGTGAAGTTTTGGGGGTTACCACATAAAAAATATTCTAGGACATTCAAAATTAGCATAAAATTGGGTTTTTCTATATTAAAAAGTTCTCTTTTTCAAATTTTCTATACAAAATGAGTAGTATTCCATTCTGAACCCCCTTTCTCCCCTCCTTTCCCCTCCTCCTCCCTTTAATTACCATACTTACCTATAGAAAGAGAGTCATATAAATAGTACAGTAGAGATAGAAAATGCGGGAAATAAAAGAGGATATCCTATTCTCTTTATCAGTTATCTGATAAATGATTAATCTGTTGCGGAAAGGAGAAGAAGAAGACATCAAGGATCAGTGTTGAAAAACGGTGGTAGCTTCTTTAGGATTGTAAGGTTTGGCTTCAAAATGTCCATATTTTTCATTAGTTCTTTGAAATTTCAATTAGAAAACAAGATAAAGTTGCCGTTAGAAGTAATCTGGACGCCTTGGAAGCATAAAATCAGCTAAAATTTACCATTAGAAACCTAAAAATCGGGCCAAAACCTAGTCAAAAGTAAGATAATTGTTAATTTGTGTCTGATGGGGGACTTCGAAGTGAAGAATTCATTTTTTGAACTGTTGAATAAATTCTGGAGGTTTATACATCATTTATATAAGTTAATGATCCAAAATAAAGTGTCAAAGTGACAAGATTACTGTAATTTCATAATTTTTAAAATTTTCCTAACTTTTTGAAGTTCAAGCTGAATTTAAGTCTCCCTCAGGCTATAATTTCAATTAAAAACTCAAATAACTTTTTTCAACCAAAAAATCGGGCCAAAATCTAGCCAAAACTAAGATAATCGTTTTTTGTGTCTATTCGAGACCTTCCAAGGAAAATTGGATGATGAAGAAATTCTGTAGGTTTAAACATCATTTTTACGAGTCGAAAATCCGAAAAAAAGGTTGAACTGACTAGATTATTGTAGTTTTCAAAATTGCTTTATTTTCTGAAGTTGAAGCTTCATTTAGGTCTACCTCAGGCTATATAATTTCAACTTAAAAGCCAGATAATTTTTTAAAAAGTCAAGTAATTATGTAAGCTCTTTTATTCCAGCTATAATATACCCCTATAATTCATCTATATACTATGTTTCCTTGAACCCCCCGTTTTTCATCTATAGTCAGGATATAAGAATTCTCAACTTGTACTAGTCAATCTCTCTCTCTCTCTCTCTCTCTCTCTCTCTCTCTCCTATTCTGGATAATTCCCTTCTTCTTATCAATTGAACAATCTCTTTTTCCTACAACTACTACTGATAATCTTCTTCTTCTTCTTCCCGAAGGACACTCCTCGGAAGAAGAAGAAGAGGAAGGGGACACATTACAACCCTTTGGATCCGAAACTACTTCTTTTCCTCCCCTATCGTCTTCCTTCATCTATTCGTTTCCCGACACACACACAATACGAGAAGAAGACAGTTCTTCTTCTTTTCTTGTGTCAACCAATAATAGTGTGTATAATAACTAGTGTGTTGAATGGAAACGAAGACTGGTTCCTTTTCTCTGGAAGAAGAAGATCGCTTTGTTTTTATATATTATGTGACCATTCTGTTTTGAAGCTTCTGGAACTAAATTCTAGGTTTTTTGGATTAAATTCTGGGTTTTTGGTCTTTTTTTTAGATTTTAAGGGGTTTTGTAGGATTTTTTGGTCTTTTTTAGGTTTTTAAGGGGTTTTTTGTAGGATTTTTTGGTTTGTTTTGTAGTACATGTAGAGAAAATGCTATTTTTTTGAGTTTCAAAGTCTGGAAATGTTTAAAAATAATTAAGATAGTTTTATTTTCCGTCAATTTGGTATTTTTCCTAAAAATGTGATTTTTTTTGGGTTCCCACCATTTTTTCTGTTTTAAAATAGTTTTATATACTTCAAATTGTTGTTTTTAACGTTCTAGCAACTAGTTATATGTATGCTAACAACACTTCAATTAGCCTCTTTTCCCTCTTACCTGTTCCTTTTTCATTACCTTGCTTTTAACCTATTTTTTATATGGGAGCTACAGTATTTTTTCACGAGTTTTTCGACAAGTTCTTGATTTAAGCTGCTGGGTCTTACTTTTCTCGACATTTCAAGCCAAAAAAAGTCAAAAAATAGTAAAAATGAAAAAAGTTATGAGATTTTGAAAATTTTGAAACTACCGTAACTTTGTCAGTTTTTGATGTAGACTTGTGAAACTTAGCTAGTTCGATTCAACTTGTCAAAAACTTTCATTTGAGTCTAAACAAGCCCTGGTTCCCTCGATTCTGAAAATTTTAATTTTTTCTCGAAATTTTTTTTTACATTTTGAAAATTACTGTAATCCTGCCAATTTTGATGTGGTTACCATGAAACCTAGCTAGTTGAATTTAGCTCATTAAGAGCTTTTATTTGAATATAATCATGCCCTGGTTCCGCCTATTTTGAATTTTAAGGTTAGAGACGCAGACACTCTGGTTTCTCTGGTGTCTCTAACCCCAAAATTCAAAATCAGCGGAATCTAGTCATGATTATACTCATTTCAAAACTCTCGTCAAGCTGAATCTAACTAGATACATATCAAGGCTAAATTCCAACCCTTGTTTTGGATTACTGCAGTTTCTTGAACCTACTTTTTAATTGCATTCTCTTAATCCAAGTTTTCTTTCTTTTCAATTTTCTTCTATTTCCGCCTCCCTCTAAAATAATAATTTTCCAGATGCCATTGCCACTGTGCAGATGCCGAGTACTGTACATCGGCAGCTCGGTGCCAACCATCACCAAAGATGGACTACAAGGAATTCAGCAGCCACTGAAAGAGAGATATCCAATTCATGAGTCGCCAGACACAAGGGGAATTGATTCATGGTAAGGAGAAACTTTAGGAAAATCCCAAATTTTCAGAAAAAAATTTTTAAAAAATTTTTGAATTTTTGAAATTTTTGAGATTTCGAAAAATTTTAAATTTCAAAAATTTTTTAAAAATCTAAAAAATCTATTCCATTCAATTCTACCAGAAAGTTGTTAAAAATAGTATTTTTGAATTCAGCTCACCGAGAGCTTTCATTTGAGTATAATCATGACTAGGTTTCAAAAAAAGTTAGGTCCCGCCACGAAAACTACCGTAATCTTGGGATACGGTAGTTTCTGGGATTTGAAATCAATCTCATTAAAACAAGCTCTCCCGGTTCAGAAAAGTACCCACAAGCCTATATTCTGAGCAATCTGAATTTCAGGGTTAGAGCCACCAGAGAAACCAGAGTGTCTGCGTCTCTAACCCCAAAATTCAAAGTGGGCGGAGCCTAGTCATGATTATACTCATTTGAAAGCTCTCAGCGAGCTGAATTTAACTAGCTAGGTTTTAGACAGTTTGGAAAAAAATTGACGGGATTACGGTAGTTTTAAAATTTTCAGAAAATAGGATTACTGTACCTAAAAAAAATTTTTTTTAATTCCAGGTTATCCGTCTGGTCGAACGGAGTCCTTTTGGAGTATATCGAAGGAGAAAAGAAGACGGAGACAGTCTTTTTCCCAATCATCACTCTTCACTACTGTGCAGCCGTTCGTTATGTGAATGTCGAAGGATTCCGAGTTGGAGGGGGCGGAGAACAGTTCATGCCACTGGATAGTCAATTCGCCAACATTCCCAACTCTCCACACCCTCCAATCTTTGCGGCGATATTCAGAAGAACAACTGGAGTCAAAGTTCTCGAGTGTCATGGATTCATTTGTACTAATGTGAAGGCGGCGAATGCGTTGGTCAGGTGTATGGTACACGCTTATACAGAGACTATGCAATTGAAAATGGATGAGAGAATTCCAGGTTTGTCTAGTTAGAAAAAATTCGAAAAATTCGAAAAAAAAATTTTTTTTGAAAAATTTTGAAAACTACCGTAACCCGACTATTTTTGATCCTAGACTATCTGAATATAATTTTTCGAATTCAGTTTAACAAGAGCTTCAAAATGAGTATAATCATAACTAGGTTCCAAAAAACTTCCAAATTTTGAATTTTTCGGAAATTTTGAAAATCTGAAAACTACCGTAATCCAGTCAGTTTTCAAGGTAGACCCCTGAAAGCTAGATAATTAAACTCAGCTCGCCGAGAGCTTTCAAATGAGTATAATCATGACTAGGTTACGATAATTTTAGATTTTGGCTCTCAGAGCTCGCGGAGCCGGCACATGTGCTCCGCGAGCCCGAAATTCAAAATGATCGGAACCTAGTCATGATTATACTCGTTTGAAAGCTCTCGGCGAGCTGAATTCAATGCGCTATGTTTCAAGGGTCTTGAAACAAAAAAGACAGGGTTACGGTAGTTTCAAAATTTTAAAAATTTCGAAAATTTTCAAAAAATTCAAAAAATTCCTAAAACCTCTAAAACCTAGTTTCCACTTATTTTCCAACTATTTTAACCCATTTTCAACCCTCAAACTCCCTTTTTCCAGGTTTGAAAGCCATCAAAGAAGGAGAAGGATCCACTGGGGAACGATCTCCAAACTCTCCATCCAGTGAAATCGAGGAGAACTCATTTGAAGAGGATATTCCACATGAAGAGAAGAATATGAAGAATTGGCAAGAAAGAAGACAACAGGACGGAGAATACGATAGTGTTTCGATTAGTAGCAGTCTGGTCAATCATAATAAGAATAAGAAGGCTGCTAGTGAGACAGGTAAGGGATTACTGTAGTTTGTTGATTTGATATTAGTTGTAGCTATTTCAATAAATTCTGTTAGCGAGTCAAAAATGAAGAAAAATTTTGAAAGTGAAGAAAGTTAAAAAGTTTTAAATTTCTTTAAAATTCTGAAAAATTCAAAAATCGGAAACTACTGTAACCCGGGTAACTTTTCTCGGAGCATAATGAGTAATAGCTAGTTAAATTCAGCTGGTCAAGAGCTTTCATTTGAGTACAAATAGGCCCTGGTTCCGCACATTCTGAAATTTGGGGTTAGAGACACCAGAGAAACCAGAGTGTCTGCGTCCCTCAGCCTAAAATTCAAAATAATCGGAACCTGGTCATGATTATACTCATTTGAAAGCTCTCGATAAGCTGAATCCATCTAGCTAGGTTTCATAAAACTCAGATTAAAACTGACAGGGTTACGGTAGTTTCAAAATTTTTGAAATTACGAAAACTTCAAAAATTCTCAACTTTCTTCGTTTTCAATATTTTTTAACCGTTTTTAGACCAAAATCTACAGAAAAAAGAAGTTTTAGCAGATAGGACTTGAGAAAAAAAGATAAGTTCAACGAAAAATCAAGAAAAATTTCGAAAAAAGAAGAAACACTTTTGTCCAAAATTTTTTCCTGATTTTCTATCGGATCGATTTTCGGGGTCTCAGTCTCAATTGTCAGATTTTACTTTTCTCTACATTATGAACCAGAAACAGTCGAAAAAGTTTGGAAATGAAGAAAGTTATGAATTTTTGAAATTTCGAATTTCTGAAAAAAATTTTTTTATTTCGTCTTTGGAACCTTATAACTTTCTTTGTTTTCAATAGTTTTTTACGGTTTTTGGCTTAAAATATAGCTAAAAATGTAAAGAATCAGATTCAGTAAAAAACGAAAGTTCGGAAGTTTTTTGTCAAAAAAAATTTTTTTTCGAAATTTTTTGATTTTTGGAAGATTTTCAATTTTTCACTGAAAAAAAGAATTGTTGGGTTCTGACGGAATTTTTCATCTCTATAGAAAAATATTTCCAGGCGGAATCCGCGGGGCTCTCGTCCCCTTCGAAGAACCAATGCGTCGTGCCGGTTCGGACAACGATCTCTCCTACCGTGGTCCTCCACCTCATCATCCATATGGAATGCATCCATTCCCAATGATGGCTCCGCCCCCATTCGGTTTCTTCCCTCCTCCCCCCCCCACCACCTCCACATCTTCGTTTCGGACCCCCACCTCCTCATTTCATGGGTAGAGGATTCCCAATGGGCGGTCCATATATGCCCCCTCCGCCACGTGGCTTCATGCCTCCACCCCCTCATCCAATGATGTTCCGTGGAGGATTTCCTCCATTTTTCCCTCCACCACCTCCACATTTCATGCGTCCAGCTAGCCCCCCACCAGGTGATGGACCAATTATCACTGGTCCTGAGTCGGTATACGGTACCATGAGAAGAGGGGCCTATGAGGAACCTGCTTATGTAGGGGCAACTGGAGGATTCCCAGAGGCTTCTTATCAACCGGCTAATTATGGAGGAGATGGATATGAAACATATTATGATACTTTTAAAAAGAGAGGAACTCTTAAGAAGGGAGAATCGGCGTCAATGGCATCGACGAGAGCTGATAGTCAATGGGATCAGTATGAAGCGGGGATTTATAGAAAACCACATATTAATGAGAAAGCGTTTTCCGGGACTTTGAGGTAAGCATTTTGGGAGTTCTTGAAAGAGAAAATTAAAAAAAAAATTTTTGAAAAATGTTTTTTTTCAGAATTTTGAAATTTTCATAAATTCATAACTTTCTTAGTTTTCAATATTTTCTGACCGTTTTTGGACCGGAACGTGGAGAAGATTAAGATCTAACAGTTTGTAAGGAGAACTTGGAGATCGGTACAAAAAATCGGGAAAAAAATTTTTTTTGAAAAATTTTTTTTTTCAGAATTTTGAAAATTTCAAAAATTCATAACTTTTTACATTTTCGATGTTTTTTGACCGTTTTTGGCTCAAAATGTTTGAAAACATAGTATCTAGCAGCTGGGGCTGATAATCCGGAAATCGATCCAATAAAAATATTTAAAAAATTTCGGAAAAAGTTTTTTTTTTTTTTTTTTTTCCGAAAATTTTTTCTGGTTTTTCATAGGGCCAAACCTCCATTTTCTCAATCCCAGCTGCTAGAACTTCATTTTCTCTACATTTCGGTCTGAAAACGATCAAAAAATATTGGAAATGAAGAAAGTTATGAATTTTTGAAATGTTTGAAATGTTTGATATTTTGAAAATTTTGAAACTACCGTAACCTAGTCATTTTCCAACTGAGACAGTCAACAACTAGCTAGATCGATTCAGCTCGTCGAGAGCTTTCAAATGAGTCTAATCATGACTAGGTTCTGAAAATTTTAGATTTTGTGCTCCGTGAGCCAAAATTCAAAATCATCGGAACCTAGTCATGATTATACTCACTTGAAAGCTCTGATCAAGCTGAGTCTATCTAGCTAGGCTTCATGACACTAAGGTCAAAACTAGCTGGGTTACGGTAGTTTGAATATTTTCGAAATTTTCGAAAATTTCAAAATTCTAAAATCTCGTAACTTTCTTCATATTATTATTTTCCGCCTATTTTAAGTCCAAAATAAAGAGAATCTAACGGACTATTTTATAGATCAATGGCAGCTAAAGACACTAGCAACGCGACTTTAAACCGCTCGGAGCACGCTGAAGTTGGATCGCAGACCGTTGAGACAGAGGTATGCGCCTTTAAACTTCCCCCTTAAATCTCTTTTTTTTCTAGATAACCCGCCCGGATTCTCCACCAGTTGACTACGAGGCATTCGAGAAGTTGAAATTGAAAGAGGCCCGTCGGGCTGCACAAACTACAAATTAATCCCCTTTTTGTCCCCTCCCTATGTATTTCTACCCCTGACTACTGGTCCAAGCAAAAGATTTATTTTTTCTATAAGCTTCTTCCCCCCTAGAGCTGCCCATCGCGCTCTACTGGACTAGTCCAATAGAGCGCACTTGCATTACCCCCGATATTTGTGCCTTTGAGTATTTTTGTTCGTGAAAACAGATTATTGACATATAATAACTTGCATTCCACTTTCTCCGTGATTTAATGATTTAATAAATTTTATTCGAACAGATTTGATAGCCTAGAAAATCGGAAATGGCCTAGAAAATTAAAAATTGCTGAAAACTTGTGAAAAATAGGTTTTTCCGAGAGAAAATGGTCGGAATAAACGAATAAAAACCTAGAAAATCAAGAAAAATGAGAAAAAACCAAGAAAAAAATTTTATAGACTCTGGTAAATCGTTCGCAATCTAATTCCAGCGCCATTCGGAGCAAACGTGACCTTATTCGATTGAACTTTCGAGAAGATTAGACTGAAAACGAGTTGAGTTTAGACTGTTTGATTATATTTAGGTCGAAAAAATACTGCGATTAGATTGTAAATACACTATAATTAGATTATACGTGAATTGGCGGATTTTTAAATTTCGATCTGTGCACGTATAATCTAATTATAGTGTATTTACAATCTAATCGCAGTATTTTTTCGACCTAATTATAATCAAACAGTTTAAACTCAACTCGTTTTCAGTCTAATCTTCTCGAAAGTTCAATCGAATAAGGTCACGTTTGCTCCGAATGGCGCTGGAATTAGATTGCGAACGATTTACCAGAGGAGGTTTTTTTTTATCTTCCAGAAAACCCTTTCGGTTTTCTTGAATTTTACAGTTTTTAATGGGATTTTTTATACTTTTAGCTTAATTTTAATTCAACTTTTCATTTTTTTCACTAATTTCCCAAAAAATTCCCACGAAAAACCGCCTTTTTAACTCGAAAAAACTCGAAAAACTCAAATAATCTGATCGTCAAAACAAGTACCGTAATCTTTAAAGGCGCATCTTGTAAACTTTCAAGTGGGTCTCGCCACGAAACAAGTTTTTTCTGTTTTTTCTCTGAAAAACTTGTTTCTCTTCGTATTTTCTCGCTGAAAATGGTAAAAGAAGCGAATTTCTCGTTTTACGGTGAGTTACCGACATCGAAAACAACTCGACACTGCTGCGGACTCGTCGAAAACTCGGTATTACTTTGAAAATTTTTTTGAAAATTAAAAAAATTTATTTTTGCAGACTGTCTACTCATTTCTCAGTTTTCTCACCGTCGTTCAACTCATTTCTCTCATTATTATCAATTTGAGGCCAGAACTCGACTATTTGAATCCGTATGGAAAGAAGGAGGCGGGCGGCGAAAAGGAATTTCTGATTTTGGTGGCCGCCGTGTGGATTTTGGCGATTCTCGTCAGTTTTGTTGGTTATTTGAGGAAAATCGAGTGGATGCATGCCCCGCTTTTGTTGATAGAGGTAATTTCGAAGGAATTTTTGAAAAAAGGGGGTTTTATCTCTAGTTTCAGGCTCCCTTCTTCCTTCTCTCCATCGGTCTCGTTGGCTTCTTTCTTTGGAGCATTGGAAACCCGGCGGCGACTGAAAACAAGGAAGTACTCCGGAAAACGATTTGCTCGGCGGTTTTGGCGATATTCCATGGATACTACACCTATGTGATCTTCTGCTCGTGGAGTGATGCTCGTCAGAATCGGAAGGTGGCGGAGTTTATAAGGAGACAGGATATGATAGACGATGTGTGCGAGGAGATGATGTGGGAGGAGGAGCAGGAGCAGATGTACGCGCAAGTCAGGTGAGGAAGGGAGCAAAGTGGTATGCAAAACGCATACTACTTGGGTCTGCCTTTTCGAAAAAGCATACCACTTGGGTCTGCAAATGCGAGAGACGCAGACACAAGTGGTATGCGTTTTCTTTTTGCATACCACTTGGGTCTGCTTTTTTTCCGCTTGCATACCACTTGGGTCTGCCAGCTTGTAGTTTTTGTAGTCTAGCATACCACTTGGGTCTGCAAATGTGAGAGACGCAGAGAAAAACAGCAAGCTAGAAAACGCATACCACTTGGGTCTGCTTTTTCGCCGCTTGCATACCACTTGCTCGCACTCTTTCTAACCTCACTCCCTATCTTCCAGAACATTCCCAATGAGCGGAATCTACCAGGAAAGCTTATCCGTCTACTCCTCCTCGGACTGTTCCACATCAATCTGCTCAGCCGAAGTGACAATCAACACGATGTACAACACCTATACCCAAGATCGCCGATTCGTGACATTCTACGAAGACGACGAGAACTGTTGCTACTATTAGAACTCTCTGTGAATTCGTCTTCTGTAGAATATGTGTGTGAATGCCTCCCAGTGTTAATAACCCTTGTTTTCTTGCCCCTTTTATCAGTTTTCTCGAATGAAACGCTTTATTTTATTGATTTCGTTGTTTAAAAATCAATTATTACTACATTTTTTGTTAGTTTCTCGCTTTAAATCCCTGTTTCCCATCGAAAATCCGCTTAAAAACCGGTATGAAAATAAATAAAGAAAATCGCAACTCCGTGCGGCGCGCTTGCGAAAACCCGCGCCGCAAGGTTGCAAGTGGGCGGAGCCAATCGTTTATACACGTGTCTCACCCGGATCCACAGCTTTTCGCATGGATTTCTCGCTTTTTTGATGATTTTTTAATTGTTTTTAATTAAAAATAACTTATTTTAATTAATTTTCAGATAATTATCCATAATTAGCGGCCCGAAACCGCTTTGTATATAATGGAACCGCCCAAACTGTTAGGTATAGTTTTGGTGAGTTAAAAATGGCTTTTCTGGGTTGAAAATACTTTTTCAGACCGTCGTCTTACTTTTTCAAATTGCATTAACAGCGAAACAGGCGGTCGTTTCCCGAAAGTCAAAATTATGCGGAAACGTCGATTGTGAAGGTAAAAACTCGGATTTTTTGTTAAACACCAAGAGAATAAGGAGTTTTCAGAGGTTCTATTCAAAGCACGGGTGAAGCGGGTGATGGGCATCAACAATGATCCGAGTTTTCTGAATTTGGCCGAAAACGCAATCATTTCGGTGGTGGCCGTCAAGTTTAGCGATCGACCCGATATTATGGAGGGAAAAGTGAGTTTTTCTGCCGGAAATTCATGTTATTTTGCCATTTTCAGCTGAATGGTGAAGGAGCGAACGGGTTTTTCTACGCCGGAGCCATCGACATCACGCCGTTCGCCGAATTCCTCCGAACTGCTATAGAGGAGAAGAAGGAGATGCTGATGATCAGTCAGAATCCAGCGGATATCGGAGATAAGAAGATCGTGGGCTTTGTGCACTCGGAAACCGATTTGATTCGGGATTATAACGCGAAAAACGCTCAAGCGGCCGCCGAGAACGGGTTACCAGCTCCAGAGCCTCTTCCGATCCCGGAGCCAGCTCACACTGGTCACGGACACAGTCACGGAGGTCATGGACATAGTCATGGAGGTCATGGACACTCTCATGGACATCCTGCTCCAACTCCAGCTGTTGTGGAAGCTCCGAAAGCTCCGGAAGTGATCCCAGAGCCAGTTAAGACCCCGGAGGTGGTTCCAGAAGTAGTTCCCGAGCTTATTAAAGCTCCAGAAGTCCCCAAAGCTCCAGAAGTCCCCAAAGCTCCAGAACCAGCTCCAGAAACCCCGGATCTCAATAGCGTTCTTGGCAACCCGCCAAAACTCGCCCTTTCGGATATGGATCTGGAAATTGAGAAGATGATCAAAGAGGAGGAGGAGAGGCTAGCAAAACAAGAGCCACTGGTCCTCAAATCTCTTCCAGCTGAGCCCCTCCAAGAGATCGTTCCAGAGCCAGTGACAGCTGCTCCAGTCGTCCAGGAAGTGACTCCTCCACTAACTCCAGCTCCAATTGAGCCAGAGCCAATTGCTCAGTATATCCCGGAGCCAACGACTACTCCAACTCCTCCACAAGAAGAAGTGACAACACCAGCTCCGGTTGTTCAAGAGATTCCAGTCCCCGAGATTCCAGTAGTCGAGGAGCCAACTACTCCAGCTCCACAAGAGCCGGAGCCAGTTGCTCAGACTCCGCCACCAGTGGAGGTTGCTCCGCCAGTTGCTCAGACTCCACCGCCAGTAGAAGTTTCTCCGCCGGTCGTAGAAGCTGCTCCAGTTGATGATCTTACTGTAAGTTTTCTATGTTTTCCCTAGAACTAAGCCCCTCTGTCTCCCCTTGTGACGTGTTGTTCTTCAAGGGCGTCTGCTACAAAGACAACTGTGACGGATTGCAGACACCTCCTCCACCTCTAGCTCCGGCTCCAGAAGCTCATGATCATGCTCATGATCATCACGGACACTCCCATGGAGACCATGGACACTCTCACGATGGCCACGGACACTCCCATGAAGCACCGAAAGCTCCAGAAGAACCAGCAACTCCACCACCAGCTTCCCCGGAAGAGGCGGAATTCCTGAAATGGGAAGAGGAGCGAAAGAAGCGGGAAGCTGCTCAACCTTATGAAGATGCCCAAGGACACCAATTCAAGGATCTTCCTCTCCAACCACCGGTTTCCGCTGGACTCATTGACCTAGTCAGAAGCTCCCTTGGCCTCGGAAATATCACAGACGCCTCTGTCCTACTCTACATCAATTTGACCTTTGTCCTTGGAGCTCTCCTTTTCTACATCATCGTCCGAACCATCTCATCTGGATCTGATTCAGATGTTTTTGATAGACAGTAAGGGATATTTTCGATGGAATCGGTTCTATTGACTTTTTTTTCACAGAGGCTACTTTGAACTGGTCACCAAGCACAAGCAGCTCCTACTTCAACTTCAATCCAAACAAGCCGAGATTCAGAATCTCCAAGCGAACGGCCTTCAACAACAGCAGCAACAGGCGCCGAACCACGAGCCAGAGCTATTGGCGTTGAGGCAACAGTAAGAATCCCTAAATGTATCCTGTTTTCATAATAAATCTTGCAGAATCGCCCAACTTCAGAACGAGCTGCACGGCGCGCTCTCCCATCGTCAGGAATACGAGCAACACTACAATCAACTGCGAGAAATCGCCGAGCAAAAGGAGCAACAAGTCAATCAGCTCAACGAGACCCTTGTCGACTACCAAGAGCGTCTTGAAAGAAGCAGCTCCGAGATTCAGGAATGGGAGAAACGGTTGGATGCGGCTCGAGAAGAGCTCAATGAATCTCAACAAACTGCCTATGGAAGACAACAGGAGGCACTGGAGAAGCAGCAGGAGAACGATCGGATTCAGCAGACAATTCATGATTTGAATGCGGAGACGAGGGCTCTCAACGGAAGGATTCTGCAATTGGAGCAGGTCCAAGATGAATTGAACGTTGAGCTAAAGGACTTGCAAACGGAGAACACTGGACTCCTAGCCACTATTCAACAGCTGGAGAAGGATCTAGAGGCTAGCAAGAACAACGAAGGATCCGGAGGATCTGGATGGTCTGATTTCGGAGATGTGGATGAGGTTGAGGAGAAGAAGGAGACGAAAGAGACGAAGACAGAGGAGAAGACGCCAGATGCAGAGCTTCACGAGCTTCGAGCCAAGTACAAGAAGCATGGAGAGGATATGGAGGAGATGGCGAAACTGAAAAAGAAGTTGGAAGAAGTGGAGAAGGAGCTGACGAAATACCGTAGCCTTTATGAAAAAGCGACGGAGAAGGAGAATCGAGGAGCTGTTGAAGAGGATTTGAAGGTGAAGGCACTGGAGACGGAGCTTGAGGTGGCGAAGAAGAGGATTGAGGATGCGACGGAAGAGAGGAAGGCGCTCTTCGAGATGATCAAAACTCTGAATACCAAAGAAGCAGAAGCGGATAAGGAGTATAGAGCGTTGAGAGACGAGTCTTCTGCCAAGGATAAGCAGTTGAGAGATGTGGAAGATGCGTTGAGGAAGAAGGATGATGTTCTCAGGCAGAAGGATGAGACGATTCGGCAGAAAGAGGATAAGATCAAGGAGGTTGAACTGGAATCGAAACGGCTTCAAAGAGAGTACACGAAGCTTGAGACGAAGTCATTCCATGATGTAATGTCTCTGAAAAAGGAGCTGGATGACGTTAAATCTGCCCAAATCCTTGGAGGAGGAGGAATTCGGGATCCGTTCTCCACTAACATCAGATCCACGTCCCGAAACGATCGATTGACTTCCCCAGTGGAAGAACCGATTTGGGATGAGCCAGAATACATTCCATCGCATCTGCCACCCCAGGAACCGGATTACTATTCAGCTGGAAGTATGACAATGCCATCCAGAAGACGTCCAAGCAGAAGAAGTAATCTGATTGGAGCGGAATCCCCTTCGGATCAAGAGAAGAGTAGCTCTTCGAAGACGGTGAAAAAGGATTCTAGAAGACGTTCGAGGAGTCAAGGAAGACAGTATCCATCGTATCCGGATCCCTATAGCTATGTACCAGGATCATCGGATTCTAGCTTCTTGTCAATGGGACAACCGGGATTCCAACGACTAAGTGGACGACACAGTAAGAGTGGCCATCTCAGTGGACACTACTCTTCTGGAGGATCCAATGGTGGAAGAAGCCCACCGCCAGAGATGCCTCTTCTCAGCGCCATCCCACCACCTGGAGCCAGAAAGCCGATGAGCAAGAGACCAGGTTAGAGCCTTTTCTATTCATTTGATTATGATTTGCTTCCAGACTCCGCCCATCATCACGGAAAATGATCCAAAGATTTTTTTTTTGCTTCTCTGAGATATATATATGGCCTTTCCCCCCGAACCTCCTAAAAAATTGATTCATGTCATATCAAAACGATTCTTTTTTGGTTTTTCGCTCAATCTTTTCTAGTGGTCCCTCCCCGATACGAGTCTATCTTTGTTTTCTTTTTCTTACTGTAATTGCTCCGCCCCTTTTCCGTTTTTCCCTTTTCCCCCATCCCCATCCGACATGTGATTCATTTTCTCTTCTGTCAAACTCCCCTTTCCCCGTAGAGATTTCTTGATTGATTTATTATTTATTTATTCGAAAAATAGATTCTTGTAAAATGTACTTTTCCCCCTCTCTTTCGGGTTCCTCTTGGTGATTTCTCTTTCTTTGGTGGCGGTTCTTGACCAGTTTTCGAGTATATTTGAAACTATTTAAAACCTATAAAACCCCCTATATCCATGAAAAAGTATTACAGAATGGAAAAGACACTGGTGGACAACGTGGCCTCTGTGATGGCGACGAACCAGGCGACAGGAGTCGCTGTCACCGACAAGGACGGTGTGCCGATCTATTCGGCTGGTGTCACTCATGTACGGGATTTTTCTTGAATTTTTTTTTACTGAAAATCGAAATTTTCGGTCAAAAAGCGATTTTTGAGTCGAATTTCCGGAAAAAATGGATTTTTTAGGTTGGAAAAAGCTATTTTGAATAGTTATGCGTTTTTTTCTAGGATTATATCGAAAAACGGCATTTTTTCGCAAAAAGCGAGATTTTTAAAAATAATTATGAATTTATATCGAGAAAAGTGAATTTTTGTCGGTAGAAATAGGTAGAAATAAAGAATAATAAGTCGATTCCCGATGAAATGATTGAAAAGTGCGAGAAAATGGACGTTTTATCGCCGTTTTCTAGTAAAAAAACACTTTAAAATTTAAAATTTCTGTCAGAAGGTAGCTTTTTCCGCTAAAAAACAAAATTTTTTAAATATATATACATTTATTGACAATTTTTTAAAAAGAAATTATCAGTTTATATCGGAAAAAGTGGGTTTTATTGATAGATATAGCTATTTAAAATTACAGAAAAAATTTGATTTCCGATGAAAAAGATGAAAATTGCAAAAAAAATGGAATTTTCGGCGTCACGGTATTTTCTTCAAATTGTCATTTTATAAATCAAAAGACACTTTTTTCAATATTTGATTTCCGCCCAAAAAATTTTAAAGACGAAGTTTTCGAAAAAATTATGCGTTTTGATAGAAAAATACTCGAATTGCAAGAAAAAAAACAGATTTTTCAAGATAGCGTGCTACCTGAAAAAAACAGTGATATCTCATTGCAGGACATGGCGAACATCGCTTCACTTCTAATGGCCGACGCGAAGAGTATGTTCCCAAAAGGGACACGCAACAAGAAGAACAGCTTTCCGATCATCACTCTCCAGGGATCCGATGGAAGTAAGACGACGATTGCCAGCAAACACGGAGAGACTGTCACTATGCACTTTCAGAAATAATTGATTCTCTCTCTCTCTCTCTCTCTCTCTCTCTCTCTCTCTCTCTTTCATTTATTTTCTCGATGCCAATTTTATATGTTTGAAATTTTATAATCCTTTTTCTACTCTCCATGTAAATATATGACTACATTCCCCGAATAAAATGAGCAAGTCGATGTCTGCTCTCCCTCTTTCTCTCTCACCCTCCACCTTCCCCACACTCTCTCCTTCTAGGTCCCCTTGGTAACCGCTTGTCCTTCTTCTTTGCGCTAGGGAGATTTTCCTCTAGTTGTTTAAAATGCCACGCGCTTCTAGCACTTTTATATTCTCTGGATCATTGGATCGTCTTTCTATAAGGTATTTTTTTTGGCTCCGCCCACTTTTTGGACCTTTTTTGGAGAACTGCATTTTTTATTTTTTTATTGGGTGAAAAATGTTTTTTAGGTTTAAAATGACAAAAATAGAATAATTAGTTGAAGGGAAAGAGCAGAAAAAATTAAGCCACGCCCCCTTGGAAAGGTCCCTAAAGAGGGGCGTGGCTTAATAAACTGAAAAAATGGAGGAGCTTGGTGATTTTTTTTCAATTTTGGGTAGTTAATTGAACTTTTAATTCGAAAAACAATTTTGGAATTTTTCGGGAAGAAATAGGCCACGCCCACTTCTTCTGAAAAATGGGCGTGGCTTAGAAATTAAAAATTAAAAAAAGGCTTAGAAAAAATAATTTTTTTGAAGATCGGATTTTTCAAAAAACAATTTTTATTGAAGGTTTTGGCAAGAAAATATAAGCCACGCCCACTTTGTAAAGTGGGCGGAACCAGAAATACAAAATAGTGAGCAAAGCATAATTTTCAGAAACTTCGAGAAATTTTTTTTTCTTCGAAAAAAATCATCATATTCCAAATTTTCTGCAAAATACAACTACCACCCCTAATCTCAAAAAAAGGGCGGAGCCTATCTCATTTTATTTTCGTGAAAATTGGAAAAAAAATTAATTTTCCAAAAATTATTTTTTTTTTTTGAAAAAAAGGGGCGGAGCTTATATTTTTCTCTAGGGTTCAACTCTTCCAAAAAGGAATTCAATCTCTGGATTTCGATCGTTTTACCCAAGAAAACAGCAATATTTTCGACGAAAAACCCCAAAAATCTCGTCTCGATGACGTCAAATTTCAATGGAAACAGAGGGTCGGAAGGGCTGAAAATAGGTACCGTAGAGCGCTTTTTTTTCTACAGTAACCCACAAAACTACAGTAACCGACGAATCTTCACACTAAGAGAGGATGACGAGTTTCCAGAGTATCTGAAAGGATATAAGCCATTGGAAGAGAAGGAGGAGGCGAAAAAAGGGGAAAAGGAGACAGAGTACCCTCTGAATGATTATGTTGTGTATAGAAAGTCATCTGTTACACGTCCTCAGATTAAGAGACAGTATCTATACATTTTTGCCCGACTTGGACCGATGGATATTGAGTAAGTCAAGATTTCCCTAATTTTCCCATTTTTTCTTCCGAATCTGAGGGTTCCGGGGGTCAGGGACTATTCTCAATAGCTGGAAACTATCCAAAATAAAAAGGCAAAAAAATTGACCTTAGCGGGGATTGAACCCGTGACCTTCTGAACGATGGTCATCCCTGTTATCCACTACACCAAAAATCACCTTTTTCGATATGGGTATCAAATTGACGGAAATTTTATGGGAAACCCGAATTTTTATGTCTAGATGGCTAAAATTGCTCAGTTTTCAAGTTACGGTAGAAATTACTCTAACAAATCCCTGTTTCAGTGACCCATCTGCCGTGGAGTTGATCTCCCGTCTTACTGTAACCGATACGAACCGTCTTACTGTAGAACCAGCGTTGGATAGAGAAGAGGGTCTAGTCTTGGAGACAAAGTTTGGAGATTTTATAGTGAATATAAAAATAGAAGATGTCGAAAAAGGAGAGGAATTCGATAAAATGACAGAGGAAGGGGTAGGGAGGTCGAGGAAAGCGAGGACCAGTGTGGTAAGTGATTACGGTAGAGGGGAATGAACATTGAATTTGGATCCAGCGCAAAAAATGAGGTAGAATAGCTTTTATTTGGGCTCTCTAGCGTTAATTTGATTTTTTGAGGGTTACTGTAGCTGGGGAAGTACGCAAACACCGAATTTTTAAAAATCACGAATTTTGGTCTAGAAAAAAGGAAATATGGGTAAAAAAGGCGGGGAATTCAAATCTGATACTTAAAATTGAGTGAAAAATACAATTTTTCAAAAAATTCCAAATTTCAAAAAAAAAATTTTTTTGTTTTTAATTTTTTTACATAAGTTTGAATTCTGAGCCAATTTTCAATAAAAATTCAAACTCAGCATGTTTTTTCACGCCTATCCCCATTTTTCCACATCGAAATTCGCAATTTTTCAAAAATTCGGTGTTTGCGTACTTTCCAGGCTACCGTAACCCTCAAAAACTCAAATTAACGCTAGAGGCCTCAACTAAAAGCCATTTCCCCTTATTTTTTACGCTGATTCCAAATATAACATTTAAAATTCTAAATTCCAGAGTAGTATCCCTGAAACAGAAACTTTTGTGGCTGCTCGAGACGGTCTTGTGGAGACTTGCGTCAATGTGTGTTTCGGTGAGTCCACTAGAGCGCATTTGCATTATTCTTAATTTTTTATAGAAAAAGGAGTGGATTTCCTATTTGAAGAAGGTCTAACCCTCGACTACAAACTACAAATCCCACCTGGAACTATTCTGAAATCGGAGAATGCGACTGGGAGGTCCCCCCGATTTTCGGCTGAGCAATCTGGAGAAAATATTCATTTTGGATACAATTTAGAGTTTGTTTTTGAATCAAGACTCACTGACTCTTATCCATTGCTCATGATTCGATTTATGGCTGTTGACTACTGGGGAAGACAGTATATTGCTGGATACGGATCGACTTACATAACAATGAGTCCCGGGAGGTAAAAATAGACATCGGATCTGGAATCAGCGCAAAAAATAAGAAAGAATGGTTTTTAGTTGGGGTCTCTAGCGTTAACTTGGGTTTTTGGGGTTACGATAGCTGGGGAAGTACGCAAACACCGAGTTTTCGAAAATCACGGATTTTGCTCTGGAAAAAGTGGGATAGGGGTAGAAAAATACGGGGAACTCAAATTTGACAATCAATTTACTGCTTTAAATTTTTTTTTCAACAAAAAATTAAATTTTCAAAAAAATTTTTTTTTGGATTTTTAATTTTCTACCCGAACATTGCCTCAAAGCTTGATTTTGATGCGAAATTTGAATTTCTCGCCTAATTTTACCCCAATCTCTTTTTTTCAAAATCGAAAATCGAAATTTTTGAAAATTCGGTGTTTGCGTACTTTCCAAACTACAGTAACCCCTGAAAACTCAAATTGACGCTAGAGACTCCAACTAAAAGCCATTCGTCTTTAATTTTTGCGCTGATTTCAAATATCGTTTCTAAAAAAATTAATTTTTTCTAGATCCTTCTCAAAAATCAATTTATGGCGTCCGATTAGCCACAATTCCCTCTATGAGATGTTCGTCGGTCAATCAATCGATATTGATTATTTCGGGAGCCCAATGAGTTCATTGGAACGAGTTGGAAGGGAGGGACAACCATCTGGGATAGTTTGTATTGAGACAAGTTGTATTGCACAGTCGAGACATTTTATGGCCAGGGATATACTCTATCAATTGAAATATGGCTCCAAGATGGCGGATATGGGGTTTGTGATAAAGAAATTTGGGTTCCTCATGAAATTTCCGGAAATTTGATACCAATTTTTTTTAAATGCACTTTTGGCCTAGTGGATAACAGAGATGAGCGTCGTTCAGAAGGTCAGGGGTTCAATCCCTCCGAGGGTCAATTTTTTTTTGTTTTTTTGAATATAGCCTTTCCAGGTGCCCAATAACCCTAAGCACATTTTTAAAACTCAATTGGCTTAATTTTTCCGGTTTTTCGAGGTTTTCAAAGTTATTTCTACCGTAACTTGAAAACTGAGCAATTTTGGCCTTCTAGATATAGAAATTCGAGTTTCCCATAAAATTTCCGTTGATTTGATACCCATATCAAAAAAAGTGATTTTGGCCTAGTGGATAACAGAGATGAGCGTCGTTCCAACGCTCACGGGTTCAACCCCCGCTGGGGTCAATTATTTTTGCCTTTTTTTCTAGACTCATTTCCAATAGTTTTAGACCTTCCTAGAACCTTATTTTCGATTTTTACAGACTCCGCTCCGACTTCTACCAACGTATCATCAAAGTGCTAATGGAATTCGAGGAGGCACGATCAAAACTGATTATGGCTCGAGCGATAAACAAACAAAAAATAAAATAGCATCGGAATCCCTCTTTTTGTTTGGTTTTTGTCTGAAAATGCTAGAAATTCCAGGATTTTTTTGGTTTTTTGTGCTGAAAAATAATTGCTCATAATAAAATTATCTTGCACAGTCTTAACAATTTGTGTGGAACAGAATGATCTAATTTTGTAATTAGATTAGGGAGACTGGTTCCTCCACCCTCACTGACTCAATTAGCTCCTCCCTTTTTCGTATTAGACCCCGCCCCCTTTTTTTTAGAGACAAAAGTTTAGTCTTTCTTTTTGAACTCTCCATAAAAGCTATAGAAGAATGCTTCTTCACGGTTCTTTCTATCGTAAACTTATCATTTTGCTCAAGGCGGAGAAGTGAGTTTTTACAGGGGTTTCATAGGGAACCAGAAGTTTCTGAGCTTCTAGACCTGAAAATTCGAGTTTTCCGTAAAATTTCCGTTGATTTGATACCCATATCAAAAAAAGTGATTTTTGGTGTAGTGGATAACAGGGATGGCCATCGTTCAGAAGGTCGCGGGTTCAAACCCTCCTGGGGTCATTTTTTTTGCTTTTTTGTGTAGATAATTAGTTCATTGTTGGTTTTCATGGGAAGACATGGGAAACTAAAAATTTTTGATCGGGAAAAGTGAGTTTTTGGGATCTGGATTACTGTAGAGTCACCAAATCTCAGTTTCAGTATCATAGTCTTTCTCAGCAAGCAAAGAGGGTTCAGAAAAGTACTCACAAGCCATGGTTTCGTTGATTTTGAATTTCGGGGTTAGAGACACCAGAGAAACCAGAGTATCTGTGTCTCTAACCCCAAAATTCAAAACGCTCCAAACCTAGTCATGATTATACTCATTTGAAAGCTCTCGGTGAACTGAATCCAACTAAATAGGTTTTGAAGGTCTTAGTGCAATTTTGGCTGGGTTACGGTAGTTTTGAGTTATTCAGAATTTAAAAAAATTTTGAAATTTTCGAAACTTTCAAAAATTTGTTGTTTTTTCAATTTTTGCCTAGTTTCTGGTCTGAAACATTTAAAAATAGTTAATTGTATAATTAAAAATACATAGAACCCATTTTCTACAGTACCCCGAGTACCTACAGTAACCCAAAAATTCAAAATGCTCCAAACCCAGTCATGATTATACTCATTTAAAAGCTCTCGATTCCCTAAATCCAAATATCCAACTTAAAACCTTTCAGGGAGTACGGTCAACGCCTCAAAGTGCTTCCAAGCGGAGAGATTGTCGTTCATTGCACACCAACAATGGGTCGGAAGACGAGCAAACAGTGCGAGAAGATGTATCGTGTCAGATGTCATTCTATTCATTAATTATTTCTTTTTCAATTGACAAATATATATCCACGTGTCCCTTAGCCCCGCCCCCTTTCTCCAATGCTTTCCACGTAATTTTTAAACTTTCGAATTAAAAAAAAAAAATTTTTTTTTCAAAAATTTTTATTTCTTTTTTTCCTTCAAGCTCCGCCCATAAAATTAAATAAAATCTAAACTATTATCGTTTCAATTCAAATTTCCATTGAAAAAGAAGAAAAATGAGTAAATCATTTGAGAATGCGAACCAGGAATTGGTGTTATCAAAGGAAACGTCCCTCGAAGATCTGGATGAGTGAGTTATATTTTGAAACCTTAAGAAAAATGAAATCCAGAATTTTCTGAGAATTTTAAGCTAAAAATAAGGTAAAAAAGGTGAAAACAAGGAAAGTTGTGGAGTTTCGAAAATTTTGAAATTTTTTGAATTTTTAAAATTTTGAAACTACCGTAACCCAGCCAATTTTAGTCGGAGACTCATGAAAATAGTATTTTTGGATTCAACTTGTTTTGAGCTTTCATTTGAGTATAAACAAGCCCAGTTCCGCTGGTTTTGAATTTTTCGATATTTCTGACATTCAATTTTTGTGAAAAAAATTTTTTTTTTGAAAAATCATCAGATACTAATGCGATTTTCGAATTTAACACGTTTTTCCGGTTCAGAAAAGTACCCACAAGCCCTGGTTCCGCCCACTTTAAATTTTGGGGTTAGAGACACCAGAGAATCCAGAGTGTCTGCGTCCCTAACCCAAAAACTCAAAATGATCGGAACCTAGTCATGATTATACTCATTTGAAAGCTCTCGGTGCGCTGAATCCAAAAATATTATTTCTAGGTGTCTCCGACGGAAAATGATTGGGTTACGGTAGTTTTTAGTTTTTTGGAATTTTTCAGATTTTCAAAAATTTCAAACAAATTTCAAAATTTTTTTTTGTTTTTTTCTCAGTTTTTAAACTCAAATCAATTTTTGAAAAATTTTCCTTCATTTCCAGCGACGCTCCGATCTACCTGGAGCTCAATGCCCGAGAGACGCATACCTATAACTGGGTGAAGAAAGAGGGGAAACGGGTTCTTCAGGAGTATTTTGATTGTGAACCATTTGAATTGGCAGAAGATGAAGGTGACACTCTATTCCTTTCGAATCTCCCATATATCGAAGGAAACCTTCCGACTGAGGAGCCGCCACGTGCATTGAACAGTTCAAAAGTATAAACTACCGTAATCCGGCCAATTTTGATCTGAGGCTTATGAAACATAAATAGCTAGATTTAGCTCGTTGAGAGCTTTCAAATGAGTATAATCATGACTAGGCTCCGCCCACTTTGAAGTTTCGGGGCCAGGGACGCAGACACTCTGGTCTCTGGTGTCTCTAACCCCAAAATTTGAAGTGGGCGGAGCCTAGTCATGATTATACTATTTTTGAAGCTCTCGGTGAGCTGAGTTCGATTATACTAATTATTTTACCAAAATCTGAAAAATAAAAAAATTCCAAGACTACCGTAACCCCTTACAGTTCATCGCTGAAACCTACGAACAATCAATTCCAAAACTAATTCTTCCGGAAGAAAAACGCGGATCCTTTTTCAGTTTGATGGCTGGTCTGAGTGTATCCTATTCAATTGGATTCTCTTTCATTATGATGAGATTTGGTGGTTGTAAGTTTTTTGGGAATTTCTGAGGATAACTCGAAAACTGAGCAATTTTAGCCCTCTAGATATGAAAATTCTGCTTTCCCATAAAATTCCTGTTAATATGATACCCATATCAAGTTTCGAAAAATTCACTTTTGGCCTAGTGGATAACAGAGAGGACCATCGTTCAGAAGGTCAAGGGTTCAACCCCCGCTGAGGTCAATTCTTTTTGTTTTATTGGATAAAGGTTTTACAGGCTCCCAAGAACTATAGAAATATTTTTAAAACTCAATTTGTTTGATTTTTTGTGGTTTTTTAGTGGTTTAGAATTAATTTCTACCGTAACTCGAAAACTGAGCATTTTTAGCCTTCTAGATATGAAAATTCGAGTTTCCCATGAGATTTCAATTGATTTGATACCCATATCGAGAAAATGTATTTTTGGCCTAGTGGCTAACAGGGATGTCCGTCGTTCCACAGGTCGCGGGTTCAACCCCCGCTGGGGTCAATTTTCTTTGCTCTTTTTTCTAACCCATTTTTCAGACGCTTTCCTCATCCCCTTCATTCTCTCAACGATTTTCATCACTTTTCCCATCAATTTTGCCCAATACTCACTTGGACAGTATACCAATATGCCTCCGATAGTACTTTACAGTAGGATGTCTCCAATATTTGTTGGTGTCGGCTTCTTTGTCGTCATTATACAGTATATTTCCTCTTCTTCGATTCGATTCGATCACCGATTCGTTTCAATGACTTTCGAAATGATTTACTCGTTGACTGCCGAACAGATACCGTACCATGGGAGGTCGATGGTCAAGGGATCCTTGAGTAATTTATTAAAATTTTTTTAAAACCATTTCCTATTTCCCCAGATGGCTACTTGTCCTACTGTCCCTCCAGTCACTTCCTTCGAGAGAACGAATGCATCCCCCACGAGTACAGTAACTATCGGTTTGGAAAAAGTGATCGGGAATACATTCAAGACAAAATACGATCGGAACTCCAATCGGACCATTTTATAAGGGACTACGTGACAGCTGAGAAGCCTCCGGACAGGTAGGTTTTTGAAATTTTGAAAATCTAAAAACTACCGTAACCCAACCAAAACTTCTCCAAGACTTTTGAAATTTAGCTAGTTAAATTTGGCTTGTCGAGACCTTTCAAATGAATATAATCATGACTAGGTTACGATCATTTTAAAAATTTCGATTTTTGGCTATTTTAAAGGCGCATGCCCTCTATAAAAATTTCAAAAATCCTTGAAACATGATTTTTAGTGGATTTAACCACCGGATTCGTTTTTAGCTCGTTATTCTGGTTCAGAAAAGTATAATCATGACCAGGTTCCGCTGATTTTGAATTTCGGAGTTAGAGACGCACACACTCTGGTTTCTCTAGTGTCTCTAACCCCCAAATTCAAAATCAGCGGAACCATGGCTTGTGGGTACTTTTCTGAATTCTCTTGGCTTGCTTAGCAAAAATACAATACCTAAACCCGAATTTTTCGACTCTACAGTAACCCAAAAACTAAAAACCCACTTTTCGCAATCGAAAAATCTAAATTTCTCATTTCCCGTGTCTTCTCAATAAAACCAATAATAAATTGATGATCTACACAAAAAAGCAAAGAAAATAGACCTTAGGAGGGATTGAACCCCTGACCTTCTGAACGACGGTCATCCCTGTTATCCACTAGGCCAAAAGTGCATTTTTAAAAAAATGATATGGGTATCAAATCAACGGAAATTTCACGAGGAACCCGAATTTCCTAATCCCATATTCTTCCAGAATCTTCGATCCGGCCTACCAAACATCTCACTACATCTCAGCTGCCACTGCCCTTTGTCTTTTCCTGTTTTTCATGAGTTTGTTATGGATCAAACCCTATTTTTATCGAATCCAACGAGTAGTCTTCTATGGGACTCTCATTGCTTGTATACTAACAATGGTTTTGATTGCGTTCAATTGGGACAGGAATGCGACGATTCTGGTTTCGGTGAGTCCTGATTAGGGGTTTTTTGGATTCTAAAACCTTGAAATTCGGGTTTCCCATAAAATTTCCGTAAATTTGATACCCATACCAACTTTCCAAAAATGCACTTTTGGCCTAGTGGATAACAGAGATGACCATCATTCAGAAGGTCAGGGGTTCAATCCCCGCTGGGGTAAATTCTTTTTGCTTTTTTGGATATAGGGTTTCCACGCTCCCAAAAACCCTAAGAACATTTTCGAAACTCAATGGATTGATTTTTTCCGGTTTTTCAAAGTTTTCAAAGTTATTTCTACCGTATCTCGAAAACTGAGCAATTTTAGCCTTTTTGATATGAAAATTCGTGATTCCCATAAAATTTCCGTTAATTTGATACCCATATCGAGAAAAGTGATTTTTGGCCTAGTGGATAACAGGTAGGACCGTCGTTCAGAAGGTCACGGGTTCAATCCCCGCTGGGGTCAATTATTTTTGCTTTTTTTGTTGTAATATGGAAAAACTGTTTTGAGCTAGGGAAACCTTCTAGGACCGGAAATTATTGAGATTTAGGCTTGTTTTTATCGAAATCCAATTTTTCGAAATTTCAGGTAATTGGATTCGATCCTCTAAAACTATTCAAGTTGAAGTCGTGGGTAATGGCTGCTCTACATGTAAATTCCTAATTAAAAATTCCAAAAATCCAAAAAAATATTTTCAGAGCCTAATCGTATTCGGTACTGTAGACGGCACATACCTGGCTATCGGCGCGGCGAATCAATTCTCGAATCGAGTTTTTTTTGATTTGGTTCGAGCGAAAATTGGTGGATTCATTGTCCTGATCCTTATCAGTACACTATTCGGGATGCTGACTACTGTAGGGGCGACGATTTGGATGATGAGAGTGGAGAAACGGGAATTGACGGTGGAGGATTTTAGTGAGTTTTTATATGGAAATTCGGGTTTCTTAGGTGATTTCCGTTGATTTGATACCCATATCAAGGGGTTGCACTTTTGGCCTAGTGGATACCAGAGATGAGCGTCGTTCAGAAGGTCACGGGTTCAATCCCCGCTGGGGTCAAATATTTTTTGTTTTTTTAGATATAGGTTTTCCAAGTTCCCAAGAACTCTAAGAACATTTTTAAAACTCGAAAAATTAGTTTTTTCCTGGTTTTCGAGGTTTTCAAAATAATTTCTACCGTAACCCGAAAACTGAGCAATTTTAGCCCTTCAGATATGAAAATTCGAGTTTCCCATGTAATTTCCGTGAATTTGACACCCATATCAATAGGTTGCAATTTTGGCCTAGTGGATAACAGAGATGAGCGTCGTTCCAACGCTCGGGGGTTCAACTCCACCTACCCCCTAATATTTTTTGCTTTTTCAGGAGTACTCATCTACAGTGATTCCCAGGTCTACGAGTTCCTCTATGTCTACTTTTTTCAAAATATGGCTCATAAAATGCTAATGTTGACGTTCATGGCACTTTTCTGCCTCTGGGAGTTTTCTGGTTTGGTAAGGGGGTACTGTAGGATTTAAAAATGAGATTACGGTATTTTCAGATGTTGATCGCCGAAGGATCAGTGAGTACCATGTATCGTTTCTTCAAAAGTGCCGCCCGTCTCCCGCAGTTTATCATTCGATACATTACACTGGTTTTCCATTGCACCGCTCTCTTTTTTGTCCATTTTATAGTGAATGTAAGTGAAGGCAAAAATATTTGACCCCAGCGGGGATTGAACCCCTGACCTTCTGAACGACGGCCATCCATGTTATCCACTAGGCCAAAAGTGGATTTTTAAAAAACTTAATATGGGTATTAAATTAACGGAAATTTCATGAAAACCCCGAATTTTTATATCTAGAGGGCTGAAATTGCTCAGTTTTCGAGTTATCACTGAAATACCGTATTCCAGGGACTTCGACAACTACCGTATCTTCTAGCTCCATACGTCGTCCTTATTCAGCTGGCCACCTTTTCATTAATCAACTACCAGCTGTTCTTCACTATTGTCATAGTAAGAACCTCTCGAAAAGTCCAAAAAAAATTCAAAAAATTTTTTTCAGACCCTCAACCGGAAGTACCGAACGGTATTCTACACTCACCGGAAAAAGATTCGAATTTATTATCGATATGTGCTTACTGGATTTATTTTGGTTAGTTTTAAACAAAAAAAACCAAAAAAAAATTTTTTGACTTTGGCCTAGTGGATAACATGGGTGTCCGTCGTTCAGAAGGTCCAGGGTTCAATCCCTCCTGAGGTCAATTCTTTTTGTTTTTCCAGATATAGGTTTTCCAGGCTCCCAAGAACCCTAGAAGCATTTTTAGAACTCAATAGGTTTGATTTTTCCCGGGTTTTCAAGGGTTTTGAAGTAATTTTTGCCGTAATTCAAAAACCGAGCAATTTTCGCTCCTTGGATATGAAAATTCGGGTTTCCCATGTAATTTCCGTTGATTTGATACCCATATCGACAAGTTTCACTTTTGGCCTAGTGGATAACAGAGATGACCTTCGTTCCAACGCTCGCGGGTTCAATCCCCGCTGTGGTCAATTTTTTTTGCCTTTTCTTCCTAATCACTCTCCACTTATTTTCAGTTCCTAATCGCCTTCGAAACGTTCTCCAGCGGCATTCGTCATGCCAAAATCGTGCTTTCCCCGGTGATTCTCTTGACACTTTGCCAAATGTTCCGATATCGATTTGTGTCAAAAACATGGAAATCATGGCACCCAACTTCTCGATTCAAACCGGTCCTTTATGATGATTTCGAGAAATTTAAGAGTCAGGATAGGGGATTAAACGGGAAAACAATGATAGATGAGGGTGACTGGGTACGGGAAAAAAGTGGGCGGAGCTTTTTGAATGAAGAAGAAAAGGAAGAGGGTTTCGATGATGAGATATACGAGAAGTTGAGGAAGAAGAGAGAGCATTTGTGTGAGCCGACGGAAAGTCAAAAGGAAGAAGATGAACTTGAAATGGAGTATAATAGAACGATGGGATTCTTGTCTGACACAGACATTGTACGAATGATCCGAGAGAAAGATTAAAGAGTTTTATAGTGAATAAAAATTCTTTTTTTTTTTTTTGAAGTTTTTACTTGTTTTGAATTTTTCACTATATCTTGAAAATGAAAAAATGTGCCTCCGGAGAACGGTATTTCTACCGTAACTCAAAAACTGAGCAGTTTTAAGCTTCTAGACATGGAAATTCGGGTTCCTCATGAAATTTCCGTTAATTTGATACCCATATCCACTTTCCAAAAAATGCACTTTTGGCCTAGTGGATAACAGAGATGACCATCATTCAGAAGGTCAGGGGTTCAATCCCCGCTGGGGTCAATTCTTTTTTGTTTTTTTTGGATATAGGTTTTCCAGGCTTCCAAGAACCCTAAGAACATTTTTAAAATTCAACGGGTTTAATTTTTCCGGTTTTTCAGGTTTTCAGAGGATTTTCAAACTTAACTCGATAATTGCGCAGTTTTAGCCCTCTAGATGAAAAAATTCAAGTTTTCTATAAAATTTCCGTTTATTTGATACCCATATCGAGAAAAGTGATTTTTGGCCTAGTGGATAACATAAATGGCCGCCGTTCAGAAGGTCAGGGGTTCAAGTCCAGCTAGGTCAACTTGTTTTTGCTTTTTTGAATATGATATTAAAATAACGTTTCAGAACAGAAAAAACCATTTTTCAACAAAATTCGAGTTCCAAAATGGAAAAAGAATGAGTTTTATGAAATATGGGAATAACTAGCATACTAGAGGGGCTAGTGCTTTTTTAAAATAAAAAAAAACACTATCATCTCACTCTCCGCTCCCTGAATCATCCACGCGTCCCCATTTGAATAGTGTCTCTTTGTTCCCTCTCTTCCGGCCGATCAAACACAAACATGTCATTCTTAGGACCCTTGTGCATAGGCGTCCGCTTTTCCCTTGATTTTTTTCTAATTTCTCTATTATTATGTAAATATTCAAAAAAAGTATTAAAAATGACCCTTGTGTATAGGGACCGCTCTATTGATTTTTTCTGAAATGTATTCTTTTTATTATTGATATTCTATCTAAAATTATAAAAAAGTGAGTTTTTTTCTTTCATTATTTTTCTATTAAGTGATTATTTACAAATTATGGAATAATTTGAATTTATATTTCAAATACTGGGATTTTCAATTAATTTTAACAAAAATAAGTTGATTTTGTAACAAGAACGTCAGAATCTAGTCATTTTAAGTAATATTGCACAGCAAAATTCGTTCTTGCAAACAAATCATAAAATAGCAGAAACAAATGGTCGTCAATAAAATCCCGCAACAGCGTATACATATATAACTTGTTACCTAGAGCTTTAAATATTCAAGTTTTAGGTCGTGTATGTGCGGAAACAATCATTTATTAGTGAAATTTATATTACAGGGTGACCCAGGATGAGTGGCCGAATAAGAACACAAATTGGCTGATTGAAGAAAGTGCTGCATTCTCGAACTATCAACTGCAGAAGGACTCCAATAGACGAAATGAAGAACTACTCAGATATCGTCGAAGCTGGATGGAAGAAGATCATCCTTACAACAAAAAGCCTGGGTGACTACACTGATGTCATCAAACCTATACCAGATAAAATAAGCTTTACACTGCTGCTCGAATCATCCATCAATCAAAACGAAAATCCTCTCAAGAAATATTATGATTAGTACATTGGGCACTAAATCAAATAATCCAGACGATAAAGGTATGCCTAATGAAGGAGGTCCCACATCAGTCTAGCACCTAGCTCGCTTGGAATAGCTGCTACAACGACTGCATCAAATTTTATATACAATGGAAGTTAAATGCTCCCTGGTTACACTATAAGTCCATTTCAAACCACCTTGCCAAACATAAAACTTCCGACGTTCAATGGTGATCATCTTCAGTTCACAAAGTTTATGGATATCTTCGAAACTCTCATTCGACAAAAGGGAATTTTTTAAAATCATTTTTTATCTACTTATCTTTTTCCTTTCTTTCTCTTTTTATCTAAATAAATTGGTTTTACTTATCCGAGTTTATATAATTTTTTTTTTCAAAAAAAATTAGAAGCACATTGAAAGCATATATAAACTCCACTTTTTTGGTTTATTTTAAGAAAATTGAGATATATTTGATCTCAGACAATTTTTTAATTTATAGTATTTTCCACTTTTTCAAATATCTTAAAAACACTAAAAATTCTTCCGGAGAATGCGCTCAAAGATAACTAAAAGGGGCGGAGCCTAGTTTTTCAAGAAAATGATTTCATAATACTATATAAAAGGTTGTCGATAAGCTTATAATTTCCTTTTGCCTCTGGCTCTCCCATCTTTTTGCATATGGAAGTGTCTAACTATCTATGTCTCTTTGTTCCTTCACTTTCCGCTAGTCAGACACAAAATACTGCTCATTCGTGTTAGGACCCTTGTGCATAGAGTCTGCTTCTTTGATTTTTCTGAATTATATTTTCTATATTAAACTGATTTCTGTAAAAAAGGATCCTTATGAAAAAAGGATCCTTTTTTGATTATTTCTTTATAAGAAAAGTGAGTTTTATTTTTCTAATTCTATTTTAATGCCACTTTAATGAGCATTTTAATGCAAAAATGGCTTTTTTCTCATTTATATCCGCAAAATATGTTCTATTTTCTAGGATAACCAATCGAACAATGTGAAATAGACCAAATGGGCTACATAATCGAGGAAGAAACGATCGAAATGCACGATGGATAGCCAAAGATGTCTACTACATACTATCATCGGGATGAATGGATTGTAATTGATTCAGACAATGATAATGAATTGTGAATTTTGAATTCACGCATTCCACTTTCTTCACTCCGTTCATCCAAGCTGGATTGCAGGAAGTTTATATAATTGTCGTTGTTTTTGTAATATCATAAAAATTGAATGTTAATAAATCTATTTTTGACATATAATGTTGAATATCATGAATAATCATATATACGATAATGTTAGGCGCCTGGTCATCATATTTTCTGTGTTGTATAACATCGGGAATTCGGGTCTATTAGAGAGCCAAAGACACCGGAAGAAGAAACGGTTGCCTAGCAGCACGTCTCCATGACAACGCATATGACGAAAATAAGCTCTTGCTCATATATCACCTGGCTTAATGTGCTTCGTGACAAGTTGAGAGGATTCGGACCTGTTTGTGTCACATTCTGCCACAAGTATGAATCTTCAAGTGATTTATTACGAATTCGCCCCACAAGGTGAGTAATATGTCGTCTATGTTTTCTATTCATGATAGTTTCTTTTCAGCGATATGTCTTGTCCGACTATAGTTCTATGTACTCGATGGAGATGGGAATACTTTTAAATTATTTATTTTTTTCCTAAATAATTAAAAAAAATAATTATTGTTATTTTTTAGATTGTTTGAAAAAAAAGGGACATTTGCGGACACATACAGATTTTTTTTTCACATTTTGAGATTTTACAGACCATATAAGGTGATACAGTATCTTAATGTATCCTACCTCTTTTTCAAGCTTTGAAGCTTCGCTTAGAAATTTGGTAAACTCTAAAATTGTTTTTGAATTAATATAAAATTGAATTTTACGCAATAATAATAATTTTCGCTATATATTAAAGGAGGACTGAAGTTGATTTCAATATTTTGTATATAGATGTAGTTTTTAATTCTGAACACTTTTTCTGTAGACAACTTTCTCTGAAAATGCCTCTAAATGCCTTAAAAACCGACTTGAAATGCGAACATTTGATTTCTATGGAAGAGTTTTTTGCACCTTCGGCCACGGGGGTTTTGGGACACCCCAGTCGCTATTTTTATTTTTTCTTTGAAGTTTTTTTTTTCTTATTGACTATATCTTCTCATTAATTTCGGCAAAATGAGAAAAATAGCGACTGGGGTGTCCCAAAACCCCGTGGCCGAAGTTACAAAATCCATAATAATCAAATGTTTGCATTTCAAGTCGATTTTTAAGGCATTTAGAGGCATTTTCAGAGAAAGTTGTCAATAGAAACAGTGTTTAGAATTGAAAACTACATCTAATTTCAAATTATTGAAATAAACTTCAGTCCTCCTTTAAGAAACCAGGATTATGGGAAACTGCTAATTTTTTGAATTCCTTCCTGAACTATTGTTATAACCAAAAAACCCGGTTTCGAATGTCTGACCTTTCGCCCCCTTCTTTCCCCCAATCACCCGCGCACAGCCCATTTGAATAGTGCACTGTCTACCTATCTGTGTCTCTTTGTTCCCTCTCTTCCGGCCGATCAGACACAAAACACCTCTCATTCTTAGGACCCTTGTGCATAGGCGTCCGCTTCTCCCTTGATTTTTCTGAACTATATTTTATTTATTATTCTAAATATTCGATTTTTCTAAAATATATTCTTTATTATTAATATTCCACTAATAAAAAAGAAAATGTGAGTTTTTTTTGCCTATATTATTTAAATTAGTCCTTAAGCAAGTAAAAAAGGCTAAAACTTTTTTCTGCAAGTTAGTCAAAAATTCTTTAATTAAGTTTAATTGAAAGAAATTCAAAAAAATTACAGGGAATCAGTTGCATAGCCAAAAATTGCTCATGCTTGGAAGAAAATGTTCGTTGTTGTGGTCGCCAATAACGGAGAAAAAGGAAGAATAAGGAATTCTGCTTCTCAGAGTGAGTTCAAACTACAAAAACTACAAAATTCTTTGTTTACAGCTCGGTGAATGGTACACAGATATTTTGGATTTTTGTTTCCGGAGACAAGATAAATCACATAAGGTAAGAAAGTTGATTTAATTTGGGCTTAGCAATCAAAAAAATTTCAAATTTTCAGAAAAAGTTTTGGAGAGCATCTTCAACAGTCGATGGAGGCCGTTTTCAGTCCGGAATGATTAGTCATGCGAGGATCAGTCAGCCGTCTAACCTTTTTATTGGAAAAATATCCCGATTGTGGACTGTTCTTCTTATTTTGATAATTTCTATTCTTGCCAACTCGTCTTCTGCCGTCTTCTCTGACTTTTTAAATAAATTAAATAATAATTCAAAATGATCTAGCATTATTTTATAAATATCAATTTTCTGAATCAAAAACACGAAAAATGCAACTCAAAAATGTACAATGAAATAAAATATTTTCCAGGGGGCTCAACTTTTACAGCATTTATCTCGATTCCCAGTGAAAATATCAGAAAGTGGTCAACTAATAGAATATTGCTCATGCTAAAAGAAACATTTTATTAGTTGACCACTTTTCAATATCTTCATTGGATACCAAGATAAATGCTGCCAAAATTAGTTTCATAACACATCGATAAAGAAAAACATGAAAAAGGGACACTTTTTGAATTCTGAGTCATCGCTGTTATCACGAAAACAAGCCACGTCATCCTCTCGAGAACATTCTCGAGATTTTTCTGACTCATGTTTTTTCTTAGTCTGACTGTATGCGTCTCCTTGTTCCCTCTTCTTTCGATAGAACAGCCAGAACATGTCATTCTTAGGACCCTTGTGCATAGGCGTCCGCTTCTTCAACTGATTTTTCTGAAATGTATATTATTTATTATTGATATTCCATTTAAAAAAAGAAAAAATAAGTTTTTCCTCGTTTATCATAATAGTTAAGGGCTCATCGGGTATTTTGAAACCGGGATATAATCGAGTTTTATAATGTCCTGTTTCGAAATGTGCTGGAGCATAGTTAAATGATTCTCGAAGTCCAATTGCTACCTTCTTACCTCTGTCTTTCAGATATACCCATTTTTGGACACTTGTGAATAGAGTCCTTCTTTTCAGTTGATTGTTTCGAAATACTTTCTCAACTGTATGATACGGAGAAAAATTACAAGAAGAAAAGTGAGTTTCCATTTGTTTATAACCAATATATCAGTTTTTAGTAAGAGATTTCTTCATTATTTTATTCTTCGAAAACAAAACTTAGATGTTTTTAACCGAGCCAAGATTTGTTCCACCTCCTTTTCAATTATTTCTCTATCTGCACATTCATTTTCAAAATCCCTCTCACTTTGTGAACTGAAACATCTGATTTTCACCATTACATGAGTTTTCAAAGCGTCCTCAACTCCCCCCCCCCCCTTATCCATGCATCCTCCTTCCATCTATTGCGTCAGAACTCTACTTCTCACCTCCCAAGTTGACCTTTCTATTAGAATATAGCAAATGACATGGCAATTGGGTAATCTAGTGACCTCTCGGTCTGTTGAATTGTCTTTAGAGAGAATACTGTAGGCGGAATTTGAAAATGAATGGGCAGATAGAGGAATAAGCAGAAAAGAAGGTTTATATAAGACAGTGAGAATGCGTTCAACTTTCGGAAACGACGTGTAAAAACTCCGGTAATTTTCTAATGTTTAATTTTTTTCGTGTGTTTTTTGTCGTGTTTTCCGAAAGTTGAACGGATTCAACTTTCGGAAAATCCTCCATTACACGTCGAAATAAAAAATGGGAAAAAAATCGGAGATCTTACCGTAATTTCAGTTTTTTCTTTACGTTCGATTTCTTTTCGGAACTTTCCGAAAAATCCAGCTTTTTAGAAAAAAAATTCGATTTATGAAATATTTTGAAATCCTAACTGTTTTATATGGAAAGCATGAAGATCGTTTTAGTCGGAAAAACTCAGTTATTGTTCAAACACTAATCATTCCAATAGTTATAGTTTCGAAACTACCTTTCTTGGAATTATCAGTGAGTTTTAGTTGAAAATGAAAATGAAAATTCGAGTTTGGGCAAAAAATCTTTATTTCTTAACATTCGATATTTTGTAATAATGGAAAAAACTGAAAATATAAACAAAAATCCTGAATTTCTGAATTTTGATAATTTTTAACTAGTTAAACAAGTTACAGTTTAAAATAATACCAGAATTTAATAAAACCTGGTTTTTTGAATCCCAAATTCCTCTTCTCCATTCTTTAATCCTATCATTTTCAGGTTTCGAACTACAAAACCGTGTTCATTTCATCAGTTTCGTGCATTTTCATCTACAATAGAAAAAAGAATGGTCAGTTTTTCCCTCTAATCGCCTAAAAAAGATATTCAGAAATCTTCATGGAAATGTGGTGTTTTTTGAAAAAACTTTTCAATGGAGTCAACTGAAGATCTAATCTCGGCATCGTTCAATAGAGGAATTTGATGAAAATGTTGTAAGAGACTAGAAAGAAAGGAGAATAGGTTAAAGGATATCACAATTGATGAATAAGTACAGGCTTGGAGGGGATGTCGAAAAAAGTAACCGATTTCCTTGGAAATTAGAAAAAAAGAATGATTTTCAGATGAAGATATCCATTTTTCATGGACTTCCAAGATTGGACTATTATTTAGTCATGCGAGATAGAAGAAATCGAACCGAGTACCTTACAAATTGAAGTTTCTTGAGAGAAAAACATTAAATAATTGGAATTCAATGACTTAATTAATTTTCTTTTAAATATGCAATGAATAAAATAATTTATTTGAAATCTTGGAATTTTTTTAATTTACAAGAGAAAGAGAAACTGCAGAATACCTAACCGATACAATTTTTTCTCGAAGATTAGCAATTATTGGGGTAAAATATACTCGTTTTTAAATATTCCATTGAAAACATGAGCTTACATAAGTTGACAAAAGTTCAAAATTATTATCTTTTCAAAAATTTTTTTGGATGTTCTCAAACAGCTAATTAATTTAATTCTAGAAATAGTCTCAAGTAAAGAACTTTCTCGAGCAATTTCTCTCTCACTCTCCACTCTCTCAAACACAAAAAGGCACATTTGAATTGTTTTTCTGTCTGTGTCTCTTTGTTCCCTCTCTTTCGTCCGATCAGACACTAACATGCCATTCTGTCAGGACCCTCGGGTATAGGCGTCCGCTTTTTCATTGATTTTTTCTAATTTCTCTATTATTATGTAAATATTCAAAAAAAAATATTAAAAAGGACCCTTGTGTATAGGGACCTCTCTATTGATTTTTTCTAAAAAAAAAGTGAGTTTTTATTTTAATTTAAAAAATACTTCTTTAATGGATTTTTTGGAAATTTTCCCTTTATTATTGGATAAAAATAGCGTTAAAAAAGTAGAAAAGTGAATTTTCGTTGTTTTTAACATACATATATAGTAATTTCTTAATGAGTAAAAGGAGTACAGACTAATATTATTATCAGAGTTGTATGGAATCCAAATTTCATATTCCAAATTCCAGGTTTTTTTCTGTCCAAATTCCAGACCCCAAATTCCATTTAAAAAATATTTGTCCGATTTCCAAATTCCAGATTTGAAATTTTTCTCCAAATTCCATTTTGAACAGTAAAAAATTCCAAATTCCATGTAAAATCGGGAAAATTTTTTCAAAAAAACCCTTTACATGAATTTCATCGAAAATTTCGATTTTTTTAAATTTTTTCAAAAACCGCTAGATTTTGTCCAAATTCCATATTCCAGGTTTTATAATGTCCAAATTCCAAATGTTTTATTCCATACAACTCTAATTATTATATAAACTGAGGTAGGGGGGACGTTTAAAATAATTACGCTCCGCCCCTTTTAATTTTGGTTGACTGAAAAAAACGAGATTTTTTTATACAAGCTAAAAAAATAGCCCTATTTCGAATATCCATTTAACTATACATAGTATATTTTTTCAGATAAATATCAAAACATGATCGAAATTCTTTACGAGTTCATCAACTCAAGAAAATTTGGATTTGTTCTGTTACGGTTCCGATTGGAAAAAAAAAGAAATGCTCTACGGTCTCGTTCGCCATCAAAGGAATTGACCAGAGCTGAGCTCCGTGATGTCCGTACATTGATGTACAAGGAGAAATATTGGAAGAAATGAGTAGATAAATGTCAAGAACTGAATAGCTTTGAGAAAGTCGTTGGCACAAAGGATATCATGATAGACATCAACAAAATGAAGGTCAAGTGCGAATTTCCGTTGGATGTCGATACAGAGCACATGCAAGTTGGATATTGTTTGGAAAGTCGCTGACCTGAAATTAGAATTTAACCGAGGAATTCTTGCGGATCTTGGAAAATTCCGGAAATTCGTCTGTTATGGAGACGAAAAAGAGCGGATATATATGGAGAAAGTGAGACACCAAAGTCTGAGGAAGAACTAATAATGCAAAGAAGAAAAATTGAGATATTACTGTGGTATTGCCACTATATCACGCAATAATGCGACCATCCAAAAATAAAAATTTTTTTTTTTTAAAGTATACTTTTTTTGGCTTTTCATCATTTTTTTTGTAATCCTCCCTTTCTCAGTAAAAAAATGTGATTTTTGAAATAAAATTTTTTCCATTTTTATCAAAATAAACCTTTATTCACTTGTTATGCGAGTTCCAACAAAAAAGAAAAGAACTGACCCTACTAAAAAAGAAACAACCCAAAAAAATATTTTTAGATTTTCAAGAACCCTCAAACTTCTGGAAGCAGGATTTTGTTTGAAAAATTTGGTTTTTCCACAGTTTTTCAAGCTTTAACCCAAGAACTAGGCAGTTTTGGCTATTTTAACCATGAAATTCGAGCTCTCCATAAAATTTCCGTTAACTTGATACCCATATTAAGAAAAGTGATTTTTGGCCTAGTGGATAATAGACATGACCATCGTTCAGAAGGTCAGGGGTTCAACCCCTCCTAAGGTCATTTCATTTTGTTTTTTTAGATATAGGTTTTCCGGACTCCCGAAGATCCTAAAAACATTTTTAAAACCCAATGGATTGGATTTTTTTCGGTTTTTCAGGACTTCTAGAGTAATGTTCACTGTAACTCGAAAACTGAGCAATTTCAGCCCTTCAGACATGGAAATTTGGGTTCTCCATAAAATTTTCGTTAATTTGATACCCATATCGACAAGTTCCATTTTTGGTCTAGTGGATAACAACGATGACCATCGTTCAGAAGGTCAGGGGTTCAACCCCTCCTAAGGTCATTTCATTTTGTTTTTTTAGATATAGGTTTTCCAGACTCCCGAAGATCCTAAAAACATTTTTAAAACCCAATGGATTGGATTTTTTTCGGTTTTTCAGGACTTCTAGAGTAATGTTCACTGTAACTCGAAAACTGAGCAATTTCAGCCCTTCAGACATGGAAATTTGGGTTCTCCATAAAATTTCCGTTAATTTGATACCCATATTGAGAAAAGTGATTTTTGGTCTAGTGGATAACAGAGATGACCATCGTTCAGAAGGTCAGGGGTTCAACCCCCGCTGTGGTCATTTCTTTTTGCCTTTTTAAATAGAGCATCATGAAGTTTTCCTAATCAATTTACCATCATTTCTAACTATTTTATCCTATTTTTAGTGATCTTTCAAACAGGTGGCGTTCACCGTAGACCACCTTCCCCTTTTTGCATTTCTCGTCCCTCGACTCCCTCAATTACCCGCGAACAGCTCATTTGAATAGTGTTTACCTGTCTGCGTCTCTTTGTTCTCTCTCTTCCGGCCGATCAGACACAAAACATGTCATTCTGTCAGGACCCTTGTGTATAGGCGTCCGCTTTTCTCTTGATTTTTTCTAATTTTTCTATTATTATGTAAATATTCAAAAAAAGTATTAAAAAGGACCCTTGTGTATAGGGACCTCTCAATTGATTTTTTCTAAATTAAAAAAAAAGTGAGTTTTTCTTATAAATTGTTATAATCATCTGTCTTTACGAAAAAAAGGAAAAAAAAAAGGAAAAAATACCGGAAAATGGGAAAAAATCCTATAAAAATGGGAAAAAATCCTATAAAAATGGGAAAAAATCCTATAAAAATGGGAAAAAATCCTATAAAAATGGGAAAAAATCCTATTATTCGGTATTTTTTTCCTTTTTAAATTAAAAAAATGAAAAAAAACAGTTCTCAAATCGCTGTATCTCAATTTTAATTTAAAAAATGACTAAAAAACCACAAAAAACCGTTGATTTTTAGAAAAAAAAAATCTGAAGTGTGCAAAAAATGTTGTAAATTGAGAAAAAGCTATATTTTATTGATAATCTAGTCATTATTTATTATTTCAGATGAAAATAGACATGTCAGAAGGAAGTGTCGCAACTGAAATATTTTATTTTTTAAAAAAGAAGTCCTTTTCCGTTTCCATCAAGTTGAAAGTCTCCGATGGATCTCAAAAACTCTTCCACCGCTGGAATAGAAATTCTGAGAGTCGGATAAAAAAGAAGAATGTCTTTGCCAACATTTTTGGACTGGAAAAAAAATTGGAGAACATCGTGATTCTCTCGAAACTTGAAAAAGCAGCAGGATTGGAGCACAATAAGAAACTCCACGAAGAAGCGAAAGAAAAAGAAAAGAAGAAGCCGAACGGCAGAGTTCGAAAGTCAGCGATTTTGAAAAAAGTCGAAAAAGATTTGAAAAACGTTAGTTTTGATTTTATGCTTCAAAAAAAATTTCAGTTTGCAAGAGCAAGTGCGCCCCACTGAAATTTTTTTTCTGCCAAAAATGAGCTAAATGTTTTCCAACTTAATTTTATTCAAAAATATAATTATTATGATCAAAAAGAGCTTTCTAAACCGACCCGAAGGTAGAATTTCAGCTAGTTTGGATTTTTGCTGAAAAAAAATTTTTCACATAAAAAGATAAATTTTATATGTAAATATTGCTGATTTTTTTCTTGTCATTTTAGTCCAAAAATTTCGAAGATACAATCCAATTTAAGGAAAATTTTGCAGGTTACAAGTTTTTGAATTCAAAAACGAGAAGTGCGCCAAGTATCGCAAAGTGCGCCATTGTAAAGTTTTCAATATTTATGATCATTCTTTTGTACCTCAAAAATTCAAACAATTTTCGAAACCAATAAATAATATTTTCAGAGTTCTTTCCAAAAATGTATTGAATCAATAGGAAATTTGGACAAAGAGATAAAATCTCTCAAAGAAACTTCTCGAATCGGGAAAGAAACGGAAAAGAAGAATGGCAGAAACGGATTGGATCAGGAAAATGAAAGAAAATAATTATGTTTTAAATTTTTGTTATTTTAGTTTGGATAATAAATTATTGTGTAAGAAAAAAAATCTGTCTTGTTTTCAAACAAAGTGAAAAATACTGGGTTTCGAAATAATCAAGTGAAAATAAAATTCTCTGAAGAAAGACGGATTGGCCGGAGAGCACAAAAAAGTTAATTCTGAATTTTCTGAATATCTTTTTTCGACTTCCAAGAACCCTTACACCTCTAGAAACATAGTTTTTATCAAAACATTTGGTTTTTTCCGAGTTTTTTGACCCCTAACTCGAGAACTAGGCAGTATTAGCCCTTGAAACCTCTAAATTCGGGCTCTCCATGAAAATTCCGTTTATTTGATACCCATATCCAATTTTTAAAAATAGATTTTGGTGTAGTGGATAACAGACATGGCCATCGTTCAGAAGGTCAAGGGTTCAACCCCCGCTGTGGTCAATTCTTTTTGTTTTTTCAGATATAGGTTTTTCAGGCTCCCAAGAACCCTGGGAACGTTTTTAACATTTGATGGGTTTGATTTTTTCATGTTTTTCAGGGATCTTAGAGTAATTTCTACCGTAACTTGAAAACTGAGCAATTTTAGTCCCTTGGATATGGGAATTCGGGTTTCCCATTAAATTTCCGTAATTTGATACCCATATCGAGAAAGTGAATTTTAGCCTAGTGGATAACAGAGATGACCATCGTTCAGAAGGTCAAGGGTTCAACCCCCGCTGGGTTCATTTCTTTTTGCTTTTTCAAATAGAGCATAATTCTCAAACATCTACAGTTCAATGCATCAGGATAGGTGCATTTTTGGTGTAGTGGAAAACAGAGAGCGACCTTTTTGCAGGAGACTACCTCAACGCAAACAATTCGCTAGTTAGTCATGAGAACTTCCTTCTTTTCGCATTTCTCGCTCCTTTTCTCCCCCAATCACCCGCGAACGGCCCATTTGAATAGTGTCTGCGTCTCTTTGTTCCCTCTCTTCCGGCCGGTCAGACACTAACATGTCATTCTGTTAGGACCCTTGTGTATAGGCGTCCGCTTTTCTCTTGATTTTTTCTACTCTCTCTATTATTATGTAAATATTCAAAAAAAAGTATTAAAAAGGACCCTTGTGTATAGGGACCTCTCTATTGATTTTTTCAAAATAAAAAAAGTGAGTTTTTTTTTCTGAATTGTTTCAATCAGCGTCTTAGCGATATAATATCAGTGATAGTGCTAAAAATTTTATATCTAGGTATTCAAAATCTACATAATTAGAATTTTCAAAATAATTTTTACAGAACACAGCGACACAAATGCTCATCAAAAAGGCCAAATCGTTTCAAAGATGGACTCGGTGTTATTCAGCAGAAAAACGCAAAAAGGATCAGGAAATAACACTGGAAGAAGATTTTTCCGAGACGATAGGAAGATGTTTACCATTTTGGCAACCACCTCATTCAATTTTGGAATTGGTTATCAACCCAAGAGGTGCTTTTAAAAAAAGAAGCAGAAGAGACACACATGATTGCTGCTGTAACAGAGAAGTTCAACGGATTTTATTGAAGTTTTTATATGGAACATTCCTGATTCGGTTCAACAAACAAAGGTTAGCTTCTTCTTTTTCAAAATAAATTCGAAAAATCATAGCTTTCTACCTAACTTTTATTTAGAATAGAATAAAAACCAGATTCCTCAAAAAATTTGGTATTTTCATTTAATATCTTTATTTTTCATTTTTTCAGTCAACGTGAACGTCGTTCAACTACGCCGAGGGTTGACTATTCCAAGACGATTGATTGAAAGAAATGGAGAAGCACGTCAAGCCGCTTAAAGGCGAGACCTCCGAACAAACTCTTTAATGTCCTTTGTTTGTTATGCAGTATTTCCCAATAAATGTATTCAATCTATAGGTGTCAGTTTAAAAGATTTCTTCCAAGAAGGCATGTAGACTGATGGTTCCATCAATCATATGGTCCAGAATGTCAGGGGTTCAATCCCCGCTGGGGTCAATTCTTCTTTGTTTTTTTTTATTTTTTTGAGCCCTGACTCATAAACTAGGCAGTATCAGCCCTCGAAACCTAGAAATTCAGGTTCCCCATGGAATTTCCGTCAATTTGATACCCATATCCAATTTTTAAAAATAAACTTTTGGTGTAGTGGATAAGAGAGATTTCCACCGTTCAGAAGGTCAGGGGTTCAATCCCCGCTGGGGTCAATTCTTTTTGTTTTTTCAGATATAGATTTTCCAGACTCACAAAAACCCTGGGAACATTTTTAACATTTCATGGGTTTGATTTTTTCCGGTTTTTCAGAGATTTTAGAGTAATTTCTACCGTAACTTGAAAACTGAGCAATTTTAGCACCTTGGATATGAAAATTCGGGTTTCCCATAAAATTTCCGTAAATTCGATACCCATATCCAATTTTTGAAAATGGACTTTTGGTCTAGTCGATAAGAGAGTTGGCCATCGTTCAGAAAGTCAAGGGTTCAACCCCCGCTGGGGTCAATTGTTTTTGTTTTTTTAGATATAGGTTTTCCAGGTCCCCAATAACCCTAAGAACATTCTTCAAGTGGTTTCTAGAAAAAGACATTCTTGAAAAAGTGGAAAACAGGGGTCATTCCAAGGGTTGAACTGCCTCGATGGTTTTTGCAGGAGACGACCTCAAGCGCTCCCTTGTTTGAACTTTCTTCTCTTTTTTCTCGTCCCTTCGCTCCCTTTCTCCCCCCAATCACCCGCGCACGGCCCATTTGAATAGTGTCTGTGTCTCTTTGTTCCCTCTCTTCCGGTCGATCAGACACTAACATGTCATTCTGCCAGGACTCTTGTGTATAGGCGTCCGCTTTTCCCTTGATTTTTTCTAATTTCTCTATTATTATGCAAATATTCAAAAAAAAAGGTATTAAAAAGGACCCTTGTGTATAGGGACCTCTCAATTGATTTTTTCTAAATAAAAAAGTGAGTTTTTTTTCTGAATTGTTTTAATCAGCGTCTTTACGATATAATTTGAGTGATAGCGCTTTGAGAGACTAGACAACAAGTTTCCAAATCTGTGTTTCTCAATTTCAATTAGATAAATGACTAAAAAGCAACTAAATGCTGTTGATTTTTAGGAAAAAGGTTAAAATCAAATAATATTAAGAAAAGTGAATTTTTCTTTGTTTTTAAAACATACATAGTAGTTTCGTAATTAGTGAAAGGAGTGCAGATTATTATTCAAACTGAGGATAAGAACTTCTGAAATGATGTCATAATTATCAAAATTCACTATTACAGAAAAAGTCGGACGACCTCTGGGCAAAAGCGGGAGAACTACTGTATCAAGTAAATTCAATAATATAATTTATTATTTTTATAATTTATTATTCAGATAGATATCCTCACAATTACGGGTAGGGTTGGATGAAAGACCCGGATAGCTGGGGTTCCCAACCAAGATCAAAGAAGAGAAGATGAAGAAGAAAAAAACGTGTCTCTTCAAAGAAAATCGACTTTGAGAGGATCGAAAATGTTCCTGTTCAATACAAAGGAGATGACCGAAAACTAAAAACTGCGGATTTCATCGAAGTTGTTATTTGGATTATTTGGTTCGACAAAGAAAGGTTAGCTTTTTGAAATAAACTCGAAAAATTATAAATAACGGTTTTTTAAATAAATTTTTGAAAAAATTGACGAAAAAACTGTTAATTTTCTATAAAGTTCGGAATCTTAACATTTAGTGGAAATGCTTTAAGACAACAATATTATAAAATTCAAAATTTCATATTGACTTTTGAAATTCTTGAAAAAAATTTTTTTTTTTTTGAAATTTTTTTTTGAAAATTTTGAAAAAAAATCAAGTTTCGTATGAGTTTTTAGTAACTTCGAAAATGTCTTCATTAAATAATCTAATTTTTAATTTTCAAAATTTCTCATTATAGAAAAATCGAAAATTGGAATGGAACACTGATGTGCCGGAAGAAAAGCGATTATGGAGAAGACGAATATGCAGGTGCTATATTCTCAGAATATTATTCTGTGCTTCAAAACTACATCTGCTCCTACTACCTCCTGCCGCTGAACTCTTGATGACATCCTAGCTCTTGCTTGTGACACTCTTGATGATTTCCCCGTGATCTTTCTTTTTTCATGTCCTTTATTTGTTATGCGATACTTCCGGTCGTCAATAAATTTATGTTATCTTGAAAAATTCAGTTTTCCTCTCAAAAAAGCATTTTAAATTGGTTTTAATCCAAAAATTCATCAAAAAAATAAAATTATGACATCATAAACAAAGATCTACTTAAGAACCAGCTTAGTATCATTGCTCACTCCAAATCGTCCCTTATGCTCATCAAATAATTCAGTCAACTTTTGAATATACACCGAATGCAATTCATCAATTTGCTCTTTCGTTGGATTCTCCACCTTATCCACGTGGATCGGCGCTCCGACTACTGTATCAATGGGTTTACGGAATGGAAGATAGCCGAATGTCAGTTGGAGGAATCCACGTCCATGGAAGATTGGATACGAGATTCCGAAGATTCTTTTGGACCACTCTTGGAAGTTACGGAGTTTTGAGCCAATTGGGTTGTCCATCTGGAATCAATACCGTATTCTAAACAGCGATTTTTAAGATTTTTGAAATTTTTGAAAAATTCGAAATTTTCAAAATTCTGAAACTACCGTAATTCGGTCAGGTTTGGCCAAAGACCCCTGGAACCTAGCTAGTTGATTTCAGCTCGTCGAGAGCTTTCAAGCGAGTATAATCATGACTAGGTTACGATCATTTTGAATTTCGGCTCATCGGGCTCACGGAGCCCCTAGATGGGCTCGCGGAGCACAAAATCTAAATCTTTCAAAACCTAGTCATGATTATACTCAAATAAAAGTTCTCGACGAGCTGAATTCAACTAGCCAGCTTTCATGGATTTCTGACCAAAATTTACCGGATTACGGTAGTTTTCAAAAATTTTTCAAAATTTCAAAATTTTTGAAAAACTCAAAAATTTTTTTTTCATTCTTATTTAATTTCCTGGTATATCTCACCTGCTCAAAAACATCATTCTCTCCAAACGAGTAAACCGGGACCAAGTTGGCTCCAGTCAACAGTGCCTCTCTCACGAAACCCTTTCTAGACGCCAAAGTGAGTACATGGTATCCGGGATGGGCGTCAAGGGCCTCTTCGGCTCCTCCGATAACCAACACGACGGCTCTTCCCTTTTCGCCACTTCCATCCAACACGTATTCGATGGATTCTCGGGAACAGTCGATGAGTCCGGTGAGGAGGAGGAGTTCACGACGGATTGCCATCTGGAATTTAGGATTTTCAGTTATTGTAACCTAGAAATTCGGATTCCCTATAAAATTTCCGTTAATTTGATACCCATATCAATTTCTAGAAAAATGCACTTTTGGCCTAGTGGATAACAAGTAGGACCGCCATTCAGAAGGTCAGGGGTTCAATCCCCGCTGGGGTAAATTTTTTTTGCTTTTCTGAATACAGGTTTTCCGAACTCCCAAAAATTCTAAGAATATTTTTAAAACTCAATGGGTTTGATTTTTTTCTGGTTTTTCAAGGTTTTAAAAGTAATTTCTACCGTAACTCGGAAACTGAGCAATTTTGCCACTCTAGACATGGAAATTTAGGTTTCCCATAAAATTTCCGTTGATTTGATACCCATATCGATTAGTTTGATTTTTGGTCTAGTGGATAACAGAGATGACCATCGTTCAGAAGGTCAGGGGTTCAACCCCCGCTATGGTCAATAATTTTTGTTTTTTTGGATATAGGTTTTCCAGGCCCCCAAAAACACTAAGAACATTTTTTAAACTCAATGAGTTTGATTTTTTCCGGTTTTTAAGCGTTTCAAAAATAATTTTTACCGTAACTCAAAAACTGAGCAATTTTAGCCCTCTAGATATAGAAATTCGGGTTTCCCATAAAATTTCCGTTAATTTGATACCCATATCAAGCAAGGTGATTTTTGGTGTAGTGGATAACTGAGATGAGCGCCGTTCAGAAGGTCAGGGGTTCAATCCTCGCTGGGGTCAAATTTTTTTGCCTTTTCAAATAGAGCTTCATAGAGTTTTTTTGACCAGTTTTCCATCATTTCTAACTATTTTTCTGGGGGAATTACCTTAAAATTCAAGGCCAAAGTGCACAAATTCCATCGAATCTTCGGGAATTTCTCATGGATTCCTGTTCCATTTGTAGCAAAGTTAGCCCATGCAGCCATCGCAATGATTCCATGTGGATGAATCCCCACCAAATAATTCTCGTCCGGAGAGAATTCCGCTGTCTTGTGCAGATTAATCGGGAAGTACTGGGCGAACCAGTCATTGACACGCCATCTAAAATTTGAATTTAAAAATGAGCAAGATGACTACAGTACTACCTTCTGACCCATTCACTCGCGTAGCCACCTCGTTTCGGCGAGTTGATGTCGTAGAGGTACCAGCATGCGTAGATTGCCAGAATGTGCCATTGGAATGTGAATAGCTGCAATTTTATTATTTTATGGTGAAGTCCCTAATTTTTAAAAATTTTCAGTCAAAAAACCAAACAAAAAACGTGAAAATTAAGAAAGTTATGGATTTTTGAAAAAAAAATTCAAAAATTCGAATTTTTGAAACTACCGTAACCCGGTCAATTTTGCTTGTTCACTCATGAAACACATATTTACCGCCTCAGCTCATTTAAAGCTTTCAAATGAGTATAATCATGACCACGTTCCAAGCATTCTCAAATTTTCGGTTTAAAGGCGCACTTGTCCCTTTAAACCGAAAAAATCAAAATTATCGGAAACTGGTCATGATTATACTCTTTTGAAAGCTCTTAATGCGCTAAATCCAAAAATATAATTTTCATCGACCTTGAATAAAAATTGACTGGGTTACGGTATTTTTAAAATTTTAACATTTTGGAAAATTCAGATTTTTCGAGATTTTTTGAAACCTAGTCATGATTAAACTCATTTGAAAGCTCACGGTAAGCTGAATCCAAAAATATAATTTTCAGTGATGTTAATCAAAATTGACCGGGTTACGGTAGTTTTAAAATTTCAAAATTTTTGAAAATTTAGATTTTTCGAGATTTTTTGCAATTTTTCGAAACCTAGTCATAATTATACTCATTCGAAAGATATTGACGAGCTGAATCTAAAAATGTTATTTTCATGGGCCTAAAATCAAAATCGACCAGATTACGGTAGTTTTAAACCTTCAAAACCCCTAACTCCCCTGATTTCCCATCTTTCCGGCCCATTTTTCTACCAAAAAGTTTCCAAAAAACATACCAAAAAGAATGGAAGAATAGTGACAAAAAGACCAAGTGGATAGGTGAGAATAAAATGGTAGACAACACCCAAATACGTCTTTTTTCGTTCCAACGACGAGAATATGTCGACCCATTCGATTCCGAGGAATTGTGGCATTTCTGGAAAAAAAATAATTTTTTGGTCTGCTAGACTACAAACTACAAAATTCTATTGGGTCTGCTAGACTACAAACTACAAGGTTAATTGGTCTGCGAACAAAAAACGTCGGAAAAACGATCAAAAAACGGTCAAAAACGCGAAAAAATAAAAAAAAACTGTGTTGGGTCTGCTAGACTACAAACTACAAAAATTAAATAGGTCTGCTAGACTACAAACTACAAGGTTAATTGGTCTGCAATCAAAAAACGTCGGGAAAACGGTCAAAAAACGGTCAAAAAACGGTTAAAAACGAAAAAAAAAACTGTGCTGGGTCTGCTTGACTACAAACTACAAAACCTATTTGGGTCTGCTAAACCAAAAAAAGTAGATTTCTTCAAAAGAAAAATTGAGATAAATAGTCGATTGAAAGGAGGGGAAGGGGTACGTGAAGAACGGGAAGAAACGGGAGGAGAGAGAGAGAGTGTGTAGAGAGTGAAGAGAGTCTAGAGAAAAAGAGAAGAAAAACAGATCAAAGTGTAAGGAAGAAAGGGTTCAAAGAAACATCAGGAATTGGCGGGGGTACAGTGTAGGTACAGACTACACGTAGGGAGTGGGTAATGTGTAGCCTAGTGGGTCTAGGGACTGTTGAAATAAAGAACAAGAAAATTAAGCTGAGCAACATAAAATATGTAAGAAAATGCAAATCGCATCAAGAAAATTAAGCTGAGAAACAAGAAAATTTTCAGAAAATAGTGAAAAAATCCGAAAAAAATCAACTTTTTGAAAAAATAGGTCTGCTGGCCTTAACACCTTCAAATTGACTTTTAGCTATAACTTTTTGGGGTTATATCTCAGTTCAGAGAATATATACAAAAAAGTTGTCAACTAATAAAATATTGCTTATGTTAAGCTGAGCGTTTTGTTAGTTGACAACTTTTTTGTATCTCTTATGGGTTTTGAGATAGGAGCGTTTGAATATTGCATACCACCTAAAATTTTAGGATACCGTTTTAAAACACCTATATCTCTGTTATTTTTAGAGATACAAAAAAGTGGTCAATTAACAAATTGCTCAACTTAAAATGCGCTATATTCTAATAGTTAAAATCTCTTCTAAATTATTTCCAGGAGCCTAGTTATAAGCCTTTGAACCTAACCAACCGGGCATCCCTTCACTACAAATTTAGGGTATTCTTTTAAAACCTCCATATCTCAGCTATTTTTAAACATACAAAAAAGTTGTCAACTAACAAATTGCTCAGCTTAAAATTTGCTATATTTTATTAGTTAACAAATTTTTCATACCTCCACTAGCAGTCCAGTTACAGGCCCTTGAACCCTGCTACCTACCCTCCCGCTGTTTTCGAGGAAGGCCTCCACTGCAGACTACAATGTAGTGTAGTTGAACAGATGACACACATCAATTGGTGTCTAATGATGATATCCTGTTTCTCTGCGTCTCCTTCTCTCTCTTTTTCTGTCTCAAGATAAGAAATATTATGACTATATTTGGGGAATGGTTTTTTTGTTTTGACCTATTTCCCGGGTCAAAAACTTTATTTTTTGAAGTTATTGAGCTTTAAAAAGGTCTTAAACAAATAAAAAACACTCAAATTACCCTATTTCTAGGGTTTTCTAGTCAAAAAATTTAATTTCCACTAGAGACTATTTTGTTATCATTTTTGATACCTAGTCCGATTTTCTTATCAATTCTCTCGTTTTTTGACGTTTTTTGACATTTTTATGTATAAATATAGTTTTTGATGTGTTGAAACAGACATTTTATTGGGTTTTTATCAATTTTTGGGTCTGACTTCCTGGAAGTAGGAAGTTGAGTGTACAAAAATGAGTCCTAGTAGTGGAATAGCGGTTGGCTGGGTTAAAACGTTTATAACTAGGCTCCCAGGGAGGCTATCAAAAAGTTATTAACTAATAAAATATAGCGCGTTTTAAGCTAAGCAATTTATCAGTTTACCACTTTTTTAAATCTTAGAAAATAGCTGAGATATGAAGGTTTGAAAATAGCAACACCATTTTAGGTGGTATGCAATTTTCAAACGCTTCTATCTCAACACCCATGCTAGATATCAAAAAATTGTCAACTAACAAAATGCTCAGCTTAAAATGAGCAATGTTTTATTAATTAACTTCTTTTAAATATCTTCTTTCTTAACTGAGATATTGCCCTAAAGAGTTTTAGTTAAAAAGTAGCTTGTGGGCTAGCAGTCCTACTTTCGAAAAACCTGGATTCCTATCTAAAATAATTGGTTTTTTTTCATTTTCTTACAATTTCTATGTTGCTCAGCTTCAATCCCCCTTCCCCTCTCATTTTCCTAAATCTTTAAATTCCAGAAATGCCCCAATTCCTTGGCATCGAATGGATCGACCCTTTCTCGTCTTTGGAACGAAAAAAGACGTATTTGGGGATGGTTGCTCATTCGATTTACACTTATCCAGTTGGAAATATGTTAATAGCTGTTCCTTTTTTCTTGGTAAGCAAGAATTTGATTTTTAAAATTTTTCAGAAAAAAAAATTTTTTTGGAAAAAATTTTGTTGAAAAAAAATTACCGTAATCCGGTCAGTTGGCGTTCAAAATTTTAGGAACCCAGCTAGATGAATTCAGCTCGTTGAGAGCTTTCACATAAGTATAATCATGACTAGGTTACGATCATTTTGATTTTTGGCTCCTTGGCTCACGGAGCCCCCAGATGGGTTCGCGGAGCACAAAACTCAAGTTTTTGGAACCTAGTCATGATTATACTCATTTGAAAGCGCTCGACGAGCTTAATTCAACTAGCTATGTTTCATAACCCTAGTACAAAAATTGACCGGATTACGGTAGTTTTTCAAAATTTCCAAAATTGAATTTTTCGAATTTTTCAAAATTTTCGAAATCCATAATATCCTTAATTTTCCCTGTATTTTTTTCCATTAGTTAAATCTCCCAGATATTCCCATTCCATTGGTTCCTTCTTATCCTTCTCTATCTCTCATGGGTCTACTACGACAGAAATACCCCATCAAGGGGTGGATACGGTCTGGAATTCATTCGAAAATGGAGAATCAATCGGTGGAATGCTGAATATTTTCCTGCCAGAGTTCACAAGACATCAGAATTATCCAAAGATCAGAATTACATCCTTGCTTATCATCCACATGAGATTATTTCGATGGGTGGATGGGTCAATTTTGCTTCCAATGGTTCTGGAGTCATGGAAATGGTAAGGGAAGGTTCTGGGAAAAAAAGGCAAAAAGAAATGACCCCAGCGGGGATTGAACCCGTGAGCGTTGGAACGGTGGTCATCCCTGTTAGCCACTAGGCCAAAAATCAAACTTATTGATATGGGTATCAAATCAAAGGGAATTTTATGGGGAACCCGAATTTTTATGTCTAGAGGGCTAAAATTGCTCAGTTTTTAAGTTACGGTAGAAATTCCACTGAAAGCCTTGAAAAACCGGAAAAAAATCAAACCCATTGAGTTTCAAAAATGTTTCTAGGGTTTTTGGGAGCCTGGAAAACCTATATCCAAAAAAACAAAAAAAATTGACCCCAGCGGGGATTGAACCCCCGACCTTCTGAACGACGGTCATCTCTGTTAGCCACTAGACCAAAAGTGCATTTTTGAGAAAATCGATATGGGTATCAAATTAACGGAAATTTCATGGGGAATCCGAATTTCCAAGTTAAACAGCCTCAAAATTTTTATTTTCCGAGTTATACCCCTTATTTTCAGTACCCAGGAATAACATTCAACTTATGTACCCTGGGAATGAACTTCAAAATTCCGATTCGTCGAGAAATCCTCCTCCTCTTTGGATGTATTGATTGTTCAAAAGAATCAATTGAATACGCATTGGATAGTCGAAAGAATAAGGGAAGAGCTATTGTATTGGTGGTTGGAGGAGCCGCAGAGTCACTGGATGCCCATCCCGGACGACATGAATTAACATTATTGAATCGAAAGGGATTCATAAGAGAAGCATTGTTGACTGGAGCACATTTAGTCCCGGTTTACTCTTTTGGAGAGAATGATGTTTTTGAGCAGGTTAGCGATCCTTAAAATTAATCTAACTTCCTTAACAGTAACCCAATAGCCTTGAAACACATCTAGTGGAATTCAGCTCGTCGAGAGCTTTCAAATGAGTATAATCGTGACTATGTTCCAAAAAATCTCGAAATTTCAGAATTTTCGAAAATTATGAAAATTTGAAACTACCGTAATCTAGTCAATTTTGATCCTTGACCCATGAAAATAATAGTTCTGGATTCAGCTCACCAAGACCTTCCATTTGAGTACAATAATGACTAGTTTCCAAGCATTTTAAAATTTTCGGTTTAAAGGTGCATGTGTCCCTTTAAACCGAAAAAATCAAAATGATAGGAACCTAGTCATGATTATACTCATTTGAAAGCTCTCGTTGAGCTGAATCTAAAAATATTATTCTCATAAACGTAGGATCGAAATTGACTGGATTACGGTAATTTCAAAATTTCAGAATTTTTTAAAAATGCAGAAAATTCGAGATTTTTCGAAACCTAATGATAATTATACTCAAATGAAAGCTCTCGACGAGCTGAATCTAACTACCTAGCTAGGTTTCATGCATTTTACACCGAAATTGACTGGGTTACGGTAGTTTTCCGAATTTTCAAAATTTCGAAAAATTTCAAAAATTTTCAAAAAATTCAAAATCGTTCTAAACTTCAAAAAACCGTATATTCTTGTTATTTTCTCTATTTTTGTGCTCTTCCAGGCCTCCAACCCTCCTGGTTCTCGTCTTCGAAACTGGCAAGAGTCACTTCGAAAATCCATGGGAATGGGACTTCCAATAGTCAAAGGACGTGGTTATCTACAATATTCTTTCGGTTTTCTTCCATTCCGTCGACCCATTGATACAGTAATCGGTGCTCCTATCAGAGTGGATAAGGTCGAGGATCCGACGAAGGAGCAAATCGAGGAATTGCATCGGGTGTATATTCAAAAGTTGACCGAGTTGTTCGATGAGCATAAGGGACGATTTGGAGTGAGCAATGATGTTAAATTAACTTTAAAATAATGATTCTGGGTGTTTATGAAAAAATTAGAAAAAAATTTTTAATTTCCAAAAAAATTTTTTTCGAATTTTTTTCGAAAAATTTTAATTTTCAAAAGAATTTTTTCAAAAATAAATTTTGAAATCCCAAAAAAAATCCTTGATATCAGAGAAAAATGATACATGAAAGAAGGTGAGTGAGTGATCGAGTGAAAGAGATCAAATGATAAAATTATTGAAAAAGGGGCGTGGCTTGCTCATCTAAAATTGTCCAGTAGCATCGTTAGCCTCTCGAAGCGCCCTTAGAGTCCGTTTCGTCGTCACCAGATCAATTCCCTGGGCTTCTCTGAAATCCCAATTTTTAAACACGGCAAACAAAAAAAAATTTAAAAACAAAGATTGTTAAAAATAATAGGATTACGGTAAGCCTTTGTTTCTATTCTACAGTAAGAACTTACACGGACAGCAAAGAGGACACTCATTTCTGAATTTTTTGCGATTTTTCGAGTGAAAAAATAATTTTCTAGGGGGGAAACTCACAATTTCGAGTTCAATGTCACTATTGTCCGATGCGCTTCTCGACACCGATCCTCGAGCTGCTCGTTTTCGGCGGCGTACGCTTGAATTGTTGAGTGGGTCTGGAAGAAAAGAAAATGGAGTACACTTTTAAATTGAGAGCTTTCATTTGAATAGGCTCTAAAAATTCTGAAATTTCAGATTTTTCCAAAATTCTGAAACTTTGAAACTACCGTAACCCTGTCATTTTTGATCCTTTGATTATGAAAACTATATTTTTGTATTCAGCTCACTGAGAGCTTTCAACTGAGCCTAATCTTGACTAGGTTCCAAAAAATCTCGAAATTTCTAATTTTTTTAGTTTTGAAATTTTTAAAATACCGTATTTCGGTCACTTCTGCTCAAATGTTTATAAGAATAATATTTTTGGATTCGAAGCTTGCAGACCACTTTGGTCTGCAATTTCGATAAGTGGTATGCAATTTCGGGCTGTCATTTTGGTATGCTTTTTTGTTGATTGGTCTGCTATTTCAGGTATCTTGGACCAAAATTGACGGGATTATGGTAGTTTTCAGAATTTTTTAAATTTCCAAAATTTGAAAATTTTTCAAAAAATTCAAAATCGTTCTAAACTTCAAAAAAAAAAAGAATTTTTTGAAAATTCATAAAAGTTCGAGATTTTTTCAAATCTAGTCATGATTATACTCAACTGAAAGCTCTCGGTTTGCTGAATCCAACCAACTAGGTTAACTGAATCTCCGACTAAAATTGACTGAGTTACGGTAGTTTTCAGAATTTTCGAAAGTTTCAAATTTTTTCAAAAAATTCAAAATCGTTCTAAACTTTAAAAAACTGTATTATTCTGGTATTCAGCTTATTTTCCGTTTCTAAATATAAAATTTCACGGTTCTTTTTCCAATCAGTTTTCAAAGACATTTTATTCATTTTTACAGCAGAAACTTACATTCCTAACTTTTTAACAAATTTTAAAAATTCGAAAATTTTAAAATTTTTCAAAAAATTCAAAATAAGTAACCGAGAAAAGCTGGGTTACTTTACTTTTCTCTATCAGTTTTCAAAGGCATTTTTCCGATTTTCACAGAAAAACCCTTACATTTCTAAAAATGCCCTCAATCTCATGAAGCTCTGCTGTCAATGCTTCACTCCTCAATCTCTCCATCGCCAAATCCGTGCTCGTTCGTGTCAAATCCGACTCGCATTGTGTGGCTTTCGTCTCCGCTTTTCCTAGTTTCACTTTCAACTCCTCCAGTTTCTCATCTCGATCAATGACCAATCGTCGATTCTTTTCCAGATCGTCTTGGAGGGATTCAGTCATTTTTCGTTCTCTATCCAGTTCAATGATCAATTGTTCGTTTTCATTTATCAAATTATTGATCAATTCCTCGTTTTTCTCTTTTTTTCGAATCGCCGACTTCTCGAGAATCTGTTCTGCTTTCTGATGCATCTCCTGTTCTTTTTGTTGCCTAGATAGTGTCCTGGACCTCTGGAAAAGACTTGGCTCCTCCCCCTCGTCCTCCGATTCGACTCCATACCCAAATCCTTTGGATCCAGAAGCAGTCGGAGTTCCACAAAGATCATTCTCAAGGATCTTTGCCAGTTCTCGACTCGCATACTTTGCCTTTTTGTATTTCTTCTCCAAATCCTGATAATTCTGTTGCATTTGTAGTTTCTCCCTTAACAGATTATCCATTTCTCGAGACATTTCAGCGAGAAGTTCTTGTTGTTCCAGGAATCGCGATCGAGAACTTCGCATCTCTTTTTCCAGGTCTTGGACTTGTTTTTTGAGTAGATGAGTTTCCACATGTTGATTTTGATAGGATTTTAGGCGCTCGATTTCGAGGGTTTGGGAGGCGATGGTGCGATTCGCTTTTTCTGAAAAAGTTTTTGAAAAAGGTGGGAATATGGTATTTTTAGGTGGTATGCTATTTTGCACGGGTCTGCTAGTGGTATGCGTCATCAAGACAGCATACCACTTGGGTATGCTTTTTTCCAAGTGGTATGCAACACAGTAGTGCGGAATTCCGGCTTCCGGGAAAAAATAATTTTTCCGTTTTCCGGGTTCCGGATTTCGAAATTTATCGGTTTTTATGCCGGAAATGCCCGATTTTGGATTATTTAATTTATCAAAATTGCAAAGAATTTTTACGAAAACTTCCGCAAATTCAGCTATTTTTACTTTTTTTTTGAAAAAATCGACGTTTTTGATGGAATTTCTTTAAAAGACTGGCTAAAATTCCGTTTTCCGTCGTTTTTTTCATTCCGAATTCTGGATTTCGTATTCTGAGAGAAAATATTTTTCCCGGATTCCGTTTTCCGTGAAAAAAAAATTGATTCCGAGTTCATAAAATCGCATTTCGCACAACTCTGGTATGCAAGTGATATGCTTTTTTCCAAGTGGTATGCGCCGTCAAAAAAGCATACCACTTCGCTCCACTTCCTCCTCCCCAAACCTACCCAACTGAATAATCACCGCCGCTGGGACATTACTCAGCTCATCGCCAGCCATCGCAACCGTATCACTAATCGTGTGTCTATTTCCATTTCTCAAGTGTCCATTCGTCGTAGCCGGCGGCGGCGGGTTGTCTTCCGAAGACCCGCCGCTTTGTGTTGATGTGGAGGCGAACGGCAGCTGAAAAGGGGTTTTGATAGCTGATAGAATGGAAGGTGTTGGATCGTCACGCAAACTCGGGTGTTTTAGAGTCCAGTTTTTTCTAGAAAACAACCCGGGTTTTGCGTGGCGATGTGGCTCCTTCGGTTAATTATTAGAAGAGTACAGGGAGGAGGCAGAGGGGAAATGAGCCTGCTAGCTGAGAAGGTAGAGTGTGAGTTGTCAAGGGTAACCGGAAGAGAGAGAGAGAGAGAGAGAGAGAGAGACGGCATACACCTAATCAGATATAAAGTCTTCTGATTTTCTGGGAATGTGTGACGCGCGAGACGAGCCCCGGTAAACAACCGATCATAAGCGGATTTGGGATGTCTGGTGAGATCCAGAGATGCACCTGGGGGTAAAAGGAGACTAAAGTTGTCTTTTTTCGTCAGGAAAGGGGGGATGTCTTCTAATAAAGTATGCAAAACGACTCTCTTTCGAGGAAGGAACACAATAGAATAATTACACGACTAGTGGCTTTTTGAGCAGCTAACCGTTCAAACTAGGACTATTGGTCTGCTAAAAGATTGGTCTGGAGAACTAAATCTTTTGCTAAACCATTATCCAAAGCGTTTTTCTCATCTTGGTCTGCTAAACTAGCCGTTCTGAAACATTAGACCTGCCTAGCTAGTGGTCTGCTAACCTAATTTTCCTTTATTTACTAATCTGACCTTATTTTTATCCTAAAAACCGTCTATTCTATCAGTTAACCTCTGCAAAACCCCTCTAATCCCGAGATAAAAAACTCTGCTAAATCCGAAACGACTCAAAAACCGCAAAAAAAGATGTCGAAAGAAAAAAACACAACGAAGAACTCGGAGACGTGAGGAAGAGAAGCAGAGAGTAAACATAAACACTTCTTCTTTCTTTTCCCTTCTTTGAGATATATTGATGAATATGTTGTGTGTGTTGCGTTTTTGACGTTTTTTGACGGAAGACAGACGTTTTGGAGAGAATTTGTGAAAGAAAAGAAGATTGTTTTCTGAAGAAGATGGACTGTTTTGAGTCGGAATTCTTGCTAAAACTGCGCTTTCAGACTATTTTCAACTTTTTGGAAGGTTTTTTATATCGTTAAAAAGTAAATTTTAGGTAGATTTTTTTCGTTTAGATGTTTTGTTTTAGACTATTTTTGAGTCTTGATTAGTGAAGCATCTATTTTCTTCACCTATTTTCGACTGATAAAAATTTCTTCAGATTGTCTAAATAGTCATTTTAAATGTTAACTAACCAGTTATCAAAGCTTGTCTAGACGCTTAATCTATGATGTTTTTTATCTCATTATCTAGCCAGTTTCTATTTTTTTTCTCAAAGTAATCGTTCTTTGAATTCCATTCCCAAAAATTGCACTTTTTAGGTGGTCTCTATGTGTCTACCGGAAGTATACAAAGTGAATGTCAACCAAAAAAAGTAGTTACTTCCTCATGAACTTTGAAGTCATTTTCATAAAGCTTTGAATATATTTATAATACCAAACAAGCCAAGCTTCGCCTAGACAAGGTTTGATAGCTGGTTGATTAACATATAAAATGGGATTTATAATAATTTTAGTCATTAGGGAAACCAACGGTAACGGTAATTATTAAATCAGACAATTCAAAAAATATTTTTAAATCCTTTATAGACGCTCTGAATACTCTAAAAAAGTGGTCTAAAATAGTCCCAATTTTTTAAAAGTTAAGCAGACCCAAAAAAAAATCAAAAGCCCATAAAACACTCAAAAAAAGACAAGAGAGAAACCTTTCGCGTCACAGCGTCCAGATAATAAAATCTGATGTCGATAGAAAAAGAGAGAGTTGTAAAAAGAAATTCTTCTCTCTTTTTTGCTTTTTCACCCTTCAGTGTCCTTGTATGCTCCGGGAGAGCTCGTCGGAAGAGGACGACAAAATTAATTAGTTCGGCATGAGAGGAGAAGAAAATGGAGAAGCAGATGAGAATATGGGAGGGGGTGGGAATTGGAGATGGAAAACGAGTAGGAGCGGCTCTCATTTCTCAAGGCCTCAGATGGGTACGAGTAATAAAAAACTTTGCGGGGGGAGATTATCTGCTTCAGGGAATGAGAAAGGGCTAGCAGAACATCCCGATTTTGCGTACCACTTGGGTATGGGATTTTGAAATAGCAGACCCAAGTGGTATGCTTTTTTGGAAAGTGCAGACCAAAGTGGTATGCTTTTTTGGAAAGGCAGACCAAAGTGGTATGCTTATTTGAAATAGCAGACCCAAGTGGTATGCTTTTTTGAAAATGCAGACCCAAGTGGTATGTTTTTTTAGAAAGTGCAGAAAAAAACTTGCATGCAAAATGACATTTTTCTATTATTTTAAAGCTCCCTTCACTTACATATCGATTCGGATAATATCCTCCATAATACGGTAGATTTCCATTCAGGTACATTTCCTTCTTCGTATCGTCATGGGGTTCCTTGGATGGAGAGGAGGGCTGAAACATAAAAAATACTTCAAAATCCTGCTTTTTCACCCCAAAAAGCCATAGAGTAGGAAATGGGGGTTCATTTCCGATGCAAAAAGGTGCAATTTGCCCTGCTACTCATTTATCAATCATGACGTGGCAAGTCATGAATAGGTGAAGTGTCTAGTGAGGAGGGAAAAGAAAGTTGAGTGAAACAAGAAAAAGGAGGGTTTACAAGGAATATTTAATGAGGGGAAGAAGAAGGAGGGCGGATTTTAGGTTGAAGGATGGGTATGCTAAAATATGCCTAGAACTACTTATCGTTCTATCAAGCATTAAAAAGTGGTATGCTGAAAATGTTAATTTTCTTAAATTCGGATATGCTTAGCTGAAATTAGCTGAATTTAGCTAAAAGATTAGCAGAAATAAGCCTTCTAATTGAATGATTTCTAGCTTATTTAATTTTTTCAAATTTCCAAAAAAAAAATGAATTCTTGAGAAGTTGAACTTTTGAAAATTACTGTACCATTTTTGCATACCAAAAATTCAAATCTTAAGAACCTACTTTTCGATTTAAAAAGTCGTTATTAATTTTTTTAATAATGAAAATTTGATGATTTTAATCGTAAAAATAAATAGTTTCAAAACCTCCACGCGGAAAATCACAAAGTTTAATCAACTATATTTGAAAAGAAGCTAGATATATCGAAAAAGTTCAAAAATTCTGAAGTGCATAGAGGGAGCAACTGCACTTGACGACTAAGGGGTCGTTCACTTTTATATATTTCTTCTACTTTAGGAGGCGGAGACTAACTTTTTTGAATTATTTATATTCATTTTTCGTGGAATGGAGTCTAACCCCAAATAAGCATACCCAAAATGTAACCTTTTGAATTCCCTAAAAATGGAAATAAATCTAGTTTTCCAAAAGCAAAAAATGTATGAAATGCAACGGAGCTTAAAAAACGAAAAGGAGGTCGCGCGATTCTAAAAACACACTATTTTTATGTGAGAAGGAAGGAGGGGGGAGGGCCCTTCTTATACTACAATTATGTCTCTCTGTGCGTAGTATCAAAAGAATCTAAGCGACATATACGAGCAAAAAAAAACAAAAAAACTGGGAATTGTGTGCTTCTTTTCTCTGGAGAGAGAGAGAAAAGACAATTGGCCTCGTTCGGGTTCCGAGATTCCTCATGGTTATAAATTTGGCGCTTGGGACCCATAAAACTATACCTTCTCCCCTTTTTTCGTCGTCCCCTCTTGGCTCATCGCATTGATCTTTCTGCAAAAAACTTTGTAAAAACAGAAAAAAATCAGGAATAATCCGAAAAAAAATCAAATAAAAACTGCGAATAACAGGTTAATCGAAACAAAAGATATGGTGGAAATTCAATATTTTATGAAGACTAAAGCTATGAAAAATAAAATTATTTTCTAAATTTGTGAATCCACATGAGCATTGTGACCAGTGTGAGTGTGAACCTGAAAATGACAGGATTTATATATAGAAAGTAGACCAATAAAATTCAAGAAAAACAAAAATAAGCAAATATAATTTTTTCAGCCTTTTTCTGAATAATTAGCCGATATCTAGTTCTTTTTATTTTTTTTTAAAGATTTTTCAAAAAAATTTTTTTTTCGATTTCCCCGGTCTATATTCCATTTCACATTCAGGCATTGCTATCAAATACATATATTCGGTATTTCCAAAAAATTGGGAAAAATGCAAAAACTCCTTGGAAGTTTCTGTAAACGAGTCTGAGTGCACGAAACTTATATATGGACCCTTTTTATGCAGCCGACACTTTACGGGTTCCGCATCTCACTATGGTCTGCACGCTGTGGGCGGAGCCAAATGGTCTGCAGACCAAAGTATTCCTTACCACGTCGTCAAATAATTCATATGCTCATTCCGCACATTAATATTCGTCTGTCCACCAATCGGTCCACCAGGTACAGTAGTCTCATAGGCCGCATCCAACCAAACAGGTTCTGTTCCATGAGTCTCTGCCATTTGTTTCAGATCCCTATAGTACCATACTCCTTGTTCCGGAACATTCTGCCCCACAAACTGTGGTCGTTTCTCTGTCTTCCGAACGATTGCATCGAGAGTGATCACTCCCATCGGATTCGTTTTCTGATGGGATTCCGGAGAGAAAAAGAATGTGGGAATCCATCCCCGATTGATCAGAATCACTTTTCCATTGGATTTTAAGCGGAACGGTGTGATTAGGTGACCTCCGTGACTGCTCATCTCGTTTTCCGATAGCATTGATCCAGCCGCGGCGCTTGTTTTCTTTCCGGGGTCGAATCTGCCACGTGGACTGATCACGAATTCTCGGTCATGGAGGAATTCTCCGGTGACACGTACACGACAGTATTCAAGGGGTTCCAGGGATTCGCTGGAATAATGAGGGTTAGGGGAATCGTGGGAAATGCAAAAAAGTGGTATGCTATAGAGAGAGCTAGCATACCACCTTGATCGGACAAATGGCATACCAAAGTGGTATGCTTTGTGAGCTTGCATACCACTTTACCTCAAATGCATACCACTTCTTCGCCTGTCTGCGTCGCTCATGTAGCTTGCATACCACTTGGGTCTGCGTTTTCAAAAAAAGCATACCACTTGGGTCTGCATTTTCAAAAAAGCATACCACTTGGGTCTGCAAATGCATACCACTTCTTCGCCTGTCTGCGTCTCTCATTCAGCTTGCATACCACTTGGGTCTGCCTTTTTCAAAAAAGCATACCACTTTGTCTCTGCGTCTCTTACTCATCTCACACTGCCACATGCTCTCTCGTCGTTTTCCTCCCTTCAAAACCCACATACCAACTCAAATCCTCGGGCAATTCCACCGCCGTCTGTCCCAGCCTCTCTTTCAAATGCTCAATCAAATCCAATTTCCATTTCAATCGATAACACTGCCAAACGCCGAGCGAGAAAGCGAACGCCGGTATCGTCAACATTAGAATCGATCCGCCGCTCCATTCGATTCGCTTTTTTCCTCCGGTTTTCTCCTCGTTTTTCGTCGATTTCGGAGCATCCAAATCGAGGATCTGCGAGTTTCGAGATGTCGTCGGTGGGGAGGTCTGGAATCGATTGGCATGGGAAACTCGATATTTGGGGAAAAAAGAACGAAATATGAGATTTTCAAAAAAAAAAGAACCTGAAAAAGGCGTTGGTGGATTGTTTTTCCTCCTCCTCCTAGTCTCCGCACGATAATCCTCGTCAAAGGGAAGGGCATCTGTCTCTGGGACCACCTGTCCTTTTTATAATTGCTATATATGGGAGTGCCTATTTAAATATGTACAACGGAATAACAGCTTGATGGATTACATATCCAGGCCTTCTTTGAACGATCGAAGACAAAAGTATAATAAAAAGATTCAGAATTTCAACAAAAAATAACAAAACGAAGGGATCAGATTAACAGAATAAAACAATAAACAACAATTAAAGGGTAAAAACCAGTAATTAACGACGGCCACGCCCTCCTCCAGCTTTCTTCGCTCCGCCACGCCCCTTTCCGCGTCCTTTGGTCTTTTCTTTGGCCTTCGCCGCTCGGAGGTCCTTCTTCATACGGCTGAAAAAAAGATTTTCAATGAAATATGAAAAAAATCAAAAATCTACCTATCAACAAGCTTGTACTGTCCAGCGGGTCTACCGGTCTTTCCCTTCTTTCCTTTCGTCATCCGAATCACCTCCACCTTCTTCTTCTCTTTCCTAGTCGCATTCGCGTACACCTTCTTCATCTCTCGAACCTTCTCCGCGTGATCCATCTGATCGTTCTCCAGAATTCCTTCAGCCTTCTTCTTCGCCGAATCCAGCTTCCTCTGCATCTTTCTCTGCTTTCTGGCCTTTGCCTCAGCCACCTTCTTCGATGGTCTGGCGTTGAATTCCCTCATTCTTTCTCTATACAAGGCCACTTGCTCCTTGGTGACTGGCGTCTGTTTGAAGTAATGCTTCTTCTCATCGTCCACAAACCAATCCGGAAGACCCTCGTCGTTATTGGCATACCGATTCCATGCGTTATCCTCCAGATCCCTTGCCGCTTTACTCGAATAGATCATCTGCTCTCCGATGGCTAGTTGCTCAGGTGTCAAACGACGCTTCTTGGCGACTGGCTTCAGATCCTCCCCGATAATCTTAGTCTCCGCTTTTCTCTTCGTCGCCCTGCTTCCCTCATCCTCATATCTCTCCTCTTCATCATCATCCAAATCGATTTGCGCATCGAATCTGCTCATCTTCTCCTTCGCCACCTCATCCATCTCCGCATCAGATTCAGAATCAGAAGCCTCTTCGACTCCATCCATCGTATCAAATCCATCATCCTCATCCGTCTTCTTCTTTTTCTTCTTATCATCCACAAACGACACCGTATTCTCGTACTTCTTCCCCTTCTTCTTTCCCATATGCTTCTCAATGGCGTTCATTTCATCATCGTCATCCTCGTCGGAGATCAGCCCAGCAATCTCCTCCTTTTCAAACCACGATTCTGTTCTCACGTTCTTCTTCTCTTTCTTCGAGAGGCCTGAGTTAGCAGTGTGGATCAGCTCGTTCTCCTCGTCATCCGAATCCTCTCCTTCGTTCTCATGAGTCTCCCATTCTCCATCTCCAAGTCCTTCTTCATCGGATTCTGAACGAAAAATTATTTTAGGATGCTCTCCAAGCTTACCTTCAAGAGTATCAAAATCCGGTGCTTCTGTCTCCTTGGTGATCTCCGCCAGCTCCTTAGCCCTCCTGATCTTCTTCAACTGGAAAACCTCTTGATCCTCAGCCTGTGGTCCTTCATCCCCATCGATAATCATTTTGAGTTCTCTTCTCTTCAAAACCCTCGCCTTCGCCTTCAACATCTTCTTCTTTTTCTTTTTCAACGCCGCCTTCTCGTCTTCCGATGCCTTCGCGATGAGCTCATCGATCTCGGCCATTGCTCTGTCCTCAATCTGCTCCTCCGTCAGATCCTCTTCGATCTCTACTTCCTGAGCCTCCCCCTGAGCAGCCTTTCTCTCGGCGTCAATCATCTCCAACATCGATTTTCTCCATCTAAGAAGAACTCGAAGCTCTCTGGGTCCGAGAACCTTCACATCCTTCATGTATTCCTCTACTTCTTCTGTCGTCTTCTCGTGATTTTTCCATTTCGGATCATCCAGCTCAATGACACTGGCGGATCCCAAAATATCCAAATATCCACTGGATTTAATGAAATCTGAGGCTTTGACAGTGGAATGAACAGCCAATGAATCAGTGTCATATCCCTCTGCCTTTGCTTTTTTCTGTTTTCCAATCAACATATTCTGCGGATTGGGCTTCGTTCCTTCGGATCCATCTGGATTGGCGAACACCTTCTTCGGATCCAGATACTCGGCGCCAACTTTATCCGGCTTCTGATAAACCTCACAGACGACGAAGATCTCGGCTGATTCGAGACGAGAGGCAGCTGGTTTCCAGACGTGTACCCGTTTGAAAAGCTTCTCGAAGACACGAATCAAACAGGAGTAGTCATTAGAACGGAACACTTTTGTCACGAAAGTACCGCCTTTTCGGAGGATTTGAGTGGCTAGTTTGAGGGCGGAGAGAGTGAGACAATTCTGTTGGAAGGCGTCATGAACCCAGTTGAGACCCACGTTTGGAGCTCCGTCGTGGAGAACGCAGTCGGCCTGGAAAGGAGGAGTTTAGTTAGATGCTTTCAGAGCTCGGCATAGTGGTCTGCAAGCTGGAGAGAGCATACCACTTGGGTCTGCAAATGCATACCACTTGGGTCTGCAAATGCATACCACTTGGGTCTGCAAATGCATACCACTTGGGTCTGCAAATGCATACCACTTGGGTCTGCAAATGCATACCACTTTGCAGACCAACTTCTCAGTTTTATAAATGCTTTTTCGATCGATTTTCGCTATTTTTAATCGGAAACCTCTGTTTTTCACGAGAAAAATGTTTTTTTTCACGTTTTCTTCGCAAAAATCCATTTCCAAGCAATAAAACTCACACTCCACGTTTTCAACTCCTTCTTAATCGCGGCTCTCGTCTCATTGGTGGTGATATCTCCCTGAAGAGCAATACAGTTCTTGATAGGCTTGATTGGCGCCAAATCCACTCCTAAAAATCGATTTTTCTCTTTTTTCATTCGATTTTAAGGCATACCGACGATCAAACTGGATACAGGCATGAATTGAGAAGCGACTTGCATCCATCCTCCTGGCGCTGCGCACAAATCGACGGTGGCTCGTGATTTTTCGAGAAATTCGAATCTTTTGTTCAGTTGAACTAACTTGAAAGCGGCACGTGATCGGTATCCTGTTAATATTTAATTTTAAAGCAGAATTGTCCTAGTTTAACCTTACCAGCCTCTTTAGCGAGCTTGTAATACTTATCACGACGCTGTTTTCCGATTTTAACCTTTTTTCCCATGATTGGTTGTTTAGGTTATGTGTTGTACCCTGGAAATATGTGGTTTTAAGAAGAAAAACGGGGAATTTGGGCCGAAATAAAGCGAAAAAGGCCGGAAAATGGGGTTGAAACTCATATCGAAGAGGTGTGCGGTGGAGCGCGTTTGCAACATTTCCGAGGAAAAACACGGCCCGGCTGAGAATACCTGTGGCCGCCAAAAAAGCGATTGTGATACTCAGCCTAGTCCGCACATACGCAGCGAAATTGACCGCAATTTGTCGTAAGGTGTTGGGTTTTGTATACCGTACTCGGCGTATTTATTAAATGCAATTTTGTTGAATTAATGGAAAAGAACCGATTATCGGCCTTAGAGCACTCAAATTGAATGGAAACATCATTAAAAATGAAAAACCAATGCTTTATTAGGACGAGAAAACAAAAATAATACTAAGCGATTTCTACGAAGCAATTTATCGACAATTTTAAAATTTTAGCCGAATTTTCTTCTTTTCTTCAACGTTTGGCGATTCTCGGCGGAAATTCTGTTCGGAAACCTGGAAATATTATAGCTGAATTGTTTAGGAACATTTTCGATTGCAATGGTTCAAGAATTATCGAGATTTCGAAATCACATATAATTTCGGTCGTAATTTTTGTAGTTTTTTTGATTTTTCTCGGAAACGAATCCATGAACCGCATACATGATTATCATCAAAACGTAGAGAATTAAATTGCGCATCTTTTGAGCTATTGTTCAGAAAGTTTGACCAGAAAACTTTCGAGAAATAGCGGGAAAACCTATTTTTAACGGTATTTTTGGCATAAATCAACATGTAACTCGAAAACGAAGCCATGAACAGCACAAACGAAGATGATAGAATTGGAGAGAATTAAATTACGCATATTTTAAGTCTAACTCTAGAAAGTTTGACCAGAAAACTTTCAAGAAATCGTGAAAAAACTGATTTTTTGATAATTTTTCACTTTATGTAACGTATATTGTAATTCTCCTTGAAAACAAAGTCATGAACAACATATATTGTTGTTTGAGATATACAGAGAACTTTTTTGTGCATCTTTTGAGATAACTTTCCACAAGTTTGACCAGAGAATCTTGGAGAAAATGTAGTTTACAAGCTCAAAACACTCACTTTACGTTCCGAGACAATTTTCCGCCGCCAACGCCAATATTTTCTCTGAAAATAGTAAAACCTTGATGAATTTCAACATTTTATCAATAAAAAACTTGAAAAAAACATGGAAAACAAGCAAAAATGAACGAAAAACGGCGCAATGCTTAAGGCGAAATGGTGGCCGATCTCTTGATTTTCTTCGGCCAGGTAGCTTTCGCCGGGCCGTGAAAAAACCGACAACACTTCATTTTCTACTCCCCAAACTCCATTATTCCTTCATATTTATCTGTTTATTCTTTCTGATTATCCGCCATTCTTTAGGCTTCATCCCTGAAAGTAAGCTGACCTCCGCTTTGAAAACGAATAGAACAAAGAACACGGTTGTTTATTATAAAATCAACAATTTTATTTATTGAGGTGGGGGATTAAAAAACAAATTCAACAAATGTGTTTATTTCTTTCCCTTCTTTCCTCCCTTCTCGCCAGAGGTGGCTCCAGCAGCGGCGGTGTCAACGACGAGGGTGTCGTGGCATCTTCCACAGTAGTGTCTGTTGGCGTGTTGGGCCATGAAGACTCCTCCTCCGCACGATGGCTGTTGGCACTCCTTGCGAAGACGGGTGATCTTGCCGTTCTCGTCGATCTGGAAGAGAAAAATATTGGAATGGTAAAATTCAGAGTCAAATTGACTATCAAAGGGATTTGAAACGACTCAGGAACTCTAAACCTCAGTCACGGAACTCTCAGAGGTCCTGACACCATATCAACAAAATTCTTCATCATTGCCGATACAAATTCAATATTTTTGCAACATGTGCGAGTTCTTACCTTGTAGTACTTAAGGACGGCGAGCTTGACCTTCTTTGGCTTTCTCTTGTTCTTCTTTGGGGTAGTGTAGACCTTCTTCTTTCTCTTCTTGGCTCCTCCGAGAAGCTCAAGGTTGACGTAGATGGTAGCCTCAGCATCGAGTCCGCAGTCGCTATCCTCGAGCTGACGTCCTTAACATTGTAAAATCAAGAATGTGTTTGGCAGTGTCTGTCCTCAAAGGCCGGAAACGAATAGTTAACCGGGCGCTTCTCGAGATTCTGCGTGGAACGAAACGAACCGGCGAAGACGAGTCTTTGCTCCTCGGCTGGGATTCCCTCGGCCTCGGCGATCTTTTGCTTGATGCTCAACACATCCTCGTTGGCGGCGACCTCGAGGTACAAGGTTCTGGTGAGTGTCTTGACGAAGACCATGATTGACCTTTAAACCCTAGTTCTGCAAAAAAATAAATTTAAGGAAGGAAAATAGGCTAGAAAAGGCAAAACACGAGTTAAATTCGCTGATTTCTCATTCAAAATGATGATTTTTTCGAAAAATTGATAAAAACTCAAAAAAAGTGCAGAAAAAATCACAAATTTTGGGCCAAAGAGGAGAAAAGTGCGGAAAACTAGAGAAAAAGCCGTCCTAAAACGCGTCGTCCACCGTATAACCTGCACATCAAAGTGTGCGGCGGGGCGCGCTTGCATTTTTTTGGAGAAAATTAATTTTTAGGGGAGTTCCATTGAAAATAAGGTTTACAGGTGAAATTTCAGCCGATTTTTCAGATTTTCAGGTGGAAATAGCAAAAAAATGAACAGAATTTAATAAAAAATCAAAAAATTTGTTGGAAAAGAGGTCTATGCACTAAAAATTCTAGGTTTTTCAATAAAAAAATTTCGCGGCATTTCTTCGAAAAAATAACCAGCAAAGCAGCTTCGAAAGTTAAGAAATGAGCATTTTTCAGTACAGAAATCGCAATTTTGTACGTGAAAATCTGGGTTTTCACCGAAATTCGATAGTTTTGTATAAAACTGAATTTGCGCATTAAAAAGATTTTGCAGCGCAGAAAGGGGTAAATTCGCAATGGAATAAAATTAAAATCATGTTTTTACTTTGTTTTTTATCGGAAATGAAAAAAACAAGGTTATACTTAATTCATAACGTTTTTCAGGTTTTTTGTTATTTTTTTCTGCGGGAAAGTAATTATATGCGCTTCAAAAAATCCCAAACTAGTCGCTTTGTTCAGGTTATTTTCCAGAGGAACCTCTTCTTGTTTTCCACATTCCACATCGAAGAAAGAATTCCAGAAATGTGACTCCGCTGTGTTGTTTTCTTTTCGTCCACCAGACAACGAGTGTTTCTGCTTTCACCCCGTGAAAATCCAATATTCAGTGGTGGGGGTCTCTCTCCCCTCGCGAATCGATTCGACGCCGTGCTCTCTCTCCGGCATTTCCAATTAACTCATTCTCTGAGTCTCTTCGCTCGTGGAAACCTAATTGCCTTTTGAGTCATCTCAGAGAAAAGAAACAAAAAACGAAGGAGGGGGGAATACTTTTTACGTGCCCTTCTCCTTCAAGATCGAGTAGTGTCCCCAGGGCTCATTTAGTTTATCCTTTTTTGCCACTTTTTCGAGGAGAAGAGGAAACCACATCTTTTTCCCGTTTTCCAATTTTATGGGACATTCTCTCTCTTCCGCATTCTTCCCTCTTTTTTATTTCCCATCGTTCTGATTTTCTCTTTTTCAAAAGAGTTCGCATGCCACTTAAAAAAAAGGCAGACCAAAAATCCAAAAAATGCAAAAACTCTTTGGAAGTTTCTGTAAAAGACGATGAATGCAGGAATCTTATATATGGACCCCTTTCTATGCAGCCGACACCTCACGGGTTCCGCATCCCACTATGGTCTGCACATAGTGTGGGCGGAGCCACTTGCAGACCAAGTGGTATGCTTTTTTGAAAAGGCAGACCCAAGTGGTATGCTTTTTGAAAAAGCAGACCAAAGTGGTATGCTATTTTCAAAATGCAGACCCAAGTGGTATGCTTTTTTGGTCTGCCACCAAGGTGGTATGCATTTTTGAAAATGCAGACCCAAGTGGTATGCATTTTTGAAAAAGCAGACCAAAGTGGTATGCAATCTCGGTCTGCTATCTAGTTAGTAATCAAGCATTGCCTCTCCAAAACACAAACATTACACACTGACCACTGTAAATAAGTTTCCCCATATGTCTGCGTCTCCTCTCTCCTCCACACTCTCTCCCTCTTTCGTGATATTTACTGGTCACATCCCCCCCTTCTTCTTCAACTGATTACACTTCCCCTTTCTCCCCCTCTCTGTCTGCGTCTCTTCAATGCCCACACTCTCTCTCGTCTCTAAGAATCATCATTCCCCGAAGCTTTTCACAACAGGTGCTGACTCAAGCATTTTATTTTTTTTTATTCTTTTGAATAAAGGCTTGGCACAGTGCCAAATAATTTCGAAATTGTTGACAATAGAGCAGGTGACTAATGATAAGAAATTTTATTTTATGACGGTTTCAACCGATGTTTTTCATTATAATACTATTTTTGTTACATATTGCATTTTAAAACATTTATAACTAGATTACGGTAATAGATATCAAAAAAGTGTCAATTAATAAAATATAGCTCGTTTTAAGCTGAGCATTTTTATAGTTGACAACTTTTTGATAGCTATTACGGTAGCTGAGATACGGTAGTTTTAAGGTTTACCATTTTGAGAAATACATAGTTTTTCATTTCAATTATAAAAAATTATGATTCCTTAAATTCCCCGATTTCGATCATTTTCTCGTCTCCCTTTTCCTCCTTCTCTCTTTCTCTCTCTCTTCAAAAAAAACTTTCCCCAATTATAGTAATCGAATTCATTCAACCTCCCTTCTCCTTGTCTATGTGTCTTCTGAAGTCTATAGAATGTCAAAGAACGAGAAGAAGAAATACAATTCTCATCTTTATGGCCCCGTAGAATACTAAAAACGAGAAAAAAAGTAATTTGAGACAAGGGCAAAAACTTTGGGAGGCAGAGGGAATTGAACCAGGGTGTGAAATTTCAAAATGTGGCGCGCTACCTGTTGCGCCACAGGGTAACACCGAGGGAAGGGCGCGGAAGGCGGTGATATGTTTGCCGCTTTCCGGCGATGAGTCATTGGATTTCGAAAAGTTAAAAATCCCTCATCTTAAAAATTTTTTTTTCAAAAACCAGTTAACCTCCCGTATTTTGTCAAGTATCTACAGAATAAATATTGACTTTCGCTTCTTTTTCCCCTATACTTTTCCTTCCTTATCCCCAAATTTTTGTCTAGATGAAAGTGTCCGTTCAGCTATTTTGGGTCTGCTTAATTATTTTAGGTCTGCTTATTTTCTTGGTCTGCTTTATTTTTTTTGGTCTGCTTAAGTTTCTTGGGTCTGCTTAGATAAAATATGCATACCCAAATTCCCAGGAAAAGCCAATTTTGAACTCTTCTCGGGGTCCATTCTCCCAATGGAGTGTCCATCTTCAAAAGTGTCTCTTCTTTTGACAGATGACTCTTTGGTGCTTTTTGTTTTGCTCTCCATTCCCCCTCCTCCCCCTTCGAAAATCCAAAAAAAGAGAGGATAAAAACCGATTTTTGTTTTTTTGACTCTTATCGCCCCCGCATCTTTTTTTCTCCTCTGAAATCTATATCTCTGGAACTAAAAAAGCTAGCGAGAAGATGTCAACTAACAAAATGTTCCTTTTTGAATTTTACGCATTTTGTTAGTTGACTGCTTCTCTCTAGCTCGCTTTGTTTTTGAAATATTCTTATTTTTAACTTTATTTTTATTTTATCTCTCTTCCCTTTAATCCTATCATTTTGGGCCAAGAGCCGAAGTTGCTCAGCTTAAAATTTTCTATGTTTTTGTCTCTTGAACCATCTCTCTCGCTCCCCTGGTTCTCGAGATATAGGGGTTTAAGTTGGGGCGCGCGAGAGACGCAGAGGACTCTCGCCTGTCTGCACTCTCGCGCGCCCCAACCTAAAACCCCTGTATCTCGAGAACCAGGGGAGCTAGAGAGTTGTTTCAAAAAGCAAAAATATATAAAATTTTAAGCTGAGCAACTTAGTCTCTTGGCCCAAATCGCCATCTTCAAGGATAAGATGAGAAAAATCAGTTTTAAGAGAAATTTTCAATTTTCCAGGGATCTAAACCAATAAAAAGGACCAAAAAATGCGACGTCAATCGTCTGCATATTTTCTAATATCTCTAATCCTCTTCTCCCTCATCCCTCCATTCGAATTCCGACGTGGCGGTGGAGGAGGAATGGGCGGTGGATCCCGTGGAGGAGGAGGATCCCGTGGAAGTTCTGGAGGTGGATTCGGAAGCAGAGGGTCATCTGGAGCAAGAACATCTTCTGGAGGAGGATGGTTAGGAGGAGGAACGAAAACTGGCGCTGGAAGAAATGACTATTCAAGGGGCACGAATCTGGGGAACACTCGGGGGAACACTGGTGGAGGATGGAATAGTAATCATGGAAGTTCCGGTGGTAATTGGAATAATCGAGGAGGCGTTGGATCCAGTATGAATACTGGAAGGTAAGAAAATTTTGAAATTTTGGGAAAAAATTAAAATTTTTTTTTTCGAAATTTTGAAATTTTTGAAAATAAAAAAGTTTGAGTAATCTAAAAATAAAATATACCATTCGACGCAGAATTTTATGCTGAGCAACTTTTTCTCTTGACCTAACTTTCAATCTCTGACGGTTCTTGAGATACAGGCGTTTGAAGTGCGCGGTGAGGGACGCAGACAGTCTAGCCTGTCTGCCTCTGCCTCCTCGCGCGTCTTAACTTCAAGGCCACGTATCTCGGGAACCAGTGAAGCTAGAGAAATGGTTCAAAAGACAAAAAGTTCAAAATTTTAAGCTGAGCAACTTTGCCTCTTGACCCAACTCTCTATCTTCAAAGATAAACCTAGAAAAACGCGGTTCTTTCCAGCAAGGGCGGATTCCTGGGCGGTCTATTCGGCCGAAAACACGGTCAATCCTCCCATCAAACGGGCTACGGTAGTCGTAGCGGATGGGGAGGTTCCAGGTGGTGTCTATGTGTCTTCTAACCCCATTTCAACCAATGTCCAGCGTTTTTGACAGTTTTAAGTGTCCTGACAATCTACTCACCAGTGTTTTTTTGATTCGAGTACCTAAAAATAGGAGTTTGATTTCAGATGGTCGAATTCTGGAGTTGGATCCCGTTCCAGGGGTAGCACATTCAAGAATATGATTGTCGGAGCCGCGGCCGGGTACCTGACCTATCAAGCAGGAAAGGCTATTATCAGAGCAGCAGCTGGACCAATGATGTGAGTTTTTAAAAATAGAAAGCTTTCGAAAAACAAAAACTACCGTAACCCTTCAGTTTTACCCTGGAGAACAAGTTTTTCAAAAATTTTCGAAGTTCAAAAAAATTTTTGAAATTTTTTTCGAATTTTGAAAAATTAAAACTACTACTAGATCGACTCAGTTTGTTAAGAGCTTTCAAATGAGTATAATCATGATAGGGTTCCAAAGATTTTGAATTTTGGCTCGCGGAGCCCGCCAAGCTCAAGATGAGCTCACGGAGCCAAATTTCAAAATAATCAGACCTAGTCATGATTATACTCATTTGAAAGCTCTCGTCAAGCTGAACCCGAATATATTAGTTTTATAGGCCTCCGGCCAAAATTGACCGGGTTACGGTAGTTTTCAAAATGTAGAATTAGCCAGATTACGGTAGGTTTAAAAGTGCGTGCCGAGCTACAGTAACCCAGTCATAATTATACTTATTTTGAAGCTCTCAACTTCCTGAACCTATTCCGTGTGTTTATTTTCGAATTCCAGGTGGAACAACCGACCGTACTACTGGGGATCCAACTACTACCGTTCGAGTCCCGGACACACGAACATGTGTCGAATGCCAATTGAATCCGGTGATCCTCAATTTGGAAATATCTATTTCCAAGTGAGTTTTGACCTTTTAGCAGCGAAATTCCAATAAAAATGATTTTCGAAAAATTTAATTTTTTTTCGAAATTTTGAAAATTCTAAAAACTACCGTAATCCGGTCAATTTTGATCGGAGACCCGTGAAATTAGAATTTTTGGATTCCGCTCAACGAGTGCTTTCAAAAGAGTATAATCATGACTAGGTTCCGTTGACTTTGAAATTTGGCTCAATGAGCACATAATGGGCTCCGCGAGCTCAGTGACCCAAAATTCAAAGTGGGCGGAACCTAGTCATGATTATACTCTTCTGAAAGCTCTCAGCGAGCTGAGTTCAACTAGCTAAGTTTCGAGGGTCTAAGGGTAAAATTGACTGGATTACGGTAGCTTTAAATTTTGAAAAAAAAATTTTCAAAAAAAATTTTTTCGAAATTTTTTTTATTTTTTCGAAAACTCCAGGACAACTCTCGACCGCGTGAAATCACATGGGGCTGCGGATACTACGAATACTGTTGCGGATACGAATGCTGTCGAGGCGGCGGTTCGATGGGATCGGATCGAATCGGCGGACGAGGAACTTCGATTGGGTACGCATTGGTTATCGTGTTTTTGGCGAGACGATTGATGTTCTAGAGGAATGCCTTTAATTGTTTCTTGCCTGATTACTGTCGCTTTTTGTGTTTTTTTTTCTGGGGGGTTGAAAAATTGAAATTTCAAAAATTTTATTTTTTTAAACCGGCATATCTAAATTACGGTAAGAGATATCAAAATATTGTTAACTAATAAAATATAGCGCATTTTAAGCTGAGCATTTTATCAGTTAACAGTTTTTTGGTAGCTATTACGGTAGCTGAGATATAACCGTTTGAAGTTGGCATACCTTGCAAGCTTTAGCTATGCTAACTTCAAACGCTTATATCTCAGCTACCGTAATAGCTATCAAAAAATGATCAACTATCAAAATGCTCAGCTTAAAACAAGCTATATTTGATTAGTTAGCAACTTTTTGATAGCTATCACCGTAATCAAGTTATACCTCAAAATCCCAAACTCTTCCATTGACTTCCGACTTTATAGAGATGACAAAATCGGAATCCACTAAGCCTCTCTCCTGCTCATCTTCAAAAATTCTCTTTCCGGGTTTCCCTATTTTCCTGTTTGCCTCTTTTAAGCTCCGCCCCTAAAAGGGGCGTGGCCTATCTGAATTGTCTTTTTCTCTGAAATAAATACGTTCTTGCATGGTTTCCGCTTTTTTTGTAGTTTGTAGTTTTTGTAGTCTTTGTAGTCACTAACTAAAATTCCAGATTGCTCATCCTAATTGCCTTGGGTCTTTGTTGTGGATTCCCTCTTCTCACTAGATACGTTCGTCGACGTCAATTCGGAGCTGCCGCCTAGGCTCCGCCCCCAAAAAGGGGCGTGGTCTAGAGATTTATTTTTTGTAATTTTCAAAGGCTCCGCCCACTTTCAAAAAGTCCAGTTTTAGAACGGAGAAAAAGTCGGCGGAGCCTCCTAAAGAGTTAGGCTCCGCCCACTTTCTCAAAAAGGGGCGTGGCCTAGATTATTTATTTACTTATCGTGTAAATTAGGCTCCGCCCACTTTCCACTATTCGAAAAATGGGCGGTACTTGACAAAATCAGCTCTTTTCCTCAAGCTCCGCCCACTTCTACAGCTGATCAAAAGTGGGCGGAGCCTATTTCTGCACACTTCCTTGCTTTCCATTTAGGCCCCCCACCCACTTTCCGAAAAATGGGGCGTGGCCTAAAAGTTTTGCCTACCCTAAAATAGGCCCCGCCCACTTTCACCTTATACGAAAAATGGGCGGGGCTTAACAAATCCCTTCCTTTCCTTAAGCCCCGCCCCTTTCAGAAAGTGGGCGGAGCCTATTCCCCCTTTGCTTTCTCTGTTGCCCATTTAAGCCACTCCCATTTTCCTCATATCCACCGGTAACCAAAATGGGCGTGGCTTATCCCGTTCCTTCAATGCTCTGTTAAGCCCCGCCCCTTTCTTGTTGTGGGCGGAGCCTCAAAACTTCCACGTGTATCTCATATTTCCGATGTCTCTTCTTCTTGTTCCCCAAATAAATGATTATTTTTTTATTAAAAATTTTTTTTGTTTTTCAAAAAAAAGGGGCGGGGTCTCGGGGGGGGGGCTTAGTAACTGGAAGAGCAAAACTGAAGAGAGAGAGAGAAACCTGTAGTTGTTTGGGAAAAGGTGTTGATTGATAAAAGGGGGCGGAGCCTAAGTGAAAACCGAATTTGTTTGGGGGGGGGGGGGGGAGGTAGAGGGGGCGGAGCCATGGAATAGAAAAGGAAAAAGAGAGAGAGAGATGGGCCATTACACGTACTTTCAACTGGAAAAAACAAAAAACGGAGCAATTTTTCTGTGATATATATTGTGGAGGGGCGGGAAAAAAACATTCATATTCTACAGTATCCTTCTAAGTATAAACCATTCTCCGGTTGCCATTTGATTGTCGCATACAGTAATCATCTACCAAATTCGTCGACGATGACGAGAAATCCGCGTTGGCAAGGTTGGCTGATGGTCGGGAGACTAGTCGTTGGACTTGGTATAAAGAAATGTTCACGTCTCGGAATAATTGCATCTGAAAGTATACGGTAAAGGGGCGTGGCCTAATTTACAAAAAAAATACCTGGAAAATGCCAATAATAGTCGTCAAGAATCCGACAAAGTTTCCAATGACATCTGATGCTCCGAGACACGACCATTCCTTATAGAGGATCGATGAGGCAAGGATGACGAATGTGGTGAAGAAGACATAGTAGATTGGGGTGACCATTGACGTGTTGAATATGTCCAATGCTTTGTTTAGGTAGATCAGTTGGACTGATACGCACATGGCGACGGACGCTAGCCAGAAGTAGGTTAGCCAGTTGGTGAATTGTTGGTTGCCGGCCAGGGTTTCCTGGAATAGGTGGGTATGCGAAATTGGTATGCGGAGTTTTAGAAAAGCATACCACTTGGGTCTGCGTTTTTAAAAAAGCATACCACTTTGGTCTGCCATTATTATGCTGATCTCACGAGGTGACACTAGAGGCCGCGGCCTCGTGGCCGTGGAAGAGAATACCACGCCACGAAAACTACGATAGACAATTTATAAAAGCAAGTCTACAAATATTTTATTAATTTTTTTCAGCGCTTTTTTACTAATTTTTCCCGATTTTCGTATAAAATATGCATCTTCGTTATTTAAAAACTATCATAATCGGAAAAAATCGGTAAAAATGATAGTTTTTAAATAACAAAATTTCATATTTTGTACGAAAATCGGAAAAAATCGGTAAAAAAGCGCTAAAAAAATAATTAAATATTTGTAGACCTACTTTTATAAATTTTCTACCGTAGTTTTCGTGGCGAGATATCCTCTTCCACGGCCCCTAGTGTCACCTCATGAGATCAGAATAATATGCGCCTTCGTTTTTGCTTTTTTGAAATTGCATACCACTTGGGTATACCGTCTTAAAATTGCATACCACTTGGGTCTGCCATTTGGGTATGCGCCTTTGGTCTGCATTTTTGGTCTGCATTTTCCGAAAAAGCATACCACTTGGGTCTGCGTTTTAAAAAAGCGCGCTTCCCCTTGCTCACCTTAATAGCCAACCCCAATCCCTTAACCGACAACACGGAAAGCGATCCAATCAGCGAGCATACAGAAATATAGACTAGAATATTGGTGTGACCGTATCGTGGTGCCACGTAGACGACAATAAAACCCGTTGCCAATATTACGAGAATCACGTAGATTAGAAAACCGGCATCTTTCATTTTCAACGCCAGCTCGGCCATCGATCCGACCTCCTCCTCTTTCGGCGAATGGATGACGATTACGGTGGAGCCGAGGAGGCAGAGAGCGCAGCCAATGGATCCAAGGAGGTTGAGACGTTCGTTGAGCATTCGAGATGAGAGGATTGCTCTGAAATGATAGCTACCGTAATCCAAATCCTCTAGATAAAACTCACGTAACAATGACAGAAAGTGCTCCAAGGGGTGTAACCAAGGAAGCCGGCGCAAAGGCGTAGGCGGCAAAATTACACGCCTCTCCGACGCCCATCGTAATCACACCCATCCACCACATCCATTCTCTCAGGTAACCGTAACCGCCTTCCGAAGCTCGTTGTGACGTGTCACCGCTTGCTAGCTTCAGCAACGCCTTCTTTTTGATGATGAACGAGCTGCCGATGAAAAGCGACGAGCTGACGGCGAGGGCGAGACCGATGTAGAAGTCTGTTGACGCGTAGTGCACTGGAAAATAAATAAATGTGGGGAGGGGAGCAGATTTGCTCGATTTGAAATGCATACCACTTGGGTCTGCCACTTTGGTCTGCAATTTCGTTTTTGCATACCACTTGGGTCTGCAAATGCTATAGTTGTCGCCGGGCCGAAAACCGGACCGGACCATATCTTCCTTCAGGGTAGAAATTTTTTGACAGTGAAAAAAGAAAATGATAGATTTCAACGAGTTCTACACGATGCTTTTTACCAAATTACGGTAAGTCTTTCCTGAAAAAAGTTACAAGCCAAAAAAGAGGGCGGGCAGAGATTTTTGGCCCGGATTTTTTTTGGCTTGTAACTTTTTTCAGGGAAGATTTACCGTAATTTGGTAAAAAGCATGGTGTAGACCTCGTCGAGATCTATCATTTTCTTTTTTCACTGTCAAAAAATTTCTACCTTGAAGGAAGTTATGGCCCGGCCCGGTTTCTGGCCCGGCGACAACTATGGCAAATGCATACCACTTGGGTCTGCGATTTTGTTTTTGCATACCACTTTGGTCTGCATTTTCCGAAAAGCATACCACTTGGTCTGCATTTTCCCTCTTACTTTCAACTTCTAAACCGTCCTCCAGATCAAAATCAAAATCTGTATCAATCTTGGCTCTACTCAAAATGTAAAAAAAAATTAAAAATGAATTTCCCCTTCCAAAAACCGTATACCCTAAATTTCCAAGTAAAAATGAAAAAAACAAACCTTCATCCAGCGTGTTCACATTTCCTATCGAAGAATCGGCTGCGATCGGCGAGAGAACGGCGTTGGAGGATGAGGCGGCCGATGCCATGCTGGAAATGGAAAAGTATGAAAGAAGACTTCCGCTTGGTCAACTACTATTAGAGACCCTTCATCTATGAGCATTATACGTCAGGAGAGGAGACGGGATTTTGCAAAGTAGGAAGAGAGAGAGAAGGAGAAGGAGAAGGAAGGGTAAAAATAGGGTTTTGGAGGGAAAGGTGTCTCTATTTTTATGTGATGGGATATTTATTTGACGTCATCAGAGAAGCTATGGTTACCAAGGAGAAGGGTTCTACCACTTGGGTCTGCATTTTCCAAAAAAGCATACCACTTGGGTCTGCATTTTCCAAAAAAGCATACCACTTGGGTCTGCATTTTCCAAAAAGCATACCACTTGGTCTGCTATCTCTAAAGCTCATTTTCAGCCGTTTTTCTTAGAAAAAACAATGATCTTTGTCATCTAAAAATCAAAAAGCCGCCTTTTCTAAATGATCACAAATCTTTGAAAACGAAAAACCATAATTATGTGACATTTCTTGTCGAAAAACATGAAGAAAATGTGACGTGGAATACTTATCTTATCAGTTTGTAGTCTCTAGGCACAGTTTGTGCTCTTGAAAGGAGAAGACGACCCGATCTATCTTATCAGAGAAGGAAGAAAAGAAGAAATGGTTGGAAAAGATAGAAAAAGGAAAAATTCTGAAGACGTGTGAGTAACAATAGGAAGAATTGAGGAAAGGAAAAAAGAATTCGTCTTGAATCACGCGGAATTCTGTGAGAATATTCTAGAAGAAGGAGAAACAGGTGGAAATTCTGAGGGAGCAGAAGGAAAACAAGAGAAGATTATGAAATCGAGAAATCAGAGGAAAATGGCGGTTTGGTATGAATTTTCAAAAAAGCATACCACTTGGGTCTGCTTTTTATATTTTGCATACCACTTGGGTCTGCCTTTTCAAAAAAGCATACCACTTGGGTCTGCATTTTCAAAAAAGCATACCACTTGGGTCTGCATTTTCAAAAAAGCATACCACTTGGGTCTGTTTTTTCAAAAAAGCATACCACTTGGGTCTGCATTTTTCAAAAAAGCATACCACTTGGGTCTGCATTTTCAAAAAAGCATACCACTTGGGTCTGCATTTTCAAAAAAGCATACCACTTGGGTCTGCATTTTCAAAAAAGCATACCACTTGGGTCTGCATTTTCAAAAAAGCATACCACTTGGGTCTGCATTTTCAAAAAAGCATACCACTTGGGTCTGCATTTTCAAAAAAGCATACCACTTGGGTCTGCATTTTCAAAAAAGCATACTACTTCTAGCATACCACCTTCCATTTGTAACCGTCGCGAAGTGGAAAAAATGAGTTTTCTTATCAAGAACTTTCTTAACACAATGAATTTGAAAAAGAGAGAGAGAGAGAGAGAGAGAGAGAGAGAGAAGCCCCTTGTTTGGTTAGTGGCGGGACGTGAAGGTGGGGGAAAAGTATTATAGGGGAGGGGAAAGGGGGGAGCGACGAAAGGTATGTCGGGGAGGGGAGAATGTCAGGTGATAGGAGGGGTATCAGTTCTTTGGGCTCTTTTTTTGAAATATAATAGGTTTCCTTCTGAAAATGGTTCTTTTTGCGTCACATAGACTCCAAACCATTATCATAAGTCATAAGGGCAAGGACGTCATGATTATAAGAGGAGAGTACAGGATATGAGTCAAGGGAGCTCTCTGGATCATATGATATAAATCTAAAAAAGGGATCCGGGTGGTGAAAAAAGCAAAAATTCGTATTTTATAGCGGGAAAACTACGAAAACTACGCCGCCTGAATATAGAATGCATTTGGAATTTGCATACATTTCGAAGCGACTACATTTTTCAAAAAAATTCGATTTTAAAATAACCCAATAGTGTTCAAATCACTACTCATTCTACTTGGCTCCGCCCACACTGTGTGCAGACCATAGTGGGATGCGGAACCCGTAAGGTGTCGGCTGCATAGAAAGGGTCCATATATAAGTTTCGTGCACTCATTGTCTTTTACAGAAACTTCCAATGAGTTTTTGCATTTTTTTGGGGTTTAGAGATAAAAATAGTGATTTTTGGCGGGTATTTTGATATGAGTCTTACGATTTTATAGTTTGGGTAGTATAAAGAACCTTTAAAGTAGGTAAGATAATCTTTCACCTTATCAACTTAGTTTGTACCGGTTATTTCACCTACTTTAAAGGTTCCCTATGCTATCCAAACTGTAAAATCGTGTGTTTCATTTCGAACTACACTCCAAAAATTATTTTTCTGCTTCTGAATCCAAAAAAATGCAAAAACTCATTGGAAGTTTTTGTGAAAGAAGATGAGTGCATATTTGGACCCTTTTAATGCAGAAATGAATAATATTGCATACAAAAGTGAAATTGCAGACCAAAAAAGCATACCACTTGGTCTGCAAGCTATTTTGCATACCACCAACTGGTAAACTATAAAACTAGCCTCTAGGTATGTAAACTAGCTTCTATCTCTATCTCTATACAATATTCTTCTGACATCAATAAGACCACCCATCAAAACTCAAAAAAGTGGGGGAAATCAGAAAACTACAATAAATGTTATTACTGATACACGGGGGAGAAAAAAGAGAGAGAGGGGGTGGTGGAAAAAAAGAGGGAAGCTGTCATAGCGTATCCCTTGGAGACCAGGAGGGGAGGCGAGAGTACTAAATTAGATTCCTTTTGGTCAGTTGAGAGAGAGAGAGCAGACATCAGAGCAGATAATCTTTCGGGCAGCGTCATTTCAGGGGAAGCATATTTCGAAATCATTTGATCATTATGCTTGGATGAACATGGCTTATACGTCAGGAAGGTCTAGAAAAACATAAGAAAACTAGGAAAACGGTCAAATTTAAAATAAAAATTTCTCTTTGTGGAGAAAAATAGGCTCCGCCCCCTTGAGCAAACTATAAATCATGCAGGAGTCATATAATCATTTCAAAGTTACCAACTGACTCAACATCAACTCAAACAAACCAAATAGTTTCACGGCAAAAGAGAGAGAGAGAGAGAGAGAGAGAGAGAGAGAGAAAATAGTCACAGATGTGACTCATCTTGTTTCCAAACCGTCTCTTCTTTCTCGAAAGCACACATAGTAGTTCGGCATTAGCTATTTCTGGCTGGCTATTTTGATTTCTAGACGTATTTTAAAATCCCGAAGCTTTAAAAGCCTATCTAACCCCCCAAAATCCCAAAATTCGGATCCAATCTTGACCATCATCCTTTTTCAAAAATCGATGAAAAAAGAGGAAAAATAGTGTGGAGAAGAACTGACTAAATAAACAAATGATCGAACGAAGAACATGCAAAAGTATAGAAGTGAGAGAGAGAGAGAGAGAGAGAGAGAGAGAGAGAAAAGTGCATCAGGTAAAGTCGTCGGGTTGTTTGGAAGAGAAAGTACACACACATGACAATACATTTCCCATATTCGGAAAACGTGGGAATTTTTTTTGGGGGGAGAAAAAAATTTTTGAAAAAGAAAAACATCTGGAAGTTGGGGGCGAGTGGTATGCTAGCGGTGACAGACCCAAGTGGTATGCTTTTTTGGAAATGCAGACCCAAGTGGTATGCGATCTAAAAAGCATACCACTGTCTAGCTTCTCTGGGTCTCTTTTTGGTCTGCAAAATCGCTAGCATACCACTTTTGATCTTCTTCTTTTTCCGACACACTTTTCTGTGTCGAAACTTGAAAAAAATGAATCGAAAAAAGAACTTATGGAAAAATACATAATCCGATTATGATTTCAATCGAAAAGTCATGAATAGGGAAATTTGAGGTCAAAATAATAGAAAAATTGGGTAGAAAATGATTTTTATCAAAGAAATCTTCAAGAAAAAGGTTGAAATATTTCAAAAATAGAGATTCTAGACAGAAAAAACTCTTTTTTAAAACAAAATCAAGTTATCTTAAAGAAAACTTATCAAAAGAGGGTGGAAACAGAGCAAACTGTTCTCTTTTGCAGAAGGAGAGCAGACTTTCCCTCTCTCTACTATCAAAATTTTAAATATTTGTTTAATTTTCGACGGGAAAATATACTTCCCCTTTTCTCTCTCTCTCTCTCTCTCTCTCTCTCTCTCTTTATGTGTGTCTATTGCTTAACTTTACTCTTTCTCTCTGTCCCATTATAGATTTTAGAGAGAAGAAAAAAATCCGGTATTTTTTAGAGGAAGGTGATATGGGTGGAAGAGTCTAGAGATAACTTTTTCTAGTTTTTTCGATGATTTCGGTTTTTAAGGATTTTAAGGTCAAAAATGAACTTGAAAATAGATTTTAGAGGGTTAAATTGTGGGTTTGAGATGTTGGTAGGTGTTTAGTTTTTTACTGTTTTAGCGATGATTTTTGACTATTTTTAGTGGTTTTTGAGCAGTTTTTTGGGGTTTTTTCCTGGATGTTTTTTGTGAAGCTCGATAAGCGGTTTGTATGGGAAAATTGAAGGTTAACCATTTTTAAAATTTCAAAAATTTTTTAAAATTTCAAAATATTTGAAATTTTTTTTTTTCGAATTTATGTTTTGAAAAAAATCGTTTTCAGATTTTTTTGAGCGTTAAAAGTATAATATTAGCAGTTTAAAAGTATTTTTGACGCGATTAATCAAAAAAATTTTTTTTTCTCAAATGAACAAATTTTTGCGATGGCGAAATTTTTTTATAGCAATTTTTGAGAATTTTGTCGAGTTTCTGGCTCAGAATTTAAAAAAATCAAATTTTAAAGATTATTTTTAATGAAATACAAGAATTCACAATATTTTAAAATTTTAAACATCAATGAAAATTGAATTCAGGTGAGTCAGTGTACTTTATAGTTTATGTTCCAAAGTTCTCGGTCATTTTTTCATTTTTCACGAAATTGTCTATAAATGATGTCAGAACTAGTTTTGTCTCTCTTTCAGAACACTGACTATTTTTGGAAACCAATTTGGGGTCAACAATAGGCGGATTTTTAAAATTTATTTTTTTGAAAAAAATTTTTTCGAATTTTTTTTGGAAAAAATTTTATGTTTTTGTTGAAGTTTTCAAACGCTTTCCAAACTATTAAAATTGAAAAGACTTACGCGGTGACATTTGTCACAAACGATTCGACAACAGCATGTGGTTGCTCATTCATTCCCCGCCTGGCTTTGTACCTGAAAAACCAAATTTTTTTCTTTTTTTCATATTTAAAAATAAAAATAAAATTTTTTAGAAGATTCAGAATTGATTTTCGACTAAAAAGGAGGGCAATCTGTGTCCAGAAGACGAACAACGAGAAAAAAAACAGAGAGGGGGATGACATTCGAAATTCACATGTCAAGGTTGAATTTTGATGTTTAAAAAGGACAAATTGGGCGTTGAAAATGACGGATTTTTATTAATTAGCTTGAAAAATCACCTTTTTTGGAGGAAAATTCAATAAACTCGGAGGAAATTGAAAAAAAAATAAAAATTGAATTTTTAAAGGCACAAGGATAAATTTTTTGAGCTGGGTCTCGAGGGGAAATTAATATTTTCATTTTTTTGGCTGATATTTAAGGAAGTTGTGAAAAAAAATGTGAAAATAAAATTTTTTAAAAGTTTTTCAATGTATTTTTCCGTTTTGGAAATGAAAAAATGGATAAAATCTTTGAAAATAGCTCAAAAAACAATTTTTCAATGGTACTGTATGCTTAAAGGCGCATTACTTATTTTCTATATCAAATCGAGCTGAAAACTTTATTTTTTTTTCGAATTTTTGAATAAAACAGTCTCTAAAATAATCCAAAAAAGCGTTTTCCAGCTCAAAAAAGACAAAAATAATTCAAAAATAATTTAAAATGGCAAATACTTCAAAATTTCTGTAAGAATAGCCAAAATTAATCAAATTATAACTCAAAAACCCTCATTTCCAGCCGATTTTCCTCGTCTAAAATAGAAAAAAGAAGCCCCCAAAAACTCATTAAATCAAAAGCCAAACGTGGCTTTTCGCGTCCGCGTGTTGTCTCTCCTCCTCTCCGCACACAAAAACTTATTGCAATCGGCCGCATTCACAATTCGTCTCGTCGTCTGACCAACTCTCTTATGGAATTGTCAATCTCTCGTTTTGAGAGAGAGAGAGAGAAGGAGAGGGAGATGTTATCGCATGTCCCTTCTCTGCGTCTCTCTGTCTCTATTACTTGTTAGAAGGTGAGGGAGAGGGAGGAGGTTAGTCATCGGAGAGGGAAGACCAAGAGACCTTTTTGAGAAAGAGAAGGTGGGTAGAGGTAGGTCTAGGATAGGTTAAGGATAGTCGAAAAATAGGTGAAAAATAGGCGAAAAATAGGCGAAAAATAGGCGAAAATTGGCGAAAAATTGTCGAAAAATTGGCGAAAAATTGGCGAAAAATTGACGAAAAATAGGCGAAAAATAGGCGAAGGATAGGACTAAGCTAAGCCGAAAAGCTTCCTTAGCTAGCCTAGCTATGTGGTCAAGGGTCCTCTAGCTTGTTATTTGGGTCTCTCTGAGCATGGAGAGGGGGGAGCAGGTGGTTATGAACATGTGATATCCGGAGTGTTAATCGGAAATGAAAGGGGTGGGAAAAAGCTAGCTAACTAACTTTTTAGCTAGTATGGTAGACCTGAAAGACGTGAAATGAACTAGGAAAATTTCCGATTTTTCAGACGTATTGATAAGTGTGATGATAAGAAAGGTTTGAGGAGTATTAGTGTGTAGACACAAAGTTCTTGGTTATCAAGATTCAAATTCAGGGTTGCTAGATTAAGCAGACCGGGTATGCTTGTCAAAAAATATTACTTATAAGAATGCGAAAATCTACAATCAAAGTTATGGTTTTTCATATTGCACACAACTGGATTCCTGTGATAGCTATCAAGAAATTGTCAACTAACAACTTGCTCAGCTTAAAAAGCACTTTAATTTGTTAGTTGATAACTTTTTGGTGTCTCTACTGGTTCCCAAGATACGGTGGCTCAAAGTACCTGTTCTCAATTTTTTTTCGATTTTTGATGGTTTTTTGATGATTTTTCCGTCAATTTTTCATCAATTTTCTGTCAATTTTTCATCATTTTTTCGTAAATTTTTCATCATTTTTTCGTAAATTTTTCGTCATTTTTTCGTCAATTTTTTTCGTCATTTTTTTCTTCAAAAAATGCTCTCTAATGCCTATGCTTAAACTGGTTTTTCTAACTATCTCTTTTTCTGCCACCACCTAAAAAAGACACGTTGCCATCACGCTTGTTATCATTTCTCTCTTTTCTTATTTACCTTTATCAATTAATCGATTCTACACATCGATATGTCCAAACCGATTCTCTATTCATCATGGAGCTCTTCTTGCTCTTCTCGCGTTCGAATCGGTATCTTTTTTCTTAAATTTTTTGAAAAAAAATTTTTTTAGCACTGGCACTGAAAAAAATCGACTATGAATACCATGCGGTGAATTTAAGGACAGATGAGGAGCAGGTACTTTGGGGTAGTGTATCTTGGGAGTTAGTAGAGATTTTGAAAAGCTGTTAACTAATAAAATATAGAGAATTTTAAGCTGAGTAATTTGTTAGTTGACAATTTTTTGATAGCTGTTAGGGGAACCTAGTTATGAGCGTTTTAATAAAGGATTATCAGTAGTATGGTTAAAATTGCCTATAATTCTGTTCCTAGCAGAGCTATCAAAAAGTTGTCAACTAACAAAATAAAGCGCTTTTCAAGCTGAGCAACATGTATAAAGTTTTTTCCTTGTATCTTTTTTCCTATACCCTTTCCAGAAAGACTTCGCTCTAAACAACCCTGCCAAAAAGGTGCCAATCTTGAAGATCAATGGTCTAACCCTAACAGAATCAATGTCTATCATAGAATACCTGGATGAAGTGTATCCAAATCCCCCATTACTCCCAAAGGATCCAGAAGCCAGAGCTCATGCAAGAGCCATTGCTTTCCATGTGGGTATGCTTATTCTGAACCCTCTAGACCCTTTTTCAGATCTCATCGAATATCCAACCACTTCAAAACCTAGCTATCTGCCGGAAGCTAGAAGAAATTCAAAAGGGATACGGTATCCAGGTACAGTACCCCCTGAGCCTCTTAACCTCTAGTTTTTTCCAGTGGTGCCACGACGTCATCTGCCGCGGCTTCGACGCCCTTGAACAACTCCTGAAGCTATATTCTGGAAGATTCTGTGTCGGAGACCGTATCACTATTGCTGACTTAGTCCTCCCTTCAATTGTCTACAATGCCACAGAGAAATATAATGTGGATATGGGACCATATCCGATTATTTCTAGAATTGCTGCTGAATTGGGAGGGATCCCGGAATTCGAAGCAGCACACCCCAGTCGTCAACCGGATGCTCCTAAGAATTGATTTTTGAATAAAGATTTGCATTTAAAATGGAAAATTACATAGAAAAGAACTTTGAAATTCTGAAAAATCTGAATCTATGAAATCTGGAAATAAATTATGAAAATTGACACAAATGAAGATTCTGATAGTTTATTGTAATATCGGAACGTTCCTTCACATCCAAATGAGCATCAGGATAGATAACGGGAGGTTCGAAGGCAAACAAAAAGGTGTAGAATTTTAAGCTCTATATACCGATACAAAAATATTTCGGAAAATCTGGAAAAAAAATTTTTGAGAAAAATTTCGAATTTTCTCCGCTCTTCCCAAAGATAGTGAGTAGAAATTGAAAACATTCATAAAACTTCAGATTTTGATTTTTTTTTAAATTTTGATTTTGATACCGTAAAACCTACTAGATTTGGTCGCTTAACTTTGGTAGCATTTATCTCGGTTCCCAATAGAGATATTAACAAGTGGTCAACTGACAAAATATTCCTTTTAATATAAACAATATTTTATTAGTTGACCATTTTTCAATATCTTCATTGGAAATCGAGATAAATGCTGCTAAAGTTGATAGACCACTAGATAACTAAAAGCCGCTGAATCGTTAATCCTGCAGGTCGGAATCAATATACTACTGTAATTTCAATTTCTAGTGTTCAAAAAACCTTCAGACGTGGTTTTCTAGTTCATAAACCCTCTATAATAAACCAATAAAAAGTCAAAAGTCATCATTTCCCTTATCAATGCCTCTTCTCTACTCTTCCCCCGGCTCCTCTTGTTCTTCATGGGTTGCAATAGGCTTGGCTATCAAGAAAATCAATTATGACAATTTTTCAGTCGAAAACCAGGTAACCTCCACCTACAGTAACCCAAAACCCCTGTTTAGGAAGAATACAAGAAAACTAACCCATCTGGGAAAGTGCCGACTCTCCTTATCAATGGTCTAACCCTAACAGAATCGATGTCTATCATAGAATACCTGGATGAAGTGTATCCAGATCCCCCATTACTCCCAAAGGATCCAGAAGCCAGAGCTCATGCAAGAGCCATTGCTTTCCATGTGGGTATGCTTATTTTGGACCCTCTAGACTCTTTTTCAGATCTCATCGAATATCCAACCACTTCAAGGATCCCTTTGCCGAGAGAAACTTGGTATCCAGGTACAGTACCCCTTGAGCCTCTTAACCATATATTTTTCTAGTGGTGCCACGACGTCATCTGCCGAGGCTTCGATGCCCTTGAACAACTCCTAAAGCTATATTCTGGAAGATTCTGTGTCGGAGACCTTATCACTATCCCGGACCTTATGGTACCTTCTATTGTGAGAAGAGCCAGGGAGAAGTATAATGTTGATATGGAACAATACCCGATTATTAGAAGAATCGAAGAAGAATTGGCTGGGTTTCCGGAATTTTGGAATAATTCGTAAAAATCTGAATATTTACTTTGTAGAATAAAAGAGTCGAAAGTGAAGAAAAAAAGCTGATTGAAAAAAATATGGCTTTTTCTTTGATATTGCGATAAAAATTCTGAAAATCTAAAATATTGAGAAATATGAATTTTCGAAGTTTTTCGAATTTTTGAGAACCTTTTCCAATCTAAAATTGACAGATTTATCCAATCTAAAATAGACTAATACCGTACAAAAAATTTTGATTTTTCAAAAATTCTGAAATTTTTCAAAATTTCAAAAAAACTAAAATTCATCAAATTCAATAATAAACTATACTATTCGATGCAGAATTAAATTCTCTACATTTTTGTCTCTTGAACCATCTTTCTATCTCCCTTGGTTCTCGAGATAAAGGGGTTTGAAGCTAGAGGCGCAGTGAGAGAGCGCAGAGAAAGCAGACTGTCTGCGCCCTCGCCGCGGACTTCAAAGACGTGTAACTAGAGAGCGGTTAGAGATAGAGAGATGGTTCAAGAGACAAAAATGATCAGAATTCAATTCTGCGTCGAATGGTATATTTTATTTCTAGATTCCATAATTTTCAGAATTTTAAAAAATTTTCGAAATTTTGAAAAATAAATTTTTTTGAAAATTGAAATTTTCGAAGGTTTTCTTATCTGAAAAATACTCCTAGTAACCCAAAAACAAAAAAAAATGGCGTGGAGAACAAGTTTATCGAATCGTTGTAATTAAAATGGGGATCTTAATAATGAATAAAAAAGCATAGCGAACGGCAGTAAAGCATATTTTAGGGGGGAAGTTCACATAAAAAAGCAAGAATTAAGAGACTAGATCTAATACTCATCACCCTCCTCTCCATTATCCTCCAAACTATCCACTCCGACCTCTTCATAATCCTTCTCAAGAGCAGCCAAATCCTCACGAGCCTCACTGAACTCTCCCTCCTCCATTCCCTCTCCGACGTACCAATGAACAAAGGCACGTTTCGCGTACATTAGATCGAATTTGTGGTCGAGTCTAGCCCATGCTTCGGCGATGGCGGTAGTGTTGGAGAGCATGCAGACGGCACGGGGAACCTTGGCTAGGTCGCCTCCCGGGACTACGGTAGGTGGTTGGTAGTTGATTCCGACCTGGAGATTTAGAGAGGTTGAAGGATGTTAAATAATTTTAAGATAGTTAGCTTTGAAAAATTTTGTTTTTTTAAAAATTCCGACAATTTTTAATTTTTTTTTAAATTTGAATTTTTTGAAAAATTCAAATTTTATGGAATCCCGTAAAAAATTATACCATTCGACGCAGAATGAAATTTTAATCATTTTTGTCTCTCAAACCATCTCTCTATCTCTAACCGCTCTCTAGTTACGCGCCTTTGAAATCCCAGGTGAGAGGGGAGAGGGCGCAGACAGTCTGCTTTCTCTGCGCTCTCTCGTCAGCTTCAAACCTCCGTATCTCGAGACGCAGAGAAGCTAGAGAAATGGTTCAAGAGACAAAAATGATCAGAATTTAATTCTCTATCGATTGGTATAATTTTTTGAAAGATTCCTAGAATTTTAAAATTTCGAAAAATTCCAAAAATTTCAAAAAATTCAAAAAATTCCAAAAAATTTTTTTTTCTGGTTTTCCGTTTATTTTCCCATATTCCCCACTATCTCCCACGTTTTATGACCCGAAAATTCCATATTCCGCCTTCAAAAAGATGTCTTTTTGACCTCCTATCTCTCTCAATATTTACAGAAAGAAGAGACGTCTTTAAAACTAACACTTTGTTATTTGTTTGATAAAAGTGTGTGACGAAAGAAAGGAGGAGGCGAAAGTTACACACAAGTGACGTGTTTTCTCAATTGATACGGCGGAAAAACTGGAAATTATTATTTTTGAATTTAGAGGGATCGTGGACTACAGTAACCCGGTAAGTTTCGAAACTAGCGTCATGAAACCTAGTATATTGAATTCAGCTCATTGAGAGCTTTCAAATGAGTATAATCATGACTAGGTTACCATCAATTTCGATTTTTGGTTAGTTTAAAGGCGCATGGAATTTGTCAAAAATTCGAAAAGTCATGGAAAATTAATTTTGATGTCATCATCGTACTCAGCAAATTTTTCCAGTTCAGAAAAGTATAATCATGACTACCTTCCCATCAATTTTTATTTCGGGTCTCGTCACGACTTTAAAGGCGCATAGACATCGAAAATTTCAAAATCAGCGGAATGTAGTCATGATTATACTCATTTGGAAGGTCTTGGTGAGCTGGATTCAAAAACAAAGTTTTCATGGGCCTACGAGTAATTTACTCCGGATTACGGTAGTTTCAAATATTTTGATTTTTGGAATTTTTCGAAAATTTTGAAAATTCTTAATTTTTCTTGGTGTTCAAAATTTTTAAAGCTTTTCAGCTTGGAATATCTAGGTTTCCATACATTTCTCCCAAAGAAACAATTTCTCTCAAATTTTGAAAAAATTCAGAATTTTCAGAATTTTCGAAAAATTCGAAATTTAAAAAATTTTAAAACCTAGTCATGATTATATTCAAATGAAAGGTCTTGACGTCCTAAATTCAAAAATCAAAATTTCATAAGTCTCAGAGCAAAATTGGCGGGGTTACGGTAGTTTCAAAATTTTTAAAATTTCAAAAAAATTCCAAAAATTAAAAATTCTCTAACTTTCTTCATTTTCAAGATTTTTGGCTCGTTTTTAGCTCAAAAAATCATAAAATTCCGCTTCATGAAAAAAATTTTAAAAATCAAAGCAAACCTTGAATCCAGTTGGACACCAGTCCACAAACTGAATGCTTCTCTTCGTCTTGATCGTCGCAATCGCAGCATTCACATCTTTTGGCACAACATCTCCACGGAACAAAAGACAAACAGCCATATATTTTCCGTGACGTGGATCACATTTAACCATTTGATTATGTGGTTCGAAGCACATATTGGTGATCTCAGCAACAGACAATTGCTCATGATAAGCCTTCTCAGCAGAAATGACAGGGGAGAAGGTGGCCAATGGGAAATGGATACGGGGATACGGTACCAGATTGGTTTGGAACTCTGTTAGATCCACGTTAAGAGCTCCGTCAAAACGAAGAGAGGCGGTGATCGAAGAGACGATTTGACCGATGAGACGATTGAGATTAGTGTAGGATGGACGTTCGATGTCCAGGTTGCGACGGCAAATGTCGTAGATTGCCTGGAAATAGACTTTTTAGACCTAAAAACACTTAAAAACCTTTAGAAACACCTAAAAATACAAAATTTCGGTATTTTGAAAAATTTCCAAAAAATTTTTTTTCTGAATCTTTAAAACTATAGTAATTTGGGTAATTTTCAAGATAAAATTCTGAATATATAATATTCAGATTCAAGGTTGTAGTAGCTTCAAAACAAATACAAATTTGGCTAGTTTCCAATTATTTTGATTTTTTGAAAAATTTCAAAAATTTCAAAATTTCAAAAATTTCAAAAATCTAAAACTACAGTATCTCGGTCAAATTTTAAGATACGTTTTCGAAACTTGCATTTTTGAATTCAGCTAATTGAGAGCTTTCAAATGAGTATAATCATGACTAGGTTCTAATTATTTTGAAAATTCTTGGTTTTCAGTTTAAAGGCGCATAGACTTTTTCGAAAATCGAAAAATTACGCAAACTCAAATCTGATTTCAGATTCGGATTCAGCGTGTTTTTCTGGTTTAGAAAATTCTAATCATGACTACCTTCTTAGCCATTTTCGATTTTGGGTCTCGCCACGACTTTAAAGGCGCATAGACACGAAATTTCAAAATCAGCGGAATATAGTCATGATTATATTCAAATGAAAGGTCTCAATGAGCTGAGTCTAAGTATCAAAGTTTCATGACGCTACCTTGATGACTAGCCGGGTTACGGTATTTTCAAAATTTCAGAATTTTCAAAAAAATTCAAAATTTCAATATTATTGTAATCTAGTCATGATTATACTCATTTGAAAGCTCTTAACGAGCTAAATTCAACTTGCTAAGTTTTATGTGACTCAAATCAAACTTAGCCGGGTTACGGTAGTTTCTAGCCCCTTACCTCATTATCAACCATAAAAGAGCAATCGGAGTGCTCCAAAGTGGTATGAGTAGTGAGAATGGAGTTATAAGGCTCAACGACAGCTGTTGAAACCTGTGGAGCCGGATAGATAGAGAATTCCAATTTGGCCTTCTTTCCGTAGTCAACAGACAGTCTTTCCATGAGAAGAGAAGTGAATCCGGATCCAGTTCCTCCACCGAATGAATGGAATACAAGGAATCCCTGAAGTCCTGTACAATTGTCAGCAAGACGACGGATACGGTCAAGGGTCAAATCGATGATCTCTTTTCCGATGGTATAGTGACCACGGGCGTAGTTGTTAGCGGCGTCCTCTTTTCCGGTGATAAGTTGTTCCGGATGGAAGAGACTACGGTAGGTACCGGTTCGGATCTCATCTGCAAATGTTATTAAATTAATATGAAAACCCAGAAAAATCAAAATTTTGAGAAAAATAGTTTTTTTAAATTTTTTAAATTTTTCGAAAATTTGAAAATCCTGGAATCGCGACATAAATTATATAAATCGATAGAGAATTGAATTCTGATCATTTTTGTCTCTTGAACTATCTCTCTAGCTTCTTTGCGTCTCGAGATACAGGGGTTTAAAGCTAGGCGAGAGAGCGCAGAGAAAGCAGACTGTCTGCGCCCTCTCCCCTCTCGCCGCGGACTTCAAATGCGCGTAACTAGAGAGCCGTTAGAGATAGAGAAATGGTGAAAGAGACAAAAATGATCAGAGTTTAATTCTGCGTCGATTGGTATAGTTTATCACTGGATTCCAGGAATTTTATAATTTTCATAAAATTGGATTTTTTTTTTTGAAAAATTCAGAATTTAAAAAAAGTTCAAAAAATTTAAAAATAGCTCTCTGGTTTCATTTTTTTGGAAATTTTTATTTGAATATCACTTTACATTCTAAGTTTTATCTGTTGAAAAAAACTAAACCAGATAGGGGGATTTTCAGATTTTCAGAAAATTTTCAAAAAAAATTTGAAAAATTTTTTTTTCAAATTTTTGGCTTTATAATATTTTTTTCCTGGTTTTTTTGTCTTTTTTGGTCTATTTTCTCAAGTTTTCCCCTTGGAAAATAAATCTTAGTGGTTTTCATAAATTTCAGAAAATTTCAATTTTCAAAATTTTTGGAATTTTTTTGAAATTTAATTTTTTTCATATTTAAAGTAAAAACCAATTTTTTCCTCTCTACTTCCGCATTATTCCTATCGTAAACTATATTCCTACAGTATCACCCGATCCCTAAAAATTTCCACTTCCCCCTTTTCTCCCACAGAATTCCAAGTTTGATACCCTCTCCCTATCCTCTTCCCCTATCCTCCTCCATCTTCTCATCTTTCAATGAATTTTATGTGTTTCTTTCCCCTTCTTTTCACCACTTTCTTCTCGAGTTCTTCTCTCTCTCTCTCTCTCTCTCTCTCTTCCACCAGTTTTCGATGAATATCCAAGTGTGTGTGCCTTCTTTTTATATGAATAGTAGAGAGAATGAAAGAGAGAGAGAGAGAGAGAGAGAGAGAGAGAGAGAATGAAGGATGAGGTTCCTTTTTCGAAAACCTCCGGGGATAGATTTGTGAACTACTGAAAAACAGAGAGAAAGTTAGGGATGGGTCCCAGGAGGAGTGGGATTCTGAAAAAACTGACTGGAATTTTCGGGATTTTTAAAATTTAAGGAATCCTCTGGAAAATAGAGATTTTTATGATTCAGAAGTTGGAAAAAAAGTTGAGTTCGGCTCGAAAATCTAGATATTGTCGGGAAAAGTAGGTTTTTTTTAACTGACAACCATTTTTGTATAACTTCAAACGCTCATATCTCAATGCTAGGTAAAGATACCAAAACGTTGTCAACTAATCAAATATTGCTCATAATAAAATAGACATTTTGTTAGTTGACAACTTTTTCAAATTTTTAAAAATAGCTGAGATAGAAAGGTTTCAAAAAACTAGCCTGAAAAAAGCCAGGTTCAAACTAACTGTAACTTTCAAAGCTTATATCTCAATGTAATGTTGAGATATCAGTAAGTTGTCAACTGATGAAATATAGCGCATTTTACGCTGAGCAATTTATTAGTTACCAATTGAAAAAAAATTCTATAGGAGCTGAGATATAAGATTTTTTCAAAAAACAACTATAAAATAGCTAGTTTCCCCCCGATTTCACTTCCCACAATAAAACCCCTAATTTTTATAATTTTCAATTAGCTTTATGTAAAAGCTATTAACTAACACTTTTTTTGTTTTACTAATTAATTACTATTTCATATTTTTGATAGGAAGAAAGATACATATAACTTTCTGAAGTTAGTACTAATCACGAAGACTGACTTCAAGTGCTCATATCTCAGGTCTCAATCAAACTAACAAAACAAAATAAACTATCAAAATATAGCCCATTTCAAGCTGAGCATTTTAATAGTTAACAACTTTTTGATAGCTTTAATGAAAGCTGAGATATAGACTTTTTTAAAAAGCGTTGTCAGTTTTTCTCCATTTCACTGTCTCTGAACTTCATAGGCTTTTTCAAACTATTCTCGATTTCAAAGGTCCCCTTCATGTTCTTTTCCTATCTATTTCAATGCGTCCTCTCAATTTTCAAAAGACGCTTCTCCCCCCGAAAAAGAGGAAAAGAGGCAATTTCAATGCTCATCTCATTGTGTGATGTAATTAGACTACACATGTACATGTGCAAAGGGATATCCCAGGGAAAATGCACTTTTAGAAGTGTACAGCTACAGTAATCCCGCTATATTCACTTCCAAGCAAAACTACAGTACTCACCAATAACAGTTGGTTCCAAGTCAACCATCACGGCTCTCGGAACATGTCTTCCACTTCCAGTCTCCGAGAAAAAGGTGGAGAAGGAGTCATCGGAGCCTCCAAGAGATTTATCCGAAGGCATCTGACCATCCGGTTGAATTCCATGCTCAAGACAGTACAACTCCCAACACGCATTTCCGATTTGGACTCCGGCTTGTCCGATGTGAATCGAGATTACTTCTCTCTACAAGAAAGGTTATTTTGAAGGGGCGTATCTTGGTGGAGGGTAGAGCTATCAAAAAGTAGTCAACTAGTAAAATATAGAGCGTTTTAAGCTGAGCAATTTACTAGTTGATGGTTTTTTGATAGCTATTCTAGGAAAGCAGATATAAGCGTTTTAAAATTAAGCACTTTTTGAAAACCCGTCAAAACTAATCATAACTAATTTTAATTCAGAGATATCAAAAAATGTTCAACTAACAAAATATACCAAATTTTAAGCTGACCAATCCCTAATCATCTATTTCTAGCTAGCCCAACTCCTAATTGAGTTAAAACCCTTTTCAAAATTTCGCAATCTTCTTTTTTTCAATTTCATCCTCTTTCTCTCTTCTTCTAACAAAAAGAGCCTTCTCCTCTCCCAAATTGGATCCATTTTGTGTCCCCCTCCTCTTTCTCCAAAAGTGCCCCCCTTCTTCCCAAACAAGTCCCCTTCTCCGGATGTCCGGTGGCAGAGCACCAGGTGTGCTCAATGAGTCGAAAAATGTGTAGGTACAAGGGGGTGTTGAAGGGGAAGTAAGGGGTTTAAGACATAGGAAGGAAGGGGGGTTAGTGACCCAGAAGGTTAAAGGGAAGTCAAGAGTATATTGGTGAGGTTGGGATCTAGTGGTGAGGGGAAGCTGGATGAGCTAGAGGGATAGCTAGATTAGGAAAAAGAGACCGAAACTCGTAAATTAAGGATTTTAGATTATGCAGATGAACTGAGCTAGGGTTTAAGCTTCGTTACAAGTTAACTACTGACTGACTGAGCTTGTAAGGCTGTAAGGCTAATTGAAAGCTTTTATCAATGGTGATTAGCAAATAGCGAAGGCAGGTTCCATTTATTATCGTTTCATACAAATCACCCGGAAATTTCGACGTTTTAATCAAAATTCAAGCTTAAATTAAATAAAACGTCAAAATTTACGGGCGATTTGTATGAAACGATAATAACAAGCCCAATCTTCTCATCTTAACCCGGCTAGTGGTCACAATCCTTCAAATATACAATAGTAACCATATTATAATAACCATACAGTAATAAATTAACAAATTGTTTAGCATATTATATTTTACATGTTATATATTTATTAGGTCCCTGTACTTTTTTTGCTTTTATTATATTTTTCACATGTTTATCTTATTAGCACATAGAAAATAATTGTTTTACTAGTTAACTAAATCTTGATATCTCTTATAGGTTGTTAAAAATACAAAATAACTAACAGTGAAAAAATTATACTATCCTATGATCATGTATCAAAAAAAATCCTAACTAGCAAAAATATGGTATAGAAACAAAAATTATGAAAAACCTATATCTTGGCTCTAAATAAAAATTCCGAGACATTTTTAACTTCCAAAATACTCAGCTAAAAATGAGCAATATTTTATTAGTTGACAACTTTCTTTGATCTCTACTGGTTCTTGAGTTATGCTAGCTAATAGTGATTTTAAAAAATTCCGGAAAATTCAATAACCGTTTTTTTCTTAAAGCCACTCACCATGATGTTCTTCGTTCAAGTTGATACTTTCTCCAAAAAGAAGAAGAAGAAGAGGAGTGGTTGTGTCTCTCAAAGTCCCAAGAAGGCGTACCCCTCTGCGTCTCTTTCTCCCCCCACTCCGCCCCCTTTTGGGGCCCAATTCTCTTGCCCCCGACGTTTTTTGACATGTTTAGAGAGGAGGAAGAAGGAGAATTCCTTTTGCTCTCTTTCTCTTGTTGACGATTGAAAGAAGGGATGGGAAAAGACATGACATTTAATTAGATGGGATTAAAATGGAATTTTTTTTTGGGAGGAAGAGTTAAACGATGGTTATTTGGAACTGAAAGGAGCAGAGCACTTGGAGTATGAATAAAAACCTACCTAGCTGAATATAAAAATGTTAACATTTTCATAAAAATAGTTATTTTACGTGAAGATAGTGAATAATTCTCTCGGAATAAAAAAAAATTGAGCAAAGCAATATTTGCTGATACTGGTTATTTTTAAAAAGACTAATGAAAATAATGTGAATTTGGACAACAGTCTGAAAAAAAGAACTATTATGATTGTATTCTAGATTAATTTTCAAACATTCAACTGTGTGGTGGTTGTTATAAGAATTCGATTGTCTTTTATTGTTTAACAAATGATAAAACGTTTATCCAAGTTCAAATACCTATATGACACTTCTTAGTGATGTAACGGAATTTTACTTCAGGCTTATGTTTGAAATTACTAAAACTCGTTATTCCTAATTTAATTCTCTTCAAACTAGTTCACTCACTATTTTCATATTTCACAACAAACATGCAACTTTATTGGCTCTCAAAATTCTGAAAAATTAAACATTCGAAAGTATTTTAAAACATGGCTATAAATTTGAAGATTTGACTGTACTGAATATTGAGAAAATAGGTTGATGTAACATTTTACAGCTTTCTTAAGAAAAATGAGAGCATTTGACATGTTAATCTATTGATATAAGACTAGCCTGGCCGCCATCACTCGCTACGCTCGTTCCGGCGGCCAGGCCAGACGCGTTCCGCGTGTTGAGCTTTTTGTATTCAAATCACTTTAATCATGGACAATCTCTAAAAAAATACAGCTCTGAACTGTTTTCAATACCCCACTAAATCCCTTTTTCATTTTCGTTTTCGGCCTCGCGCGCGCGAGCAGCGGGGAGGTATAGAAATGCAGCAGCCGACGCCTCGCGGGTTCCGCCGGACAGCGTAGAAAGCGTGTAAAAGGACACGCCCACTTTTGCCTAAAATATCACTGAAATGATCATAAAAAATTTCACAATTTAAATTTTTAAAATCTGAAAAGACGGGCATCATGCGGCCACCATTTCCTATCTTTTGGTCAAAGATTTATGAAAATCGGTCAGGTGGTGGCTGAGAAACTGCTTCGGACATGCGGACACACGAACACACACACGCACAAAAAATGTCGACCTCATACTTTCGTAGTTTAAGAGAGGGGGCAGACTAGCTTTTGATCCCTAACGGGATCAAAAGCCAGTCCAGGGCATCACGCTCTGCTTCTATGTGCTAAGCTTCTATGAGATCCCTGAAGAGTAACCCGCGCCTGCGGCGCGGGATGGGAGTACGGCCTGCGGCCTTGTTAGTGAGTCCAGGAGTGCCGGCCTATTCGCCCCTCACTCGCTCCGCTCGTTCGGGTCGAATAGGCCTCGTAAGGGAATTTGTATGTACTCTGAACTGCAACGTCATCATCTTCCCGAGAGGTTATTTGGGGGAGACAGAGAGAGACGACCACCTTCCCAAAGGGACGTGGAGAAGACCATTCTCCTGGGAAGATGTTTAAAACGATTATAAAAAGCTTCCGCGTTTAAATTTACAAAATCTAAAGATACCGGCATCATGCCACCATCATTCCCCATCTTTTGGTGAAAACACGGTCAAAATCGGTCAAGTAGGAGCTGAGAAAACGCTGCGGACACATTTTATTACACTTTTTTCGGACATTTTTTGGGGGACATAAGCCCCGCCCTAATTGACATCCCCCATACTTTCCATATTTAAGAAGAAGAGGTTGCAGAAGAAGAGGTTGCAGACAAGATGAATTTGAAACCTTTTTTTTCGCGATTCAAAAATCGTGAAACCAGAAACTTTCTTGTAAATGTTTCACGTGGACATCTTTTTTGAAGAGAAATTAAAGAAAGGGTTTTTTGTAAATTACAATAAAAGCTATATTTTGAAGGTTTCACGTCGCGAAAAAAAATTTTCAAATTCAGTCTGTTAAAATTTATTAGTTAATGTATAACCATTCGTTTCATGCATAGAAAAAATTGATAAAAAATGATAATTTCGAATAAGTCGATGATTGAGCATTCTCAAATTAAATGAGCAATATTAATGAGTTGGAAATAACAAGTCAACTCGCTAAAGAATGGTTTAGAAAGTCTGGGTATCAATAATATACCGTTGGAAAGCTGAAGTGATATCAGATCAGCTTTTAATTTTTTCTCAAGAAATTTCAGAGGTTTGTGGGTTTTCAGTGTTAAGTTACTGGTTTTTGGACTTTGATAACTCCGTTGAACTTATTTTAGTCAGGTTTTGTTGATGAAAAGGATTCCAGCTAGTTTTACATAGGCTTTAAATCAATTACATGGCCTGAGAAAGCTAGATGATGGAAAACTGAGAAATGAGCAATTTTTGCTTGATACTGTATATAAAGCTACTGTACTGACTCAAAAACCATCTCTAACGAAAAAATTCTGTTTTTTTTTCCCGAAATTTCGGGTTTCCCTCTCCATCACAAAATATTCCTTTTTGAATCTTCCATTCCCAATTCTGTCCTCCCCCTCCAGCCATCTGCCGTGAGATAGTAGTAGGCTCCAAGGGTCCCTCTCTCTTCTTAAACAAACAGTATCCGGTTACGCTCCGCCCCTTTTATTCATCTACAGTAGGAGGAGGGCCATCTGGAAGAAAAGGATTGGTTTACTTGGAGGACTAATGCATTCTGACTGCTTCTTCCTCTCTCATTTCCCCCCTTTCCCCTTCATAAAAATAGTCTCTATAGTATTTATTGTCTCCTTCTTTTTCTTCCCTTATTCCTAGTTTTCATGCATTTCTGATCATTATCTTTTCCTGATGAGTTTTTGAAGTTTATGTTTCCAATTCCTCATCTTGAAGACATCAATGAAGAAGAAAACTTGGGGGACCTTTTTGTATTTAGAAATTAAAACTACCGTAATCTTGTAGTCTATTCATCTAGCAGTCTGGATTACAATCCCACTAGAAAATTCTAGTTTTTCTGAGTTTTTTAAGACAAAAATCACCCAAAAATAATAAAAATAGAAGGAGTTAGAGGTTTTTGTAAAATCAAAAATTTCAAATTTTTGATAATTATTCTAGACTACTGTAACCTCTTGTTTAGAATTAGACAAACTATAAATTTTAATTATAAACTTTTAAATAATTAAGCTATCGACTATATTAGCGAAAAAAATTGATTTTGGAAAATTTTGTATTTTCGATGAAATTTGAAATTTTTCGAATTTTCTAACTACCGTATCTTGACCAATTTTGTTCCAAGGATTATGAAACCTAGTTTTTTGATTTTAGCTTGAAATTCCCGTTAATATGAATATAATCATGACTAGGTTTCGATCATTTTGAATATTTTTGGTTTTTGGTTTAAAGGCGCATAGAGTTTCTCGAAAATTCGGGAACACACGGAAATTTAATTTTGATTTGAAATTCCGATTCAGCTCGCTTTTCTGGTTCAGAAAAGTATAATCATGACTAGATTCTGAGCAATTTTTTGTTTTGGGTCTCACCACGACTTTAAAGGCGCATGAACATTGAAATTTCAAAATCAGTGGAATACAGTCATGATTATACTCATATGAAAGCTCTTGGCTAGCTGAATTTAACTAGTTAGGTTTCATTAGTCTGAGAGCAAAATTGACTGGATTACGGTAGTTTCAGATTTTGAAAAAATTCAAAGAAAAACTCGAAAATTTTAAAATTCCAAAAACATTCTAAAATCAGTCTCTAGATGGTTTAAAATAGGATTTTCTGCCTATATTACTGATAAAAAGTCTGGAAAAGCTCAAGAAAGTTGAGAAAAAAAAGATTTGAGATAATTTTCGATTCCAAAAATATTCCGAAAATTCAAAATTTTTCAATTTTTTTTAATTCCTAAAAAAGCTAAATCTGTGTAAAAAACATTAAAAACCATGTTTTTAAATAACAAAAAACTATTTTTTAAATCTATCTTTTACCTATTTCATATATAAAACCCCCTAACCAATATGAGAACCTATCCAGACCCTCCTCCATTTGAAATGTCATCTCAATTCACCAATCATATTCATATTTATTTCCGTTTTGGGAAGAAAAGAGAGAGAGACCCGAAATTAAAAGGGGAGAGTGGTGTCCTCTTACCTTCTTCTTCGACCAAAAATGCTTTTATGGCTCCGAAAGGGCTCAGACGTCGTAAAATGGGACAGGTTGATTTAGTCGCTGAGTTTTATATTTTCATGATCATTATTTGTTAGTTTCTGGCATAGATTACAAGCTTAGCTAACCGAAAAGTTGAATTTTGAGAGCAGTTCACTGAAAACTACAAGTTTTGGACCATTTGATAGTCAATTATGATATAAAATTAATTCTTTCACATCTATTTTCAATTTTTAAAATACAAATCAATCCATTTTTATATTAAATTAATTCTGAGTATTCTTTTTTCATCAAACTAATATTCAATGTATATTTGGTAAGTAATCTTTTTCCCTTCGGCCTATCAGGACTTCACAATACTCGAATACCCCCTCCCACTAATTGGATATTCGTTGTTGATGAAGTCTTAATGGGTTAGGGAGCACCTTTTTTTCAATTATTTTTGATTTTACTGTATATAAATTAAAAGAATAAAGCTATTTCGTAAACTAAGAGATTTTTTTTCAGAAAAAATTTAAAAATCAAATTTTGACATTTTTTGAATTCTTTGGAAACCTTAAAACTACCGTAACCCTGTCAGTTTTGTGCCAAAAGTAATAAAATTAGGCTAGTTGAATTCAGCTCGTCAAGAGCTTTAAAATGAGTATAATCATGACTAGGTTCCGATAATTCTAAAAATTTAGGAATTTCGGTTTAAAGGCGCATAGCTCCAATTGAAATTTGAAAGTCTCTAGAAACTTGGATTTCTTGGTATTAAACAATTTTCAACGCAATTTTAGGTTTCTCTACACAAAAATCAAGTTACTAGGAATTTGACTAAAGATTTATTTTTTCGTGACTTTTTGAAATTTTGAAAAAACCCATGCGCCTTTAAATTAACCAAAAATGAAAAAAATCGAAACCTAGTCATGATTATACTCATTTGAAAGGTCTTAATGAGATGAATTCAAAAAACTTAATTTCGTGAATTTTGGATCAAAATTGATAAAAACACGGAGTTTCGAAATTTTAAGAAAATTCGAAAATTTTGAAAAATATTTTTTTTTCAAAATTTTGTAGTTGTGTAATAGTTATTATTCTTGTTATCTGAAACTGTTTTTCTAAATGAAAAAAAATCACTTTCAACATAAAAATTTTATTTCTTGCTCATTGGAATGTTGGATGGGGAAAGGGAAGAGAGATTCGATGATTATACTGTGAATGGTCATTCTTTTTTCGGTTTGAATTTTCAGCTAGATGAATTGAGAAGACGAAGGAAATGGGTTAATAACATGTCTCCTGAACCTTCAATTCGCATTGTGGATCGTTTGAAATGGAGCAAGCACACTCGATGAGACGGGCACAGAATGAAGCTGAATATATATAAATTATTTTTTCGATATAGTTTTCATTTTTTGTCGTTTTGATCGTAATCAAAGAATTTTTACATTGGGAAATTTAAAAGTTTAAGTTTTTTGTGAAAAACCAAAAATTTTGAATTTTTTGAATTTTTAAAAAATTGTTTAAAATTTCAAACTACCGTAACCCAGTCAGTTTTTAAGATAGCTTAATAAAGTATAGCGCATTGAAATTAGCTTGTCAAGAACTTTCAAATGAGTATAATCATAACTAGGTTTCGATCATTTTGAATATTTAGAATTTTTGGTTTAAAGGCGCATAGACTATTCCGAAATTTCAAAATGATCAGAAAATAGTCAAGATTATACTCATTTGAAAGCTCTTGACGAGCTGAGATTAACGATATAGTTGTTATGAGTCTTGAGGCAAAATTGACAGGATTATGGTAGTTTCAAATTTTGAAAAAAAAATTTGAAAATTCGAAAATTTTCAAATATTCAAAAATTTTTTAAATTCTTAGAAACTACTAAAGTAGGTCTGAAATGTAATTTCTTTCATGATATCTATTAGAAATGAAATTTAGTGAGTCGGTTAACAAAACTATGTCAAATATTTTCAAAATTTCAAAATTCCCGAAAATTGAAAAAAAAAATTTTTCGAAAATTTCAAAAAATAAAAAAAATCTTTTTTTCTTCAAAAATTTCAGAAACTTAAAATTTGTTTTTCAAAAGCAATTCTAAAAACATTCTCGATTAATCATCATCATATTCTAGAACATATTCCAATGTTGCTCATTTAATGTTTATACACCTTCACATGACTTCCGATTGATGACTGATTTCTAAATCCAAAAGTGTTCAAAAACACTTTATGCAACAATATTTTGAAAAACTAGTTATTACGTCAAAAAATCATAAAATTTGTAGTCTGAAACCTTCTTTCTGACCCCTATTTTCTGAATAGATACTAATAGATTGACGTCTTCTAACAATTCAATACGTAATAGTGTTGAAAATGTATTCGAAATTGAATTGAGTTCATTTAGCTCTCTTTTTAACTCTGACTGAACTTCTACGTCATTTGTGCTATTTGGAGCACCTGTGTTTTGAAAAAACAATTATTTTCGTGGGAATTTTTTAAAAAATCCAATTTTATCTAGAAAACCATGAAAGCTAGGGGAAAACTACAAACTACAAAAGCTCAGCTTAAAATTTTGAACATTTTTGTCTCTTGGAGCAAGTCTCTACCTATAAGGATTCCGGAGATACGGGGCTGCCAACATGAGAGAGAGAGCGCAGAGAAGCGAAGGTGTCTGCGTCTCTCTCTCTCAGGGAGGGTAGACTTTGAAGCCCCGTATCTCGAGAACCCTGCTAGCTAGAGAAATGGTTTAAGAGACAAAAATATGTGAAATTTTAAGCTGAGCAACTTCGTAGTTTATAGTTTTCCCCTATCTCCTCTAGTTTTCTTGATAATCCAGTTTTCCTCGGGTATAGCTTACCAAACGGATTAAACGGATCGCGAAGGATGCATTGACTGCACGCCGAGCGGACGCAGTACAGATTGTCAGGTTTACAGAACGATTGGATAGACTCACTGGTACATGCCGTGTTGACACCTGGAAAAAAAGTACAGTAATCCTTGATCTTTTAAGTTGATCGGTCAATCGGAAAGCTCAGGGGAGGCAGTTGTTTTCCGGGGGTCTATTACACTATGGGGATGCTCTTTCAGAGCAAGAGGCTGATCAGAGTTCATTTTACACTGGCACCTCTATTACAAGGGCACCTCTAATAGAAGGGTCCCCCTAATACAAGGGCACTCACCAATAACTGGTCCTGGTCTCGGAATCGCCGTGGCTCCGTACATTCCGAGAATGAGAAGAAGGCAAAGGGCAGATGAGAGGAGACTCATTTTTTGATTAGTGGGTACCTGGAAACAGCTTCTTTGTAGTCCTCGTGGACAAGAGAGAGGATGGAAAATAAGTCTATCTAATAGTTAGACTTGCTTGAACACTCTCTCTAGAAAAAGGGGCGGAGCCTAGGGAGAGAAAAGTGAAAAAAGGGCGGGGCTCAGAGAGAGAGGAACTGGAATTTTCTAGATTTTTGGATGAGAGAGAGAGAGAGAGATCAGGAATTCATGAACATGCGATGTGTAAGGGAAACAATGGAATTTGAAAAAAAAGCAAGAAAAAAGATTTTTGGATCTAAGCAGCGGTGAAAAATGCTAAGCAGCGGTAAAAATAGCTAAGCAGCGGTGAAAATAGCTAAGCAGCGGTAGGAATAGCTAAGCAGCGGTAAGAATTTTAGGATGATTTTTTGGGATTTTGGATTCCCCGCTGCTTAGCTTTTCTTTTACCGCTGCTTAGCTTTTCCTTTACCGCTGCTTAGCCTATCCTTACCGCTGCTTAGCTGTTCTTTCACCGCTGCTTAGTTTTTCTCTCACCGCTGCATAGCCTTTTCTTACCGCTGCTTATCTTTTCTCTTACCGCTGCTTAGTTTATCCTTACTGCTGCTTAGCTTATCCTTACCGCTGCTTAGCTTTTTTTTTTCTACCGCTGCATAGTTTTTCTTTTACCGCTGCTTAGCCTACCCTTACCGCTGCTTAGCTTATTCTTACCGCTGCTCAGCCTATTTTTACCGCTGCTAAATTTTTTCACCGCTGCTTACCTTATTCTTACCGCTGCTTAGCATTTTCTTCACCGCTGTTTAGCTATTTCTACCGCTGTTTAGCTATTTTCACCGCTGCTTAGCCTCTCCTTACCGCTGCTAAATTTTTTTTTCACCGCTGTTTAGCTTTTTTCACCGCTGCTCAGCCTATCATTACCGCTGCTTAGCTCTTCTTTTACCGCTGCTTAGTGTTTCTTTCACCGCTGCTTAGATTTTCTTTCACCGCTGCTTAGTTTTTTCTTACCGCTGCTTATCTTTTTTCACCGCTGCTTAGTCTATCTTTACCGCTGCTTAGCAATTTTCACCGCTGCTTAGCCAATCCCTACCGTTGCTTAGATTTTTTCACCGCTGCTCAGCTTTTTTACCGCTGCTTAGCTCATCCTTACCGCTGCTTAGCTTTTTTTACCGCTGCTTAGACCTTTTTCACCGCTGCTTAGCTATTTTTACCGCTGCTAAACAAAATACGTAGAATATAAGAACCATGGGAACCCAGTTCAAGTGTTAGTATGTACTTGAGACTGACTATACTTTTCAAAAATAGACATTGGACATCCGGACAAACAGAGATTTCAGACAAAAGAAGTACGCACTGATGTTCGGAACAAAGAATGACATAGTACCCCCGAAAATAGGTATTTAGTGACTCAATTTAGGCTCCGCCCACTTAATAGATACACGCCGAACAGAAAAAACAATGATTGACGAATGGGAGGAAACCACTTTCAGAAATTATTTTTTTTTCGGGTTTTGGGAGAAATGGAAGAGAAGGAGGAGGAATTGAATTGGATGAAGGAGAAGTACACATCATTTCGAAAAAGTAGATATATGATTACAAATTCTATTCAGAACTACTTTTTGGATATATTTTTGAGAGATAGAGAGAAATGATGTGTTTAGTGATCTTTCGGACTGGAAACTAGAATTGGTTTTTGAAAATATCACTGATCGAGAACAAATCATTGATTTTAATAAAAATTTAAGGTTTTAACGAAAATTGAAAATTTCGAATTTTTTTGAATTTTTCAAAATTTCTGAAAATCTTGAAAATACCGCAATGTGGTCAGTTTTGAAGCTAGCGGCAAAAAATCTAGCCAGTTGAATTTAGCTTGATTCCACAAAATGGATTCCACAAAATTTGAATTTTTCGAAATTTTCTATAAATCGCGAATTCTGAAACTACCGTAGCTCAGTCAGTTTCGCAGCTAGCGTCATGAAACATAGCTAGTTAAATTCAACTTGCCAAGAGCTTTGATATGAGTATAATCATGACTAGGTTCTGATCTATTTGAGTTTTTTTGTTTAAAGGCGCATAGCTCCAATTGAAATTTGAATACCACTGAAAACTGGGATTTTTCGATTTTCAAAAATTTTTTAAATAATTTCAGGACTTGCTAGACTAAAACCAAGTAACTAGCCCAAAAACTAATGAACTTGGTATTTTTTATATTTTTTGAATTTTTGAAAATCTAAAACTACCGTATCCCGGCTCATTTTGCGCCAACCCCCAAATAATTTTGAAATTTAGATTGAGCTCTCCAAGAGCTTTCATTTGAGTATGAACAAGCAATGATTTCGCTGATTCCAAAATTTCGATGTCTATGCGCCTTTAAACCAAAAAAAATTCAAAACTATCGTAACCTAGTCATGATCATACTCATTTGAAAGCTCTTGACAAGCTGAATCCAACTAGCTATGTTTCGTGACGCTAGCTTCAAAAAAATAACCCGGTTACTGTAGCTTGAAAGCTCCAAAACTTCCGGAAATCAAGGCCCTGAATAAAAAAAAGTTCAATAGGTTCCTGGAACCGAAATCTAGTTCCATCTTCATATTTATAAGATCAAAAAAATTGACATCTAACTTCAGTTTCCACTTCCTTTATATACATACAAGTGTTTCTGATTGAATAGGGTCTCTCTCGGGGTTGAGAAAGTAATCAGAAGAAGGTAATACCAATGAATGCACGTATTGTAGTTGATTATTCCTTCCAGAGAATTCTGAGAGAGAGAGAGAGAGAGAGAGAGAGAGAGAGAGAGAGAGAGAGAGAGATTATGACGTCCAAGTGAGACAAGGTGTGAGAAATTGGTTTCTTTGAATGATCGAGATCAAAATTTTTCTAGAAGGTCAGAAAAGCAGCGCGAAAAAGATCACTACAAGCTACAAAATTTATTTTTTTACTTCTATTGCTCGATAAACCGAAAAAAGCATTTTAACAGTACATATTCGCTTTGGACCATAATAAGTGAACTTTGAATGTCCGTATCTCATTTTCTATGAGAGCTGCAGGAAAACTACAAACTACAAAATTGCTCAGCTTAAAATTCTGAACATTTTCGTCTCTTGGACCATTGCCCTAGCTGTAAGGGTTCCAGAGATACAGCGCTTTAAAGTTTATACTGACCGGTGGGCGAGAGACGCAGACACTCTCGCTTCTCTGCGCGCTCTCACCCACCTCCCGAGCAGCCATCTTCAAAGGTCTGTATCTCGAGAACCAGAGGAGCTAGAGACTTGGTCCAAGAGACAAAAATGTGCAGAATTTTAAGCTGAGCAACTTTCCAGTTGATAGTTTTCCTTTATCTCTGATGGTTTTCGAGATTTTGTGACGATTAGAATAGGTTCACATGACAAACCGATCAAAATACATTTCAAAAAAATATTTTTGATTGCTCAGATTACGTCAAGTCATTTGATTCAAGGTATTTGGGATCAGAATACAAAAACGAGCAATTTTAGGATTAGGTTCCATTGACGTCGATGGAATATAGAAAATTCTGGATTTTCAAAAATTTCCGGAAAATTCTGAGAGAGTGAGGCAAGGGAACTAGCTTTCCGAGGCCTAATTGCTTTTCGAATAGGTTATGGGAAAGTCAAGAAAATTAAAAGCTTAACCTTCCTCCTTTTTCTAACCTTTATTGGAAAATGAAAAAATGACATCATTTTTCCCAGCGTATCTCGAGAACCAGTGGAGATAGAGGAAAACTACAAGCTACAAAGTTGCTCAGCGTTAATTTTTACACATTTTTGTCTCTTGGACCAAGTCTCTAGCTCCCCTGGTTCTAGAGTTACGGCCTCTCAAAGATCCCCCTTCAAAGAGGTGAGCGGGAGAGCGCAGAGAAACCAGAGTGTCTGCGTCTCTCGCCGACCTCTTTCAAGGAGCTTAGACTTTGAAGCCCTGTATCTCTGGAACCCTTACAGCTAGGGGGATGGTCTAAGAGACAAAAATGTGTAGAATTTAAAGCTGAGCAACTTTGTAGTTTGTAGTTTTCCCCTATCTCTTCTACTTTTTAAGATAAATCCCGTTTAGAAAACCAAAAATGAAAAATTCTGAATTCTCTCAAAGGTTACCTGATTTTCTTATAAAAAATTCGGGGAGAGAGCAAATTCAAAATTTATGAGACCAGTGGGTGTCTTGAATTTCTGATCTCTCTCTCTCTCTCTCTCTCTTTCCGAATATAGATGATGTGTGAAACAAGAAAGGAAACAATGGAATTTTTGACACGGAGGAAATGGAAAAGACAAAGGAAACGAGTGATTTCCGGAGAGTGTGACCTCAAACAATGAGCAATATGAGAGATCTTTGGTGATTTTATGGAATATAATTTTTGATCATTTTATCTCAAAAACCATCAGAGATAGGGGAAAACTATAAACTAGAAAATTGCTCAGCTTAAAATTTTAAATATTTTTGTTTCTTGAACCAAGTCTCTAACTAGAAGGGTTCCGAAGATACAGCGCTTCAATGTCCGCCCTTCTCCACTGTGGGTGAGAGAGCGCAGAGAAGCGAGAGTGTCTGCGTCTCTCGCTCTCAGGAAGGGTTGACTTTGAAGCCCTGTAACTCAAGAACCGTGATAGCTAGAGACTTGGTCGAAGAGACAAAAATATTCAAAATTTTAAGCTGAGCAACTTTCCAGTTGACCGTATTACTGTAGCTCTCACGGGAAAAAAGATAAACCGCTTCAAAGGAATGCTAGATCTATCAACTACACAAACCGCGAACACTTCATTAAATACGGAATCCCACCTGCCGTCTCTCCTTCACACATCACGCTTTTTTTTGAGTCACGACATTCCATTTTTCATCTGGACCACCTTCAAAACACAGACAATGAAATCATGAAAAACAGAAAATAATAAATAAAAGTGATGAATTATTCTGTTATTTTTCTTCCAAAAATTTTTTAATTTCAATGGGAATTGGACTTTTTCTGAACTTTTCAATAAAAATAAAATTCAAAAAGTACTTTTTTGGTGGGATTTTTTTTCTAAAACTAGTTTTTCCTCATTTTCGCTCCTTATCATTGAATTCAGCTGGCTGAGACCTTTCAAATGAGTCTAAACATGACTATATTCAAATAAACTCGATTTCCCACCAAGACTACCGTAATCCATCTACCGTAACCCTCCATCACTTATAACTTTCTTCCCTTGCCTCCCCCCAACCAGGTAGCCGCCGCCGGCAGTCTCTTGATTGCCCTCGCGCCCGCCGCCTTCCGTGCCGTCGATAGCTCAGTTGGTAGAGCGGAGGACTGTAGAGTCAGTGGGTATCCTTAGGTCGCTGGTTCGAATCCGGCTCGACGGATTTCTTTTTTGCTTTTTGTTATTTACCTTATTCTTGAGTTTTAGAGCTCCTAGCTTTGTTCTTATTATTTTTTGCAGCTGAATTTAGAAAAAAAGCAGAAAAAAGCAAAACCAAAATCACCAAAAATCATAATTTATTAGCTGTCATAGATTTGAGTATGCTGATGATGAAAAGAGAGTCTACAAGAATTTGAGTCCGACGAGGCTGAGGTCGAGTCCTTCGAGCATCGCTTGCATATCGAATTTTAGTTCGGTGCCGTTTGCGTCCGCAATCACCATCACCTGATTTTGGTCCGTTTCCGGACCGGTTTTTGTCGAGAATTCCTGGAAATTTTTTGTTTTTTTTTGTCCGGATGTCCGGGAATCCGTTACCGATGATAAATCACAAAGTGGAAGTGGAGTAAGAGCTTCCGGGATTGTTGCACGGTTCGCTGCACTAATCATTTCCGAATCGATGAAAGAGCCAGTCTGAAAAATTGGAATATCTCGGGAAGGAGAGGAGATAGGGGAAAACTACAAACTACAAAGTTGCTCAGCTTAAAATTTTACACATTTTTGTCTCTTGGAGCGTATCTCTAGCTGTAAGGGTTCTAGAGATACGGCGCTTTAAAGTCTAGCCTCCCTTATGGGCTAGAGACGCAGACACGCCCGTTTCTCTGAGCTCTCTCACCCACCGTGAAGCGTAGGCTTTGAAGCCCCGTATCTCTTGCACCCTTACAGCTAGAGACTTGCTTCAAGAGACAAAAATGCTCAAAATTTTAAGCTGAGCAACTTTGTAGTTTGTAGTTTTCCCCTATCTCTTCCCCTTCTTGAGTTATAGCTTACTGTACAAGTGAAACTAGGCGGATCGTCAGACTCATGAGTGGAATCGGCTTCTTCATCCGAATACTCCACATCGATTGGCTTCAAGTACTGTACAATGACACGTGGTCTAGGGATTTTAGACGCAGAAGGCGAAGGAGAAGGAGAAGAACGAGAAGACTTGGAAGCCTGGTATCCTTTCTGGAGGACCGGGATTCGCGATGGAGATGGTTTTGATGGAGCGATTGGGATCTGGAAAAAGGGATTCTAGGGGTCCGGGGTTTTTTCACAAAAAAGCAAAAAAAAAAAAAAAAAATCAAAATTTCTAAAAAAAAATTTTTTCTTGAAAACCACTTTTATCTCAAAACCGTCATAGCTAGAGAAAAACTACAAACTACAGAATTGCTCAGCTTAAAATTCTACACATTTTTGTCTCTTGGACCATTCCCCTAGCTCCCCTGGTTCCTGAGATACAGAGCTTTTAAATCTACCCTTCCCTCAAAGCGAGAGACGCAGACACTCTCGCTTCTCTGCGCTCTCTCGACCGACTCTTTGATGGGGGATCTTTGAGAGGCCGTAACTCTGGAACCAGGGGAGCTAGAGACTTGGTTCAAGAGACAAAAATGTTTAAAATTTTAAGCTGAGCAGTTTTGTAGTTAGTAGTTTTTCTCTAGCTTTAATGGTTCTGGAGATAAATCGGAAATTGTCAATTTTTTCTTGTTTTTTCACAAATTTATACAGTTTTTTGCAGTTTTTCTAGGATTTTCTGAGTTTTTAGACCCTCTAACCTCACAATCGGTCTCATCACTTGCTCCAGAAGTCACTTCCGATCCTAAATCAGCCGATTGAGCGGCCTGCCGAGCCGCGCGTCTCCGCGCCTTTGCTCTTCTCCCCATTGTATCTGAATTCTATTTTGTCTACTAAATTAGCATATTCTAACCAATTATCTCCGATTGCTCAGTGTTATGGAATGAGAGTGCAGTCAGGCAATTGGCGTCGAGCAATCTGAAACCATCAGGAAATTGGAGCAATTTCCGGAGAGATGATGCAAATTAGGCAACTCACTCGAGTTCTGAATTCGTGTAGCTGATTGCCTGGAATTAGGGATTAAACTTGCAAAAAAAATAGGGAAAATTTGGATTTTTTGGAAATTTTGGGAATTTGAAACTACCGTAATCCAGTCAGTTTTTGAGCTAGCTAATTAAAACATAGCGCATTGAATTTGGCTTGCCGTGAGCTTTCAAATGAGTATAATCATGACTAGGTTCCGCTGATTTTGAAATTTTAGGTTTTTTGGTTTAAAGGCGCATAGGCATTTTCGAAATTCTGAAAACTTGATTTTCAGTTGTTTTGAGTGTTATATTCGGATTCAGCGTAATTTTCCAGTTCAGAAAAGTATAATCATGACTATATTCCGCCGACTTTCAATTTTTTATGTCTACGCGCCTTTAAAGTCGTGGCGAGACCCAGAATCAAAAGTTGCTCGGAACCTAGTCATGATTATATTTTTCTGAACCGCAAAAACTTGCTAAATTTGAATTTGACATTAAAATCAAGTTTCCATGAATTTTCGAAATTTCGAAATAGTCTATACGCCTTTAAACTGAAAAATCCGAAAAATTCAAAAAGCTCCAAACCTAGTCATGATTATACTCATTTGAAAGCTCTTAACTAGCCGAATCCAACAAAACAAATTTCATGAGTCTATCTTGAAAATTGACCGGGTTACGGTAGTTTCAAGTTGTAAAAATCTTTAAATAATCTTCAAAACCTCATAACTTTTTTAGTTTTCAAGCTAGAATTTTCGAGTTTGGCTTAAAATGTTGCTTAAAAAAAGGGAAAGACGCTTACAGTACCCCAAATCCTAGTAATCTGTTGCTAGATCCAAATTTAAAGAAAAAAGCGAAACCAAGAAAAGTGGTAGAAAAATAAGAAAAACGTGTCAAAAGAGAGACCACCCCTCGAATTCATTCAAAAACCGCCTAGATTAGATCTGACCCGAAAACCGCATAGAGATTGAGATCTCTCTCTCTCTCTCTCTCTCTCTCTCTCTCTCTCTCTTTCTCTCTCACTAACCGTTCCAATTGCTTCTTCCTCTGACATCTTCTCACTTTCACTTCTTCTTCAGTAGTTCTTTTGATTTATCGATTTCCCTTTTGGTCAAGGAGGTCCAGAAAATAACGAGAAATAATTTTTTTTCAAAAATTTTTTTTGGAAGGGTTAAAATGAACAGGGGATAAGGGATATAGGGGTTCACGTGAAAAAATTAAAAAAAAACACTTTTCTTGATTTTTTTTGAAAGAAAATGAGTCAAGAAGGCAGGAAATAAAAAAACAAAAAGAATTGACCCTAGCGGGGATTGAACCCCTGACATTCTGAACGATGGTCATCTCTGTTATCCACTACACCAAAAATTCATTTCATTGATATGGGTATCAAATTAACGGGAATTTTATGGGGAACCCGAATATTCATATCTGAAGAGCTACAATTGCTCAATTTTCGAGTTACGGTAGAAAATTACTCTAAAACCCTTGGAAAACCCGGAAAAATTAAGCCCATTGATGTCTAAAAATGTTTTTATGGTTCTTGGGAGCCTGGAAAATTTGAATCCAAAAAAACAAAGAAAATTTACCCCAGCGGGGGTTGAACCCCTGACCTTCTGAACGACGGCCATCTCTGGGATCCACTAGGTCAAAAGTGCATTTTTTGAAAAGTGGATATGGGTATCAAATCAACGGAAATTTTATAGGGATCCCGAATTTATAAGTTACTATACCTAAAAATAGAAATCTGGAGAAGTGTGGCAGAAAATTCTGAAAAAACTTACAAAAAAATTTTTTTTCGAAAAAATCACAAAACATTTTTTTGAATGCTCATGAAACTTTATTTATAAAAAAAGTAATCTAAAAAATATTAATCGACAATTTCAGCTAGGAAAATAATGCATGCTTCTTTTCCAGAGTCCGGGCGAGTGAGTTGCCAATTGACTTGAATGATGTCTCCGGCTGGATGGTTATCAGTGATGGCAATGGATTGTTCGAACAATTGGTTTTCTCCGGCGACAATTGGGCATTTTACTCCTGGAATTACTAGAAAATTAGGATGACAAAAAATTTTTTTTTCAAAACCTTTTTTTGGAGTTTTTCTGGATTTTCAGCTTAATTCTGAGCTTTTCTGAGCTTTTACACCAAAAAATTCGAATTCCCCGTAAAATTTTCGTTGATTTGATACCTATATCAACTTTCCAAAAAATGCACTTTTGGCCTAGTGGATAAGAGAGATGACCGTCGTTCAGAAGGTCAGGGGTTCAATCCCTCCTGGGGTCAATTCTTTTTGTCTTTTTTAATATAGATTTTCCAGGCTCTCAAGAACCCTAAGAACACTTTTAAAACTGAATGAGTTAAATTTTTTTTCGGGTTTTCAAGGGTTTTATTCAGACTTGTCACGGGCCGGGCCGGGCTTTTTCCCGAATTTCCAAGGCCCGGCTCAGCCCGGCCCGAGCCCGGCCCGGTGGGCCCGGTGTTTCACTGGGAGTTCAAAATCGAAATTTTTTGAATTTTCGACCCAAATTTTTTTTGTTGATTTCCGATTTTAAATTGCGCGCATTGGCAAAAGTTTGGAATATCGTTTGAGAAAAAGTCATTTTGAACACTTTTTAGCCAAAAAAGGTCGAAAAATTGGCTTGAAAAGGGGTCATTTTTTCTACCGGGCCCTCCGGGCCGGGCCGGGCCTTAAGAATTTTGCCCAAGCCCGGGCCTTAGCGGGCCGGCCCGGAATTTTACAAGTCTGGTTTTATTGGAATTTTGACTGTAACTCGAAAACTGAGCAATTTTAGCCCCCAGATATGAAAATTCGAGTTTCCCATGAAATTTCTGTTAATTTCATACCCATATTCAATTTCGAAAAAATAAAAATTCACTTTTGGTCTAGTGGCTAACAGTTTTGGATCGTTCCAACGGTCACGGGTTCAACCCCCGCTGGGGTCAATTCTTTTTGCCTTTTTTTCTAGACCCATTTTTAAGCATTCTTACCATAAGTACAAGCATCGGAGTTGGTTTGTGGGAAATCGACCATAGCGGATCCTCCAACCTTAGCACGAACGGAAGTCTTCAACTTATCCGATGGCTTGCTTGGTTTGAAAGCGATTTGAATAACTGGGCGAGTTCCTTTCTTGAAAAGACACACTTTCTTTCCGTCCTTGATTGTCAAATCACATCCGTCGGCCTTCACCATTGATACAGTACCATCGGCTTTGCATACCTTGTAACCGATTTCGACGAACTCGGCAAAGGCAATGCCTGCCAGGAAGGCAAGAATGAGAATGGTCTTCATACTGAAAATTAAATGATATAGTGGGCTAGTGAAAAATTAAGGAAAAATTCAGACATGAAAAATTTGAAAATTGTTGAATTTTTCGAAATTTGAAAATTGTTGAATTTTTCGAAATTTGAAAATGTTGTCACTCGGTTAGTTTTACTAGCTGACAACTTGAAACCTAGCTAGTTGAACTCAGCTAGACAAGAGCTTTTAAATGAGTATAATCTTGACTAGGCTCCGATCATTTTGAATTTTTCGGTTTAAAGGCGCAAGCACTTTTTTTAAAATTTCAAAATCTGATAAAGTCAATTTTTGGTGGATTTGATTGCCAGATTCGGATTCAGCTCTTTATTTCGGTTCAGAAAAGTATAATCATGACTAGGCTCCGTCCATTTTGAATTTCGGGGTTAGAGACGCAGACACTCTGGTTTCTCTGGTGTCTCTAACCCTTGAACTCAAAACCAATCGGAACCCGGGCTTGTTTATTTTTTTCTGAACCAGGACTATTTGCTTAATTTGAATTTAACACCGAAAATGGCTGAAAATCGAGTTTTCAAATTTTCGAAAAAATGCATGCGCCTTTAATCCAAAAATCCGAAATTTTCACAATCAGCGGAACCAGGGCTTGTTTATACTCAAATGAAAGCTCTCAACGAGCTGAGTACAATGCGCTATTTTTCCTAGAGTTTGGACAAAATCTGACCGGATTACGGTAGTTTAAAAAATTTTAAAAATTTTCAAATTTCCAAAAATCTCGAAAGATTCAAATTTCATGGAATTTAGTCGTTATTATACTCATTTTACAGCTCTTGCCTAGCTGAGTGAAACTTGCTAAGTTTTTTAGCGCTATCTCAAGAAATATCCGGGTTACGGTAGTTTTAAGATTTGGAAAAATTCAAAATTTCAAAAAATTTCAAAAAAAATTTTTAAAAATTTTCTTCAAAAAATTTTTTTCAAAGTCCGTTCTTAACTTTATTTTTGTTTTTAAAAGCTATTATTATTCCTAGAAACCAATAGATTTTCAAGAACAAAACACAGAAAGTGAGGGGGGTTCGAATGAAGTCACCCCACTGGACCTCTTGGAAAAACGAGTGTAAGGTTGAGCCTTTGGGGAACAGTTGTCCTCTCTTGTTTCTCTGGTACTCTCTTCAACTCCCATACTATTTCTTCGGATAGGCCACGCCCCCTTTTAGTGTCGAAGAGTCAAAGCGAGGAATGATTTATTGGATGGAGGGGAAGAAGTATCACACATCTTTTGCTGATCGAAAAAGAGAAGAGAATGGAATGTTTTAGAGGGAAGAGAGAGAGAGAGAGAGAGAAAATTATAAAAGTGGAATGTCGTCATCTATCGCTGCAATTGAGGACCCATCACCGAGAAGAGAGTCACCGGATACTGGAGTCGAGATCAGCGCTTCCCTGGAAATAATTATAAAGTTCTAAAACTCGAAAATTTATACGAAAATTCAAAAAAAAAACAATTTATACTTGAATTTGAAAAATTTCGAAAAAAATTTTTTTTGAAAATTTTTTGAAAAATTGGAAATTTTGAAACTTTGAAACTACCGTAACCCGGTTGATTTTTTAGAAATCTTTATGAAAACAATGTTTTTGAACTCAGCTCACTGAGAGCTTTCAAATGAGTATAATCATGACTAGGTTCCGAAGATTTTGAAATTTTTGGTTTTTTGGTTTAAAGGCGCATAGACTTTTTTGAAATTTGAAAATTTACGGAAATCCGTTTTTGCCCTCAAATTTGAAATCATCTGGTTTTTCTGGTTCAGAAAAGTATAATCATGACTATATTCCGCTGATTTTGAATTTTCGATGTCTATGCGCCTTTAAAGTCGTGCCGGGACCCGAAATTTGAAATAGCTCGGAACTTAGTCATGATTATTTTTTTCTGGACCAGAAAAATACGCTAAATCCGAATTTGACAACGAAACTTACTAAAAATCAAGTATTCCAAAATTTACCATTTTTCCTAGAGGCCATGCGCCTTTAAACTAAAAAATTCAAAACGATTGGAACCCAGTCATGATTATACTCAAATGAAAGCTCTTAATGAGCTGATTTCAAAAATACTATTTTCATCCCCCTATCTTGAAAACTGACCGGATTACTGTAGTTTCAAAATGTTCAGAATTCCAAAATTTTTTGAAATTTTCAAAATTTTCAAAATTTTCAAAATTTTTTAAAATCGAAAAAATCTTCAAACTCACGTTGCTTTTGGGCATTCTTTATCCTCTTGACTATATTTAACACATGATCCATTCCTATAACACCTCGTCTTCCCATTCGCCACTACCGTAGTCGTCGACGTCTGCATTCCCTCTTTCGGATCCTCATCTTCATCGGGTATTGTCGGAAATTGAAGAATGAGACTCTCGAGATTTGTATTTGGATTCTGATTGTTTTGGAGGAGAGTCTCGATGGAGGCACGACGGGCTGGAGGACCTGTTACCAGTAGGTCAATACTGACACATAGGTGATCCATGTTTGGAGATCTGGAAGAAGGAAAAAAGTTCAGTTGCGGTGGAAATGAGAGACATCAATCGAATAAAAATATAAAGTTTACGTTTTCGATGAAAAACTAAAAATTTTAATTTTTTTGAATTTTTGAAAATTTTTGAAAATTTTGAGAATTTCGAAAATTTCAAAATCTTGAAACTACCGTGCTCCAGTCAATTTTTGAGCAAGGTTTATAAAACAAAGCTTACTGAACTCAGCTCATTAAGAGCTTTCGTATGAGTATAATCATGACTAGGCCACAATTATTTTGAAAAATTCGGTTTTTAGGTTAAAGGCGCATAAAATTTTTCAAAAGTTGAAAATGCAGGGAAACTTGATTCTGATTTTAGATTTGGATTCAGCAAATTTTTCCGGTTCAGAAAAGTATAATCATGACTGGGTTCTGACCAATTTTTGATTTTGGGTCTCGCGACGACTTTAAAGGCGCATAGACATCGAAAATTCAAAATCGCCGGAATATAGTCATGATTATATTTTTCTGAACCAGAAAAATGAGTAGAATCCAAATTTGAGATCAAAAACAGGTTTCCGAGAATTTCAAATTTCAAAAATGTCCATGCGCCTTTAAACCAAAAATCCGAAATTTTCAAAATGATCGGAACCTAGTCATGATTATACTCATTTGAAAGGTCTCAACGAGCTGAATCCAAATATTCTGTTTTCGTGACAATATCGGGAAAACTGACAAGATTACTGTAGTTTCGAAATTTCGATTTGAAAAAAAAATGTCAAAATTGAAAAATCTCTAACTTTTTGCATTTTCAAGATTTTTAGCAAATTTTTAGCTCAAAAAACTTCAAATTCTTTGTAGCATCAATTTCAAAAATATTTTCATGAATAAAAATGTTATCCCTACCTCAATGGGGAAGAAAACGAGGAGTCCTCTGTATCCGACGATTCCTCATTCTCCGACTTCTGAATCTCTTTTGCATGCAAATCCCGGGAATTCTTGATCAGAAGGGAGTCAGTTGCCCTTAACAACTTCTTCTGATGATCGAATTTTGCCATTTCCTTTTGCTCATCCTTCTCCTCCTCCCCATTCTCAAAAGCTATCTGCACAAAAGAGTTGGCTATCTCATAACTCGGTGGCCCATCCGTCGGATCAAATCCATTTTCGATTTGTGTTGAATTTTCACTGTAGTTCCAATCCGATTTTATTACTGTATGTATTGCTGAATACGGTGGCGCTTTATCTGGTAGTTCTCGAGCTTTTGGTGGCGAATCGTCGATTTCACACTCGAGGTCTTTTTCGTATGTCACCTGGAAGGAGAAGAAGATTAGGTTGGAGTTTATTAAATAGGGAATAATAATTTAAGTATATCAAAAATCAGAAAAATCAAATAATCCTAAAAAATTTTTAAAATTTAGATTTTGCGAAAAAATTTTTTTTAGAAAGTAAAAACTACCATAACCTGGGATACGGTAGATTTTGAGACGTGAGACCTAGCTTGTTGAATTCAGCTAGTCAAAAGCTTTTAAAAGAGTATAATCATGACTAGGTTCTGAAAACTTCAGAATTTGTGCTCCGTGAACCTATCCATGAGATCCGTGAGCCAAAAATCAAAATGCTCGGAACCTAGTCATGATTATACTCATTTGAAAGCTCTAGACACACTGAATTCAAAAATCCAAGTTTCATGAGTTTCAGACTAAAATTGACCGAATTACGGTAGCTTTGAAAAATAAAATTTCAAAATTGTCTAGCTTTCTCCGTTTTTGATATTTTTTGTGATTTTTGACTTAAAATAACGTAAAAATGGGATCCAGCTAGAGAGATTAGGTTCTGAGCTTTACTTCCGTTGAAAATTTCAAGAATTGGGGAAAATTCGAATTTTGAAATTTTTAGATTTTTCAAAAATTCAAAAATCTTCAAACCTAGTCATGATTATATTCATTTGAAAGCTAAAGGATAGCGAAATTTAAAAATCTTAATTCCATGAGTCTAAGACTAATATTGACCGGATTACGGTAGCTCAAAAATACATTTACACATTTTTTACATTTTTTGAAAATTGTCTAACTTTCTGCATTTTCAATATTTTTCGGTAATTTTCAGCTTAACGTGACAAGGAAAATGCGATCTAGCTGTTTAAAAAAACTTCCTAGCTACTTTATTTGGAAAAAATTTGAAATTAACAAAAATTTAAAAATTTCAGATTTTTTATATTTTCAAAAAATTTTCAAAAATTTGAAAAATCCCAAAATCAAACAAACCTTATGATACCCGATAATATACATGACTAAATCATCCAAATCATCCTTATCCACAAGAAATTCCAATCCCTGATGTGGATTACTTGCCAACCGAATACTAATCATTGAGGCGACCTCAGTCTCCTTACAAACCACCAGTTTCCCAATTAAATCGAATCCGATTGAGATGGAAGGTTGTCCAGATTTTCCTGGATGTCTGACTAAGAGTCCAGTACGAGGTTCCACCTGCATTAACATATCGATTTGTGATTCTTTGAAAGTGACACAGAAGGAACGGCCACCAAATGAGGGGAGATGGGAGACGATGTGGATGTATCTCAGACGGACCATCATACTAGGCTCGTTGGCGAATTGAGATGTGCCTAAAATTGGAACAAAATTTGAATTTGAAAAAAAAAGAAAAAATTTTTTTTCTAAATTTTTGAAATTTTTTGCATTTGAAAATTTTCAAACTACCGTAATCCAGACAATTTTGACCTAAGGCTTTTAAAACTTAGTTAGTTGAATCCAGCTTGTCAAGAGCTTTCAAATGAGTATAATCATGACTAGGCTCCGCCCACTTTGAGTTTTGGGGCTAGAGACGCAGACACTCTGGTTTCTCTGGTGTCTCTAACCTTGAAACTTAAAATTAACGGAACCAGGGCTTGTTTATACTCATTTCAAAGCTCTTGACTTACTGATTTTGAATTTTTAGGTTTCGGAGCTCTCACTTCAAAATTGGCTGGATTACGGTATAAATTGCTATTGAAAAAAAATGAAACTCACAAGCCTCTAACTCTGGTGGATATCCATTGCTGATACTTGGTTTCCCGAGACAATCCACCAATCGAGAACTGTCTCTTTTCAAATAGAACCGAATATGTTTCCGCACATCCCTCCGTTTCACGTTCTCCAATACAATAGCTGGCAGGAAGGTTCCGAGACCGTATTCTCTTCTGAAAACGAAATTTTTCGGAACTTTAGAATTAGCGGAAGTGAATGCGATATTCGAGTTCAGCTCATTGAGAGCTTCAAAATGAGTATAATCTTGACATACTTTCAAAAACAATTTTTTTTTGGTTTAAAAAGGGTGCAAAACTACCGTAACCCTGGATACAGTAAGTTTCAGAGATTGAAAACTAGCTAGTTGTTTCTAGCTCATTGAGAGCTTTCAAATGAGTATAATCATGACTAGTCTAGCTTCATTTTGAATTTTGAGGTTAGAGACACCAGAGAAACCAGAGTGTCTACGTCCCTGACCTCAAAATTCAAAGTGGGCGGAGCCTAGTCATGATTATACTCATTTGAAAGCTTTCGACAAACCAGAAACAACTAGCTAGGTATCAAAGCTTGGAAACTACCGTATCTCGGGTTACGGTAGTTTTGCACCTCCTGAAAAATAAGAAAAAATCGAAATTCTTCAAAATATGTCATGATTATACTCATTTCAAAGCTCTCAGCGAGCTGAATTTGAATGTTGTGATCAAAAAATCAATAACAACTTACTCAACACGATTAACCGACACTTTGTTGTTCTCCTTCAATATATTACAATCATAAGCCACTTGTTGTACGTGTAAAGCAGCCAGCCTGATACAGGCCTCATATCTCATTTCCATGGCAAAACGGCCACGGACGACGTCATTTACGCATTGCTGATAGTAATATTCAAGAGCTTTCGGATCAGAAAGCAAGAGGACGAAAGCGTCGGATGGGGCAAAGGAGAGACGGAATACGCATCGAAGATGCTCCGAATTTGGCAGGTCTACTATCTGGAATATTTTTTATTTTCAAATTGATAATCAATACAAAGTGATGAAGTTTTTTTGAACATTTTAAGCTAAAAATCCCAAAAAACTACCGAAAATTTAGAAAGTTAGAGGTTTTTAAATTTTTGATGATTATAAATACCGTAATCCGGGCTACGGTAGTTTTTGGAACTTGAAACCTAGCTAGTTGTTCATGGCTCACCAAGAGCTTTCAAATGAGTATAATCATGACTAGGTTCTGATAATTTTGAATTTTGGCATACGAGGCTCACGGAGCCCATCTGAGAGCTCCGTGAGCCAAAATTCAAAATCAGCGGAACCTAGGCATGATTATACTCATTTGAAAGCTCTTACCGAGCTAAGTTCAATTAGCTTTGTTTTAGACAAATTAGGTAAAAATTGACAAGATTACGGTAGTTTCAAATTTTCAAAAAAAAATCGAAAATCTGAAATTTCAAATTTTTTTGAAACCTAGTCATGATTATATTCATTTGAAAGCTCTTAATCAGTTGAGTTTAACTAGCAAGGTTTCATAAAAATCCAGGCAAAAAGAGCTAGATTACGGTAGTTTTCAAATTTTCGAATTTTTTGAAATTTTTCAAATTTTCAAAAAATATAATTTTCAGAAAAATCAATTTTTTAGCAAATTTACATTGATTGCTAGCTACAAAAATCACGGTAATCTCAAAACATCCAAAACTAACCGATTTAATTTTACAATCGGGTCTCAATAGACTAATCCTGCTTGTCCTGGCTCCCAATGAGTACTCAACAGCCAAAGAAAAATGTGATTTGGCGGTGATTTGAAGTTTTTCGAGAATACTCTCAAGAATATTCTTTACTGTAGTTGTGTTATCATATTTGAATGATCTCGTTTGCCCATTTTCCAAATAGACACGTAGAACATTAGGGAGAAGAGGAGGGAAATCGGAGTTCTGTAAGCAGCGGTAAAAATAGCTAAGCAGCGGTAAAACTCACATTATCATTATTCGAAGAAACCAATACTCTATCAGTGAACCGAACTTTACAGTTTTTCCGAGAGCTTTTGGGTCTCTGGGGCAACTGTTGTACAGTAATCTGTAGCTCCTCTTTGGTCGCTCTTACAGCATTCACCACGTTATCCTTTGACTCATTTTGCATATCAGCTCCGTTTACTTCAAGGATTTGATCGTTAGCGAAGAGCAGACCGTCTGATGGACCTTCTGAATTTTGAGAATTGGATTATGAAAAAAAATAAAATTTTCGAAATTTTGAAATTTTCTGAAAACCGAAACTACCGTAATCCAGTTATTTCTGCCAGGATTTTTATAAAACCTGGTTAACTGAATTGAGCTCACCGAGAGCTTTAAAACGAGTATAATCTTGACTAGGTTTCAAAAAAATTTTAATTTTCAGATTTTTCGAAACATTTGAAATTTTGAAACTACCGTAATCCTGTCAATTCTTATCCAAACTCTCCAAAACATAGCTAGTTAAATTCAGTTTGCCGAGAGCTTTGAAATGAGTATAATCATGACTAGGTTACGATCACTTAGGATTTTGGCTCATCGGGCTCACGGAGCCCCCAGATGGGCTCGCGGAGCTTTAAATCAAAAGTTTCCAGAATCTAGTCATGATTATACTCATTTCAAAGCTCTCGGCAAACTGAATTCAACTAGCTAGGTCTAATGGCCTAGTTTTGAGTTTCTAGGCCATGAGATCTAGGCCACCTTCAGGGTTCCGAGAGCCAAAATTCAATGTCAGCGAAACCTAATCATGATTATACTCATATAAAAGCTCTATGCCTCCTGATTCTGAATTTTTTAGTTTTAGGGCAATTGGATCAAAATTGACCGGATTACGGTAGCTTTTAGAATTTTTGGATTTTTGAAAAATTTCAAAAATTTTCAAAAATTGCTAACTAACCCGGTGAAACAAACTGAATAATAGTTGGCAACTGTCCAGCAGCTACAAACCCGAATCCGATATCTTTCCCCCTCCGAATACTGACACTTCGTTTTCCATCCGGTGGCCTGGTCTTCCTTGGGTCAGTATATGTTGTTGTACGGTTCAAGTGACTGGAAATTAGGGTACTGTAGCTGTATAAGGATACTGTAGCTTACTCTATATAGTACGTGTTTCCATCGTTATCCTTCGCTTGTTCCCATCCATAAGGAAGTCCTAATCGACACCTCCAGGAGGCCCATGGCGGTTCCCAGTGTGAGGAACGGGTTGTATGACTGAAAATATTAGTGGATGAGAGTACTGTAGTTGGATTCAGCTCGTCGAGAGCTTTCAAATGAGTATAATCATGACCAGGTTTGGAGCATTTTGAATTTTGGGGTCAGAGACACCAGAGAAACCAGAGTGTCTGCGTCTCTGACCCCAAAATTCAAAGTGGGCGGAGCCTAGTCATGATTATACTCATTTGAAAGCTCTCGACGAGCTGAATCTAATAGTACTGGTTTCAGAGCGGAATACCGCATTCCCCCGGAGTTACTGTACTCACATGAGATCCTTAATCTCATCAACACTTCCCGAACAACAAATACGTTTTGGCGGCGACTGCGAACCGCTCGCGTAGAATTGTAAACTTTTCGATTTGATCATGATATCATTCGCTGCATTTTCAAAATAAATTTTTTTTTCTCGGAAAAAAGACGGAAAATAGAAGGAATTTGGTAAGATTACGGTAGCTTGGAGAATTTTTTCACGTTGATTTTCGAATTTAGCGTAAAATTCTGAGCCGGAATCTTTTTTTCCCGGGTCTCTAGCTCGAAGTTTAAGTTTTTGGGTTACTGTAGCTCGGGAAGTACGCAAACACCAAACATCAGATTTTACGACACTTTGAGGAATCGGGCTAGAAAACTCAGCTTAGGGGTAAAAATAGGCGGGGAATTTGAATTAGACAACAAAAATTTGATAAGAATAACTGTTTTTGACAAAAAAATTTTTTTCAGAATTTTTCATTTTTTTCTGGTTTTGAAATTTTTCTTAACGCAAAACTGATATTAAATTCGAAATCAGCACTAAAAACTAAGCTAGGTTGGTTTTTTCCCGAGGCTCTAGCTCGAAAGTTAGGTTTTCGGGTTACTGTTGTACGCAAACACCTCCTCAAAACACCGGATTTTACGACACTTTGAGGAATCGGGCTAAAAAATTCAGATTAAGGGTAAAAATAGGCGGGGAGTCCAAATTTAACGTCAAAAACTGGCCAGGACCCCAAAATTTCTTGGAAATTGCTCATTTTATTATTGTTTTTCGTAAAAAACGACTAAAAATAAAAAATAACGTCAATTTTCTGTCTGTACGAATAACTAAATTGTTGTTATAGACAGAGAAAATGATGAAAAATAAAATTTCGAAGAAAAAAGCTAGAAAAAACAACACGAAATTTGTGTCTGCTCTTTGTGGTGAGCAAGGGACCAGCAAAGAGACAGAAAATGAAATTTGATATAGAAGACGAAAGGGAAACGAAACTAATGGGGGATGAGAGAGAGAGAGAGAGAGAGAGAAAATGAATGAAATTACGAAACTAACACCCCTCCCGAGGGAAGACCTTTTTTTCGAAATTTTGAAAATCTGAAGTAATGGCCTAGAAACCCAAAACTAGGCCATCGGACCGGAAATAATGGATTCAAAACGCCAAGAGCTTCAACATGAGTATAAACAAGGTAGGGTTCAGAAAAATTGAATTTTTGCCACGTGGCCTAGGTCTCATGGCCTAGAAACTGGAAACTAGGCCACCAGACCTAACTAATTAGATTCAGCTCACCGAGAGCTTTCAAAAAAGTATAATCATGACTAGGTTCTGAAAACTTGAGATTTTGGCTTACGGAGCTCACGGAGCCCATCCATGAGCTCCGTGAGCCAAAATTCAAAATGGGCGGAACCTAGTCATGATTATACTCATTTGAAAGCTCTTGATGATCTAAGTCTAACTAAATAGGTTTCAAACAGTTCGGATCAAAAATGACAGGATTACGGTAGTTTTCAGATTTTCAGAATTTTCAAAAAATCGGAAATTTCAAATTTTTTTGAAACCTAGTCATGATCATACTCAAATGAAAGCTTATGGTGAGTTGAGTTTACCTAGCTAAGTTTCATAATGATCCGGATGGAAAGAGCTGGATTACGGTAGTTTCAAATTTTCAAAAAAATTTCAAAAATTTCAAAAAATCATAACTTCCTTAGTTTTCAATATTTTCCAACGATTTTTAGCTTAAAAAATTAGAAATGTTCTATATTTTTGAGTAAAATAGAGCTAGAAAACAAAATTACAAAGAAAATCTTAGAAAAACCCGATTCTCTTACTATTAGCCTAAAGATTCAATTTAAGTCCAAGAAGTCCAGTTTCCAAAAAAAAGTGGTTTCTTCTTCAAAAAGAGGGAATGAAAAGTAGTGTGTGAAAACATATAGAAAATCAAAAAGAATCGTCTTTTTTCTCTTTCTCTTTCTGGGAGAAAAGGGAAAAGTTAAGAAAGAAGTGGTCCCCTGAGGGCATGCCGAACGAATGGGTTGACATTTTTTGGGGTGGGAAAGAGAGAAACAAGAGGATTTTGAATGAGAGAGAGAGAGAGAGAGAGAGAGAGAGAGAGAAAAGTCTCTGATTCATTGATATTTACTTTGGAGCGGTCAAAGCCCCTCCCTTACTCACCCTTAGAGAGAGAGAGAGAGTCATGGGAATATATGTTAGCATAAGGTTCTTGGGGGACTGTGTGACGTCATTTTTGAGAATTATGTATAGAAAAATCTATTTTGGAGATTTTTTTTTGAAAAATTTCAAAAAAAATTTGAAAATTTTAATTTTTTTTGGAATTTTGATAATCTTCAAATTTCAAAATATCGTAATATAGTTTTTATTCAAGCTAGACTTTTAAAACTTTGATTTTTGGATTCAAGACGTCAAGAGCTTTCAAATGAGTATAATCAAGACTAGATTTTGAAAAAATTGTTTTTTGTGAATTCTTGAAAAAAAAGAGATTTGAATTTACCGTATTTCAGCTAGTTTGGTAGCTAGACTCATGAAACATATATTTTTAGATTTAGGGTTCGAAGAGCTTTCAAATAAGTATAATCATGACTAGGCTCCGCCCACTTCGAAGCTTGGGGGGTTAGAGACACCAGAGAAACCAGAATGTCTGCGTCTCTAACCCCGAAATTCAAAGTGGGCGGAGCATAGTCATGATTATATTTTTTTGAACTGGAAAGATGAGCTGAGTAAGCTTTTGAGAGCAGAATAAGCAAAAAACAAATAGCTTGTATGTATTTTTCAAATTTTCGAAAATCTTGAAAATCGAAAAAAATCAAAAAAATCAAATTCCTTAAAAATCACAGTAACCTAGGTATAAATTTTTTAACAGCGTCAAAGCATTCACAAACTCAATCAAAAAGCTCAAAATCAAAAAAATATTGATAGTTTTCAGAATTTCGAAATTTCAAAAAATATCAATTTCCCATAATTTTCAAAAATAGTGGTTAGTTCTAGATTCTCAGAATTTATTATTTTTTGGACTATAGTACAAAATAAAGCTAGTTCAATTTGGAAAAATGGTTTCGAAATCTAAAAATTTTAGTCAAAACATGAAAGTAACAGACTTCTTCTACTTCTCCCCCTATCATTCATCATAATGATGATGAAGAAGTGAAAAGCAATAATTATAGAGCATATTTCAAAAATAAAGTGACTTTTGATTCTTTCTCTACTTTTTCACAAGATTTATTGTGCAGAAGAATAAGAATGAATGTTGAGAAATATGACTCAACCACTGTTTCTTTGTTTCTTTTGAACGAGAGAGAGAGAGAAAGGTCATTTGCCGATATTTATGCAAAAAATGTCGAATTTACGGGTAGAACGAATGCGATTTTTTTGAGAATATAGGTACTTGGCTGATCAAATATTGAGATACAGACTATATCAAAAAATAAATTAACTGGGTTACGGTAGTTATTTTTTTATATATATTTTTCAAGTTTTTTTGGAAAATTTTGAAAAATTCGAAAAAATTTTTTTTTATATTATCGTTTCATACAAAACGCTCGGAAATTTTGACGTTTTTTATTTAATTTAGGCTTGAATTCCAATTAGAACGTCAAATGTCCCAGGCGATTTGTATGAAACGATAATATATTTATATTATTTTTTCGGAAAATTTTGGAAAATTCGATTTTTTTAAAATTTTTTGAAAACCTGAATTTTTTCATGATTTTTTAAGTTTTTTATAAAATTTACATAGAAAATAATCAATTTTATAGAAAAAATACTTGGAGAAGGAATGCGGTACCTAGAAGGAGAAAAATTGACTAAATCACGGTATTTTGAAAAAATCGAAAAATTCGAGATTTTTTAGAACCTAGTCATGATTATACTCATTTGAAAGCTCTTGACAAGCTGAATCTGATTATACAGGTTTTTTAAAGTTCTAAATGACTTGGTTACGGTATATTTCTTCTTGTAAAGCTAAAAAAGAGCTTAAAAGACGTCACTTTTCGAGAAATAAAAAATAGAGGGAGAGAGCAGTAATGTTTGTTTTTGACCGTCTTACTTCTCTAACCCTAAACAAAGAAGAAGAGTAAAAGTGGAAGGTGAGAAAAATATTTTCTCTTCTTTCTCAATAGAGTCCTCTGGTATACACATATAAATACCAGTAAAAACAGAGATAACGATGTGTGTGTCTGTCTATTGAAAGGAGAAGAACACACAATTGAAGTCTTTTTTCTAGAGAATAAGAGCTGTATACTTTTTTTCAGATTTTGAGAGAAAAGAAGGCCCAGAAACTCGAAACTAGGCCAGTAAATCTATATAGTTGATAATAAAACTAAAAAAAACCTAAAAATTCGAAAAAATTAAAAATTCCAAAATTTTGGAAAAATCCAATTTCCAAAAATTTGAAAACTACAGTATCTCTTTCAGTTTTTGATCAAGGCTCACAAAATTAATATATTTGAATTTAGCTCACCGAGAGCTTTCAAATGAGTATAAACAAGCCATGGTTCCACTGATTTTGAATTTCAGGGTTAGAGACACCAGAGAAACCAGAGTGTCTGCGTCTCTAACCCCAGAATTCAAAATCATCGGAACCAGGGCTTGTTTATACTCATTTGAAAGCTCTCAATGAGCTGAATTCAAAAACATGTGTTTTCTGAGTGGTGACCAAAAATTGACCAGGTTACTGTAGTTTGAAAATTTTTTGGAAATTTGATTTTCCGAAAAATTTCAGAAATTCATGTTTTATTAATTTTTGAGTTTTTTTTATTATAAAAATCTCCAGAAAATTTAGGAATTCTAGAATATATCGCAAAAAAACCAATCTTCAAAAAAATATCTCCCAAAAAAGGGAACCCTCTACTACGTCATTCTGCTCCCAATTCGGTTTCACTTTGCATAAATTAAAGAAAAAAGAGTGAGAGAGGGTATCGAATTTTATGTTTTGGCCCTCTTTCTCTCTCTCTTTCTTCTGTTCAATTGACCCCTCTCAAGGGAGGACTGAACTCTCTGATTTTAGATGTCTAGACATATGTAGTTAAAGGGCATTCCGGTGGGGGGATAAGGAATTGGAAGTTAAGAGATAACAGGGAATTGGGGAATTTATCAGGTGGGTTGGTTTTCTAGGTAATAATAATGAGGTGTTTTGTTTTGGTTTCAAACAGGAAATAACTCTGGACCCCTGAGAGAAAAAAGTATAAGAGGCCCTTTTTTTAAAATATTAAAATAACAGTAAATTAGGTAAAAGGAAGCTAAAATAAAATTCTACAAATTTAGTAAAGTATATTGATTTTTGTTACCAAAAAACTACTTCAAATCTCAAAAATCAGTTAATTCACTGATTTTTTGAATTTGCAAATTTTTTAAAATTTCAGCTTTTTCACATGGTGGCCTAGGTCTTATGGCGTAGAAACTTAAATTAAGGTCAAGCATCCTAGCTAGATGAATTCAGCTCACCGAGAGCTTTCAAATGAGTATAATTATGACTAGGCTCCGCCCACTTTGAATTTTGGGGTCAGAGACGCAGACACTCTGGTTCTCTGGTGTCTCTACCCACGAAATTCAAAATCATCAGAACCTAGTCATGATTATACTCAAATTAACGCTCTTGACAAGCTGAGTTGAGCTAGCTAGGTTCCAAGTCCCAAAAACTACCATATCCAGGCTACTGTAGGTCGGAAGTCTAGAAAATACAAAAAAAAAATACAAAAAATTCAAAGTTCTTCAAATGTAGCCATGATTATACTCATTTCAAAGGTTCTGACTAGCTGATTGCAGAAAGTTATATTTCAGTACGACCAGGCTCAAATTGACCGGGTTACGGTAGTTTTCAGATTTTTCAAAATTTTGAAAATTTCAAATTTTTCGAAATCTCAAAATGTTCAGAATCTAGTCATGATTATACTCAAATGAAAGCTCGTGACACCAGAAATAAAAAAAACCATAGTTTAGAGAATCTCTGATCAAGTTACGGCTGTTTTTGAAATTTTGACAATTTTGAAAATTTTCCAAATTTCGAAATTTTTCGAATTTTTCAAATTTTTCGAAAAATCATAACGTTGCTATTTTTCTAGATTTTCGAATGATTTTCGGCTCAAAACTCTTAAAATAGACTACAAAAACTACAAGAAGTTCATTTCTTCCCTAAAAAAGGAGAGGCGATGTTTGAACTAGTGTTCACCTAATGATTGACATGTAATGGATCCCACATGAAGGGAGAGAGCAAAAAATTGAAATTCGAGTAGTGGCTTTTCTCCGAAAAAAAAACTCTGAAAATTTACATTTTTATAGCCATTCTGAACACAATGAAAATGGGAGTTTATGGTGGAAAGAAAAGGGGAAATGTGTTGGGACCTCCACACACGCCTTGGGGGATTACAAGTGCAAGAAAGAGAAGAAGAGGATGAAGTTAAGTTTTTTTTCTCACAGTGTATATGTGTTGTGGAACTTCAGAACTTTCATGGGAAACAAAAAAATTATTTCCGTTTTTTTATTTTTGGAAAAAAAATTTTCCAAATTTTTTTCGATTTTTCACACGGAAAATCGAAAATTCCAAGAGAACCAGTAATCCTAGCCACTTTTCATCGTTAAATTCAAATTTCCCGCCCATTTTTACCCCTATCCTGATTTTTCTAGCCAGATTTCTCAAAGTGTCGTAAAATCTGATGTTTGGTGTTTGCGTACTTTCCGAGCTACAGTAACCCGAAAACCTAAATTTTGAGCTAGAGACTCGGGAAAAAAAGATTCTGGCTCAGAATTCTACGCTGAATTTGAAAATCTACATGGAAAAATTATTGGGATCCCACATCTACCGGAAATTTTGAAAAAAAAAATCAAAAAAAAATCATAAAGAAAGCTAGAAAAAGCAAAGAAGGATGGGTTGTAAAATAAAAAAAGAGGGAGGGTGTCAGTTTTGAAATGCTCAAACACACATGTGTGTGTCCGTTGGCGACTATAAACATTTCGGGGGGTGGTGGACGACGGACGACATGTCGTCGTTTTCACTTTTTTATGTCTCCAAACGACAGAAAAGAGGGACACATGGAATTGATGTTCATGAAACGCATATATTGAACAACAAATTTCAAAAAAAAAATTTTTCAAAAATTTTCGGAAATTTTTTTTTGAAAAATTGTTTTTCTAAAATTTCCGGTAAGAAAGGCAGTCTGTTGATTTTTTCAACCTGGTTTTCGAATTCAGCGTAAAATTCTGAGTCGGAATCCTTTTTTCCCGGGTCTCTAGCTCTAATTTTAGGTTTTTGGATTACTGTAGCTCGGGAAGTACGCAAACACCAAATGCCCGATTTTACGACATTTTGAGGAATCTGGCTAGAAATTTCAGGCTAGGGGTAAAAATATGCGGGGAATATGAATATGACATTGAAATTGAAATCGGAAAATCGGAAATTTCAGAAAACAAATAAATTTTCAAAAAAAAATTTTTTTTCGGCCTGTTTCGATAGGATCCGTGGTTTTCTGAGGAAATTAAACACAAAATTCAAATTCCTCATGTCTTTTTACCCCGAACCGCAATTTTTTTCGCTCGAATTGTCGTAAAATATGATGTTTGGTGTTTGCGTACTTTCCGGGCTACAGTAACCCCGAAACCCTAAATTTTGAGCTAGAGATTCGGGAAAAAAGGATTCCGATTTAGAATTGTACGCTAAATTTGAAAATCTACATGAAAAAATTCTTGAGATTCAAATTCCACCGGAAAAATCGATTTTCCCTGTAGTTTTTGCAAATTTTAGCAACCCAACATATTCTTTTGACTCTTCCATTTCCTTGATGACGCACATTATTAAACAATTCCTTGTTTCTTTAACACATTGACATATGTCCTCTCTCTCTCTCTCTCTCTCTCTCTCTCTCTCTCTCTCTCTTTCAAAACATACACACCCATCCCATCCAATTTAATAATTCAGAAGATGTGCTCCTCCTTCTTCTCAGAATTTTCGATCTCTTTTTGTAATGAACCCTTTGCTCAAAGTGCCTACGGGAATAATTAACGCGCACGAAAAAAAACCTACTGAATATAAAAAATTCGGCCATTTTCCAAGACACAAAGATCACATTCCTCCACCAGATTCGGATTCATCGCATGATACTGTAGGTGTTCAGAGGAAGTGGTTGATTCTTCTGTAATATTTAAATTTACAGAGTTTCAGATTTTTTTAGCCAAAAACAGAGGAATAATATTGAAAATGAAGGATTTTGAAAAAAAAAATTTTTTTGAAAATTTTTTTTTGAATTTTTGAAATTTTTCAAACTACAGTAATCCTAGACTATTTGAACTAAGCTAGTTGATCTAGGCTTGTTGAGAGCTTTTAAATAAGTATAATCATGACTAGGTTCTAAAAACTTTTGATTTTGTGCTCCGCGAGCCCAGAGCTCCGTGAGCCAAAATTCAAAATCGGCGGAACCAGGGCATGATTATACTCATTTCAAAGCTCTTGATGAGGTAAATCCAGCTAGATAGGTTTCAGAAGGTTTTAACTGAAATTGACAGGATTACGGTAGTTTTCAGATTTTTGAAAATCCGAAAAACCTGAAATTTTGAATTTTTCTCAAAACCTAGCCATGATTATACTCAAATGAAAGCTCTTGACACCAGAAATTGGAAAAACATAGTTTAAAAAGTCTCTGATCGGGTTACGGTAGTTTTTGAAATTTTGAAAATTTTCAGATTTATCAAAAATTTCAAATTTTTTGAAAATTCATAACTTTCTTCATTTTCAAGATTTTTGAGTCATTTTCAGAACAAAAGATAGAGAATTTATTGAACTATTTAAGAAAAATTAATGAGAGTGGGTTACTGTAGAACTAGCCCCTGGATTACGGTAGTTTCAACGGCCATTCTGAACCTAGCCATGATTATACTCATTTTGACGGTTTTTTCGTGCTCTTTTTGAATTTCATGGTTTCCAGGGTATTTTAATATGATTTAAAAATTTAGATCAATAAAAAAACCCTGAAACTATAGAAAAAAAAGTTTTCCTCCAAGAAAGAAAATCCAAAAGTCAAAAGAGCGGGGAGTGTCTAAAAGGGGGGGGGGGGGGAATAAAAAGAAATGAATGTGTGGAAAGACGGGAAGAAAAGGGGAATGAGAATGAATGGGCGGAGAGAAAAGAAAAGAGGGTACAAAAAAGAATAATGTGAGTGCTTTTGGGTGGGGAAGAAGGGGAAGAAGGAGGAGGAGGAGGAGAACGAGTTTAATGGAATGCCTAGAGGGTGTGTTGCTCTTTTCAACGGGAAAAGAGGGCAAAAAAAAACTTATATAAATTTGTATAGAGTTTATCGAGAAAAAAATCTGAGAAAAAATGAAGTTTTTGGAAAATTTGAAAAAAAAATTTTTTTTTTGGATTTTTTTGTTTCAGAAAAAAATGCCGGAGCACAATATTGCTCAGATTAGAATAAAATAAAAAACACAAATTTTTCTATTGATTTTGGTTTAAAAACGACTCAAAAATCTTGAAAATCAAGAAAGTTATGAAATTTAAAAAAAAAATAATTTTTGAAAAATTTAAAACTACCGTAACCCGGTCATTTTTTACCCGAGCGCCATGAAACTTAGCTGATTGACCTCAGCTCACCAAGAGCTTTCAAATGAGTATAATCATCACTAGGTTACGGTAATTTTGAATTTTGGGGTTAGAGACGCAGACACTCTGGTTTCTCTGGTGTCTCTAACCCTGAAATTCATATTGCTCAGAATATAGGCTTGTGGGTACTTTTCTGCACCGCCTCGGCGAGCTGAATCGATCTAGCTAGGTTCCAAAAAGTTTGGACTGAAATTGACAAGATTACGGTAGTTTTTCGATTTTCAGAAATTTCAAAAAATCGGAAATTTCAAATTTTTTTGAAACTAGGGCATGATTATATTCATTTGAAACGTCTTGAAGAGCTGAATCTAGCTAGATAGATTTTATGGCCTAGTTTTGAATTTCTAGGCCATCCTAAAGCATTTTAAAATCTCCCGACACCGTTTTTTCAAAACTAACTGTGAAAAAAAAACCGAAAAAAGCGAAATAAATTTCAAAAACACACAGTTTAACACGAAAACACTCATATTATTGCACCAGAATGCATTTTTCGGAGGGAGAAGACAAAAACTAGTTTTTTGATAGGCTAGGTTTAACATAATATTGATGATGATGACATTGTATTTCATACATCGGACACCGTTTTTTGAAAGATGAAAGATGGGAGAATAGAGTTTGGAAAAGGGGAGAAATGGAGGGGAAGAAAAGAAAAAAAGGGGGCTCGATGATAAATCATTTTGATTTATATTATTATTAAGAATCATATTTTTTGTACTTTGGACGATGAAATAAGCTCCAATTCCAATTAAGTTCCAATTAAGTTCCAATTCCAATTCCAATTATTCCAATTCCAATTCCAATTTTCCAATTAAGATGATTTTTGCTTTCAAAAATACAGTACAACGAAGCTACAGTAATCCCATTTTACTCAATATCAATAAAAAAAACTAACCATCATCTACAGTAGTTGAGAAAGTGACCCTCTCCTCGGCGTCTTCCGAAGACCCGTTTCGGAGCATCGAACCATCTGATGAAGACGTTGTTTCAATGTCACCCATATGGAGAGAGTGTCTGGAATCAAAAAAGAAATTTAAGGATAGTAAAGAATGTTCATTTTAAAATAAAGATATTTGAGTTACAAGGAATAAGGGATACCGTAAAAGCTGTGCTAGACCCTTTGATAGTCTAGGGTTTGAAATAATAGTCTTGTCTAATACAGGTTTTACGGTAAGTGATAATTTAGGAACGATGAAATCCCCGGAAAATTAGAATCAATTAAAGAAAAGCAATGTTTTTTAAAGCTATCCAAAAATAATATATGTAAGACAGAATGAATTTGAAAATTTTTTTTTTCGCGATATACAAAAATATAAATATCGTAAAACCAATCTTTTTCTTGTAAATTTCTCACGGAACAGCTTTTTTGAAGAGAAATTACAGAAACGGAGTGTTTTTTCTCTGTAAATCACAATAAAAACTATTTTTTGAAGATTTCACGTCGCGAAAAAAATTTCAAATTCAGTCTGTCTTATATTGTTGAAAACCATCTCACTTATATCCCATTTATCTCGGTTCCCAATTTAAATTTTCAAAAAGTTGTCAACTAACAAAATGTTTGTAATAACATGAACTATATTTTGTTAGTTGACAACATTTTGATATCTATATAGGGAACCGAGATATAAGACTAGAAAGAAAATAGGTAGCAGACTTACTAACTTATAATGAGAATAGTTGAAAGTTTTTTTTTTGAAAAAAAATTTTTGGACTAAAAACGGAAGCAAATAATTTTACTACTGTTATTATGGGGTAGGAAGCGTTTTTTGAAAAACAAAAAATATTTGCTTCTGTTTAAAAAAATATGTGTAGATAAATAGAAGATAACGTTATCAATTAAAAAAAAAAGTTACTTGTAAACTTCAAAATAATTTTTTTCTCGAATAATTTGCCTATTTTTCCTATCATTCCGCAAAGAAACGGCAATTTCTAAAAATTAAATTTAAAAAAAAGGTCTCAAACAAAAACTATATACAAAAAAAGCATCGCTCGAAACTTCGAAACAAAAAAAGAGAGAAAATAACAAAAAAGCTCAAGAAAGGAGTAACTTCAATGGTCCTTCGTCTTCTCTCTCTTTCTCTGCGTCTCTCTCTCCCTCTCTCTCTCCCCCCGGTTTTCTTGGGAGGGCTCTCTCTTGGAGCGGACGGCTGCATTTGTCTGGTGTCTCTTCTGGTAGACACACTCTCTCGTGGGATAGCGGTTTCAATGTCTGCGTCTCTTTGATGAGAGAGTAGGGAGGAGGGAAGGAAGGATTGGAGTAAAGTAACTGAACTTTTTTCCTTCTTTCTTCCGGAAGAAAGAGAGGACAATGAAAGGGAGGAAAGGAAGGAAGGTTTTGGAATTTATTATTATTATTATGGGGTAGGGGGAATAAAGGAAGCACTTTTGAGGTGTGAAAAAGGGAATAATAGAGGGAAATTTATTTTCTTCGATTATAGAGAAAAGTTTGAAAAAGGAAAGGAAGTTATTTGAAAAAGGTCAAAAGAGCGGAATCATGACGTTTTTTTGGGGTTTTGAATTTTTTTTTTGAAATTTTTGAAGAACTTTTTAAAAAACTGAAGAAGCGTTAAGAATTTTTCGGAATTCAGGAAAGTCTATTAACGTTTACAAGTCTACTCACTTCAAAAATAAATATCGCGGTTCCCTGGGAAGATATCAGAAAGGTGGCAACTGATGAAATATAGGTCTTGATAAGTTGAATATTTTGTTAGTTGACATTTTTTTGTATTTTTTTAATGGGAACTGAGATATACGTGATTCAAAATTGATGATTATGGAACTTCCTATTTTAGAATGAGTTATTCTAATTTTTAATGAAGTTTTTCAAAGGTAAATGATATAACAGGTAGAAATTATAATAATCTAATAAGTTAAAGATTTTTTTTCGTTCGGCGTTTGATATCTTTGGTAGCGAATAATTTTTAAACTGACTCAAGGCGGTATTTGAATTATAATTTTTCAAATTTTAGTATATGGAAGTCCATTAACACAACTTTTTCAAAATTCAAGCTACTTTGAAGTGAAATATCTCGGTTCTCAATGGAGATATTCAAAAGTTGTCAACTAATAAAATATAGCTCTTGATAAGCTAAATATTTTATTAGTTGACCGTTTTGTTCTATCTTTCATGGGAACTGAGATATTTTAATTGCTAAGATAATATTTCTGGATAAAAAGAACTTCCTATTTTGGGACGGGATATATTAGCTGATAAAAGAAAGAAATGCATTATGATGGGTAAATACTAAAGCTTGTTGCTTCAAAATAGCATATCTCGGTTCCCTAGGGGAATATCAAAAAAGTGTCAACTAGTATAATATAGCTCTTGATAAGCTCAATATTTTATTAGTTGACCACTTTTTTCTATCTATTATCTAAACTGAGATATATCGATTTTAAAATTGATAATATTGCATATATCTTGTTAGCTTACAAATTCTAGTTCTTACTACTTTTCAACATATTTTTGAATTTTAGTTGCCAGTATCGAAAATATGTCACCTAGCAAAATATTGTTCATAATGAACATATAGGAAATTTTAAAAACATACTTTTTTCAAGAAAAGAAAAGAAAAAACTCGTGTGACTACTATTTTGGTCTTTTTTAGTCAAATAAGGATAAGGTAGAATAAGCAGAAGGGTTAAGAAAGAGAAGAATATGGAAGAAGGCACCAGAAAAGAAGGATTTTTGAATAGGAATCAGGAAAACATGATGAGAAATCAGAAATAGACTATATTTACTATTCTCACACTTGGAAAAATCAAAAAACTCTGTTTTTCCAAATTTTTATATTTATGGCACGCTAACCACTATTAAAAATTAAAAAACCAATAAAAATCAATAAAAAATCAAAAAAGAAAACATTCCGGTCGAAAGTTGAGAAGAAATGGAAGAAAAAGAGAGAAGAAGATTGAAAATGTAGATATAAATAGTGAGAAGAATTCTTCGGGAGAAAAAATGATGATTGATTGACTTGTTTCTTTTTTCGGAATTTTCTTTTTGTTCGATGACTCAAAGGTCCGAGAGATTACTGTAGAATGTTGCTCAGATTAAAATAAAGACTAAAACTTCAGAAACTTAGGTCTTACCCCTCGTCATTAGTTTCCCACTATACGTCAATGTTGTGCATATGATTTTAATGATCTCTCTCTCTCTCTCTCTCTCTCTCTCTCTCTCTCTCTCTTATGTTTATTTTTCTCATGACTAAAATACAAAGATGAAAAATGAAGAATTGGAGTCTTCATCGTCACCTCACATCTTTTGTTTTTCAGTTATAAAAGGGAATAGAAGGGGAAAATTGAAAATTGACTGAAAATTATTTTTTGAAAGGAAAATTGGGTTTAAAATATTGTGAAAGACGTTGAAGTTTGAATATCTAACATAATAATAAAATTTTTAATTTTTTGAAAATTGAAAAATAATGTATATTAGAAACGGTATATCTTGATTCATAGGCTAGCTATCAGAAAAATAAAAATTCGGGGAAATATAAAACTTTACCCATAAAAAACTGAAAATCTAACATAAATAATAAAATTTCAAATTTTTTGAAAATAAAAATTACTGTATTTTTGAAGCAGTATATCTTGGTTATTAGTCTAGCTATCAAAAAAGTTTTCACTAATAAAAAATAGAAGTTGATAAGCTTTATATTTTATTAGTTGACAAAATATTCATTTGGGGAACCGAGATATACCGTCTTGAAAATACAGTAGTTTTTTGTTTTCAGAAAAATTTAATTTCTTTAATTTTTGTATATCTTATTTCTTAGTCTAGCTATCGAAAAATGTCAATTATCAAAAAATAGATCTTGATGAGTTTTATATTTTATCAGTTGACAAAATATTCATAACTATCCGGGGAACCGAGTTATATCATTTTCAAAATAAAGTAGTTTTTTGTTTTTTTCAGAAAAATGAAAATTTTTTATTTTTTGGTATATCTCAATTCTTAGTCTAGCTATCAAAAAAGTTTTAACAAACACATTGCTCAGCTTAATGTGAGCAATATTTTATTAGTTGACAACTTATCCATAGCTATCTTGGGAACTGAGATATACCGCTTTGAAAAAAGGATCGTTTTAAATTTTCAAAAAAATAATAATTTTTTAAGAAATAGGCATTTTTCTATTTTTTAATATATCTTGATTTTCCGTTTAACTATCAAAAAAGTGTCAACTAATATACTGCTCAGCTTAACATGAGCAATATTTCATTAGTTGACAAAATGTTCATAGCTATCCTGAGAACCGAGATATAGCCTTTTCAAGATACAATAGTTTTCAGGTCTCAAATCTTTTTTTTACTTTCAACAGATTCTCAAAAATAAAAAATATCTATTCAAACAACTCTCTTCCCCCAAAAAACATCTCTCTCCCTTCCAAAAAAAGAGTTAGAGGGAGTCCCCCAAAAATCAAAAGCAGTGTGTTTTGAAAAAGAGAGGCGTCTTGTTGAAAAAAGCAGCCTTTTTCGGCCATAAATGATATATTTTGATGGTTGGCGGGCGCCTTTTTTCTCCGTTTTCTTCTTCTTTTTTGGAAATGGAAGGGTTTCGAAAAAGAAAACATTGAGAGAGAGAGAGAGATGCTCTCTCTCGTGCCTTTTGCTCATTTATCAAGAGGAACGAAAGGAAAAGAGAGAGAGAGAAAAGAGAAAGAAAGAGTTCCATTTTAGTGGAAGTGTGTGTTTGTTTCGAAATGAATTCAGAAAACAGCAAAAAAATTTGGTAGATAGTCTAAAACAGCTAATTGATGGCCTAGAAATTCAAAACTACACTATATTACTTAGCTAGTTGAATTTGGCTCACCAAGAGCTTTGATTTAAATATAATCATGACTAGGTTACTATCGTTTGAAATTTCGATATCTATGCGCCTTTAAAGTCGTAGTGGGTCCCAAACTATTCGGAATTATGTCAATGTTTTATATTTCTGAACTAAAATAATTAGCTAATTTCAATTTTTACGAGCAAATAAACTGAAAATGATATTTCTGCCCTTTTATTAAGGAGCATGCGCCTTTAAATCGGAAAAATTCAAAATGATCGTAACATAGTCATAATTATATTCAAATGAAAGCTCTCAACGAGCTAATTCTAAAAATGTATTTTTCATGCGTCTATCTTGAAAATTGACTGGGTGACTGTAGTCTTAAAATTTTCAGATTTTTGAAATTTTTTGAATTTTTGAAAAATCTAAAATCTAAAAATCTAACGTTTTTTTTCAGACATTCTTTATTTTCTTGACTAAATTAAACATTTGATCTAACCTTATAACACCTCGTTAATGGAAGAATTGGGAACTTTGCAGTTTCAAACGAATTTGAAGGTTTCAGTATGATGAACATATGAAATCTGATTACAGATAGCTACAATGTGCATGACAATTTTTTTAAAAATCTTCGTATTTTCCAAATAATTTTCAAAACTCCTTAGAATGTGCATATGAAGCTATATATGAGTTTTCCTGGAATAAATGAAAGATCGAGTCAAAAACTGTCTAGTTTCATCATTTTTTGGTTTATCAGTACTATACATAAGGTAAAACAAATTTAATAAAGATACAAATAGTCAAAGGATCCACAAAAACCCGAAAATTCAGAAAATTTGGATAGAATCATTCATATTGCTACAGAAAAAGCTATTTTCTAACTAAATTTCAAAATTTCAGATCCAAAGTTCATTTTGCAGAATGTCAGTGTCTTCTGTAGCTTACAGCAAACTCTCTCTAGGAATGAAAAACAAATAAAATAATTTCTACTTCGATGAAAAACTGGAAGAAGAAGAGTAATTAAGGCTCCCCTCTTCCAACTACTACTATATTTTCTTGGAAGAGAGAAGTTTGTCCAAATAAAAAGTATATATGTCCCTCCCTCTCTCTCTTGGGGTAGGCAAGTGAAGAAAGGCGTCGATTGGCTCTTATTAGATTCACTTCTTCTTCTCTCTCTCTCTCTCTCTCTCTCTCTTTTAGGAAGACTAGGATGGAAAGGTTTTCCAAAATTGTGGCTCTCTCTTTTGCCCCCAAATGAAGCTCATTTATGAAGAATACACGGGAGGAAGAGGGAAATAATTGCAGAAAAAGTACTTTTAGTAGGGCAAACGAAGCAGATTTGTCATCTTTTGCAAATGGGAAGAAATATGGGATTTATAAAATAGGTCTGATTACCAGAAGTCTTCTAAATTTAGAGAAAAAAGCTATTTTTAGGAAAAAATGGATTTTCAAACATTTGGAGGCAAAAAGTAATTTTCAGGAGAATGTGAATTTTAAAGGAGGATCTAGCTTGTCAAGATTTTCTATTTAAATATAATTATGACTTGGCTACAGGCATTCTGAAAACTTCAAAACTTTCAGAATGTAATATTTTTAATAGTTGCTACGGTCACCTTCAAATAGACTCAGTTTGCCTAACTTTAGCAACATTTATCTCGATTCCCAATGAAGATATTGAAAAGTGATTAAATAACAAAATATGTTTATTAATGTGAGCTACATTTTGTTAGTTGACCTGTTTTTAATATTTTCACTGTGAACAGAGATACTTCAAAATCCACAGTTTCTTCAAGAAATACGAAAACTACGGTAATCTGAGAAATTTAAACAAAAAAAATAACTTCAAGAAGTTATAGTTCATTCATCATTGCCTAAGATTATATAATATCGGTAGAATTAACAAAACCATAATACAACAAGCATCGGATGAATTTCAAAAAAGTCATTATAATGTCAATAATAGAAAAATAAATTTTCACAACCCTCAGTTGTATCAAAATGTTTAAAAAACGTTCGACAGTTTTAATTTTATTTAAAAGATACAGTAATTCACTTATAATGTTAGTATCGACTAAAAAATCTCACTTTTCAGTACCTTTCATTCAAATTTTATCTAACTTGTTGGTTTAATGACCCCTTTGAATTGAGTATTTTAGTTATGGACCCTGGATAACAGGAATCCAGATCTCAATAACTTTGGCTAAACTCTAAATACTCAATTTTTAGGTTTAAAGGTGCAAAACACTTCAAAGAAAGTCTAGGTTTTGAACTAAACACGTGCTAAAAGAAGAAGTATCTGATTGAATTCATTCTTATGAATATTGAATAGAAGGGGAAGGAGAAGAGATTAAGAATCAGCCCCACCCTCTTCTTCCCCAATTAGATTCTATTCTGGAGGAAAAGGATTAAGTGGGAGGTCACAAATCCCCCTAGCTCTTAATCCCAATCTAAAATTTTGAATACATTTTAAAATATCATAGACTAGGAAATTCTAGCTTCTCTGCGCTCTCTCCACTCTCTCTCTCACTTACGAGTCCTTGAGAATTGAATCAAATGAATGAGGAAATCTCGTGAATTTCAATGAGTCCCATTGTCCTAGAGGTTTTTAGTGGAATAGCTAGCATTTTGGGAGGAACTAAAAGGGACCGGAATTTTTTTTTGACCAAAAAAATCTGATTTGTAAATGGAAATACAAAATGGAACAATATTTTTGAATTTTTAATATTTGGAGAAATTTTTGAAAATGTTCTTTGTAACTTATTTTTTACTGTTTTCTTCTAGAATCCAAATTTCCTGACCCTGATCATGATTCAGATACATCCCCCCACTTGTCCAAAAGGAGTACACCACAGGAAAAAAAAGAAATCGAAAACAAGATGACAGTAATCAGAAAACTACTCGAAAACATGTAATTATCAGTAATTCATATGGGGATTTGAATTCGAGACATAATTTCTGTTTTTCAGACACTTTTTCTAAGCATTCCAACTTGTTTTTCATGTTATTTTCCCTTGGCTCTCTCAGCTGTCTGTTCTACTGTAATTGAACAAGGAAGTGGGTTACTGTATCTTGGTTATTGGTGGAAGTGATAAAGTGTTAAAAAATGAGTTTTAAATTCTAGGAAGCCTATTTTTGAGCAGTAATATCTCTGTAGCCAGTAGAACTATCAAGATAATGTCAACTAATAAAATATTGCTCATAATAAAATAAACATTTTCTAGTTGACAACTTTTTGGTATCTATAATGGGAATCGAGATATACCGGATTTAATGAAGGCTACTCAACATTTTGAGAAAGGTTCATGTTCAGAGTCATTGTGAAGCTTATAAACATTATATAAATTCATGCGCTTGCTAAACACAATTTTTTTGTAACTTAAAGATAAGCATATTTGAATTAATGTACAGGCCAGGCTTTATATTATATTAATGGATTTATAGTCCGTTATCAATCAGCATATTGATGAAGAAAGGATATTCCTATTTTTCAGCCAGTCTAATACCGTAAACGTACAAACCTTTTGTTGGTTGACAACTTTTCTGTATGGGGACTGAGCAATCGGTACGTTTACACACTTCTGGAGCTCATATCTCAGCTCTCAATGAAAATATTACTAATTTATGATGAAAGTTACATAAAAATTGTGTTTCAAATAGTTATTTTTGTATTGAAACTATCTAACTATCAATTTCATCGCTACTTTCCTTATATCCTGTCTTATTTGACTAACATTCACTTTTTGGCTGACAATAAACCCCTTTTTTGCATCTTCAACGAACACTGACAAGGAAACCTTCCAACGTGGTGAACCACCTATCCAGGTTGAAAAAGGATAATCGAAAACCCTTATTCCCAGCTTCAAACGCTATTTTCAAGACCTATGAACTTTAAGTTTGCTCTCTTTAACCATATTTAAGGCCAAACTTCCATGAATCTTTAAGTTTCAACAATTATGTTATTGCTGCAACCTTTTTTTAAATATAATATCTGCATGCTGACAGCTATATCTACCAGACAGTTCTCTTTTCCTTCCCATCAAAAAAGAAACAGTATTTCTATCACAGGATTCCATATCCACAGATGAGTAGGAGTCGAGATCTTGTGATATAGAACATGTGATATAGTTCAATAACCCAAGAACGTTCACAGTTCTTTGAATGTGTTCACTGATCGACAAGAAAGTATATCTACTCTCAACGGACGAGTTGTTCTACAAAAGTTCGGTGTCCCAGACATCAAAATCGTATAGTTGTGATGTCAACAAGGTGTTTATCGATATGAACGGTCCCTTTGGGATCGTATATGTCTAGATGTCTAGATGAATTCTTGATAATCGAGAAATTTACTTCCTTTGGTGTTTGTTCTACTAATCGGTTATTGAAGTAGTTAGATGGCTAGAGAAACTAAGGATACTGTAATCAAGATAAAACCCCTCTTCATACGCCCTTTTCAAAAAGGGTTCGGTTCGTTTCATTGCTCACAGTACAAAATGACAAAATTTCAAATATAAAGGAAGAAATTGGTTGCAAAATGTTTTACGTGATATTGTAGCTGGTTAAATGGTCAGAATACATCATTTCAATGCCGGATCATGTTTCTGATTCAATTTTATCCATTTCACAAACGAATCTTTGTCAAAAAATCATTATGATTTCATTTTTTTTTAAAAAGGAATCGAAAACAAAGTGAACCAAGGGTTAGAAGTGTCATGTGAGCGTAGTCTTAAATTCAACTGGATTGTTTGTAATACTAAGTCGCTGAATCTGACTGATAGAAGAAAAAAAAATGTTTAAAAAAAATGTTTAATTTTCGAAAATTTTGAAATCTTCCTTTTTCTTTATATTATTTGAAATCTGACTGTTATAAGTTTTGATGATGAGATAGATAAAAAATCTTGAATTCAAATATTCTAAAAGTTTTTATCGTCTTTACTAACTTTAAAATTGTATTTCTTATAAAAATTGTTATAATATAATTATCTCAATTAGTGATCAAAATACAAAAAAGTTACTAACTAAAAAAAATTCAAACTATTTGTATATAACATTTTTGATTTAATTTCAAAATTTGAACCACAAAGCATCCTAATGATATCACTTTAATCCAAATCAAGGACATACAGTAGCGTTCAAAAGTATATAGAAAAGTTGTTTTTTCAGTTGATTTTTGCGGTTTTCCGTCATTTTCACAGGTTTGGTACTCGGATCTTGGGTGTCCGATCGCTTTGAAAATTCTTGGAGATTCAGAACAGACCTTTATAAAGATCTTTGTATTCACACAATTCTCAAATTTTGCCTCATTTTCTTCTCATTGGACGAGTTCTGAGAGACACCCCATTTTTGGCCATTTTAGTACTGAAAATGGGAGAAATTCAGGTGTCTCTCAGAACTCATCTGATTACAAGAGAATGAGGTCTTTTTTGGAAATTGTGTGAATACAAAAATCTTTATAAAGGTCTGTTCTAAGTGTCCAAGAATTTTCAAAGCGATCGGTAACCCAAGTTCCGAGTACCAGACCCTTGAAAATGACCAAAACCGCAAAAATCAACTGAAAAAACAACTTTTCTATGTACTTTTGAACGCTACTGTAGAAATTAATTTCTTTTCAATTTCAAAATATCCTTATGTAAGTCAAAATCCAATTTTTATAATCTTCAATGATAGCTGAACAAATTTCTTGTGTTTAACTATCGAAACTTTAGAATTATCATCGTCTTCCGTGGTTTCTCATTAAAATGGTATATCTTAGTCACTTCTTCAATATTTTCAAAGCATATATTTTCCTTATCCGTATTCCGATCACTATAACTTCACTGATAGGAAATTATGAAGTCTTGAATCTATATAGCAAAACTTCAAAATCCAAAGAAGCGCCTTTTTTAATTACAAAATTGTGTTCCTTGTCAAAATCAGTTTATTTCTGATCGGATGCTTCATGCAAATTAAAAACCTTTCCAGCTATATTTCATCAGTTAACAATTTTTCGATATTTCATCCTTGAACCCTTATACAGAGATCCCAAGAACCAGAAATCCCACCCCCTTAAACCATTCACTTCCTTCTTTCTAAGACCCAAGACCCCTAGCTCCGCCCCTTCCTTTCTTCCTCACTCTGAATCTCCTTCTCTCTCATTTTCAGTCTCAGACCCCGCCTCCCTCATTAGAAGGGTCTCACATTCTTCTTTTTTTCTTTTCATTTGTGTTTTCTTTCTTCATTCATAATTGGCAGTTGTTCCTATGCCAACTCTTTTTGTTTTCACTTTTTCTTTTTTATATCAAACATCAAAACATACACACATGTTTTCAGTCTTCGACTACTCATCTTCATCTCTTCTTTTCAACATGACAGACATTGTCAAATGCCGTTGGGTACTTCCATGCCAATCCGAACGTCATTTCGTCGAGTTCAGTCATCATCCGGTCAATGGAAAACGCACTTTGGTTGTGGATGGAAGAGTAAGTGGGGGAACCTCTTTTAGAAGGGCAGGGAAAGTTTAAATTAAGCTTGATCTAGTCATAAAAGCTAGTCAATCCTTTAAAATTTATAGAAATGAAAAAAATTAGCTAAGGGTATGTTTCACCTATGATATCTCAATAGCAAGTATAGCTATTAAGATAGCATCAACTGGTAGAATATTGCTCATAATGTCTGTTTTACTGTAATCGGAACAGGAAGTGGGTTACCGTATGAGGTTTCTGGTAGAACTGATAGAATAATTTTTTTAATTCTAAGAAGCTTGTGTTTAAGAAATTATATCTCAGTAGCCAGTGAAGCTATCAAAATAAGGTTAACTAACAAGATATTGCTCATAATAAAATGAATATTTTATTAGTTGACACCTTTTTTGTATCTTATCTGGGAATTGAGATATACCGGTTTTAATGAAAGCTACTTAACAACTTGAATAAGGACTTAGATTTTTTACCAATTAAAATTGATAACATCAAAAAAAATTAGCTATGTGTAAGATTGAGCGATGATATCTCAGTAGCCAGTAGAGCTATTTAAATAGAGTCAACTAATGAAATATTGCTCATAATAAAATAACCATCTTGCTAGTTGACAGCTTAGTCCCATCTCATCTGGAAATTGAGATATACCAATTTTAAGAAAGGCTATTTAAAAATTTGAGTAAGGATCATGTTCAGTGTCATTATAAGCATTATATAGTGTTATGAGACTGCTACAGTTCGTTTCTTTTTTAGATTTTTACCAATTAAAACTAATGAAAACAAAAAAATTTAGCTATGTGTATTTTCAAGCAATAATATCTCAGTAGCCAGTAAACCTACCAAAACACCGTCTACTAGTGAAATATTGCTCATAATAAAATAAACATTTTGGTAATTGACAATTTTTTTGTATCTCTTCTGGGAATTGAGATAAATCAGTTTTAAGGAGGTATACGTACGTTATTGCTAGTCTACTTGTAATGAGGAGCTTGAATATTGGTCACAGTTATTATGAAGCTTATAAACATTATATAATGTTATGAAACTACTAGACACCTTAATTTGTTTAAAAAGAACCTTACCTTTCAGCCAGTCCAATGCCGCAATCGCAATGGAGATGAGGTCTTCACACTCGACGACATGCAACTTCGTATCTGCATCAAGAAGACCGATGCTCGCAACTTCGAGTACACGCTCAAGGTGATCCTTTCCTCTCTCTTTCTTTCAAAATCACTTTATTTAGATCGACGATGTAATCTTCGAGACCTTCCGTGAGTCTCAAAATCGCCGTTATGATCGCTGGGAGACGGAAACCGAAAAAATAAAATACGAGGTTGTATTTGGTAAGAAGGCAGTGTTCCTGAATACTGAAAAAATTATTTGCTTTAGATAAGTCCGATTTGAAGGTCCGAGCTAACGGAAAGATACTTCGAAGCCAAGTAAGCTATTTTTTTATACATTAATCTTGAAATTAATGTTTCTAATTTTCCAGCATCGCTTCGAAGAAAAAGAGGCCATCACTTACTTCAATATCAAGAAGTCGCAGTGTCACATTATTGCGGTGAGCAGCGGAATGCAACGGTAAGCGATTTTGAGGATAATTTCCTTCAAATTGAAGTTTCATTTCAGCATCGGGGTCATCCACTCACTCTATGTCAACCGCATGCTCGAGCCACTCATCATCGATGAGGCACCAGGAACTTTCACAAGCAGACTCCCAGTTAATTGATCTTCGTTGCCGTCTCTCTCTCTCTCTCTCTTTTCTCTCTCTCTCTCTCCTAATGACTACTTCTCGATCATTCATCTTTCAAAGCGAACTCTTCTGATCCATTTCTCCCCTGAATTTCAGATTCTCTATTTTCCTCCCACAGTAAGCTCCGCCCACTTTTTCCCCTAAAACCTAAAAGTCTTATTTATTGAAAACTCACCTCTTTTGTGACAAGCACCCACTAAAATCCCAAGTCTCCCGGTCTATTTCTTATTGAAGTTACAGAAGCTCTGTCTTTTTTGAAATTCCAGAAGCTCTTCTTTTTCTCCTTTTAAAGCCGAGAAACTCTTCCCATTTCTTCTCTTGAATTTCCAGAAGCTCTTTTTCTGTTCCCTTGGAATTCTAAAAGCTCTGCAGACTTCCCTCCTTATGTTCCCCTGAAAAAAAGCACTTTCTCACCCTCATCTACCTTACAAACCTATATATTTATTTGTCGTCAATCATCTCCTCTCATCTCTTTTTTTCCATGGCAAACTTTTCTTTTTTGATATCGCTGTTTCAATTCGATCCGATTGTTTTTTTATCGATCTCGAATCTCGAATTTCTATCATCTTTTGGTCAGTCATTTTTCTCTCGCAATCGAATCATGCTCGTTATGTGAACTTTATGACTCCAATTGATATTGAAGAAACTACTAACCAATGGATTTTTTTCTGAGATGATCTATAATAAATTTGTGTTGTGTACTTGTTTTTTTAGTGACAATGAAAAAAATAGTGAAGATACATAGAAGTATATATAGAACACAATCGGAGCCTCACATTAACGAAAGAATGAACAAAGTTGAAATATTGAAACATTAGGTATCTTTTTGAAAAATTTAACCGGCTTTGTATAATTTAAAGATGAACAATTCGAAATAGTATAATTTAGCTGCACGTGACAAATTCAAAACTATGTATGACACTTTGCAACCAGTAAATTTACAACATGAACATTCCAGAGCGGTCCATAGTTAAAATACGTAATTTCGAAGGAAAATCCCATCTCGAAACGCTGAATTTGGGGATTTTACGTGTTAAATGATCAACATTAATTTTTTTCGAGTTGATATTTTTCAAAATTACAAATTGGATAGCCCATTTTTTACAAATTAAAAACTGATAAAAACGAACTACCGTAAAGAGACTTGCACCCTTAATTAACATGCGCCCTTAATAGTATTGACCTCAGAATTACTCTACTAGCAATAGTACTGCATGCAAGTCTATTATTTACGGTACGTAGCCTTTAAAAGTCATTTCACAGATTGGTTTTGTAATAAGTATATTTCAAAACTTCGTAACTTTAAAAAAGAACTATTTCGAAACACTAATCTCTGAATATTCAACACGTGAAACTGCTAAATTCATTGAACGTTCTGAAATTGTGAAACAACTAGTCTTGTAGTTGTAATGTCATCAATAGTGATAGTTTTAAAAATTTACTGTTCATTATCAAAATGCCCCGAGCAGAAAAAGAATACTTATTATATACCTTATTTGGAAATTTGTGCATGAGTTATCTTAATACAATGTTGTCATTATTATTAACTTTGATTAGAACATTACAAATAGCAAAAAAGCAAAGTTCCTTTATAGTCCGCCATTCTGAAGTTTGGTAAAAAGAGCACATTTCACTCTACAAATGGCTTTCAGATAACTGTCACCGTCTTTGTCGGCTTTACTATTTGTTTCCTCGAAAAGAAGGTATGTAACTTTGTTAAGAAAAGCGGTACAAATTGTAACTAAATATCCTCATGTACAACTGCCCGGTATCTATCATTTTCCATTTTTATTTGCATAAAAATGTTGGGTCTGAAAGAAGTTAACGACTTGGCAAGGAGGGCCCTCGCCGACCACTGTGATTCCTGAGTTCCTGAGTCTTTTTATGTTAGGATTGGCAGTCTTCATTGTCGAAATCACCCAATCTCTACAGTTGCTCTACTTCAAAGTACATTATCAACCCTCATTTCTCTCCTCCTTCTGATTCCCAACCCCTTCTACTGCGACGTCCCCCTGAGACTCCCCTTGAGACGCTTCGAATGGTGAGCGCTCCCATAGTTTGCGACGGCGCATGCTCTTCTTCTCTGCCTCCCAATCAATCGCGTACCAGCCAGCACACAATAAGTATCATCTCTTCTAGACGTTTCTACGCTCACACACACGCTCACGGAGGGGCGTGGTGTCCAATAGCAACCTGGAGCAGCGGCGACGGGGAGGAGACAGAGAGGCTCATTCTTCGCTAAAAAAGCTTATCGAGACTCCTATTTTAAAAAATGGCTATGATTGTTCGCCGCTACGACATCCCAATCTCATACCGCTGGTATGAGATCGTCATCGAGGTGGAGAAGGAGTCGGGAAGAAGGAAGATATTCCTGGACTCGGCGGTAAGTGTTCAAATCCTATTGTTTTTAGTATAGCTATCATTTCAGCTCAAAGTGGAGGACCAGGTTTGGCAGCTGGTCGCTCACATTTTAGATATAGAGGGAACGAAAATCCTCATTAAGGATTTTAACGATACTTTTGGGTATACAGTGATGGTAAGAGAGAAAAAAGAGGTTATCGCTTTAAAAAATACATCTTCAGGTCGGTGAAAAGACTCTCGACCAGCACATTCACGACCATTCCAAAGAATACTCCACCTGGGAAGTCACTCTTCCAGGTGGAGCCAAAACGAAAGTCATCGCAAGTAAGAAGATTTTTGATTTCTTTTTTAAGAATCTTAAATTTAAGATAAAGATCCTAATGCGAAGACCGTCTTTTTCAGAGGGAAAAGAGTTCCCGGAATCGAGGTTAGTAGATTTTAGAGAGCATCAAAAGAATTATAGGGTTTTTCCAGAAAATCCGATGGTTAGCTGCGTTTTGGAAATTTGAGTGGAAATACAACGAGGTGGAATTTAAGATAGAGTTTGTAATAGAAAGGTAAGCATCATTTTTAGCATAAATGAATGAGTAAGCTTCAGGACGTGGACGGAAACGCTGGTAATGAATAAGAAGATAGTGGACCATTTTCAACCCAGGCAGGGGTAGCTGTTCATTTGGATTTCGGGTTGTTTTCTACGGTTCATTTCTTCATTCTACGGGTTTATTTTACTCTCTACGGTTAATTTTTCTATTCTACGGGTTTCTTATGTATTTTACGGTTCATTTTTTTATTCTACGGGTTTTCTTTTGTTTCCACTTCTAAAACAGATTCTCATTCCAAAAAACAGAGCATAATAAATGCTTTTCGAAAGATCTTTACACAGAGAAAAAAGAAAGCGATTGAAAATAGCGGATTACAGATTATTCAGAAACCTATATGATCAGGGTATTGAAAGTAATAAGGAAGCTTTTAAATAACCAGGCAGAATTACTTCTTATGAAAAGCAAGGATACACAATTTCAGACATTGCTATAAAGAATATGATTGTATCAATACAGAAGATTTTCTCAATATGATCAGGATATTGACAGTAATAAAATGGATTGTAAATGAACATATATTGTTATACAGAAAGTCCTCTTATAGCGATGATGCTTAACTTTTAAAATTTTCATTCAGAGTTATGGTTGTGTCGATAGATGGAACAGTTGGAACGGTTAGAATAGTCGACAGTTATAGAACAATTTCAGTATCAACAGTTGGAAAATAGTCAACTTTGGAGCTTCATACCAGATCAATGGAAAATAAGAACGTTCTAAATTTTCAACAGTAGTTTGTTCATAGCTAGAACTGGATTTCTTCAGTTGACAGCTTTTTTCTAAAGTCATTTCTAAGAGCTATACGGCTTGTCAAAGAAACGTGATTCTGAAATTCTCATAAGTTTTTTTTGACAAGTCGAGTAGCTCTTAGAAATGATTTTAGAAAAAAAGTTGTCAAAATGCAGTTCCAGTTATGAAAAAACAGCTCTTAAAAATTTAGAACGTTCCCAGCTTCCCCTTTTTTGCTATGAATCCTCAAAGTTGACTATTTTGAACTTAAAAACGGCAAAAGATGATATTTCAGTGGTCGGTACTGTTTAAAGCATGCAAGTCATTAGACCATTCTCCAAAAGGTAATTAATAGAAGCTAAGCCTAAATTCAATTCAAAATCTAGTAATGGGATGTTCAATGTTCCCCACCATCTGGTCTCTTGGATCCACACCCTCTGTTTTGATGACAATTGTCCCTATCCCATATACCATTATTTAACTCTAGTGAATATTTTCATTGTTTTTTCCCATTCATTTCGAAGTTTTTTTTCTAAGTTTCGAAGTGTACGCTCACACACACACGCTCACACACAGAAGGGCGTGGTGTCCAATAGCAACCTGGAGCGGGCGGCGGCGGGGAGCAGACAACGAGGCTCATTTCTCCGCTAAAGAAGCTTGCTATTTTAGAAATGACTATGTTCGTCCGCCGTTACGACATCCCAATCTCGTACCGTTGGTACGAGATCGTAATGGAGATCGATGTCGAGTCGCATGTTCGAAAAATTTATTTAGACTCGGCGGTAAGCATTCAAATCTTATTATTTGCCTATAGATATAGTTTCAGTTAATAATAGAAGATGATGCCTCTAAATTGATCGATAGGAAGATCGATATCGAGGGCGCGAAAATTTTGATCGCTGATTGTAGCGAGAAGCTGGATTATGTAGTTAAGGTAAGTGAAAGTAAAGTAAGGTTAGCTTCAAGTTTATTATTCAGGTAGACAATAAGCCCCTCGCGGACCATATCGAAGAGCACTCCAGGATCCACTCCACCTGGGAAGTGACGCTTCCAGGTGGAGCCAAGACGAAAGTCGTCGCAAGTAAGAAGATTATTGATTTCTATTTTAATATTTTAACTTTCAGACCGGGAATCGGAACTCGAGACGGTCTATTTTCGTGGTAAAAAACTTCCTGGGCTTACGGTTAGTAGATCTTAGAGATTATCTTGAGAATTAGGTGTTTTTTTTCAGAGAAAGAGCGTTCTGGCGGCATTTTGGAACCTCGAATGGAACTATCAGGAGGTGGAATTTAAGATAGAGTACCGATTGGAGAGGTATGTGTAATTTCTAGCATAAATGAATGAGTAAGCTTCAGGACGTGGACGGAAACGCTGGTAATGAATAAGACGATCGTCCCTCCTTTTAAACCTAGCCTCGGGTAGCGGATCACCTCGGGTTTCTGATGTCTTCTACGGTTCATTTCTTCTTTCTACGGGTTTATTTTTTCTTTCTACGGTCTTTTTTTTTTATTCTACGGGTTTTGTTTTCTTTCTACTTCATTCACATTCCAAAAAACAAGGCATAATAAATGCTTTTCGAAAGATCTTGTTAATGTTACATAGAGAAAATGATAAGGATTGGGAATAGCAGATTACAGATTGTCCGAAAGACTATTTGATCAGGATATTTACAGTAATAAGAAGTATTAAAATATACAGAAGATATACAGAAAGTTTTTTATAACAAGAATGCACAGTTTTTTAAAAATTTGTTTAAAAACAATGTTGTACCAAATTACGGCTGATAGTAAAACAGTTGGGGAACAATTGGAGTATGAACAACTGAAAAATGGTCAAATTTGAAGCTTCATAGCAAATCAAGGATCAATAACAACGTTCTAAATTTTCAAATCTAGTTCCTTCACAGCGGAAACTGCATTTCTTTAGTTGACAGCATTTTCGAAAAATTGTTTCTAACAAATTCGAATTTTCATTTTGATCCGATTTGTACAACTTGAGTTATGGACAAAAATGTGGAATTATATATATTATTGCACGGTACTGTAGGCTCAAATCTAACCATAAACTCAATTTAAAATCATTGTAAAAGGATGTCTAATCATATGCTTATGCTTCCCACCATCCGGTCTATTGAAGCCCCGCCCCTTGTTTTGATGACAATTGTCCCTATCCTACACGGCGCGGCGAACTCGACGCGTGGCCTAGAAAGCGCATGCGTTTGATACTCAGTTTTGAATATTTCGAGCTAGCGCTCCCTGTTTTCAAAAAAGCGGCGATAAAATGTTACAAATTATGATTTTTCTTATATAAAATGACAGAAAAATACATTTTCTAAATTGTTAAATGTATTTCACTCGGAAAAAATATTTTTCACAGCAGATACGGGCCAAAGTTAAGTATTGTATGTTCAGAAGCTTATTTCTCGAAAACTAAACCTACGAATTGGCTGAAAATGGACAGATATCTCAATTAAAACATGGAGAATTCGAAAATATAAGTTTTGAATTGATTGAAATATTTCAACTAGTCGAAAACCTCAATTTTTTTGAACGTTCAAATTACTTTATTTTTCATATTCTTTGAATTTTTTCGAGAATAAAATAAAAAATATATTTCATAATCTTCGGAAACTTAGTTTTGAAGCTGGGCAATGAACATTATCCACAGAAAACCCGGAATTTTTGACTTATTTTTTGCATGTTTTGTTAGAATCAAAGTTTTCGACTAGTTGAAGTATTTCAATCAATTCAAAACTTATATTTTTGGATTCTCCATGTTTTAATTGAGGTATCTGTGAATTTTCAGCCAATTCGTAGGTTTAGTTTTTGAGATTTAGACGTTTGAAAATAAGTACTTGTTCATTCGCCTTGTTCGGCATTGAATTGAGACTTTGCTGACTCAAAACAGCGAAATAGGGAAGAAACTATGTCACACTATCACAATTTTCATTGAAAACCGCATTTTTAATGAGAAAACTTCGTTATTTTCCCAATTATTTGAATTTTGCGAAATAAAAGCGCTGCCTGCCGCGGCGGCCTAGAAGTTTCGCTGCGACGGCCACGCGTCGAGTTCGCCGCGCCGTGCCTATAGACCATCCTTTAGCCCTACTTAATTTTGCTATTTGACACTTTCTATCATCCCTATTCATTAACCATCATTAACCATTAAGCCACGCCCCTTTTTTCCTGTCAATTCCTTTACATATGCTCCACGCTTTTTTTAAAGTCTACTATAGCTGTCTGCAACTCGAGTATAGTAGTAGCTGTAACTAAGCACGAAGAAGCATCTCTTTTGCTGTCTTCGTCTCTATAATTAGAAGCTACTCTCGCGTGTATTGTGCGACCAGGTCTTTTTTCTCTGCAACTTGTGTTAGAAGGATTGATTTTTGGACGCCCCTCTCTCTCTCTCTCTCTCTCTCTCTCTCTCTCTCTCTCTCTATCTTTTATAATAATTTACAGAAGAAATGGCTGCCCAGCTGTTTGACAATGCCACTGCACTCAATATCTCCTGGACCTTCCCCTCATTCACCAGTAACCAATGCCCCCAGTTCTTCCCTATCCTCGTCCGCCACCGCAAAACAGATAATCGGGTTGTCGAAGTCCATGGCGAGGTAACTGGTTATCATTTTTCCAAATATATATATTGATTTTGTTTCAGGAAATCATGCTCGGCATAACGGAAACGTTCAGAAACGATAAGCATACCGAGGACGAGTTCATGGTAGGGAGAAAAAAGATTTGAGATATATACCGTAAATCCTGTAATAAACTTGCCACTTTATTTGTCTTGCCCCTCTAATAGTCTTGCGGTAGAAAAAGGAGTTTGAAAAATAATCTTGCACCCTCTAATTGTCTTGCCCCTGTAATAGTCTTGCACCCAGCCATACTTTGACTCCTTCAATTTTTAAAAGGTAAACTTGTATTTAGACGCCATTTTTCTTAGTTTCTTCAGTTATTCTGATCAAAAAATGAAAAATCTTACGAAAAAAGAGACAAAAACACACATTTTACTTCAAATTCCGGCAAATTTGATGTAAAATAACCCAGTTTAATAAAGTTCCTTCACTGTAGAAAAATGGTTTGAAAAATAGTCTTGCACCCTCTATTTGTCTTGCCCCTCTAATAGTCTTGCTCTAGAAAATAGGGTTTGAACAATAGTCTTGCATGCAAGTCTATTACAGGATTTACGGTATATAGAATTTAAATTATAGGTTGGCATGCACCGAATATTTCTGATCATAGACAGATTAGGGGATTATAATAAATATGCTCTTGAGGTCGGTCATCTAACAAAAATTTGATTAATTTAAAATTACAGGTAATCGATATCGAATCTAATTGTCGGATATCGTTAACCGAACACAAGAAAATTTTTTATCACCGTTTTAGGACATTTTGTCCGAAGGAAATTAATCATAAAATTATATATGGTAAGGAAAAAGGAAAAAAAGTCAAAACTATTTGGTTTTCAGATAGAAGTCGCGAAATTGCTGTTTGGTGCAAGAACGAAAAAGTTGACGCTGTGGTTTGCACTTTTTTCTTTACTTAAATAATAGGAAAATGATTTCAGTATGGCGGTGAAACTCCGAATGGCGGTTACGTGGAATTCTCCAGTTGTGGAGTAGATTTCGAAATCCAAACGAGAATCAATGGGGGGAAAGAGTAAGTTACCAACAATATTTTGAATTGGTGTGAAACTAATTTGTTTCAGGGTTCACGAGCTCTTCAACATGAGGACTAAGCAGAGGGTCCCCGAATTGATTGATATCGATGATGGAGTGCGTTATCACAAAACAAAATGAGAAGGGTTATTATTTTTATTTATATTGTGATTATCACTCTCTATATCTCTAATTTGTCCTTCTGATTGTTAATAGTGAAATAGTTAAATACTTTCTATGCTTTAAATTTGTCCTCCTGATTGTTAATATCATAGTCAAATATTTAAACACTTTCTAGGTATATTAAGCTTTTTTTTTGTTATCCACCTGATTGTTAATAGTGAAATTGAACATTATCTTTGATTTTTTTCTATATAATTTTTTTCAATAAACTAATCATGACAAAAAAAATATTTTTGGACTATGGAACTAGCTATGGAATGAAATGAGTCACATACAAAGTGACTTTAAAAACGACGATAGACAGGATTTCCAGCTACTTACAGATTCCTTAAAAACGAAGATTCTTCACACAAAAGGGACACGATTTTTGGCTGTTCTAGTCATGTTTATTAAACAATAATTCTATTGATGAAAAATTTAGAATTAAAGACAATCAAACGGAAAATCCGCTTGTTTTCTACCTTATACTTATTAATCGATATAATTCTGGTTCGATTCATTGCGTTTAACTGTCTCATGTCTGTAAATTCCATCCTTTTTCCATCAGAAACAATTTATTTGGGTTAATTTAACTGAAGAAACCTTGTTTTCTTATGAAACAATGTGCTCTCAGGTTCTGCTGGCGCAATTCCCAAACGAATTATACTCGAATCAATAAATGAGCTTTCAGAGGAACAGACAATTGTCTTGTGACATCAAAATGAGTACAGCCCAGTTGAGGCAACTCGAATTTCATAGCCTTAGTAAAAAATCCTGTTTTGATAATGAACAATTCGAAGAACGGAAAACGCGCAAAGCACAAACTGAACCAAAAGAAACTGTTCACATGAAGGATCGTGTTCTTGCAGTTCAACGGTCTTTTGAGAGTTACATTCTTACAAACACTATAACTTATTATATAAGCTTATAGTTAGAAGAGAAAACAATATGTTGTTTATGTATAATTTTTCCGTGTTGTTTGGTTAGTTACATAACAACGCCCACTTCTGAGCCTATTGGGCACGTGTTTATGGGAGGTTGTCATTAGCTACTCGCGTTTTTGAAGCATTATAACTTGAGTATTTCAAATAGGAAGTAGCTCATAGTTGAATCGATAATAACTAGATTAGGCTCCCGGATATTTTACATAGTAATCGATAATTGTTTTTTTTGTATGAATAACTCAACAAAAATTGATTATTACATAGTCTTTTGTTTACTTTCATAGTTGCATTTTAAGGCTAAAATATCATTAAGCAAAATTTTGTGGCTCTCTCTCTCTCTCTCTCTCTCTCTCTCTCTCTCTCTCTCTCTCTCTCTTTCTGACTTCATAACCCCTTTTTCCGTCTTATGACCTCCTAGCCACCCCAATTGTACTTTGTTTTAATCACCTTTTTTTCGAAAATCGTGTCCTTTTTTCGCAAAAAATCAATTTTTTGTTCATTTTGATAAAAAATCGCTTTTTTCAGCTTTTTACTTTGTCAAAAAAATGTTCGTACAAGTGTTTTATGACATCCCCTCCGACTTCCAGTGGTTCGAGTTTAAACTCGAATTCCAATGTTTGACTGGGATTGGAAGGGTCTCAGTGGACGATGTTGTGAGTTAAAATTTGAATTATTTTAATAAAAAATTGATTTCAGGTAAAATGGGAAGGATCGGACTTCGATCAGCCAATTAAAATAGGGCAGAAAGTGGGTTTTGGTGTGATTTTTGGAGGAAAATTGTATTTTTTAGGGGAACATCGTGAAGATTGGGATGAAATCAGAGCTCTCCTATATAATTTTGGTAAGTTACATAGGGAAACGGTATTCAAGGGGCTTTGGTTTTTCAGGTAGACGATTCCCCCCTTCCGGAGTTTATTAGGAGGCATATGGAGAGATATGCTACCTGGGAGGTCAAGTTTAAAGGTCTGACGACCAAGGTCATCTCAGGTAACAATTAATTTTTTTTCAAAACCTATATATTCATTTTGCAGATAAAAAAGATGACGCTCAAGAAGTCGTCATGATGGGAACAGAGCGACCTGGACGGAGACACAGAGCGACCTGGACGGAGACACTCTTCATGGATGAAGTGTCCCATGCACCATATGTTCCGAGGAACGGGAAGTCTGACGACTTCTCTTAATCAACAATGATGAACTTGCCTTTTTTATCTTTATTTCTTTGTGTCTATCTCTTTGTTTCATTTTTTTTTCGATCTCTTTGTATTTTTTTGTTAATACAGTTGTTATTAGTGAAATAAATCACAATGATATTTGAAAAAAAGCTTTTTCAATATTACAGAAAAAAATATTCTAATTACAGGTTTAGGAACAGGAAGAATGATCAAGAGAGCTCCTAGAGGATTCAAATTCAGGAATTTACAGATGTATATATGAGTCACAAAGCGGAACCGATAAACAGAATATAGTCAGTGTCCGTCAGGGAATTGTCTATGAGACTGTTTTCAAAGAAACCTTCACGGAAAATAATTTTACTTTATTTTTGAATAGTCTAGAACTATGACCTATGGTCCTAAACACTCACCTTCTCCCCCATATAAGACAGTGAGAATTTCAAAATATTTAAAAATCAAATTTATTTTTGAAAAAGACAATTATTTCGGAAGTTCAGCACGTTTTCCAACTCATTTGTACTGAAAACGTGGAAAAAAAACTGGAGAACGCGTTCAATTTTTGGAAACGACGTCTTAAAACTCCGGTAATTTTCTTTTTTTTTCTCGCATGTTTTTTGTTGTGGTTTCCGAAAGTTGAAAGTTCGCATTCAACTTTCGGAAAATCCTCCATTACACTTCGAAATAAAAAATGGGAAAAAATCGGAAATCTTTCCGTAATTATAGTCTCTTTCCCACGTTCAATTTCCTTTCAAAACTTTCCGAAAATCCAGCTTTTTTGGAAAAAAAATCGATTTTTAAAATTATTTGAAGTTCCAACTGTCTTATATCACTCGCTTTTGTACGAACACCACTATCCTCGTCATAATCCAATATTATCTGTCTACCAATATCTATGAATTCAGATTAAACGATCAATTAGAAGTGGATGTCATCATGGTTTTTCTTTTCTGGAAGGATCGCGTTCCTACACAACCACTATTGGGTTGGAAAGCCATTGAAGTTCAAAATAAGGGAGAAACAATATAACTTGATAGTTAGGAGGAGTTATAGCTTTTTTTCCAATATAAGAAGAGGCAAATTACAAATTTTCCAATTCTTAAACTGAATTCAGCGAAATTTCAGTAAAAAATGGGGAAAAATCACAGAAATCAAATTGCTCTCCAACTTTAGTTGAAAGTTTGTGAGTCATATTATGAACAACGTTTTTTCAGTTAACAGAGGGTAGATAAATTTGGAAAATTTTACTTATAAACTATTAGTGTAATTTTAATCTTTTAAAATATAGTTCCCTGTACTTGAAACTTTTTTCACTTGAATAAAGTCAGCTTTATTGATCAGAAAATCCATGCGCGTCATTCATAGCCACATAACCCACTTTCAACAAGCTCTCGTTCAATGAAAAACATTTATTAATCAAGAATATCCTGTGTATTGTGAGGATACGCTGAAAAATAATTCTTGAGATAAATACTCCGTGCATAGTGTTGTTTTCTGAACTCTCCTTCGAAACACCAACCCTTACTATTATACTTAGCAATAAGACCTGCTTATAGCCAAGCCAAGTGGCCTTAGCCAAGTGAACTTAGTTTTAATTGGTTCCGTTCATGTAAATAAATACTCATTGATAAATACATCCTACTCATTGCCACCAGAGACAAATATACTATAGTAACAAAGTTGTCTGGAAATATTGTTACCTATTCTAAGAATCGTGTTTTCAAACTCCCAAAGAGGCTTCTCATCATAAAAATCCATTTTTAAACAGAATCTAGGTAGAACAAAGCTTATGTCCACTCTTACAGTGTTCCCCTATGCTTGTCACATTTTCCAAAAATCATGATTTTCGATTCCAAAAGATGCCTTTCTTAAAAAACCATTTTTAAGTAGAATCTAGGCCCGTTTCACTCCCACGTCTCCTGTTTGTTCCAGAAGAACTATCCCGTGGTCATTCTTACGTCGTCAACTGACGTAATCCATTATCGTCAGTCTATTAATAAACAATTTCTTCTCGAAATCAGATCAAACCACCAATTAGAAGATGTCATCATAAACTAGCGTCTCCATCTCTCTCTTTCTTACTCTTTCTTTCAGCACACGCGCCATTCAGAAGCTGAGCAGGCATTTGCTTATTGGATACGTGTTGAGAGGTTGTCATTAGCTACTCGCGTTTTTTAGAGCCTTGAGAATATCAAACAGGAAGTAGCTTAAATCGATAGTAACTAGATAAGGCTCTCTATATAGTAATCGATAGTTGCTATCCTATTTATTTTACTGAAGAATGCCACCAAAAGTTGCTAATCATAACTTAATAAACATGTAATTGATTGTTTTGAAAACTAACTTTCATAGGTAGATACTAGTTGAGAGAGGTTTCGAAAAGTAAGGTTATTTTATACAAATCGCCCAAAAATTTTGAGGTTTTAATTGAAATTCAAGCCTAAACTAGATAAAATGTCAAAATTTCCGTATAATAGTTCCTTTTTCACTACCTATTCACATCAGTTGATACTTTATAATACTTCTGACTGTTTAGTTAGCAGGTATCATGACCACGAGGTTCTAGAACTAGCCAGATGATTCCTTTTACTCCCAGAAGCCCTCTAGACAGTCAATAATGAGTAATATTAGTCAAATTCAATAAATATGTGTTTTCGTTGTTCCATAAACTAAAACTATCTTGAAATTGTGTTTTGGACATTGAAATAATTATTCCTGGTATCATGAGTCACCTAGAATAGGTTCTAGAACTATCTAGATGATGTCTGATCTCTTGTTTAAGTTTATTTTCCAGCTTACCTATCCCTAAATCATCTATCGATTTCTGATCACTTATGATTCACTCTTCTCTCTCTCTCTCTCTCTCCTTCTGACTCCAGATCCTCTATTTTTAGTCTTATGACCTAGCTGGTTAAATTGTAGTTCGTTTTAATCATTTTCGAAAAATTCTTGTCCTTTTAAGTCATTTTTTTGCAAGCTTTCGTTTTTAGTATAGGTTTTTAGTATATAATGTTTGTCTACATAGAGATTCTTGGTAAAGGAATAGCTTCTTGAGAAATTCATTGTTTTGAAAGCTCCCTTGAGTATTTTTAAGCTAATTCCTAGTCAATAATTATTTTACAGAGAATTATGGCTTCAGTATTCGATGTACCGGTAAAGGATAGTTGGTTTAAAATTGAGGTAGAAGGAAATAAGAGGATTGTAGTTGATGGAATTGTGAGTTCTCGTTATTCTTATCATATATAGGCCCATTGATTATAGGTGGTAGTAGAGGAGGATTTGAAGAGGCATTCCCTCACCCCCATCCCTCTCAAAAGGATGGAGCTGGTGGAGGGAGGGAACGGAAAGCTCCGAGAGACATATGTGAAGGTCTCCGAAGCCCTCATCGGAATAAATGGATCCGATGAGGTTTTTTTACGGGTAAGAACCAACCATAAAGTTTAGATTATAAGAAGATAAGTTATAGGTCGGGGAGCATCCCCTCAACGAGGTGCAGATGGGGCACCTCTTCGACTTCCTCACATGGGAGGTAAAACTAAGCGGATCCCCAGTGAAGGTCCTCTTTGGTAAGTATAAAGATAGTTTCTAGATCATTTCCTGTTTTCAGATTTGAGGGAGAAGAGGGCCATGGTCAAGGGGAAAATTGTTGGAGAGGTAGGGATCCCGAACATTTTTAGATCAAACTTTGTATTTTTAGGCCCACAAAGGAGGAAGCATACGGTTCAAGAAGGGGGAGCACGAGTTTGAATTAAAATTGAAGCTATGGTGAGTTAACTAGTTGTAGATAGAAAGTTTGTAGTGTATACGTCAAAATCCGAGATCCGGATTTAAAAAATTCCAATTCTAGAGTAAAATCTAAAATATTTCAGCAACTCCGCGGAGCTTTATTTAAACGGGGAAAAAGTACCGCATTTTACCCCAAGGAACGGGTAATATTATTAAGATAATCGGGTAATTAGTTTTTTTAATTGTTAGCGGGTTATTTATTTTCTTTCTATCTCATTCACTTAGTTTCCTACCTCATGCTTTCCTCTCTATTCACATTGACCTCTATCTTTTTTTAAATCTACCTTCTTAACTCACTTTTTTTGTTAATCTACTATCTCAAAAATTCATACCTCACTTTTAGAGTCTTCTATCTCACTTTTTTCTTAAATTCTGTTTTTTATAAGTCGTAATTTGTTTTTTTATCTACTACACATCATTTTTCGCTTTCTTTTTTTTCTATGTAACTCTTCATGTTAAGTTCTAATTTCTAAATTGATATGTGTCTTTTTCTCTATCTTACTAGTTAATAGTTAATACTTCACTTTTCTTCACTTTTTCCACTTCACTTTTTTTTTGTAAAACCTCTAACATGATTCATTCTCTTTTATGGTGCTCTTTTTCATTTTCATCGAATAAATATTCTCTAGATTACTCATGATTAACTATATGAGTCAAGAAGTTAAAATGCTTACTATTCTATCTTTTTCTTTTTTTTTGTTATTAATCCTTGTCTACAGACTACGATTTGTGCCTCGAGCTATCGCTAATTACTGATATTCACATTCAAATCGTCTTGTGACCAAACAATCGTCATTTTCTTCATTTTCTGAACTCGTGAGTTTGTTTACAGGTTAGTTGTTCTAGTAAAGAGAAAAAATCAATGGAACTGCCCGTTTTTTACTATCTTGACTTTTTAGACCGGGATTTATAGAAAACCGAGAAAATTTTAGTCTTCAAAAAAAGCCGATTTCCGTTTTTTTTAAATCAATAATGGTTCCATTAATCATATTATTGACAACTTTTAAGAATTTTTACCGGTAGACCTTCGGAAAAAACTAATCAAAACCTAGAAAATAAGGATTTTTGCTATTTTATCGATATAGGTCTATTGAGCCTCCTCCCAACTAATTATCCTTACAGAATCCCCTCATCTACTAGAAAAAAATGGCCTCCAAGACAGTCTCCACATTTGACGTCCCACACGGACCATCTTGGTATAGAATAGAGCTCGAACAGTGTGGGCAAAGAAAAAGACTACTAGTAGATGGGATAGTAAGTTAAAAGACTTTACATAAAGACTAAATAGGTATTTTCAGGAGAAGCCGATGAGATTTGGAGTGGTAAATGAAATTCCGGTATGTTTTGATTGACTAACAGATATTTTGAAACCCGATTATAATTGCAATTACGAAATTTTAGTTTTTTTTTTTCAAAAAAAAAATTTTTTTTCGAAATTTTTTTTCGAAATTCAAAATTTCCGGTTTCGAAATATCCGGAATTTTCTAGATTTTAGTGGTTATATCAAAACATGATTACAGATCGAGAGATGTTATGAAGGGAAGAAAGAAGTTCTAATGCTTTGTTATCTTAATTTTGAAAAAATCAACAACACGTTCGTGCCAAGTCTAGGGGTAGGTGGTGCCCTTCTATAAGAAACTCCTTGGATTTCAATTTCAGGTTACCGAATATAGAATTCCTCTAGATGATTTCCAAAAAGGTCACAACCGAATTTTCGAAACATGGGAAGTGAAAATAAAGGGGTCTAAGGTAAAATTGGTATATGATGAGTGAGATTTTAAAAAATCCTATAGAATTTTTGAAATTTTGCAGATAAAATAAAAGAGAAGGTTATATGGAGGAACCAAGTTGTAGCTGAGGTAAGCTTAGGACATGTTTTGATCTAACTTTCTTAATATTTTCCAGAGCTCCCCGGAACCCATCATTAAAGGCATGGTATTCATAGATTTTGATCTAGAAGGGCACAAATTCAACATAACGTGTGAAAAAATTGGGTTAGCTATCTTTAAATATCCATTTCTATTTTTCCCTCTTACAGAGCCGCCCAAATATGTGACCTTCATATGGACCATCGTCGAATTCCCTGTTTTAACCCTCAGGACGATTCCGAGTATGCCATTTGACGGGTTCTTCATTAGATAGCGGGTTATAATTCCTATTCACGGGTTTTTATTATTTATTATCATTTACGGGTTGGTTATGAATCAGTTTTTTTTTTGAATCAAGAGAATATTGTTGACGTCTATGATACCTATGATACCCTATGGGACCTTGATGATTTTCCAAGTACAAAAAACTTACGTAGGTGGCTTAGTGATGTCATAAAATGACGTCGAGACGAATATATGGGGTAGAAGAATAAGGGAACCTAGGGTCTGGAGGGGTCGGAATCCAAATCTGGAGGGGGTCTGTAGCTAAGTCCAAAGCCTAGAGGGGGTCTTGGAGCTCTTGGATATATACGAAATGTGAGCCAGCTGACTAGTTTCTATATACTAGTCACGATGTTTACCTCCCCTAGCTACGCTACTAACTAATTACAGGGGGGTTGGATAAGGCTCTCGGGTTCATTAGAATATTTAGACTTTGTCGAAATATCAGATATACTGAAGGATGTTGGGAAATGGCGGGCTTTGCGAGTTGGATATGTTAGTTACCGTAATCAGACATCTGGATATGTTAATCGGGAATAATATGATAGCTAGATGTATCCGGAAAAACTTAATGAGTGCCTAGCATCTTTTGTTAAGTTTAGTTATCAGCTTCCTTATTTTAACAACAACTATATTAAAGGAGTCGTTCTAAAAGTTTAATTGATATCTAACATATCTTTTTCAACTATTTTCATCCAAAAAATAACAGGATAAGTCATTATTAACCTAAAATGACGTCCCATCCAGAAAAAATTGGTCTCCAAACACTTGTCTTAGGGTTTTCTTGTTTTTCGGTAACATTTTGTGTTATTTGAATATTATTTTGCTTGAGAATAGGTTTTCAATGAGAAAGCTCATTGCAAGAAGGATTTAATGCTATTTTAGAACACCTGATATGCAGATTACAAAATTAACACTAAGTAGAACCACATTGGGTCTTGACCCTTAAAAATAACATATTCTACAGGATAAAACTGTTTTTTAATGGATTTACCGGTTAACTTCCCAATATACCTATGTTTTACTAACCGACCTCAAGTTTCTGACATATTTTATATAAAATACGTTATTTTGCTTCCCTTTTATATTCGGAAACATCTGTTCATCATCTTCAACCACTTCTAAACCGATATTAATTCAAATATACATAATTTTTCGTTTAAAATTTATTTTCCGGGTTGTTTTCATGGAAAATGATCTTTATATGATATTTGAATTCAAAACCAAGTAATTAGTTGGCAAAACGCACGATAATCCCCCTACTTATCTATATAATTGTAGTCACGAGTTGGAGCAAGCACACAGGTGGCAGAAGAGGTTCTTATTTATTTATTGAGAAAGAGAGAGGGATTTGAAGACAATTTTATTCAATCACAGAAAAATTAAAGGGAAAAAAGAGTGGAAAATGTATAATTTACAACTGGAAATTCAATTTACATTAGCAATTAGAATTATCCTCATTCTTGCATACACAAAATCTTCTCAACTTTCCTTCACATCTTCCCCAATCACATCCAAACACATTCCGGCAATTGGAGCTACATTCCGAGCTACTCGATGAGAAAATACCGCATCCGTAGTCTAAAAACCTCTTATTATAAGGAAAAAAGAGATAATATACCTCTTTTAAGTCGTCTTGGTGCTTCTTCTTTGTCTACTATCTCATATATATGTCGGGAGTATGCCAGTGCAATGAGAATAAAGAAGAAGACAAGGAGCTTCATGGTTGACAGATAAAAAAGAAGCTTGGGAGGCTTTTATAGTGGTTCTGGAGGTCACTTATCAAAAACGGAAGCGTTATCAATATTGAAACCAGGTTTTCAACAGATAAGGAACGCTATATATAGAAAATGACGTGGTTTTGACACTTGTTACATGTTGAGACCAAAGATTTTGACTTTTTTGGTTTTTTTGACTTCCGGAAGAGCATATTTTGATTTGTCGAGTCACATGTCAATATAAATCACAATATTTCGTTAGTTGTACACCTTTAATGTAGATTTATCATGTCAATCCATATTTATCGTGAAGAAGTAGCCACATTTGAGATAAAAAAGTTAGATGCAATGGCTTAGGAGTTATTATCGGTTTTTTTGGATTATCCGTTATCCAGAAACCTTTTATTTGTATAAACAATATTGCTGATCATAGATATACTCGTATCATGAAGTGGAAATCCTATATGAGTCAAGAATTAGGTGGTTTAGTATTTGGATATCAGTTTCTTCGGATTATCCGTCTGCTGTGCGTCTCTAGGTGTACATAACGCAAGTTGCTGATCATATGCATTCAAAACCAGTGAGCTCTCCAATTATCTTGACGTGTCGGCTCCAATTTCGAAAATCCTTCTTTCCTATCCCATATAATTATCTATCCCCCTATGAGGTAAGTAGGTGATGTATAGACCCGTAAACAAGGTAAGGTTGGGGAGAGATGAGGGGACCAACTGGAATTAGGCTTGGTTGTAAAGGGGCCTTGGTTATGAATCACATGGTTCAGAGCTTCACACTGGAATAACTCAATTTGTAGTATTCCTCAGCAAATTCTGACAATAGAATATTTTTCTTCATATTCGAATCTACCAATATGTAGCTCAAATCACTTTAAAGCCTTCTCTAGTAAAAAATATACCAGATAGATCATATTGAAGATCATTTCCATCGTTTTCAGAACCATTTTCTTGCTCAGTCTTGTTCTTAGACTTACCTTAGAAGGTTTTTCCATTCTGCAAAGTAATTTCAAGCTTCAATCTTCAATTTTTGCTTCAAATCCAATGGCATATCCAAGGATTACGCTCTCTGGGTCAAGAAATATGTAAGATACTCCAATCTTCCTTTGTGATCGTTATTCTTGAGTATGTTTAGGTTATGTTACTGTTAAATCTTCTTTTCTGCAAAAAAGAAGACATCAGACTCCAAACTTCAGCCTCAAATTCGTTCGATCTCTGATGCCGACTTGTCTTTCTCTCTGCTCTCTTACTCTCTCGCTTTTTCCACGAGCTTCTTTAATCCTTTGACTCACTCATTCTCGGAATGATGTCCTTTTCAATCATGATTTTGGTATACTATACATAAATAAAAAGAAAATTTGAAATAAAAGATCAAAAAATTGAAAATAAGGGCGGCAGGCTTTTCATGAACATGTAATAAGAACTGATATTAAAAATTTCATCAGCATTTTAGAAATATCCAAAATTCTCAGATTTATCTCCATTATTGTTCACTAGCAGTGCCAAAGTATACTATTGAGAAAGGTTGAATAATGAAAGACAAATATGTAGAAGTCAAAGGTGTTGTTCGATGTCTGAAAAAATAGATTATGAGAATGGTTTTTTGAAATTCGGATAATTTTTTAGCTTTAACTTTTAAAATTTATTGTTTTGAAATTAAAAAGCATGTTTTATTTATTTTTTCCTAATTTTACTCTTTGGTTCGGTTTAACAACATATAGTTGCTTGAATTGGAAAAAATAAATAGATGAAAACTTATATTCCTCATAGTTGTTCTATAAAACAAAACAAGAATTAATCAGTTTTTTGAATAATCCAAAAAATTTAAACTTCTAAGGTAAAATAACTATTTTCTACTACATATTGTGAAAGATTTGTATTAATTTAGGAAAAGATCACGTTAAATTTTTGCAGAACAAGTAATAAAAATCTGAAAATGTTTTATAACAATTTCTACAAGTAATGCATGTTGAAAAAGCATATGTTCTGTTGTAGAAAAGGGTTTCTTCAATCTGCATGAAAAATAGGTATACTTTTGCTAGGTTTTACAAGACGTTAATAAAATATGGATCCTTTAAGACTTAATAGACTCAAAAAACTATACATACACTCTATTATTTTTAAGAAAATTGAATAAAACTCATTTTTTTGTAAAGACGCTTATCTTTAGGAACCAAGTTTTTTTCAAAGGGTTCTTATTTATTTACAAAAATCTGATGGGAACTTTTTTTTCATACAGTTTAAAGAAAACTCTATATTTCAGAGGATATCTATATTTTGAAAGGACTCTTATATTACAATAGAGCTCAACTATTATATATCAGAAGGTTTCCGGAATAGAAAAAAAATTAAGAACGCATAAAAGAAAGTCCCGAAAAAAAATTCTAAACAAAATCTTCGAACTCAAAATGAAAATCTTTGAAAAGACTGAAACTGTAAAGAATTTTTTTAAAAAAAAGTATAATATAAACACTATAAAAATTTAGGCTCTGTATGATTAAACGGGTTCATAGAGGATAAACGGGTTCATAAATAATAAACGGGTTCATATGGTATTTTTCTCAAAGTAATCGTCAATTAAACAGTTTAATTTAAACTATCATTATTATATATTCGTTCACTGGTTTTAGCTTATCTGCGCGCCTTTATTTACACAGTTGGGGGCTTTTGGTACGGGTAATCTTAGAGTTTTCTGATTATTCTAAGTTACTCAAAAGACTCAGATTCTTACGCAATATTGATTCGGGAATCCTCAGAATCAAATGTTGTATTAATATTTTAACTGTTCATTATCATTATTTGGTTAATTTAGGACTAAAACAAGGGTTTTACGTTGTTTCTATCAGGGTAATTCAACAAAACTTGTTATGAACCCGTTTATTATTTAAGAACCCGTTTTCCCTCTATGAACCCGTTAAAGCATACAGAGCCAAAATTTATAATTTGATGGAAAATTTCAATATTTCGAATAGTTGATATACATAAATGTAGCTAACTACATCTATTTTTTCATAAAGCTAATTTGTTACTAATATATTCTAAATTCTTGTTTTATTTTTTTAATCAAATCCATTTTTTTTAAGTTTGAAGTTTCAAAAAAATGTTTATTTAATTCAAAAAACTAAAAAAAACCTCTACTTATTTTTAACAGCTTCCTTGCACAGCTCCTCTCTCATTCCGACAGTGCAGATAGCACTTACAACGTCAATTCTGATATCTGCAATTAAATGTTAAGAGTTGGAAAATGTTTTTTTTAGAATTTCGTAAAATAGAATCACTTACGAGTCGCCTTTCATCTTGCATCAACTTGCGTATCTGAAATAAAACTTTTCGAGATATTATAGTTTTTATGACTGTTTTGGAGAACTGGCATCAAAAATATTTCCAAAAGTGTATTTTTTAGAAATTCCAGGTTTTAATGAAGAATAACTTACGATTCGCCTTTCATCTCTTGCTGCATCATAGTGTAGATGGCGTGCCATCTACACCCGTCCATTGGATGTTGCCCATCCATTTTTTAACTTGTGCTGAAAATTTTTAGATTATATTTGTACTTTTGTAAATTTATGCTATTTTCTAGCTTATAAAAAGTTAGGAAGACCAACTAGTCTCCACTGGAATCTACAGAATTGAAGATGTCATTTATAGAAAAAAAATTTGAAATTTGGTAAGTTTGGTATCTATCTGATTTTAGTGTACGGTAATGAATTCAGAACAGTAAAATATTGAATTAAATGGCTCCAAAATGATTTTGTGGAATTTCAAGAAGAAAAATTTTTTGAAAACTATTGAATTTGAATATTTAAAGCATATGAGCTCTAAATTCATTGTTTTAAAATAATTTCACTGTCCAAAAATACACCGTTTCTATGTAATTGCTCAGTTTAAACGTATTTGCAATATTATTATCAGTCTCGAAAAAACTCCAATTTTGAGAAGAATTATTTTTAAAAACCCAATTTTAAAATTTTAATTATTAAATAAAAACCCAAGGATTATTTCAAAAAACCCAATTAAAAAATTTTTTTGTTGAAAAAAAACTCAATTTTAAAATGTTGAAGTTCGAATATTTAGTATGTTGATAATTCAAAATTATGTTTTTCAGAATGTTCCCAGTTTAGAATGCTCATTTTAAAATTTGAAACACTTGATAACCTAAATTATTCAAATGAAAACCAATTTTATTAACTTTCAGAAGAAAGTAATTCATTTTTTGCAATTTTGAATTTCCACAGGTTTTTTCTCTGACTTTTCTATTGTTTGTTGTCCAAACTTTGTTTTTTGTCTACCTATCGGGTTACTGTAACACTTTCCAAACATGTAGTTATTGTGAATGAATCACAGAATTCCAAGAATCTGTTATCCTTTTCGTTTTTCTTTGTCACCATATAATTATTCATTTTTCGTGAATGTCAACAAAAATTCCGTTTTATAATTATATGTCTAAATGACGACCAGTCTGGAAATCTCTAGATTCTGACATTTAACTGACATCGGAGATCAAATTGGGTTTTTATTCGAAAATATGTCAAAAGAGTCAGAAGATGATACAAATTTTGTAGCTGACGCACTTTTGATTTGTTTGGAAATTGGAAAGTGTCACAAAGTGTTAGTTGGAAATAAAACTAGAATTGGAATGAGATGAGTCACAAGACTAAAAATGGCTTGGATCAAAAAAAATTGTCAAAAGAAATATTATTCACAAAAAAATATACCCTAATTTCAAAAAAAGGAATGAAAAAATTGTCATTTAAAATAATAATGTAATTATTTCACAGATTATTTGTAAAAGAGGTGTCAATTTTCAAAATATCAAATTGGTTTTGGTAAAATTATCAGAAAATTTATCAGAAATATAGAACAAAATTGTAAAATTTTCGATTTCTACTGGAAACCCCTATAAAAATGAAAAAAGGGGATATGAGAGTAATATGAAACGGTTGTATGCAATCAAAAAAGCCGCCGGTATTTTTGCAGATGGTCTATGCCGGATATGGAAATGCGCATATGGTCATTAGGTAAGGTGAAAGAAGTAACCCCTTTAACGCTCTCAGGTTGGCAAGGAAGCTAACGAGAAGATCGATAAAAAGTCTAGATTCAAGAGTAGAACAAATATATTTTGAAACTAAATTTTAGACTTCCCAGAAGAAATATAGAAAAAAAAGCTAACAGACACTATATATTGTTCAAAAAGGCATACAGATTTTCGATCTACTAGGAACAGAGATATATCAAACAAAACAAGGTAGATCTACAGTATCCGACATAAAATACTGGGTTTTCTAGGTAAAACTTTCCGTAGACAGTTAATTTTGTTATTAATTTTTTTTCTATGGTTCTGAGAACAATTTGATTCAGTTCAAAGCTGAAACTTTCATAAATGAGAAAATTCGGTTAAAAATTAATAAAACTTTCTAAAAGTCAATTTTTCGAAAAACATTCGGATATCAACGATACTACCGTAAACCTCGTGTTGCTCAACGTTAACAGCGTTTATCTCGATGTTCAGTAATGATATTTTTAAAAAATCAACTAACAAAATGTTGCTCATACTAAAAAGAGTATTTTATCAGTTGACCACTTTTTAATAACTTCTATGGGAATTGAGATGAATGCTGCCAAGTGACCGAGAGCAAATTTTTTTGGATTAATGAATAAAATGAAATAATGTGTTATAACTTGATTAGGAACATTATTTGCTCTTCAGAACAAAGAAAAATTTCAAAAAACTTGGTTTCAAGTCATGAGCGTCAAAAAAAGATATTTCTGAGTTTTTTGAACTGGTTGACTATTTTAAATTGTATGAAGTATGAAAATATCATTGAAAAGAAATTCAAATCTTTTGAATACCGTAACCCACAGGAAGGAAAGAGAGATACAGAGAATTATACGGTTGCATCAAAAAGCCGCCTGGCAGACGGTATTTTGTAATATGGAATAGGGCAAAACGTTCTACGCAGATGTTCCGTCTCGGATATATGCGCATATGGGCATTAGGTTTGAATGGATATGAGAAAGAGGTCGTGTTTCTATTGGAAACGCTACGGAAAGAACCCATTTATAATGAGCAAGCAGGAATACTGTACTTAATTTCAAAAGCGTATATTTCGCTAATAGTTAGTGCTATCAAAAAAGTGTCAACTAATAAAATGTTGTTTATGTTAAAACAAATATTTTAATAGTTAACAATTTTCTGATAACTCTATTGGTTAGCAAGTTAAAAACGTTTGAAGAGTTCTTCCCGGCTAAAAAAAATAAAAAAATTGAACGTACCGAAAAATCAACAGCACAAAGCAAACCTTGTGCTAAACGCATTTGGGAATTATTCCAAATCTGAAATATAAATCATATTGTAGTGGAAAATCATTGAAAAAGTTTTAAGGTAAGTTAAAAACCAGGAAAGTGAAAGGAGAGAGCTGGATAGTAAAAGATAGTTATATTTAGTTGGAAAACGGTTTCTAACAGTACCACTAACTCATTCTGCTTTGAATTCAGGGTTTTTCTGTTTTTCATAACTTATAAAAATCCTAGTTTTGTTTTTATCGCTCGTTTTTTGTTTGGCTTCAACAAGACTTGAACTGAATTACTGTAACACATGTCTCAGCCTCTGTCCCTCAACTTCAGGAACGTTTATCTCGGTTCCCAAAGGAGATATCAAAACATTTTCAATTAATAAAATGTTGAGCTAAACATTATAAACATTTTACTAGTTGATCACTTTTCAATATTTTTATCAGGAATTGAGATAAACGTTGCTAAAGTCAACGGGCAGCGTTGATAAGACTCATACAGAGTTTACCGTACTGTTTTCAGCTGAATCAAAATATTCTTGAAGCGATTTAACATTTCAAATATGTCAAATTGAATTAACTTGGATCTTTCAGAAGCTAACAATAGAAAATCAAGTGATTCGAAATTTATTGATTTTCAGAAAAAATATGAGATTGAGCTAGCAGAATCAATATAAAAGCTTTCAGAGACCAGTTTTATCATCAGTCAACTAAGTAGATCATCTATTTATCTATTTTAACCATTTAATAAGAAAATTAAAGTTATCTGAACAAAAACCCGCTTTTAACAAGTCTTAAGCGCGGAAGTTCAATCTAATGTTTGAGCTAACTCAAATAACTAACTTTATTGATTAAGACTTAATCTATGCCAAGATCTAGTTAATCGTAACCCACTTAAACCTCTACTTTTTCCAAAAATCAATAAAACTCACTTTGCCCGCTTTTTAAAAGCTTTGATGCAAGCGCAACTGCGCAAGCATAATCAATAAATCAATAGTTTAAAAAAAATCAAAGGTGACCTTCTTACACACGAAGCTCTTGAAATCAATATGAGTATCTATGACAACCGATGTTCTTATCGATAAGCTCATTCACAATAGAGCACGGTTGCAATACCATCTGCACATCTAACCGGATCATTATTGTACGGTGGAAGGGGGCGGAGCTTATCTCTGGGGACAATGACCATATAGGATGATCATACAGTATATAATTAGGAACATATGCCCGCCCACATCGATCCTGGTACAGATATCGGCAGGAAGCGGAAAAATTTCGTCATTTCTCAGAATTTCGCTTTCAATGGTTTGGATTTGGAGATTCTGGATAGTTCCGTTGATTTTTTCGATTGGATTGTATACAGTCATGTCAGGACGTCGGATACAGTTCAATTAAGCTTCAGTCATGCTTCAGAAGCGTCTGAAATGCCTGAAACGTTCAAAATCAATGTGGAAACCTTGGTAAGTCGATTTCTTTTCCTTGAAAATCTTTCAGGATTGTAACTAGTTACCAAAACGTTCCAGGAATAAGATCCTCGGGATCTGAACATTCTTCGACTGTTGAGTTAACTGTTTGCAGAGCAATGTTGATGTTTTGCCGACTCTAAGACGAGTTATCAGCGATCGATGAAGTTCAAAGCGTCTTCCGATCTGTTCCGAACAGTTTTTGCTCTAAAAACGACAACAGACGGTTAAAATTCATCTTCGGCTGAATAAAAACTGCTTCAAGCTTTCCTGACACCAAGTTTGACAACTTCAAACTCAGAAGAACCATTTATTGGAAGATAGCTGAAAAGCTTCAACTCGGTGGGGTTTTTCTCGTTTAACAGAAGTGATAAATGTTGTCAGGATTCAACCAAGCTTCTAAAACTTTCAAAGCGACGATATTGAGCTTTTCCAATCAGAATACTTGTAGACTGACGATAAGATTTATCAACTTGAGTCCAATAAACGCTATGGCAAGAGCTACTGTCAATTCTGATAATAATTGAGCTGCAGACAGTTGTGGTAAGGGATTTTACGTTTGAAACAGATTGATTCGTGCTTTTACAGATCCTCTAAATCTTCAGCCATGTACTCCTGATCCAGCAGTTGTTCCCGATGTTCATTTTTCTAAAATTTCAACCTTGATCAACAGATTTCGCTACAGATGGGTCGAAATTGGTAAGTATTCAACCAAATTCTCTCAAAACAAGATTTTAGTAGTATTAGAATCCAAAAGCTAACTGTGCAAAGTCTGAAGCAACACATTTCAGAAGCCTGATGATTTCAAAACAAGATAGGCTATTTCAAAATCCCCGTTGAGACATGAAACAAGAAGTTCCACTCGATTTGATAGAACAAAAACTCTGTTCAATAACAAAACTGCTTCGAAATAGTAGATATTAGGATTCAGAACCCCCAGCATCCTCATGAATTTGAAAAAGACCTGAAAACCCATATGAACTTTTCTCTATTTTGATATCCCTCATCCTATCAACTTTCGGTTATCGAAAATCTCATTTTCTTGAGTCCATAAAGTCTATAATCGATATGTAAAGCTTGAATTTCGAAAAGCCTCAATAGAGCGCATTTGTAACATTATCTGCAGGTGTCCTTCCTTTCCCCGACTATCCCCTCCTGCCCTCACCTTCTTATATCTTCTCTCATTGCCTATACCTTCAGACCAATTAGAGGAGAGATGTCCACATCGATTACTGCAAGCTTACCACCTGTACCTCAGGGGGGTACGGTTTCTCTTATATTACTCCTTCATGACCATATCCACCTAGCAGACAAGTGAGAGGGAAGCATCGATTAGTGCCGGAGAAGCAACCTGCCCGTACTGTACAAATCGTTCCTGTTCCTCATCATCTGCTCTTATATCGGAACCAACGGTTCATATTCACCTATCCACGACAATTAGAATGATGGCTACCTGTTCTGTTGCGCGATGCTTTCAGGAACATCGGAAGCCTTGAAAACCAGTCTAGAAGCTTTGCCAAGTCAATTTTTTTCATTTGAAGACTGACAATAAACCTAGACGTGTCGGGATCATACCTTTGAGCTCCAAATGTTCTTCGAAGACTGTGTAAACCTTCTGTGAAACAACACCTACTCCAAGCCACTCTACAACGTTTCATGACGATCAATGAAGCTTCTCGCTTCGATAACTCTCGGAAGACAGTTCATTGAAGATAGAAGCATCGGTAGGTCGGTCTTTAAAAGAATATGCGATTCTAAGCTTTTCCGACAAAATATTGAGTAAACCATCAGTACGAAATTGCAGTTCTTCCAACGCGGAGCTTCAATGAATCATGAGCGATCGATGAAACTTGTTTCGAATTACTTTTGCTTTGAAGACAATGACAATCGGTTTGAAAAGAGCAGGACTTCTAGTTCGTCGACTGGTGAGCAAACAATTTTGTTTCAATCATTCGAAAGACCAAGTTAGCTCTGATTCAAAGACACAGTCCACTGGAGGTTAATGAAAATAGTGCTCGGTGAGTTGATGTTAAAAATCTTTGCGTTTTAAACTACTGTAGTATAATGGAAGCTTTCATTTTCAGAGCGATGCCACTGAATTTCTGCCGATAACACTGTGTAGAACATATTCAATCGAGTCTGCAAGGCGATGTATCAGGGCTTTCTGTTAATTCTGATAGCCAAAAAGCTCCAGGTAGTTTTCGGTCCGAGAAATATAGAAATAGTATTTTTACAGATATCCAGCAGCGTGTTCCTGGAGAAGATCTATTCGAGTCATACGTAAAAAGTTCCATTGGATTTTGTGGAAGGAACACTTTTCTTTGTTCTGTAATGTTACTCATTCCTTTTTATTACTGATATCAACTTCGTAGTCATTTATTGTATTGAATCAGTCTTCCCTCTTGTTATTTCTCCTGTATCCTTTGATACTATTGATGTATCCTCTTTTTGATTTCGTATTTACTTCTTAACTGATCTCGTTGAACATATCGATGGTATAACAATCCTCTATCAATAAACTTTTTATTATTACCACAAGTAAAAAGCAAATATGCAAACATTGCTTCCAAAGCATATTCCAAAAGTTTCAGCATCTTCAGAGTCCTCGTGAAGTGAAAATTAGTCTGCAGCCAGTCAAAAACAAATTTCTTCCATACTCTGACAGTTTTTATCAATCTGGAATAGTCTTATGAACATTTTTTTCTTTTGATATCTCCCAGCTGATAAGTTTTGTTGGAGACAAATCAATACCTAGAGCCTAGGTTTCGAGAAGCTTCGCTAGAGCACATTTGTAACACCATCTGCAGGTGTCTCTTTTCTTCCTGCCCTCGCCTGCTTATATCTTCTCTCAATGCCCATATCTCCGGACCAATTAGAGAGGAGACATGCGCATCAATTACTGCCTGCGGAGAAGCATCTGTACACCTCAGGGGTACGGTCTCTCTTATATTCCTTCGCCATGACCATATCCACCTAGCAAGGAGGGAAGCCGCGATTACTGTCGGAGAAGCAAATCGTTCCTGTTCCTCCTCATCTGCTCTTATATCGGAAGCCTCTGACCATATCCACCTATCCATTCTGTGAGTAATTAGAGGATGTTTCTTTTGCCATCAGATGGTCTTCTTGAGTAATGTACATAGAAATTGCGCTCTATTTCAATTAAAGAGTGAGTATTTTGTCTTTTTTTTTAGAAATTACGAGATCTTAGGTAGTTGTTGTTATTTTACTAGATTAACTGATTCATAACATAAAATAAAAATGAAATTTTCATAAAAATTACAGATCAGTGTAGAATCATTACTAAGTTGATACTCTTTAACTGAACCACCTTCAGGATGTTTCTGGGTTTCCAAAAAAGCAAAGACTCCTAAACTATGTATGATTTTTGACTGTTGAACAAACCATCATTTTTTCAAAAAGAAAAAGCAGCAATTAATTATTTAGGCCAGTTAATATTTGATCGTTTAAACTTCATAAAACGTGAAAAAAACGCTAGTGAAATTTCAATTTCAAAACTAACCAACGTCTCAAAAACCTGTATCGGGTGTCCTAAGACAAAAAGAATCATTTTTAGAAATTTGCTAAGTTAGAACCGACTCAAATAATTTTTCCAGCTTCCAAACAGTAGACACTTTTCAAGTTCAGTATCTTAAAGACCCAGGTTAATCTAATAATGCCCTGAAAACCATTGATGCTCTCCAGAAGATCCTGTATTCTCCTTATTTGATCACTGATCTGAACTTGTTTTTTTGGTCCCTCTCATATTTTTTTTTATTCATTGCCCATATCTCCGGACCACCTGAAGGAGAGATCAATTACTGCAAGCTCACCATCTGCTCCACAGGGGTACGGTTTCTCTTATATTACTCCTTCATGACCATATCCACCTAGCAAGGAGGGAAGAAGCGATTAGTACCGGAGAAGCAGCCCGGTGTCGCTGAGTACGGTATCGCTTACATTCTGCCTATTTGTGAACAAATTGAAGAAAGGTACCCGAAAACGGTATTTGCTAGCGTTGTCCACGACAATTGGAAGGAAGGCATCAATTACTACCTAGCGGAAAGAAAAAAGGGTGCATCTTTCTTCCTGTTGAACCCTATATCCATATCCATTTGTCCACGGACTGTGACTAATTAGAGGCATCATATGGTCCATTTCTTGAGTAATAATCTTTTAGTAAGCTTATTCCATTTGAATTCGATGAAAAAAGACACCTGGCATTGTGCCAAGAAGCTTCGAATGTCTTAATATAATTTTCGAAATGCCAATATGACATGAAAAAATTTCTGAAGGTTACTGTAGAACAACATACATAAAATCTTCATTCTCTTCTTTCCAAAATTCAAAATTAAACCATAAAAGAGTCGCCAAGAAACAAATGATTCTCCTGAGCAGTTTGTCGTTTCTTCATCTCTGTCTCATCTCGTTCCTTGGTCAAAACACGCAGTTGATTGTAGGATAACACGTGCATGTCAATTATGAAGACAGCGATAGAGATGGTGTAGATTAGTTGAACGATTAAATCGATCTGAATATTTAATTTTGATTTGGTGAAAAAAGACCCCGATTTTTATTTTTTATTAACATTTTAAGCCAAAAAAATCAGATATTCCAAAATTTCAAAAAAAAATTTTTTTTCGAAAATTTAAACTGAAAAAAATAAAGCTAGAACATTTCCTCGTTGGTTTAGAAATCTGCCAGGAATTTTGATCTGAGAGGTTGGTTTTATTATTTTAATACAGAATAATTTTTTTAATTTTTGAAATTTGAAAAAAATCGAAAAAATTTTTTTTCATTTTTCGAAAAAATGTTTCTGTCCGAGAGGACTACACCTTGCATATTCTGATAGATCTTGAAATTCTGATCATTTTTGTCTCTCACACCGATTCTCTAGCTCCCCTGGTTCCCGAGATACAGGGCTTTAAAGTTGGGAGGTCAGAGCGCAGACATGCAGAGTCTCTAGCTGTCTGCGTCGCTCTCTCGCCCCCCACAGGTGTCCTATCTTTAAAGCCCTGTATCTCGAGAACCAGGGGAGCTAGAGAAAAAGTTTCAACTGTGAAAATACTCAGAATTTTAAGCTGAGCAATTTCTTAATTGGTCTTTTTTTTTTAATCTCTACTTCTAATTAAGTTACTGTAACTAGAAGAGCGTCAAAATCAAAAACTAGATAGTGTTGTATCTCAAGAACCTGTAGAGTTAGAGAAAAACTTTTACCTGCAAAAATGATTGAAATTTTAAGCTGAGCAATTTTGTAGTTGACAATTTTTCTCTATCTCTACTCCTAATCAAGATACTGTAGCTAGAAGAGCCCGAAGAGGAAGAACTTGAAAAGTGCTGTATCTCGATAACCTGAAGCGCTAGAAAAAACTTCCAATTGCAAAAATACTCAGAATTTTTCCTTTGCTTCCCAAAAACCAACCTGACTTGCCATAAACGACATGCTTGCATAGGAAACAACGACAGTGAGAACACAAACAAATCCCAGGTACTCCTTCCATTGCCGATACATCATTTCACAAGAGCATGCCCCCGGCATGATCAATGTCAACACAATAATCATGGAGAATAGTTGAATGGCAGCGGTGAAGATCAAGCCAACCTGGAAATTAGATTTTAGGATGAGCAAGAGGGGGATTGCTCACATAGAAATCCTTGCTTAGGTACCAGAATGCTATTTTAAGGACAACAGAGCATCCAATGAGTCCACAGACGCCTGCTTTCAATTGAGCCTTGTAGACTTCTTGTTTTTGACGAATCGACTTCATTAAGAAATATCTACGAAGGACGAAAACAATCCCGAAGACAGTCAACATCCCCAGAAAGATATTGGACACTTTCCCATTGATATTAGGGCAAACGACACGGGAATCCTTGGTAATTGGGACAAAATCGATGAAGATGATGTTGGTGAAATAGGTGAGAATTATGAAGAAGGTGGAGAGAAGGATCATCTGAAAAAGGGAGTGGTTAGTTAGGACTAGATTTTGATTAGGTTAAACTAAAAAAATTGAAAAAAAATGAAAAAAAATTTTTTTTCGAAATTTTTTTCCGAGAAGAATACACGATAGATTTTTAGATAGAACTGAGAATTCTTGTCTATTGAACATAGAAAAAGACCCCAAAAATAAAGAAAAAATTTAATTTCGAAAAAAAAAGTTTTGAAAAAAATTATTTCGAGAAAAATATTTTTTCGAAAAAACATTTTTTGTCCGAGAGGACTACACGATGCATATTACGATAGATCTTTAAATTCTGAGTATTTTTGTCTCTTGTATCATTTCTCTAGCTTCCCTGGTTCTCGAGATACAGGGCTTCGAAGTTAGGAGGTCAGAGCGCAGACATGCAGAGTCTCTAACTGTCTGTGCCTCGCCGCCCCCCTCTGGAAGAGGTACCCTGTCTTTAAAGCCCTCTATCTCTGGAGCCAGGAGAGCTAGAGTATTAGTTCAAAGAGCAAAAATGTGTAAATTGTCTCGCTTAACATTTTGGCATTTACCAAATTACTGTAGGTCAAATTCGAAGCAAGTTACGGTAGTTTCAAAAAGCAGGTGTTTTAACCAAAGTCGTTTAACCTTAGAAGAGGGACCTTAACATTGAAGCCTTGTATCTCCGAAGCCAGGGAAGCTAGAAAGTTAGTTTAAAAACAAAAATGAAGAGAATTTTAAGCTGAGCATTTTTTTTTCTTGCAAAGTTATTTTGCCTAGTAGAAGAATCTAGATAAAAAAGGTTTTCTGAAGGCTATATTAAAAATGTTGGTTATATAGATAAAATATTCACACAAAAACTAAAAAATCAATTTCTCAGCATAAAAAACCAAACTAATCTCTGTCGATGAATCTAGCCACGCCCCTCATTTGCTGAAAATCCTCGGAATTTAAAGGTACATAGATTGGAGGAGCTATAGGGGGGATTAAGAGAATATGTATACGAATCAAATGTCGGGAAAAAAAATATGAAGATGGATTTTGATCACAATGTTCAGGAATATAGGGAAAATTTACTGGAATTTTTAAAATTTCGAAAATTTTTATAATTTCGAAAAAAATTTTTCTCGAAAAAATTTTTTTTCGAAAAAAATTATAATGATGGAGAAAAAGTCTCTCATTCTCCAGCCTCCCGACTCAAAATAAAAAATTTGGATAACAGGAAGAAAAAGAAGAGAAAAAAGAGGATCGATGGGTTATGAGAGGTGCATAATAGAGTATATGAAAGAGAGCAGAAAAAGAAGGGAGAAAAAGAAGAAACATGTGAAAGTGACAAGCGGGACAGGAAATTATATTCTATAGAAAGGATATGCTCTCTTTTTTCTATACTCGTATGGAGAGAATAAGGTTCGAGATTAGAAAAATAAGGTTTAATGGAATTTGTAATGGAAAATTTTTTTTGTGGTTCGAAAAAAATTATGTTGTGAAAAAAAAGATATTGAAATGAGCTTTATTACAAGGGCACCTGACTAGAAAACTCATATTTTTTTTGGATTAAAATTTTTGATTTTTTCTTCAAAAAAATTGGTATTTTAGATTTTTGAAAAATTCAGAATTTTTAAAAATTTGAGAAAATTGGATTTTTTTAGAACCTAGCCAAGATTATATTCAAATGAAAGCTCTTGACATCCTGAATTCATCTAGCGTAGTTTCATAAAGTTTGGACAAAAATATAAGTAGTTACGGTAGTTTTAAAATTTTCAAAAAACGAGATTTTTCGAAATTTCGAAAAAATTCAAAATGGTTGGAATATAGTCATAATTATACTCAAATGAAAGCTCTTAACGAGCTAAATACGGATAAATAGGTTTCAAAGTGTTTCATCAAAGATTACGGTATTTTCAAAAAATTTGAATTTTTTCAGAATAAAAAAAAAAATTTTTAATTTTGAAATTTCGTAACTTTCTTCATTTTCAAGATTTTTTCATCGTTTTTAGCTTAAAAAATTTAGAATTTTTCCAATTTTGACACTAAATATGTTGAAAAATAGTTTCTGATGATTTGGCTAAAAAAAGACTGAATTACGGTAGTTTTAAAATTTTCAAAAAACGAGATTTTCCAAAATTTCGAAAAAATTCAAAATTGTCGAAATATAGTCATGATTATACTCAAATGAAAGCCCTTGGTGAGTTGAATACGAATAAATAGGTTTTCAAGAGTTTGGTCAAAGATTACGGTAGTTTCAGAAAATTCAAAATTTTCAGAATTTTAAAAAATTCGAAACTTCATAACTTTCTTCATTTTCAAGATTTTTTTGTCATTTTGATTCAAAAAATTTGGAATTGTTCATATTTTTGAAATACAAAAATTTCAGATGGGGTTTGGGTAGAAAAAAGACCGAATTACGGTAGTTTCAGAATTTTAAAATTTCCAAAATGTTCAAAAATTCCTAATTTTCTTAGTTTTTTAGCTTTTGAGCTAGTTTTTAGCTTATAACATCTTAAATTTTTTGGTCTAGATTGGAAAAACTATCAGCTAGATACCAATATTGTATTACTTTGTAACTCGTCATCCTTCTCCAAATCCACTACAAACCTATATACCTACATACGTCACTAATCATTCCACTCCAACAAATTCCAGGTTCTTTGTGATAAAAACTAAAAATTGGGATAAAAATAACCAAAAAACGAGATTAACCGCTCAAAAGTCATCGAACCGAATTCAATGAGAGATAGGAAATTGGGAAGGGATTATCAGAGAGAAAGAGGGATTAGATGTGTCCATCAGTTATTTTGCAGAGTTTTTTTGAGATTGCTCATTGAAAATGAATAATATGGGAGATATAGATGATCAAGAAGAAGTTTCTGGAATCTGAAAATTTGGAATAATTTGAAAATTTGTAAAAATAAAAAAAATGAAATTCTGAAAAAAAAAGGAAAAAATAATAAGAATCTGAAAAAATGAAAATCTGATAAATCTAAAGAAAAATCTGGATTTATTTATATGGCATCTTATAAATAGTATTAAACCGATGAAGAATATAGGAAAAATCTGAACTTTATAAAAATCATGAAAAAATGTTTTATGTATATGAGAAAAAATTTTTTCATGAGAAACATAATATTTTCAAAAAAAAGTGTATTTAAGAAAACCTAAAAATGATTTCAAAAAAAACCTAGAAGAGATTTCAAAAGATTCTCTTACTATTTGACACATGAATTTTGACGAATCTGGAAAAATCTGGAAAAAAATTTTTTTATTGAGAAATGTAAATAAAATTCAAAAATGTGAACAATTTTAAAATCTGGAAAAAAAACTGTTATAGAATACATAAGTATGAAATTATCTAAAAATCATAGAGAGAATGAATTTCAACATTCCAGAAGATTCTAGTAGAAGTTTGAAAAATCTGAAAATTCCGGAAAAAAATTTGAAAAAAAATTTTTTTTTTGAGAAATGTAAAGAAAATTCAAAAACTTGAACAATAATGAAATTTAAAAAAACTATTATGGAAAAAATCTGAGATTATTTGAAGATGACAGAGAATGAATTCCAAAATTCCAGTAGAAATTTGAAAATTCTGAAAAAAAAATTTTCTTGAAAAATATGAGGTACATAAAAATTCACAGAATCCAGAGAATTCTAAAAAAAAAATCAAATAAAAATTGAGGAAATCAGTCGGAAAAATTATAAAATCATCAGATTCCAGAAGATTCTGCTAGAAATTTGAATTTTGAAAAATCCAAAAAAATAAATAAAAATTTTCGAAAATTTATTTTTACATATGTAGGAAAAAAGCTCATAGCAAAGCTCTTAATCTAAAAAAAATTTTTAGGAAATCTAATGAAATTCTGAGAAAGTTTAGAAATTTTTAATTTTCGACCCAAAAATTCTCAATTCTCTAAAAAATAGACACCTGGATAATTTCTTCCCTCTTCTTTCAGATGTGTTCCCTTATCCTCCAAATGAAACAATCAAGACACACACACACACAACTAAACATCTCCTTCTCTCTCTCTCTCTCTCTCTCTCTCTCTCTCTCTCTCTCTCTCTCCCATCACAGCCATTAAAAGTAGTGATCAGAGAGCGAATTAGAAAAGAGAGAGACACACTAAACGTGTTCTAATCAACCAACCACAGACACTTCACAAAATAGTATGACAATCGGAAGAGGGAAAATCTTTTGAACAAGAAGACGACGTCGTTCGTGTAGTTTCCGGTGCAGAGGGGATTAGTGAGGGAAATGGACTGTTACTTGGGTTTGGAGTGGAGATACAGGGAAAGTGTCAACTGAAGAATTGATTAGCGAGGGATTCTGATTATTTTTGTCTTTTACACCGATTTTCTAGCTCCCCGGGCTTTCGAGTTACAGGGCTTTGAAGATGGGTGAAAAATCAAAAAAAAAATTTTTCGAAAATTTTCTTTGAATTGTGGAAAAAAAATGTTGTCCAAAAGTACTACAAAACATATTTTTCGATAGATCTCAAAATTCTGATCATTTTTGTCTCTTACACCGATTTTCTAGATCCCCTGGTTCTCGAGATACAAGGCTTCAAAGATAGGTGAGAGAGCGCGGCGAGAGACGCAGACAGTTAGACGCTCTGCGTGTCTGCGCTCTAACCTCCTTATTTCTTTGGAAATAACTTTGAGGCCTGGAAAAGATGCTTTTAAGTTACAATTTTTTTATTTTTCGGAAAATCGAAAAAAAAAATTTTCGAAAATTTTTTTTTTATTTTTCAAAAAAATTTTGTTCGAGAGAACTAAAAATAGATTTTTCGAATTTTCATCGAAGTCTTGAAACCTAGAATGCACGCTAGATTTCTTTATATACTTTTGAAATGAAAAAAAACTTAAATTTCGAAAAAAATTTTTTAATTTTTGAAAAAAAAATTTTTTTTGTCCAAAAGGACTACAGAAAAAATGTTCCGATAGATCTCAAAATTCTGATCATTTTTGTCTCTTGAACCGATTCTCTGGCTTCCCTGGCTCTCCAGATATCCGGCTTCAAAATTAGGAGGTCAGAGCGCAGACATGCAGAGCGTCTGACTGTCTGCGTCTCTCCTCACCTATCTGAAAGAGGGACCCTATCTTTGAAGCTCGATATCTCCAGAACCAGTGGAGTTAGCAAGTTGCTCCAAGAAACAAAAATATGCAAAATTTTAAGCTGAGCAATTTCGTAGTTAACAATTTTTACCTATCTCCAAAAAGAAATGAGTTACATCGCTTCAAAGTGACCCCTATCCAATAAACTGATCCCTCTCTGTTATTCTGATCATTTAAATGATCATGATCGGCTATTGAATATAAAAAAACACATATCAATTTCTATTTTCGCTGCCCCCTCACCCATATGACATCTCAAGAACCCCACCCAAATAACTGTTCCCTCTTCTAAATTCCTTCTATGTCTTGATCACCGATCATTTCGTCTCTCGTTAAAAGTCTTCTTCCTCCCTTAAAAAATTACTGTACTAATGGTGTCCGCCGAACACATACTACGGTAGACGGAGAAAGGGTGTGGTCGAGGAGGGGGGCGAAAGTTATCAATTTATCATAATGGACGGGGGAGAACGGGAAGACAGGGCGTTGCCTTGACCCAATCTTCTGTTCAAGCTGCCATATCTCCCTTTTTTTTTGAAGATAGCAGGGTTTTGCAAGAGACGGATTTGTTTAGCTTGGAATTCTCTATATTTTTGTTTCTTAAACCATTTTTCTATCTCCCCTGGTTCCAGAGATATATCGCTTTAAAGATGAGCAAGTAGGCAAGCTACACTGTCTGCGTCTCTTTTGTAGATTACTGTAGCTCTTTCCTAAGTTCAGGTATCATTTTTTTTTGTCAGTCAGCTATTAAGGGCGTCAACCCAATGTTTTGATCTGTATAGGTGATCGAATCAGATTAGTAGATCAGTGATGTCATTTAGCTTCGATCACCTTGTGTAGTTTGATTCCTTAATCGGACCAAAAGTACAGTAACCTCATAGGAAGCCAGGTTACTTTATTTTAGATAATCGGTGTTTTATATGCTCAAAATTATATTATCGATTTTTTTCCGCAGACAAAAAAATAAATTTTTGGATTTTTTGGATCCAAAATTTTTTTCCAAAATCAAAAAACTACCGTAACCCAGTCAATTTTTTTGAGAGGTTTATGAAACCTAGCTAATCAAAACCAGCTTGTCAAGAGCTTTCAAATGAATATAAACAAGCCATGGTTATGTCGATTTTGAAATTTTTTGAAATTTTTTGAAAATTCGGATTTTGAAAATTTTGAAACTACCGTAATTTCTTCCTTCTTGGTCCAAACTTTTTGAAACTCAGTTACATATATTCAGTTTGCCTAGAGCTTTCATTTGAGTATAATCTCGACTAGAATTGGAAATTTTCGAATTTTTCGAAAAATCTTTAATTTTGAAAAATTTAAATCTACCGTAACCCGGTAAATTTTAATCAGAGACGTTTGAAATTTGCATATATGAGTTTGGGTTGCTGAGAGCTTCCAAACGAGTATAAACAAGCCCTGGTTCCGCTGATTTTGAAATTTCGAGTTAGGGACGCAGACACTCTGGTTTCTCTGGTGTCTCTAACCTCGAAATTCAAAATTAACGGAACCAGGCCGTGTTTATACTTTTTTTAAAGCTCTTGACGAGCCTAATTCATCCAGCCAGGTTTTATGAGGCTGAAATCAATTTTGACTAGGTTACTGTAGGTTCAAAAAAAATTTTTCAAAAAAAAATTTTTTACCATCTTTTAGAAGCCAGTCCAACCCGTTCAAAACCCATTTGACAATCACCAAAAAAAAAAAAGAAACGAATAAATCTTCCACCCTGGTCCATCAATTTATCACCCCCTCTTTTTCTCCCATCTCCTTTGATTAGGAGGCACCTTGGCGGCTATTAAATGTATTTAACCCAGAAAAAAATATCTTCAATTGATACATTTTTTGTTGGCTTTGTTGATTTTCAGGTACTGTAGAACCTATATGATACCAGTAATTGACCTCTTATCTTCTCTTTGATTGGTCAGGTACACCCTGTCCAATAGGGGGTCATTATCAACTATCTATTATATTTTTGTCCTAGGAAGTGGTTTTTGGTCAGCTTACCTGAAAATAGTTTTCTTGGTCGCATTTTAGATTTGAAATATTAAAATTTTGAAGAAAAAAAATTTTTTGATTTTTCAATATTTTTTTTGAATTTTGGAAATTTCAATCTACCGTAACCCGGTTCATTTTCAGTCAAAACTTATGAAACTTGCATTTTTGAATTCAGCTAGCCGAGAGCTTTCATTTGAGTATGATCATGCCTAGGTTCCGGTATTTTGAATTTTTTTTTTAATTAAAGGTACATACAGTACTTAAAAACTACCGTAACCCGATCAATATTCCTCCAAACTTTCTGAAACCTAGTTAGTTAAATTCAGCTTGCTAGAAGCTTTGAAATGAGTATAAACAAGCCCTGGTTCCGTAGATTCCAAATTTTGGGGTTAGAGACACCAGAGAAACCAGAGTGTCTGCGTCCCTAACCCCAAAATTCAAAATCATCGGAACCAGGGCATGATTATACTCATTTGAAAGCTCTCGGCGAGCTGGCATTAACTAGCTAAATTTCAAGTGTCTAAATCAAAAATTGAAAGGATTACGGTAGTTTTAAGATTTTTGAAAAATCAAGAAATTTGAGAAAATTGGATTTTTTTTGTAACCTAGTCATAATTATACTCATTTTGAAGTCATCGACAAGCTGAATCTAACTAGCTGCTTTTTGAGCCCCAAAAACTACCGTACCCCAGGATTACTGTAGATATGAGTGCTACAAATTTCGGTTTCTGACCACTTTCTTCACCCCTTGTAATTCCGAGAAAATGAATGAACACAGCAAAAAACGAGGAAACAAATAAACGATTTGCTCTCTGTTGTTTGCCATCCTCTTGTCGCTTATCATTCTCCTCCTCCCCTTCCTCTCCTCTCTTCCACTTTTCTTATCAGCCACACATTCCGATCACGAATTTCCAGACTTGTAACGGGCCGGGCCGGGCTTTTTCGCCAATTTCCAAGGCCCGGCCCGGCCCGGCCCGGCCCGGCCCGAGCCCGGCCCGAGCCCGGCCCGGCCCGGCGGGCCCCGTGTTCCACTGGGAGTTCAGAATCGAAATTTTTTGAATTTTTGACCGAAATTTTTTTTGTTGATTTCCGATCTTAAATTACGCGCGTTGGAGAAATTAAGGAATATCGTTAGAGAAAAAGTCATTTTGAACACTTTTTAGCCAAAAAAAGGTCGGAAAATTGGGTTGAAAAGGGGTCATTTTTTCTTCCGGGCCCTCCGGGCCGGGCCGGGCTTTGAGAATTTTGCCCAGGCCCGGCCCGAAATTTTACAAGTCTGCGAATTTCTGCTGAAAATGTGTTGGAAATTTATAATTTAATTGACATGATAGGAGTCGATTCCTGGAAGCACTTCTTATCTCAAGGAATTCGAGTTTTGAGGTCATGCATCACAAATTTTGTGATGAGCAAGCACTTCTTGGAGTAATGTCGAAATTTTTATCAGAGTCTTGAGACCTAGAATACACCCTAGATTACTGTAGAATTTTCAAAAAAAAATTTTTTTTAGGTTTCAAAAATTATTTTTTAAGTCTCTAACTGTCTGCGTCTCCCCACCCCAGGTACCCTATCTTCAAAGCCCTGTATCTCTGGAGCCAAGGGAGCTAGGAAGATAGTTCAAGAGACAAATATATTCAAAATTTCCTGTTGAATATTTTTCCCTCTTGCGTGATTACTGTACCTATCCTGGTTCCAGAGATACTGTAGCTCAAAATCACAAAAATCAAAAAAACTTCCTCTCCCTTGGCACCACCTGTCACAGTTCAACATTCCGTATCTCTCCCTCTCTTCTGCTTCTTAAGTCATAAAAATTCTAGGCAAGACCATTAAAACCCTTCGCGTCTTCCTTTCCGCTTTTATCTATATTTGATAACCTCCACACAACGCTTTAGAACAACTTCTAATCGGTTTCGAACTTTTATTTGGCTTTTTCGAGGGAAAAATGGAATGAACTCGCTGATTTAAGAAAATAGACCTAGAAAATGGGAAAAATTCAAAAAAAAAATTAATTTCGAAAAAATTGAAAAAAATTTTTTTCCGAAAAAAAATTTTGTCCGAGAGGACTACAAAATACATTTTTGATAGATCTTGAAATTCTGATCATTTTTGTCTCTTGAATCATTTCTCTAGCTCCCCTGGTTCTCCAGATATCCGGCCTCAAAGCCAGAAGGTCAGAGCGCAGACATGCAGAGCGTCTGACTGTCTGCGTCTCTCCGGCGCCTCGCCTTGAGGGGCCCTGTCTTCAAAGCTCCGTATCTCTGGAGCCAGGGTAGCTAGAGACTTGGTTCAAGAGACAAAAATATAGAACAATTCTTCCTTTACATTTTGGTTTTTACCAAATTACTGTACTTCAAATTTGAACCGAGTTACGGTAGCTTTAAAAAGCAGGTGGTTTCGCCAAAGTCGTTAATCCTTTGCAAAAAGTGACAGGTGCGGGGGGGACCACACCCTCTTATCTCAAAACCGCAGTCATTTTTCTTCCTGTCTCTCTCTCTCTCTCTCTCAACGTCTCCAGAGGAAACCGCATCATCATTAGAAATCGCCTTCTTCTTCTTGTTCCCGTCCATTTCATCTCTCTCTCTCTTTATGTTCTATGTCTATTTGTATGGTCTTGAATAGGCTCCGCCCACTTTCCTCCCCCCTCGCGGGAAGAGAGAGAAGAGACGGGTGGGAGACACACCCTGTTCTCCTTCTTGTTAGAGAGGAGACACTTTTCTTGTCTCTCTCTTCCCCTTTTTTTTCACCCATCACATTTTTATAGTTTTTGATTTCTAGGGGGTTCTAGCTACAGTATCTTAATTGGGAGTAGAGATAGAGAAAAATGGCCAACGGAAAGTTGCTCAGCGTAAAATTTTGAGTATTTTATTAGTTGGAAGTTTTTTGATAGCTCGCCTGGTTCGGGAAATACGCAGGTTTAAAGTTCGGTGGTCCCTAGAGAGAGACGCAGACAGTTAGAGACTCTGCATGTCTGCGCTCTAACCTTCAAGCTTCGAAGCTGGCTATCTCGAGAACTAGGGGAGCTAGAGAAATGATTCAAGAGGCAAAAATTATCAGAATTTAAAAATCTATCAAAAAAAATATTTTGTAGTCCTCTCGGACATATCGGAAAATGATTGAAATTTTGAAAATTTTACTTTTTTTCTTAAATGGCATTTTTTCTGATAATTCCAAGTGTTTCTTGTCATTTCATGCATTTTATTGACACATAGTCGTACCCCCCTCATGACTTTGATGATGACCACAGTGTGGTTTGTTCCTCTCTCTCATCACTTACACAAATACAGACACACCCTCTGACCTTTTTTCTAGAATTATTCTCTCCTTCTCTCTCTCTCTCTTTCATAATTTTTATTATCACACTTTTTCTGAAATCGGATTTTTTCGATTTGACGGAGGGGAAGTTTGAAAATGATGTATGTGTCTTATCAGTGTTAAGGAATGTACATTTTGTTTCGAAATTTTGACATTTCGGATGGTTTTATCATGAGCAGTTAACCTCTTCCGATTGGAAATTTTGGAAATTATGAAAGGTTTTTGAGTCAGCAATCAGAAACCAAAAATTTTTTTTCGAAAAAAATTTTTTTTTCCGAATTTTTAGAATTTTTTTCAGAAAAAAATTATTCTGATGCTGAAAACTTATCTAGCTAAATTCAGCTCGTTGAGAGCTTTCAAATGAGTATAATCATGACTATATTTGCTGCAAATCGATATACCGTAATTTAAAGGCGCATAGACATTGAAAATTTCAAAATCAGCGGAATATAGGCTTGTTTATACTTAAATGAAAGGTCTCGATGAGCTGAATTCAAATATACTGTTCCGAAAAAATAATATTGAGTTTGAAGAAAACAAAATTTTAGAAAAATTTAGAAGAAAAACTTAGAAAAAAATTTTGGAAAAAAAAAGTTTTTTTTTGAAATTTTCCAAAAAATTTTTCCGTCAATCGTTTCTATTTTACAGTTTCATACTTTTTCTAGTCTTTTCTGCTATTTCTTCTTTGCTGTAACACTTTCGTTCTTTCTTCTTCTTCTAACTGTCACATCGTATTATTTATGTAGTAGACACACACACACGAAACTTCTAGTTTTCTTTGATTTCTCTTTTTCTCATTACTCATGATTATTGATTTTTTCTAATTGATAATCATGGTTTTTAAAGAAGATAGAAAGATATTTTTAGAATAAATTTTTTCGATTATGCTAAAACCAAAAAAATTGAAAAAATTGCTTAAGAATTTTTTAAGACAGGTTATCTTGGCTACTGTAAGAGATGCAAAAAAGTTGTCAACTGATAAATTGCTCAGCTTAAACAGATATATATTTTGTTAATTGACAACTTTTTTTCTATCTTTAAAGACAGCTGAGATATCATTGCTAGAAGTTTGCATACCCAGTTTCGACGCATACCCAAAATGCGTCTAAACTTTGGACGTGCATTTCTCAGCTACCGTGATAGCTATCAAAATTTTGTTAAAACCAAAATGCTTAGCTCAAAATAAGCTATATTTTATCAATTAACAAAAATTTGATAGCTCTCCTACCTCTCAAGATATAACCGTTTCAAATCATCCTATTGAAAAAAACCCCCCTATTTTCTCTATCCCCTCTCCCCTCTCGTTTTGGGAAGGGCCTAAACAAAACAAGACAGATTGAAAGAGAGAGAGAGAGAGAGAGAGAGAGAGAGAAATTAAATGAACCGAATCTTAATGACTTTGGTTCTGGGTGTTCTTCTCCTCCCCTCCCTCCCCCCAAGTACCTCCTATAGATAAGTGGAAATCGAATTTTCCACTTTTTTTGAATTTTTTTTATTAGAATTGGGTTTTTCAACTGTTTTCTGACTGTTTTAGATTTTATCAACTACAAAAATATAGATTTAGAAGTTTTGATTTTTTTAAAAATTTATTTGACGAAAAAATTCAAAAAAATTCGAAAAAAAATTTTTGAACAAATTTTCGAAAATTTTTTTGAACTAAAAATTTCAAAAATTTCAAATTTTATTATGATTCCTGATCACTAAATTCCTCCCCTTTACCCTCTTCCATGTCTCAAGTTATTAAAAAAGTTCCGTTATCAATGATATCACATGATATATCCTTACTGTTCTCACCCCCTCAGCTGACTTCTCTCTCTCACTCTCTCTCTCTCTCTCATTCTTAGTTCCCTTAAATCACAGAGAGTGTCTTATTCTTTTGCCCTTATCAAGTTTTTTGTTTCTGTTTCGTTCTCTGTTTAATCATCACCACATTTTTCTACCTCCTTTCTCCCCCTCCTCCCTTTTTTATACTTACTTTTTTTCTCTTGAATAGGAAATGGATTCTTGACAACTTTTCTGGATTTTGATTACTGTAGTAATCTAGACCAAGAAATTATGAGCATTTTAAACTAAAAAACGTCAAAAATGAAGAAAGTTATGGATTTTTGAAAAATTTTGAATTTTCGAAAAATTTTGAAAATTCTGGAATCTTGCCCTAGTCAGTTTTTTTAGTTGGAAATTGATTTTAAGTCTGAAAATACATTTTTTTTAGTCTAGAAAAACAAATTCCGAGCATTTTGAACCCCGAACCAACTCAAAAGCTCGAAAAGTAAGAAAATTAGGAATTTCAAAAGATTTTTGAAATTTCGAAAATTTTGAAATTACCGTAATTCAGTTTTTCTCAGCCGAACCATCTAAGAGTGTTCTGAAAATAAATTTTATAAGCTATTCTAAATTTTTTGAGCCAAAAACGACAAGAAAACCTTGAAAATGAAGAAAATTACAAATGTTTCAAAACTTTTTTGAAATTCTGAAAAATTCGAAAATCTTGAAACTACCGTAATCCTCATCCAAACTTCTTGAAAATTATTTCATTGTATTCAGCTTACCGAGACCTTTCATTTGAGTATAATCATGACTATATTTGCTCCGAATCCACATACGGGGGTTTAAAGGCGCATAGACATCGAAAATTTCGAAATCAGCGGAATATGGTCATGATTATACTCAAATGAAAGGTCTCGGTGAGCTGAATTCAACTAGCTAGATAAGAGTTAGCAATTTTGAGTTTGTTGGAAGAAATTTTAGATTTTCGGGAAGAAAAAATTTTTTTTTGAAATTTTGGAATTTTAAAATTTCAAGAACTCAATCATATTTATACTCATTTGAAAGCTCTCAACCTCCTTAATCCACCCTTGCTCATCATAAGATATTTCAGATGTTCGGGCCGGAAGGCTCTGGGCCAACTTCATCGTCAAGCAGCAGCCTTCAATTCAATTCCACCTCCTCCTCCACCTCCACTTCCACTTCTTCCACCCTTACACCTGGATTCTCCACACGAGAACATCTCGTCCATATTCCAAATAAACCCTCTCTATCAATTGATCCAAATGCAAGAGCAAATAATACAGTAAACCTGTCCCCATCCTTTATCCAATCCACATTCTCATCTGAAAATGATGATACTTCACAGAGGATTCATGAAGCGACGAGAACTTTCAATCAATTTGGATCACAAGTCTATGAATCTATTAGAGAACTGTCAAATGGATCCAGTGTCTACGAGAGACTCAAAGCCAATAATTTGAGACGGAAATTGGTGAGTTTTTGTTTTAGGTTATCAGATACGCCTAATGAAAGCTACCGTATCTCCTGAACTATCATAGCTACAGTAAGAATGCAGAAAACAAAGTTGCTCAGCTTTAAATTCTCTATCTTTTTGTTTCTTACAGTAACCCTCTAGCTATTCTGGTTCCAGAGATACATGGGTTTAAAGATAGGATCCCCAGAATTTAGAGAATTCAGTTTTGTACTCCTCGTGGACAAGATTTTCTTGGATTTTTGTCAAACTTTTTTTGGTTTCGGGCATTTAGAATAGTAGTTTCATAACCTAGTTTTACGCCGTTTTAAATTTTTTATGGTTTTTCGGTTTTTTGAAAAAAATCCAAAAATTTGAAATTTTCAAAAATTTTGATTTTATAAAATTCCTTCTAAAATTGATTTATTTTTCCAGTTTTTAAACTGTTTTTTTGCTCAAGGCCTAGAATTAACCCTAGAAGACTGTTTATACTTTTGGAATGGAGAAAAAAAATTTTTTTGAGTTTTTGAAAAAATTTTTTTTTGAATTTTCAAGAAAAATTCCAAAAATCGAAATTTTTTATTTTTATCAAATTTCTTTTAAAAATTATTTTTCAAGTTATCAGACTGTTTTTCTAGCTCAAAGTCTAGAATACACCCTAGATTACTGTATATACTTTTGAAATGAAAAAAAAATTATTTTGACTTTTCGAAAAAAATTTTTTTTTTTGAATCTTCCTAAAAAAATTTTTTTTCGGAGAGAACCAATAAATATATTTTTCGATAAATCTTAATATTCTGATCATTTTTGTCTCTTACACCAATTTTCTAGCTCCCCTAGTTCTCTAGATACAGGGCCTCAAAGTTGGGAAGTCAGAGCGCAGACATGCAGAGTCTCTAACTGTCTGCGTCTCTCCGGGCCCTCGGTGGGAGGGCGCCTATCTTTGAAGCCCTGTATCTCTGGAGCCAGGGTAGCTAGAAACTTGGTTTAAAATACAAAAATGTAGAAAATTTCACGCCGATTATTTTTGTCTCTCGCCGGATTACTGTAGCTAGAGAATCTAGATAAAAGAGGATTTGTATAGACAAAGAGACATTTTTCAACGTTCTTCTTCCAAAACCGCAGAATCGATTAATCAGATGAAGAAGAGACGTCTTTTGATCCGGTCTCTCTCTCTCTCTCATTCTTATCAATCATTCTCTCACTTTCTTGTGTGTGTGTGTCGGTTGCGCCTTTAAGAAGAAGAAGGGAGACAACGCCCAATGTTCTCCTCCCTCTCTCTCTCTCTCTCTCTCTCTCTCTCTCTCTCTCTCTCCCCTCTAACCTCCAAAGACAGGCGGCCTCTTCTTCTTCCGACGGACGAAGAGGGAGAGAGACAAGAAAAGGACGGTAACCACACCCTAAAAAGGGGGAAATCAAAAGAATGGAGAGAGATAAGGAAATAGGGACTTACTGTAGAAATGTTGAAAGTTTGGATTTTTTGGGAGGAATTTTTGGAATTTTTGGAAAATTCGGGGAATTTTGGATTTTTTAAGTGATTAATGTGATAGTCTAGATCAAGTAATTCTGAGCATCTTGAGCCAAAAAACGGCCAAAAATAGTGGAAATGAAGAAAGTTATGAATTTTTGAAAAGTTTGAATTTTTTGAAATTTTTGAAAATTCTGGAATCCCATTCCAATCGGTTTCTCTAGCTGAAAATTAATTTCAAAATACAAGAATTTAAAGTTTCAGTCTAAACCAAGTAATCCTGAGCATTTCGAGCCAAAAAACGGGCGAAAATATTGACAATAAAGAAAGTTATGGGTTTTTGAAAATTTTCGAAAATTTCAAAAATCTGAAACTACCGTAATTTAGTCAGTTTTTAGTCAATTTTTCTGGATTTTTGTAAACTAATATAAGCAATTCTAAATTTTTTGAGCCAAAAACGACTAGAAAATCTTGAAAATGAAGAAAGTTATGCAATTTTGAAATTTTGTGAAATTTTTAAAAATTCTAAAAAATTGGAAATTTCTGAAACTACCGTAATCCTTAACCCAAACTTCCCAAAACTTATTTTTCTGATTTTAGCTCAATGAGACCTTTCATTTGAGTATAATCATGACTATATTCCGGTGATTTTGAAATTTTCGATGCCTATGCGCCTTTAAACTACTGTATGTCGATTCGAAGCGAATAAAGTCATGATTATATTTATTTGAAAGGTATCGGCGAGCTGAGTTCAGGTAGCTAGGTTTCGAATCGGTTATGGTATAACTTACGGTACGGTAGATTTGAAATTACCACAGACAAAAATTTTTAATTTTTCAAAAAAAATTTTTTCCTGTTTTTGGGTCTAAAATTTATGTTCTTACAGAGATTCGAAGAAGACAGCGGTGCCAACTCTTCCAGCTCGACCTCCTCACTCTTCGAACGACAAAATGACTTCTCGGCGTTCCAACCCTACCGTAATACGGCATTCGACTCCACTCAAAGCCTCTTCCAACCATCCACTTCAATGAATGATCGAATCGAACAGATCAGAAATGATTTTATTAGGGAGCATCAGAGTGAGTGGAATTTTAATTTTGAAAAGAAAAAATTTTGGAAAATTTCGAAAAAAAATTTTCAAAATTTTTGGAAAAATTTTCAAAAAAAAATTTTTTTTTCAAAATTTTTCGAAATTTTTTTCTTGCAAAACCTTTCAAAACAGACCGTAACCCTTATCTTAAAACTTTTTTCATCACTTCCACAAAAAAAAATTTCAAAATTGGCTGCATTTTTTATCGAAAGAGGATGTAGGTGGGGCCCCTCTACAGTAATCCTGATGTCTTATCAATTATTATAAAATCAGTATTTTCTGATTTCATATTTTATTGTAACATAACCAATTGAATGAGTTCAGAATCATTGTCATCACTATCCGGATTCAATACGCCCACCACTGCGTTGGGAGTCGCTTTTAAGGATTTGAATATGAAAAGTGAGTTGCTTTTCGGGTTTTTGGGGGCTTTTAAGAGCTTTATTGGGTTCCAAATAAGGCCTAAAGCCTTAAAATAGCTGAATTTGACATAAAATGATAGTATTTGAAAATTTGAAAAAATTGAAAAATTTTTAAGAAAAAAAAATTTTTTTTGAAAATTTTTTTTTCGAAATTTTGAAATTTCTCGCCTCAAGCTAAAAATTGCTCATTCTAACCTAGTTAGTTGAATTCAGCTTGCCACGACCTTTCATTTGAGTATAATCATGGCTATATTTGCACCAAATCGACATACGGTAATTTAAAGGCGCATAGGCATTGAAAATTTCAAAATGATCAGAATATGGTCATGATTATACTCAAATGAAAGCTCTCAATGAGCTGAATCCAAAATAATAAATTTCCAGAAGTTTGGTTGAAGATTACGGTAGTTTTGGAATTTTTGAATTTTTCGAATTTTCCAGAATTTCACAAAATTTCAAAATTCCATAACTTTCTTCATTTTCAAGATTTTTTTGTCATTTTTAGCTCAAAAAATTCAAAATTTCTCACATTTCATATCGAATATATCGAATTCCAGGTGCCTTCGCCCCTCCTGTCCGCCGAGTTCCCCCATTGGACCCCCGAAAAGCGACTGGAAGTCATTTCATATCAGATATCCTAAAAGAAGAGCAACCATCCACTTCTTCTGATCGTCTAAATGTGATTCGAAACGTGCCGATTCGTCTTCTGAATCATCCGAATTTCGATGGAGCCTCCTCGAGTTCCGGGGATTCTGGACATCAGGCCAATGATGAGAGCTTTATTGTCGAGGATGCTGATATGGATAGTCCGACTAGTCCGTTGGTTAAGAAATCTGCAAGGGATTTTGATCTGAGAGGTTGGTTTTATAGTTAAGATTTCATTATTATTTTTTGAAATTTGCAAAAAAAATTTTAATAAAAAATTTTTTTTTGAAGTTTAAAATTGAAAAAAAAATTTTTTCGAAATTGTCCACGAGGAGTACACCATCAGAATCAGCTTGAAATTCTGATCATTGTTGTCTCTTGAACCATCTCTCTATCTCCCCTGGCTCCCGAGATAGAGCACTTCAAAGTTTGCGGTGAGAGACGCAGACACTCTCGTTTCTCTGAGCCCTCTCCCCGCTCTCTCCCGCCTATGAACCCCTGTATCTCGAGACGCAGAAAAGCTAGAGAAATGGTTCAAGAGAGAAAAACAATCAGAATTTTTAGCTCTATCTGATGGTGTACTCCTCGTGAACAAAATTTGAAAAAAATTTTTTTCCGAAATTTTGAAAAAAAAATTTTTTCCAACTTGAACCTAAATTTTTTTGTCATTTTCATGATAAGTAATAGACTCCGCCCCTTTTTTCGGGTCTCTAAAAAATATTTCCAATCAAAAAAACTAAATTTTTTAATAAAAAATTTTTTTTTCGAAATTTTCAAAAAATAATTTTTTTCAATTTTTTTCAAAAAACTAATTTTCAGAACCGCTAACGATAAAAACGGATTCGGTATCTTCTACATCAGACCTCCCCAGTTCGATCTCCTCCTCCTCCAATTCCTTCGTCTACCAGAACTTCGATCCAGCAGACTTCCAACGTACAATTGAATCCCTGACAGCCGCCTCCTGCCGGGCTGTAATGCCTGATATGAATGGTCTAGTGGACCCGAATAGAATAAAAGATACTCTGGACCTAGTTAAAAGACAAATGGGAGAAGTCCAACAATTCATGTCAGAAGCCCAAACTGATCTTGAGATGAGAAGAAGCGGATCGAATCTTCATGTCGATTCGAGTAGTCATGATGATTCTTCGAATTGCGAACCGAGTCCCAGTTCATCTTATAATGATTCGGAGTCTTCTGTCAAAAGATTACATCATTGTACATATCCCAGTTGTGGAAAAGTGTACACGAAGAGTAGCCATTTGAAGGCACACTTTAGAACTCATACTGGTTAGTCGTTTTTGGGGGTTTTGGGAGGGAAGATGTGTTTTTAAACTATTTTTGAAGGTTAAACTAGGTTTTTCTTCAATTTTAGCATAAAAAAGCTGTTATTATTAGTTTAAGAAGCCTAAAATTCCGGTTTTTTAGTTTTTTTCAGTTGGAAACCGTAGAACCCTGATTGCTCAACTTTAGCAGCCCTTATCTCAACTCCCAACAAAGATATCAAAAAGTTGTCAACTAATAAAATATTTCTCATATTAAAACAAATATTTTGATAGTTGACCACTTTTTAATATCTCTATTGGAAACAGAGATAAACGCAGTTGAAGCTGAGCGGCCACATATTGAAAACCCTATGCGCCTTTAAACTACTGTATTGGAGCAAATATAGTCATGATTATACTCAATTTGAAGCTCTTTGTGAGCTGAATACAAAAAACAAATTTTGAAATATTTGGTCAAAGGATTACGATAGTTTCAGAATTTTCGGATTTTAAGATTTTCAAAAAATTTTGAAAATCCATAATTTCCCTCATTTTTGAGATTTTTTAGTCGTTTTTGGCTCAAAACACTCAGAATTGCTCATGTTATTAGCCTACAAAAATTCAGAATCAAATCAAATAGTTTGACTGAAAACAGACTGAATTACGGTAGTTTCAGAATTTTGAAACTTCAAAAATCATCAAAAATTCATAACTCTCTTAGTTTTTAAGCTTTCGACCTGGTTTTTGGCTCAAAATGCTTAGAATTACTTGGTCTGTAAGGTTAAATTGTATTAGTCATACATTGGTTTCTTTCAAACTCTAAAAAAATTATAAATTTCGGACCAAAAATTCAAAAATTTGATTTTAATCGGATTTTTTGGATTTTTAGCCTGGGCTATTACAAAATTCTAGGTCTAACTAAGAATTTTTTGGGTTTTTAGAGTTTTTTTTATCATTTTAGATTATAAATTAGTCAATAAAAACCTAAATTTCTTAATTTCCAGGCGAAAAACCATACGAATGCAGTTGGGCAGGTTGTGATTGGCGATTCGCCAGGTCTGACGAGTTGACGAGACATTATAGGAAGCATACCGGTTAGTTTTTGTAGTCTTTGTAGTCTTTGTAGTCTTTGTAGTCTTTGTAGCCTTTGTAGTCTTTGTAGTCTTTGTAGTCTTTGTAGCCTCTCCAATCTCTTTTTTATTCCAGGAGATCGGCCATTCAAATGTGCCCAATGCTCTCGTGCGTTCTCCCGAAGTGATCATCTATCTCTCCACATGAAACGACATTTCTAATCTTCTTATTCCCTAATCAAACGACGGGTCTTCTATCATCCGGTGCTTCCTTTTTGCTTTTCTCCCCCCAAATAGTCACATTCATTCGTGACCCCCCATTTTTTCTCCACGCGTTGAAAATTGTCATTTGTTGGATTACGGTACATATTTTATTATTTCCATACATTTTTATAAATACATATCAAACTCTGCCATTTCCTCGTTGTTTTGATCCGGGAGCCATTAGAAGTTTTCCGGCGATGAATAGGGAGCCAACGATTACGGTTATGCCGATTATTCCGAAGATTACTCTGGAATTGAAGGGAGATGGTTGTGCGAAGGGATTTAACTGATTTTGAATTTTTAAATAATTAATACTACGAAAATTAGCAATTACGGACTATGAGATATAAAATGTCATAAACTACAAAATCTATTATAGAAAAAAACGTGTTTCAAAGACCAAGATCAAAAAACGGAAGATCAAAGTTTAGAATAGTTTAAAGACTACAGACTACAATCTTGAGATGCTAAAAGAAATGTAAACTATAATAGAAACTATTATAAACACTGATTGGGAGTTCGATTTTTGGTCCCTCTATAATTATGGCCTCATCTTTGATTTAAAAATGACCAAATTTGGGGGTTCATAGAAAATTAAGGGAAAATGAGGGATGTTTCAAATTTTTCAAAATATATTGCTTATAACTAGAAGTGCATTTTTGTAATTGACAACTTTTTAAGAAAATCATTTTGAACAACTGTACGTTACCTCAAAAAACAAGACGTTTTTTAACATATGTTTTTTTCAACAAGTCGTGTGGGTCTTAGAAATAATTTTAGAAACATGTGGTCAACTACAAAAATGTAGTTCTAGCTATGAACTAACAACCGTAAAAAATTTAGAACGTTCTCATTTTCAATTAATTCGCTACGAACCTCTAAAGTTGACTACTGTAAACTGGAAAACGTAATATTCTAGAGACTGTTAATGTATTGTGTGCAAATGCTAACAAATAATTCTAACAAACTAATAGTGCTAACAAGGATGGTCTGAACACATTTTTTATGAAATCGCCTATTTTAAACCTTCTCTATACTAATATCATAGTCGCTTCCCCCAAAAACGCCTAACGTTTATCGTTTTCGACTATAATATTCGTAAAGAAGGCATTTGATATGGTCCATAGGTAATTTTATAGCCTTTATCTTGTATATAAAGTTGAAAAATAATTTTAAAATGATCACAAACACTACTTTCCGGTCATTTTTCATTTTTGATTCAAAATCATGACTAATCATGTGTGACCTCTCTCCCTGACACCCTATGTATTTTCAAAAGAGGAAGGATTATGACTCATTTTTGTTATTTGTTATTTTTATTCGATTTTTTTTGAATTTTGTTGTTTTTGTAGCCTTTGTAGTCTCCCTTTAAAAACCAAAAAACTCACATAGCCCAAGTCTCGAAGTGAAAGCAGCATTGGAACGGGTTGTCGTCACAACACGAATAGTAATGGATGAATGAATCCGTTGGGCAGCTGGAAAACCTCTATTATAAGGGCACGTATAATTTCTGATTTTTGGAAAAATAAATATTGTCCACGAGAAAAACACGAAAAAATTTTTTTTCGAAATTTTAAAATTCGAAAATTTGAAAAAAAAAATGAAAATTCGCATTATTACCCAAAAAAACCAAATTTTCCGGAAATTCGAAAAATAAATTGTCCACGAGGACTACAAAATATTTTTTTTCGATATTTTTTATCAAATAAATTAAAAACAACTCCAAAAACCCAAAACTCACTCCTCTCCAACCGGTGCTAGACCCATTGGTCCCATTGGACTCATGAATGGACATGACCATACTGAAGGGGTACTGTAGACTACTGTAGTTGTGGAGACAACGAAAATCAAGAATTTCAATAGAATCATTGTTGGGAAGTGGTGGTGGTTGAAAAATAGGTGGAAAGGGGGAAATATATGAAAAGTGGGCGGAGAGGGGATTTGGCGATTGCGCAAGAGTAAAAAAAGTTGAAAGTGAATTCCGTTTCAGTTGATCGACTTCTCTCTCTCTCTCTCTCTCTCTCTTATTCATATCCGGTTATGAGGGGGTCTACGGGAGGACGATTATGTTACGGTTAACTGGTAGAGAGACATCGGGAATTGGTAATAATCGCGAAATGTGGACTGGATATATCCGGGATGCATTTTAAAAAATGAATGAAAAACGGAAAAATAGAGAAAAATGAATTTTCCGAAATTTTCCAAAAAAAATTTTTTTCGAAAATTCAAAAATTTTTAATTTTCAATATTTTTGGGAATTGGTAATAATGGTAGAATATGGACTGGTTGTATCCGGGATGAATTTTTTCAAATAAATGGGAAATGGAAAAATAGAGGAAATTGAGTTTTCCAAAATTTTCCAAAAAAAAAATTTTTTTTTTGAAAATTCAAAATTTTTCAATTTTGTAGAATTTTTTTAAATTTTAACACTGAAGCTCATTCTGAGAGCAATTTCAAATATTGAAGAGGCTAATAAGCCCCGTCCCTTCTCCATTTTTACTTTCAATTTTTTACGAAATTTTTCAAAAAAAATTTTTTTTTTCGAAAATTCAAAAATTTTCAATTTTTTAGAATTTGGTTCAATACATAGTAACACTTGTTTTAAGAGCAATTTTTAAATAATAAAAAAAAATAGCTCCGCCCCTTCTCCAATTTTACTTTTAATTTTTTAAAGAAATTTTCCAAAAAAAATTTTTTTTCGAAAATTCAAAATTTTTCAATTTTTCAATTTTTTAGTATTTAGTTCAATATTAACACTGAAGCTCGTTTTGAGAGCAATTTTTAAATAATGCAGATGCTAATAAGCCCCACCCCTTCTCTATTTTTACTTTTAATTTTTTTAAAAATGTTTCAAAAAAAAATTTTTTTTTGAAAAGTTGAAAATTTTTCATTTTTTTAAAATTTCAACACTGAAACTCAGTTTTGAGAGCAAGTTTTAAATAATAAAGAAGTTAAAAAGCTCCGCCCCTTCTCCATTTTCACTTTTAATTTTTTTACAATATTTTTCAACAAAAAAAATTTTTTCGAAAATTCAAAATTTTCAAATTTTTAGAATTTTTTAAATTTTAACACTGAAGCTCGTTTTGTAAGCAATTTTTGAATAATAAAAAAGCTAATAAGCTCCGCCCCTTTTTCGTTTTTTTTCTGGAAACATATTTATTTTTAATTATTTATTTATAAAAAAACTTCAAATAGGTATCAAATAATCAAATAATATTAAAAAGAACGAAAATGGATCATATAAAGGAGGAAAAAGATGATGCATATTAAAAAAAAAGAAAAAATTACGAATAAAAAAGAAGGAAGAAAGACAATGTATGTACAACGATCAATAATTATTACATAGAAAAAACAAAAAAAACCCGTTTGAAATGAAATTTTGGCTTAGAAAGTGGTTTGGTATTCTCAACATATCTTAATCTAACGACGTGATGATTTAGAAGAGTTCTTAACCCTAGCTCTTTTTCTACTAGGCAATGTAATCTCTTGGGGTGGCGAAGGAACCTCTTGGTCATCCTCATCCTCATCGAATTCCTTGGCCACCTTCTTTTTTGGTTTCCGCTTTGGAGTCTCATTTGCATCCGACCACTCGTCCTCTTCATCTGTCTCTGTTAGCTTCGTTATTGTTTGGCATGGGAGTTCTGTGACGACTGCCGGTTCAGCTGGGGTTACTTCTTCGCCCATACCGAAATCGGAGAGCAGAAGTCTGCCGAGTTTGCGTGTGCGACCTGGGAAAAAAATATAGTTTGAATTTGAAAAAAAATTTGAAAATCGAAAAAAATTTTTCAAAATTTCAAAAAAAATTTTTTGAGTTTTGTCCACGAGGAGTACACCATCAGATAGAGCAAAAATTCTGATCTTTTTCTCTCTTGAACCGTTTTTCTATCTCCTCTGGTTCTCGAGATACAGGCGTTTTAAGACGGCGAAGAGAGGGAGAGCGGGAAGAGGGCGCAGAGAAACGAGACTGTCTGCGTGTCTCCCTCTCGCGCGCCGACTTCAAAGCGCTCTATCTCCGAAGCCAGAGGAGATAGAGAAATGGTTCAAGAGACAAAAATGATCAGAATTTTTAGCTCTATCTGGTGGTGTAATCCGCGTGGACAATTTCAAAAAAAAAATTTTTTTCAAAAATTTTTTTTTTGAAATTTTGGAAATTTTTTTTTCTTATTTTCGATTAAAATCGTTATTTGATTGGTTTAAATATCATTGAAAAATAAACCAATGGTGTAGTTCTCGCGGACAATTTCGAAAAAATTATTTTTCAAAAAAATTATTTTTTTGAAATTTTGAAAAAAATTTTTTTGAAATTTTCGAAGAAAATTTTTTTTCTTATTTTCGATTAAAATTGTTTTTCAACTGATTTTAAAAAAACTCACGTCTCTTATTAGCCAACGAAACTCTCTGCATAGAATGAGCCAATTGCTCCTCCTCATCCTCTGGATCCTCTTCCCCGCGAGCTCTTCTCTCCTCCCTCTTCTTCTTTCTCATCAATTCCTTCAACTCATTATCCAACGTCTTCCGAGCGCCTTTGTTAATCTCATCGATCTTATCCGGATTAATAATGACATGTTTAGTGGATCCATCTGTTTTGTAAATTCCAATGAGACGATTTCCGACTTCAAACATTTGATTTCGAAGGGAAATTATCACAAATTGAGCATTCCTTGTTCTTTCCGAGTTCTTGATGTAATTGGCAATAAGTCGGACATTATTAAGGTCAAGGGCTGCATCGATCTCATCCATGACATAAAGGGGCGTGGCCCGGAAGTGATGCATAGCGAAGACGAAGCAGAGAGAAGCGAGTGTTTTCTCTCCTCCAGACAGGTTCTCGATCAATTTCCATGATTTGGTAGCAGGTCTCACACTGAATTTGATTCCACCGGAGAACGGATCCATGGATCTTCCCTCTTCCACAAATTTCAAAGAAGCATCCCCACCATTGGTTATCAATTGATAGAGCATTTGGGTAGTGGTCCCCAAGAACGAGAGGGCCTGACTGAACTCCTCATACCTTGCCATTTTGAGATCATGAAGCTTCACCCGATGCTTGTGAAGCTTATCCACATATTTACTAGCCGATGTGAGCTCGTTAAGTTGCAAGCTGACTAGAGTGGCATAATGAGTGATTCCCTTCTCGTCATGCTGGATACGGAAGTTCTCCGCCGTCACTTCGAGGTTATGAAGCATTCCCTTCAACTGTTGAATGTTACCAGGTGCTTGGACAGTCACTGGAGTCGACTCATAGAGACTACGATAGTCTATAATATCAGCATCAACCTCTTCCGGCATGATCAGATAGCCATCATTGACCTTCTCCTGGAAGTCATCCTCCCAAGTTCTACAGTACTTGGCGGAGGGGTCTAGAGACTCGGCAGTCAGCCAACCATTAGCAACTTCCTCCAGAAGATTCTCATAGTGGTCGATTTTCCCTTCAGCCTTATCTATCATCTTGTTAATCTCCTCCATATTCGCACTCATTCCTCTGTAGACCTCCAGCGACTCCTGATACTTCTTGTCAGCAGCCACACGCTCATTGCTAACCCGAGTGTAGTCCTCCAACGCCACTTTGAGGTCTGTTGACACGACACGAAGCTTCTCCTGATTCTCCTCCTCCTCTCGATTATGAACAACAGAATCAACTTCCGAATACTGACGAGCAACGCCTGACGTCACCTTGTAACTCTCTCCCAGATCCTTTAACTGCTTCTTAACGGCTGTTATATGTGCTGGATTGTTCTCTAGCATTGCTCTTTCCCTGGCTATATCCGCCTCCATCTGCTCTATCCTCTCTGTCGTTAATCGTAACTGCTCCTTATGCTTTCCAACTAGCTCATCGAACATCTTCCGGGCCTTCACCTCCCCGGCATCCCTATCCTTTTTAATCTGCGAGGCGATTTTTTGCTCGTCCACCAACTGCTTCTTCATATGAGCCACAACCCCTTTCCGAGTACTCAACTCCTCCTCCGAACACTCTATATGATGTGGGCGGACTGCAGAGGATAGTTCCAGATCTGCTATCGACTCGGTTAGACTCTTCACAGCCGCCTCATTGAACACTATCTGCTTCTTCAACTTGGCGACCTGCTCAACATGATACTTTATCTGGGGCTCACACTCAGCTATCGCCTCATTGACCACCTTCAACTGCTCTTCCGTATTAGCCAACTGAGCGGCGACAGATTGCATCTGAGCGTTGATCTTCGAATCATTTTGCTTCCTGTTATCGTGTTGATGAGAAATAGGCAAACTGTCTGTTCGCATTCGATTCCTTGCCGGTCTTCCTCCACCAGTAATCGATCCGTTGCGTTCGAGACAATCACCAACGTAATTACATAACGGATACTTTCCACGGTATTTCTTGTCCAGGCGGGTGGCCTCTTCGAGGGTGTCGACGACGAGCGTGTCGCCAACTATATGGTAGTAGATCTCGCGGATGTCGTCGTTCTCGAAACGGATCTGGTCGAAGAGACGGGGAGCCGGGCTGGAAAAATTGATTTTGAGGAGGGATTTTAATTGAAAAATGGAATTTTTTCAAAAAAAAACTTGTTTAGTTTGAATTTGAAAAAAATTATTAAGTTTTTTTTGAAAATTTCGAAAAATAAATTTTCAAGTTTTGTCCACGAGGACTACACTATCGGCTTGATTTTGAACAATTTTTTAAACCAATAAAAAAAGGATTTTTATCGAAAATAAGAAAAAAATTTCCAAAATTTCAAAAAAATAATTTTTTGAAAAATAATTTTTTTTCGAAATTGTCTACGAGGACTACACCACTAGAGAGAGCTAAAAATTTTGATCATTTTTCTCTTTTGAACCATTTCTCTATCATTTCTGGTTCCCGAGATACAGCGCTTTGAAGTCGGCGCGCGAGGGGGAGAGACGCAGACAGTCTCGTTTCTCTGCGCTCTCTCCCATACTTCAAAGCGCGATATCTCTGGAACCAGGGGAGATAGAGAAATGGTTTAAAAGGGAAAATAATCAGAATTCTTTGCTCTATCTGGTGGTGCAGTCCTCGTAAACAAATTCGAAAAAAAATTTTCGAAAAAATTTTTTTGAAATTTTGGAAAAAATAATTTTGATTGGTTTTCGGAAAAATAACTTTTTGGAATATTCAAAAATTTAATTTTTGTAATTTGAATATAGAGTTTTAGGCTCCGCCCCCTTTTCATCCCCTCCCAAAAAAGGCCTCCAAAAACTCACAAAGACTCTGGCGCAACATTCATTCTGTACTCCTTGACATTCCTATCAAACTCCACAAAACAGAAAGCGGATCTTTGCATCTTATGCTCAATCAGCAGGTTGATAGCCTTCTTCACATCCTCCTTCGTCTGCGTAACTTGATAATCCAAATGATGCCCAAAGATAGTCGAAATCGCCGCGTCGAATTTCTTCGAGATGCTAGCCAGGTCTCCGAGTCTTCCAAGGAACCCTGGTAGACGACCATCTTCCTTCCATTTATGCAACATTGTCGTGTTGTTATGCCGATTGTCATAGATTCCATCACCACGATCTTCTAGCTCATCTACCTTCCGATCCAAGGAATATTTCTGGTTACGAAGCAACTTAATAGTTCCATTAAGCCCTGGAATCCTTCCAAGTTGCTCATTCTTCTTGGCACTCCACTCATCGGCAGCGTTCTGGTGCTGTTTCAGACGCTCCACTTCTTGTTTATTCTGATGCATGATGTTTTCCAACTTCTTTTTCATCTCAACAACACGCTTTTCGTCCCCAGTACCAGTCACTTTCATATCTCGAAGCTCCGCCTCAAAATCTTGAATCTGTGACTGAAGGTTGTAAATCTCCTGAGCCTGCCGTTCAGATTTCTCATTCAACATTGCCACCTTATCCCGTTCAATAGTGGATTTAGCGTCAAATTTCTGAAGATTCGCAGTGTAGACCTTCTCCAACTTGTTCTTCGACTCCAACATCTGTTGCATTTCCACTAGCATATTCTCAATATTAGCCTTTGACTTTTCCGGAGCCTCTTGTGACTGTTTCAACTCATCAGTCAGCTTGGCAATCTCCACGTCCATTTGCCTCAACTCACTGGCCGCCGCCTTAATCTGAGCCTTCAGCTTATGATCTCGGCTAGTCCAATCAGTGATCTGTTGCTCAACCGTTGTTTTTTCTGTCGTCAGCCGATTCGTTTTCTCTGCAGCAGCTCTCTCGGCCCGTTCAGCAGCCCTCAGGTCATTCTTATTCTGGAGCATCTCCGCTTTGGCCTCTTCCAGCTTAGCCATCTCCTGCTCACGAGCCTCGTCGCTTTCTTGCTTGGCAGCTTTTGCGAGTGCTAGTTCATGTTTATAGATGAATCCTTTGATCTGGTTAAGGTTATTGACTGCGTTGACGTATTTGACACCTCCTTGCATACTTGGGGCGAACTCTTTGAGAAGAGTCGTGTGGCGGCGGCATCTGGAAATTTTCGATTTAGGCTTAGGCTTAATTTTTTCAGACTTAGGCTTAGGCTTGATTTTTTAGACTTAGGCTTGATTTTTTTGACTTAGGCTTAGGCTTGAATTTTTTAGGCTTAGGCTTAAATTTCTAGGCTTAGGCTTAAATTTCTAGACTTAGGCTTGAATTTTTAGACTTAGGCTTAGGCTTGAATTTTTAGACTTAGGCTTAGGCTTGAATTTTTTTGATTTAGGCTTAGGCTTGAATTTTTTTACACTTAGGCTTGAGCTTGAATTTTAAACTTAGGCTTAGGCTTGAATTTTTTTAGACTTAGGCTTAGGCTTGAATTTTTCGACTTAGGCTTAGGCTTAAATTTTTAGGCTTAGGCTTAGGCTTGAATTTTTAGACTTAGGCTTAGGCTTAATTTTTTTTGACCTAGGCTTAGGCTTGAATTTTTTGAGAGTTAGGCTTAGGCTTAAGTTTTCAGGCTTATTCTAGCTGGATTTCAAAAAATTCAGCCTTTTTTCTGGAAAACCTTAAAAAACTCACATCGCAACATATTGTGACGACTTGAACTCAAGGGTCTTAACCTTATGAGTCAACTTTGCAATAGCCTCCACATATCGATTGGTTCCGACAATATCCTCAATGTACTCAAGCATTCCCTCTTCATCGGCTTTCGTGGAGACTGGTTTCATTTGGGAGATTGCTTCAACCTCTCCTTGAAGAATCAGGAATCGGTTATGGGTCATATCGATACCGGCGTTGACTAGAAGAGATTGAATGAATTTCTGTGAGGTGACCTGGTTATTGTAGAAGTAATTGGAAGTGTTGTCAAGGTGAATGGATCTGGAGATTGTGAAGCATTCTTTTGGATCAACGATGTACTTTTCCTTGTCTACGTCTTTAATCACTTGGAATACAATCTCGACCATTGCACTCTCAGCCTCTTCCTCTCCAACGTGGATTAGGGAGGTCAGTTTAGTGGTACGGATCTTTTTTGCCTGGAAAAAGGTACATTAGGCTTGAAATTTCGGAAAAAACTCACTCTAAAACCAAAAACAAAAAGCAATGCATCGATAACATTTGATTTTCCACTTCCATTCGGTCCCAAGATCATTGTGAGATTCTTGTGAAGAGGTCCCAGTTGATGACGTCCATGATAACTTTTAAAATTGTCCACAAAGATATCCTTTATGATTAGTCTCCGCCCCTCGGGGTCTGCTATCAAGTCACTAGGCTTATCGGCAATAAAAATGTCCAGAAGGTCCTCGTCATCATCGAATTCAAAACCATGGCGATCTGTATCAAATTCGGGTTTATTATCATCGGGAGCTTGATCGACGATTTTCATAGCATCCATCATTTGTTTACGACGAGATGGGGCCATCTCGAAATCGATGGCTTTCTTCGATTTCGCCGCCACCGGACGATCATTCCGGTCGGCGACGGCGCGACGCTTTGGCTCCGGCATCTCTAAGAGAAGGTTGGGAAGGTTGGGAAGGAACAGCTAGACAGCAAGAAACAACTACCTGGAAATTAGAAGGTTAGGGGGGAGTTTTGAGATGGGAAGAAAGAAAGAAACGGCTGAGACCTTTGAGGCAGGTGGAAAAAAGCATAGAATGGATAGAAGCTTCTAGAATAGTTAAAAATGGCTTAGAACCTTAACAGGCAGGTGGAAACTATTTGAGGCAAGAAAATATGGCTTTGGACCTATATAAATGATATAGAATAGTCTAGAACAGTTATCTATGATATTTAACAATTAGTGATATTGGATATAGGATTAAAAAGACGCGCAAGTTCTATAGAGGCTAGATTTGACTATATTAAAGAAGCATCAAATATAAAAATGGCTAGGAACTAGTAAAGACTCCAGAAAATCATAAAGAACAGCTGATTAAAAACTAATATCAACTAAAACTAGAGAACAATGATGTTAGTGGTTTTGACTTCAGGTGATAACAATAATTAACTGGATAAAAGAAGCATATACTTTGAAAATGACTAATCATCTATAAAAATGATCATAAACCTATACGAACATCATAGAGACTGATAATTACTAGTAATGACATGTTCAATCATTATGTAAATGAATCTAAACTGATAAACACGTTTTATATAGACATAACTAGCTTCAAGGCTTATCATTGGTAGTTTAGACTAAAATAAAGGCTGAGCAACTCTATAATTGACTAAAAACCGATAGAAATAACATAGAGATCTATATTTAATGGTAACAACATGTTTAATCATTATATAAATTAGTCTAAACTGATTAACACGTTTGAACATAAATACAACTAGTTTCAAGGCTTATAATGGATAGTTCAGACTAGATTAAAGGCTGAGCAACTTTAAATATATGAAAAAAAACCTATAAAACTTATATTTATTACTAATAACACGTTCAAACCATAATATAGATACGTGAAAATAGAGAAACACGTTTCTATATGACTAGCTTCAATTCTTAATCGTTATGGATGGTTAAGAACTATTGGAAAAGGCCTAACTACATATATTAGAGTATATGAATCAAGCCGACATATAGTAGTAAAATATAGAATAAAAGTACAGAATCTCAGACCTAACCAACTAAGAACCACTAATCTAGTTATGAAACACTCAATAGACGGTCCATTAGGGAACAACGACTCGCGTACAATGCGCATACAATGAATGACATGGACTGTCCCTATATGCAACACCATCAAAGGGGGGCGGAGTCAATTATGGTGCAGAAAGAAATTGGCACAGATGAATAACAAAATATCAAAATCCCCATAGTGGTAAACAAGGGAATTCCAAACCCCTCATTAGAAAATGAACTCAGAACGTGCGCACTTTTCTCTTCTTCATCAGAAATTCTATAAATATTTCGAACGACGAACATAAAAAAGAAGAAGAAGAAGAGAAAGGAGAATTCATAAATAACGGGTGCGTTGTGTGTGAGTGTGAGTGTGTGTGGATGCAGCAGCAGCCCGAAAGCGAAGAAAGCGCGCGTCGACTGACCTAAGTCCCCCTGAGACGCCCAATAGTGCACACGAATCAGAGAGAGTGCCAGACAGCTAGACACCCGATCTCATTCCACACTCCTCGCCGGGCAGCACTATTTCGAATGGTTGGGAGAGAGAGAGAGAGAGGGAGAGAGAGATAGTACAATATGTTGCGACGATTGGGAAGAAGGACGAGTGTGTGTCTGTGTGTGTGTGTGTGTAAGGGTAAATGTAAGGCGGAGGCGAGACGACGAGAGGAGGAGGCCCCGCTGTCCGAATGTGTCGCGCGCGCAAGCAAGGAGGACACAGATGGTGGGAGAGAGACGGCGAGAGGAGGCCCTTCTAATAGGGATAGGCAAAGAACTAGTTGGATATGCTTGATCAGCTAGAAAAAATATCTCAATGGTCCTTTTAAAACGAGCTTAGGCTTAGGCTTGCTTAGGCTTAGGCTTGCTTAGGCTTAGGCTTGCTTAGGCTTAGGCTTGCTTAGGCTTAGGCTTGCTTAGGCTTAGGCTTGCTTAGGCTTAGGCTTGCTTAGGCTTAGGCTTGCTTAGGCTTAGGCTTGCTTAGGCTTAGGCTTGCTTAGGCTTAGGCTTGCTTAGGGTTAGGCTTAGGCTTGCTTAGGCTTAGGCTTGCTTAGGCTTAGGCTTGCTTAGGATTGCTCAGTCCTAACCTATCCTTGACCACTACAATCTAACCTGGCAACTAGCCAAAAAGAAAAAGGCAACACAGTGTCCCCCAAAAATGCCCAAATGACTCGGCTCGTCTCTCTCAAATGAAGATGTGACACCTCCTCCTCTCCGTCGTCCCACCCCACCCAACAAGAGAGCGCGCGCGCACTAGTTGTCCTTCTCTCAGTCCTTCTGACCTCTTCTCTCTCTCTCTCTCTCTCTCTCTCTCTCTCTCTCTTCCCATGACAACGTTGAGGAGAAGGACACAGCGAGCCACTACCCCTCTCGTGCAACATTGTCTTCTTGTTCTCAACAATCGATGCTGACGTTTGATATGGAAGAGAGAGAGGGAGAAGGACAAATGAACAAATAGATTATGAAATATAGTGCATGAGTGCCTTTTTTAGTCAAACTTCTGTATCTTGACTATCATTAGAGATACAAAGAAGGTGTCAACTAAAAAAATAATTGGATAACTAGGAAGTTATCAATTTAAAAATGAAATTGAGATAATAGAAAATTTTTTAAAAAAAATAGAAAAGAGACTAGAAGGGAGTTAATTGAAAAAAAAAATGTAGTTTCAAATATCCTAACAGGTCTTAATTATAGTTCAACAAGTCGATTATTGACTATTCCACTATATTGTATTGTTTTGAAGGAACCTATAATTGGACTGCATAGTCACCAATAAATGCTCCATGAAATGTCTGAATTACTATCTTCATTTGGCCCTTAAGAACTCATGCAATTCAAAATCGCTCTCAATTATACATAGTACAGGGCTGACCATAAGTTTATATAAAATCGGTTTTTTCAAGGTAACATTATCAACTGCATTATTCTACCGAGTTAATAACAAAAGCTTTTCTGTTTCAATAAATGATCACTATTTTTACTTGACAATAATGTTCCGAGTCAAAAAATAGTCAAGTTTGAAAAAAAACATGATTTTTAATAGGAAAAAAATCAAAAATGAAAAAGCAACTGATTTTGACCTCTAAAAATAATTATGGGTTTTGGAAATTGCTTTTATAAATATTAAACAACTACAAAATAGAAATTGGTAAACTGACCAACAATTTTTGAATATTCACTTTTTTCGGGGTAGTCCGATTTCCTTGGTATATACTAGAACATAAAATTATTCGACAGTCAAAAAAATAGGCTTATTTGACTACTTTTTTGACATTGAACAACTCAATCTGTTTCTGACCTCGACTAATTACGGGACAGTAGATTCTGACATGTACTGTCTTCATTAAGAACATATAATTATTACTGGATTAACCTCTATCCTGATCTTGTTCTCTAATCGGCTTGGCTCTAGCCATTACGACTGCCTATGTTTCAAACACCTTTTTTACACCTGAATGGCTTCCTCTTTCACGAGGGTGCGAATGGGTATGTTTTGCAAACGCGCTCCTCTGATAAATCGAGTAGGCCTAAAATAATTTCATTGTTTTTCTCTCTTATTCCGGTGAAATGTATGTTTTTTCGGTGATATTTCAACAATTTTGAGATGAATGATCGCAAATTGTATAGAAACCACCATAATTTCACCGGAATAAGAGAGAAAAACAACGAAATTATTTTAGGCCTACTCGATTTATCAGAGGAGCGCGTTTGCAAAACATACCCATTCGCACCCTCGTGTCTTTTCAAAGTATTAACCGAGGGCTTCTCTCTCTCTCTCTCTCTCTCTCTCTCTCCATTCGGTGCCAGCCTCACTGCCTGGCACCTTTTCCTTTGTCAGGTGGAATTAGAGACAAATATGGAAGAGAGAGAGAGAGAGAGAGAGAGAGAGAAGCCAGAAAATGTGTCACCAGAGAAACTTTTATGACCAGTGGGAGTCATGCGTGTTAATCTAACTCTATATCTGGAAAGATTAGGCTACCAACGTCATAGAAGATTATACGAGGATGATGCCAGTTGCTCAGGCTATTCTAGATCATTAGGATAGGGACCTAACATATCGGAGAACAAATCTTCCCGACAACCTGATCCGCTAATTACTTCCATCTGCTCCTATTCCTCATATCTACCTTCTTTGCCGCCTCTCATTACCTAAGGAGTCCACCTGTCTCCAAGATAGTTATCAAGTTAATCCGAAAATTAGCCTTCTTTTTTAAAAACCGACATGAGGCTGTGAAATATGAACCGAAAAGGAAGATGAGGGACTGAAAAAATAATTGAGAGCGTGAAAATTGGATGTGAACAAAGAAAATGGGAAATAACTGCAGCTGAAACCAAGTTGAACCAAGAAAATTTTTTTCGAGATTTTCAGGTTCTTTTATTCCAAACATTCTGTAGTTAAGAAATTTGTTCTTTCTTTATGATTTCTGAAGATTTGAACCCCAGATTGACTATATTTGAAAATTTTGAAAATTTCAAAAATTTTGATCTTTGCTAAATTTTGAAAAATTCAAAATCTCGAAAAATTGCGATTTTTTGTCTAAATTCTCGCAAAAAAAATTCAAAAATCTCGAAAAAAATTTTTGAAAAATTTGAAAAATTCAAAAATCTCGAAAAATTGCGATTTTTTGTCTAAATTCTGAAATTTTCAGTTTCAGCTGAAAATCGATTTTTCGCACTTTTCACTATAATTTCTAAATTCTCTTGAATAATTCGGAATTTTTAGTTGACTAATTAGAATTTTCAAAAATTTCGAAAGTGTTGATTTTCGGTCAAAATTCTGAAATTTTCAGTTTTAGCTGAAAACCGATTTTCTCGCATACTTAACTATGATAATCGGTTTCTTTATAAAAAAATCGGAATTTTGAGCCTCATATTGACTATATTTGGTAACTTGAAAAATTTTCAAAAATTTTGACTTTTTGCTAAGTTTTGGAATTTCTAGTTCTGACTGAAAATCGAATTTCCAGCACTTTTAACTATGATGTTTGATTTTTCCATAAAAATCCAAAATTTAGAGCACCATATTGGCTATATTTGGAGTTTTTCAAAATTTTCAAAATTTTCAAAAAATTTTGATTTTCTGTCCGAATTCTGAAATTTTTAGTTTTGACTGGAAATCGAATTTTCCGCTGTTTTAACGACGATATTCGCACTTTCCGTAGAATATTCGATTTTTCGAGCTTTATATCGACTGTGTTTGGAATTTTTGAAATTTTCGAAAACTTAAAAAAATTTATTTTTTTGTCCAAATTTTGAAATTTCTGGTTTTACCTGAAAATTGAATTTTTAGCAGTTTAAACTATGATATTCGGTTCTTTTCATAAAAAATCTGAAATTTAGAGCACCATATTGACTATATTTGATATTTTTGAAATTTTCGAAAATTTCAAAAAATTTGTTTTTTTTTCTTTTTAGGGTTCTGAATTGGTTTTTAAATTGTTATTCGAATAAAATATGAAAAAAATAATTTTTATCCTTCATCCAAAACCACAAAAGAAACCAAGATCCTAGAAAAATCGTCTGCGATGATTTCCCTTCTGCTCATAATTTGTATACCACCATGACCATTTCTTCGGTACCGCACTTCCATTCACCAGACGTTTCTCCTCTTCACTCGGTTTCACCCAGTCGTAAAATCCATCGAATTCTCTTTCGGCAGGAAGAAGTGGCTCAATGACGTGTTCAATGTAGGCCTGATTTCTTCGGGAAAAATCTTCGAATTCGAGAATCTTGTGGTTTTTCTTGGTTCGTGGTTTGTCGCCTGGAAAAAAGTCAAAACTAATAGTCGTATCGTAATCTTCATGAAATTCTGATCATTTTCTTTTTTTGAATCATTCCTCTAGCTTTTCTTAGAGCTGAGCAATAGGGACTCAAAGTTATAGAGAGAGCGCGCAGAGAAACCAGAGTGTCTGCGTCTCTAACCCCGGAAATTCAAAATAAAGCTAGACTAGTCATGATTATATTCATTTGAAAGCTCTCGACGAGCTGAATTCAAACAACTTATTTTCATCTGGATCCGGCAAAAACTGACTGGATTACGGTAGTCTCAAAATTTGAAACTACCATAATCCGGTCAGTTTTCGATCAAACTCAATTTTTAATACATATTTAGATTCAGCTCGCTGAGAGCTTTCAAATGAGTATAATCATGACTAGGCTCCGCCCACTTTAAATTTTGGGGTTAGTGACGCAGACACTCTGGTTTCTCTGGTGTCTCTAACCCCAAAATTCAAAGTACGCGGAACCTAGTCATGATTATACTCATTTGAAAGCTCTCAACGAGCTAAATTCAATTCCGTCATCACAATTCAGTTTGGTCGAAAATCGACCGGGTTACGGTAGCTTCAAGATTGGCGTTTTTCTAAAAAATTTAAAAATATCTAACTTTTCAAGTTTTTTATATTTTTCGGTGGTTTTTGAATTAATGCAATAAGCTGAATTTAATTAGCTAGGTTTGAGTGGCCTAGTTTTCAGTTTTTAGTCCTGAAAACCATACTCAAATCAAGCCCAGACAGATATTGACTGGATTACGGTAGTTTTTCTACCCACCTTCTCTCCTTGGTTTCCGTCTAACCGGCTCCAAATTGAAATACGCTTTTGGCGGGGCTCCCTTCGGCACGGCGTCATGAATAATGTGGAGTTTTCTCTCCTCCCTTAGCTCATAATCCCGACACTCGGCCATATTCCGAAGGTATTCCGTCATGAAACGCATTCTCTTGTGTCGACTCATCTCGTTTTCGTAGGCGTCCCACCAGAACCAACACTCAAAGTCATGCAATTCATCTTTGAATTTTGACGTCATGTCTTGCCACGCCGAAAAACGTTCGTCCATGTTCACTCGATATTTTCGAAGGGGACGGAACCACTGGAAATGGGGTTTTTGGAACTTTTGGGGTACAGGATTCAGGGTACGGTGGTTTTTGAGACACGAGACATAGCTAGTTGAATTTAGCGCGTCGAGAGCTTCAAAATGAGCCCCATATTGCCTTGGTTCCGAGCATTTTGAATTTTGAAGTTAGATCTGTTATCAAAATTGAGTTTGAATAAATTTGTTATCAAAATTGAGTTTGGTCAAAAACTGACCGGGTTACGGTAGCTTGAAAATTTGTGTTTTTTCAAAAAATTCGAAATTTCAAAAATATCCAACTTTTTCAATTTTTCATATTTTTTGGTGGTTTTTTGTAATAATGCAATTAGCTTAATCATAAAAGCTAGTTTTTGAGTAATCTAGTATACAATTTTCAGTCCAGATCAAGAAAAAACTGACCTGGTTACGGTATCTTGAAAATTTACGTTTTTCTCAAAAATTTCAAAAAATCTTTAATTTTTTTGATTTTTCATATTTTTGGTAGTTCAAAAAATATAGGAAAATAGGATTTTTTCAAATTTTCTAGAAGGCGGTTTTTCTCGTTTAGAAAGCAAAAAACTAACCCTAAAAAGAAGTTCATAGTGTACTTGTCTCCAAAAATAGACCTGATAGACACTTGTCACAGACAATCTCTTCGAGGCACTCGCTCCGTGAACCATCGCATGAATACTGACATCGTCATCTAGACGGACCATGATAGCAGCTATCAATGAGAGAATCAGAGTCATCGATCTTCCACACCCATGCTTGCTCATCACAACGACCGGGTTCTTTAGAGACTCTCGATTCATTCGATCACAGATCCTTGCATAGTACTGCCAGTTATCCGGTTGTCCGTCCTGGAGCCAATCCCACATGTGAAGGACTTTCAATCGGTGGCTCCCTGACTCTAGGCCGTGTACGTACCGGGTTACGGTAAACACCCTCTGGACTCCGGAGTTGTCGAATTTCGTTTTGGCCTCTACACACTCGATCACGTACTCTCGCATTTTGCTCCGTCGAACTCGCATCTTTTCGCCCACTTTTTCTGGATACCATCGCACTGATGTCTGGACACCTCCTAGAAGAAAAAGGGGAAGGGTTCAAAATTTCAAAAAAGCAGGTCCAGATTCGAAATCAGCGTTAAAAACTACCCCTAGACCCATTTTCCTGAACTCCTAGCGCTTAAAATGAGGATTTTGGATTACTGTAGTTTGGAATGTGTGCAAACACTTTTACGCAAAATGCACATTTTTCAAAAATCGCCTGAAAATCGTCTCGATAGGGGTAAAAAAGGGCGGGGAATCTAAATTTAATACTGAAAATGATTGAAAATCAATTTTTTTTCAAAAAAATTTCAAAATTTGAGGAAAATTTGTTCTCAACATTTGGTGCCCAAAAACAAAAAAAGTCCGTCTTTTGTTTGTTTTTATCGTTTTCAGCGTCAAAAACTACCCCTAAACCTTTTTTTCCTAGGTTTTTAGCTTTCCAAATAAGAATTTCGGATTACTGTAGTTCAGATTGTGTGCAAACACCGAGGTACCTACGACAAAATGCACATTTTTGAAAAATCGCCTAAAAACCATCTAGATATGGGTAAAAAGGGGTGAGAAACCTGAATTTTAATGTCATGAAAGATGAAAACTGAAAAGAAATCCAAAATTTCAAACTCCAAAAAATCCAACTTTTTTTTGTTTAATTTCAAGTAATAGAAGCTTGAAATTCAAATTCCCCATCCCAGTTTGCCTATATCTAGACGGTTTTCAGACGTTTTTCAGAAATTGTGCAATTTGTCGTAATAGTGTTTGCACACAATCCAAACTACAGTAACCCAAATTCCCTATTTTTGAGCTAGACGCCCAGAAAATTGGGGTCAGGGGTAGTTTTTTGTGCTGATTCCGAATCTAACATTCTCATCAACTCACTCTCCACATATTGATTCAACATGATCAAAAACCTGACATCATGTTCGAATAACCAATGCCATAAGACTCCAACAGTCGATTTGAACATTGGAGACGCCGAAGAGATCAATCGATTCATAAAATGTCCCTGTACCTTGAAAAAGAGTTCTTGCCACGGATAAACATAACAAGCATCATAGAAATCAAGATCATCCGGATCGTCTCGCGTCATTCGGACTCTCGCCCAGTCATGAGTGTATCTATCGGATTGACAACGGAATAGATGATCCCAGTGGTCATGATGGGTTGATTGAATGAAATTGTCGATTTTTAGGACTGATTCAAAGGCTATCTTGGTGATAGTAATCTCCTCGTCAGCATCGGTGACATAGGATTCAGTCACGTATTTGGTGGCGTTCTCCACTGTAAAGTACGGTATTTATTACAGGTTTTTTGTTAAAAACCCTTTAAAAACATCTAAAGACCTCAAAAAACTCACATGCAGACCTTTGAGCCTTTTCCTCTTCAATCAGCCTCTCTTCCAGCCCTTGCTTCAACATCTGCACCCGACATATCTCTTCCTGATTGATTCTCCTTCTCAGAACCTCTGCCATATCCTTCTCCAACCATTTCTCCCATTCCTCTCGAGCCTAAAAACCCGAAGACTGAGCAGAGCAAGCCTAAGCCTAAGCAAGCCTAAGCCTAAGCAAGCCTAAGCCTAAGCAAGCCTAAGCCTAAGCAAGCCTAAGCCTAAGCTAGCCTAAGCCTAAGCAAGGCTAAGCCTAAGCAAGCCTAAGCAAGCCTAAGCCTAAGCAAGCCTAAGCCTAAGCAAGCCTAAGCCTAAACAAGCCTAAGCCTAAGCAAGCCTAAGCCTAAGCAAGCCTAAGCCTAAGCAAGCCTAAGCCTAAGCAAGCCTAAGCCTAAGCAAGCCTAAGCCTAAGCAAGCCTAAGCCTAAGCAAGCCTAAGCAAGCCTAAGCCTAAGCAAGCCTAAGCCTAAGCAAGCCTAAGCCTAAGCAAGCCTAAGCCTAAGCAAGCCTAAGCCTAAGCAAGCCTAAGCCTAAGCAAGCCTAAGCTTAAGCAAGCCTAAGCCTAAGCTCGTTTTCTCTCTCTCACCTTCAAATCCTCCTCCTTCTGAACCTCCCCAGCATCCGCCTCACACTTCTCCTGCACCTTCTCTAGCACGTTTGTCGCATCAATCTGTTTCTGATACAATTGCTCCTGATTACGGTATCCAAGAAGAGGCATTCGATTGACTAGGGCCCACGCGTACCGAATCTCATTCCAAAACTCCTCCCCCCTAAACTCCGCCTCCTCCGGAAACTCTGCATACTCCTGGACGTCTCCCTTAAACTCATACTCCGAATCGGATCTTCCAGGGAGTGTATAATCACTTTGTGTAGAGGCCATAAGGTCCGAGGCGTCTGATTGAGTGGATAGGGATACGGTATCCAAGGATCTCAAGTCATCAGACCCATAGGATAGGTTCCGAGGTTTTCGGTCAGCTAATGGCACCCATATAAGGTTAGACTCCTCTTCCGGGGGCAGTTTATTATAGTATGATCTCGGAGGCTCATCCCAAATAAAAACGTTCCCTTCGGCATCCGTCTCTATTTTTTCCACACTTTTTGGAATAATTGGGTGACCATAGTCTGGTGGCGACTCCTCCTCCATCTGGGGCCTCTCATCGGCTCCAGTTGCCTGACGAAATGGCTCATCGTTAAAGTTCAACGGTCGAAGAGGTATTAGAGATGGACCCGGCTCTTCTGGAGGTGGTTTTGGCCAGTAATCTGGAAATTGGGGGTCAAAAATCACAATGGGAATAGGCTCACCATCCATATACAACTTGTATCTGTAAAACCAGCCGGCTGGAATTAGGTAGCCAAGGGTTAACAACGCGAAGATCACTGTTAGAAGGTTCCAGTTGAATGGTGGCCTAGAATTCGGGAGTTTTAAAGGAGGACTGATTAATAATTTTTCATTAGGTGTAGTTTTTCATTCTGAACACTTTTTCTGTTAACAACTTTCCTTGAAAATGCCTCTAAATGCCTTAAAAATTGACTTGAAATGCGATGGAAGAGTTTTCCGTAAACTCGGCCACAGGGTTTTGGACCGCCCCAGTGGCTATTTTTGTTTTTTCTTTCAAGTTTCATGTTTTTATTGAATATATCCTCTTATTAACTCCGAAAAAATGAGAAAAATAGCGACTAAAACCCCGTGGCCGAGGTTACGGAAAACTCTTCCACCCCCAATCACCTCGACGTTTTCAAAGCGGTTTTTAAGGCATTTAGAGGCATTTTCAGAGAAAGTTGTCAACAGAAAAAGTGTTCAGAATTAAAAACTACATCTAATGACAAATTATTGAATTCCAGTTCAGTCCCTTGCTCACCTTAAAGTCCCAAAAAACTTGGCAAACACTAGATCGGCTCTTTCCATCCTCTCCACAGTCTCATCTGACTTCCTCAGGGTAGCATATTGAAGACCATCTAATGCCTCAAGAGTTCTGGGATCTGCTAGATCCCTACTTAGCTTGGGAATCAGCAAAATCGATGCATTATCCATTAATGGATAGAATTCTCCGAGCTCTTTCATAGATATAGCAGGGGATCCAGCTAGTTCAGGGTTAACCTTAGCTTCCATGATATTCAAAGGCTCGGACCCCGCAGAAATTTTTTGAATCTTGTCTGAGGTACTGAAATAGTATAAACCCTCCAAGATCTTCCGAGAGTACCCAACTTGTTCAGAGAGTTCTCGAAACGATCCAAGGCGCTCTGGAGGCTTTTTGATAGCTTCCTGGATAGAGGAGGCCAGGGCCCAGAGGTCTTTTCCCAGTTGACTAAAGGATTCAATGTTACCCACGGATCGAGGAGAAGAAAAGAATGTCATGATCGATTCAAGATTCTTCCATTCTTTTTGGATACCTTGGGAGCTGCTTTTGACTGTTGTTCTGGAGGTTTTGAGAAGGTTTTCAAGGTCCCTCATGGCTTGTTTGATTTTCAGATCATTGATCACCAGAAACGTCTCAAATTTGTCACGAATCTGATTTGAGCGAATCGTCCAGTATTCAACAACCGCCGATACATTTTGAAAAGAAGACGATTTTCCATAGAGGGTTCCAGAGTTCAGCGCTTCTTGAATAGCTTTAACGCCTTCTCGAATACTCACCAGAGAGGCGTGGTCCAAGGACAACTGCTGGTATCCACAGTACAAATACTTATTACTGAGAACAACACCAACCGCATCTGACATCTGTGAATAGATCATTTCGCTCTCCGATTTGAATCTTTGTAGGCCTTTCAGCGAGTTCACATAATCTCTAAGCTTCGGGAACGGATTCGAATCAATTTGCATACCAATGACCTCTTTTAGCAGTTGTTTAATAGCTTGAAAACCTGCTAGATCAGTTTGCTGGTATATAAAAGCCAAATGAGTCGACAGATGAAGGATATACTTTAGATTAGCTTCAAGAGCCTCTAGACTCCGCCCTTCGTTTAGAACATCCATCAGCCATTGATTCTTCAAGTCCTCGGGTAGCAATGCTAGCTCCGAAACTAGATTAGAGGGGATCATTGACTCAAGACTGTCCAGACTAAGCTGTAGCCTTTCTAGTGCTATCGAATCGTATAGTGGTAATAGCGTTTCCTTGCTGGCTTCAAGGTTTTGGCTAGCGTTTGAAATCGAATCTTCTTGCAAGGCCAGATAGTCTGCACGAGCCTCCAAAACCGTTTGAATCTCTAGAACCTCATCTATTTTTCCATTGCACCAAGTCTCCCTATCCTTAAACTCCAGCGCCTTCAGCAGCTTCTCAGCGGCCTCTTTTCCCTCCTCGAAAATCTTCTTCCCTTCTGCTGATGGTTCTGACTTATCTGCCTCCTCCTTCATTTTCACAATCTTTTTTAGCTCATCAGAAGTCAAAAAATCTAGCGCTTCCATGGCTTCATTTTGGATTCTCATAGACTCTCGGATACTTTCTGGAATAGAGACATCCTCTGGTTCCCAATCGATTAGGGGTTTTAAACTCTCAGAAAGTTCTGGAATGGGTTCGAAAGTTGTGTCTCGAATACCAGATAGAATCGATTCGACTTCTAAGATATGATCCAAAGGAACCAGTTCTTTTCTCCCAATTATTTCTGCTATTATGGTGTCGACTGTAGCTGGTGACTCGTACCCAAACATTGAGTTTTGTAAGGCGATCGCTTTGAAAAGACGATCGATTATGCGGGTTTCGTTGAGAAGAGATGGAGTGGGTAGAGCTGGAAATATTTTTAAAAATAAATTTTCTTAGGTAGCACTTTTTTTACTGACAAGAGTGATAAAGGCTGTAGGAAACAGATGGTAGGCAACTTCCCGCTCTTATAACTCAATTTACAGAAAAGCTATGAAAAAGTTTTCAACTGATAAAATGCTCAGCTTAAAATAAGGAATCTATTGTTAGTTGACAAACTTTTGATATCTGTCATAACAAGCGAGATATAAGCGTTTTAAAATAAGCTATAAGTATTAAAAATTTTTGCAAGTGGTATGTGACTTTTAGCGCTTATAACTCGATTCACAGAAAAGCCATCAAAAAGTTGTCAATTGATAAAATGGTCAGCTTAAAATGAAACATATTTTGTTAGTTAATAACTTTTTGATAGCTCTTATCATAAGCAAGATAGAGACTCTGACAGAAAACCTACCTAATTTCAGATGGTCGATCTTTAAGCGCCTATAACTCATTTCCTTTTTGAGATAGAAAAAAGTGGTTGACTGATAAAATATTGCTCACTTAAAGCTAAACATTTTAATAACAGGCAATTTCACTATATCTTCCATATAACGTAAGATAGAGACCCAAGTTCTTGCAAACCACTTTCTTTATCGGCGTTCTGCCACTTCTAACGCTTATAACTCCGCCCCTTTTGATGCTATCAAAAATTTGTCAACTAACAAAATATTCCTTTTATCCTTAGCAATATTTCATTAGTTGACACCTTCTCTCTATCTCTTCCCCAAACCCAAATAACCCACCTTCTCTCTTCACCCTCCTTTCTGATCCTCCAAACCCCCAAACACATCCAATAATGACACAAATCGCTACGAAACCCCAAAATCTGGATATCCGAGGCTTCTTCTTCCTTACCCGATCGTCTTCATCTTCAGAAGAACCCTCAATGTCCACTTTCTCGTAATCTTTTATAAGGCTATCCATTAATTCTAAAATCGTCCACGTGGCTACCTCTAATACAAGAGCACTCACTATTCTCTTCAGTTTCCATGGTTACCACTCGAAAAATGACTCGGAATAAATGAAAAAATGGAAACAAAAAAATTGAAACTGAATTTTTATTTTTTTTCGAAAAAAAAAGTCAAAATAATAAATGATGACGTGGATAGGTCACGTGAAGGAAAGCCACGTTTCTTTTTGCTCCACGATTAAAAATAATTTTTTTGTCATTCAAAACGAAATGTTCGTTCTTCTGCTCCTTTTCCTTCTGACTCCCCCGAAAACTTTCTTCGAAGCCCCTGAAAAACCATTGAGGAATCAAGTAATGGAGGCATGGGATCGAGTGTTCGACACGTCGCTCACGGCGTTTGCCGATAATGGATTGGTGGTGGAGATTGAGCTTTTGAAGATAAGGTGAGTGGTATGCGTATGACGTCACAGGTGGTATGCAAAAGAGAAAAAGCATACCACTTGTTACGTCACAGGTGGTATGCTTTTTAGCTTGCAGACCCATGATTGGTATGCAAGAGAGAAAAAGCATACGAATGATGACGTCACAGGTGGTATGCAAGGTTTCTGGAATGTTCGGAAAAAAGCATACCACTTGTGACGTCACAAGTGGTATGCTTTCTGGCTGCGCTGATTGGTATGCATCCGAAAAGACATACCAACGATGACGTCACAGGTGGTTCCTTAAAATCGGTCTAGCTTCGCTGAAATTTTTCCTATCGACACCAGAACTTTTTTGCATATTTTTCAAGCCTTTCATAACATTATGACAAAAATTCAGAATTTTTCGCCAGTTACTTTTCGAGAAAAATAGTTTTTAATAAATGGAGAAATTATTTTTGCTTTTACACAGCTGAAATTATTCCAATCGACGCAAAAATTATTTTTCTTGTTTTTCAAGACTTTTCTAACAATCTGACTGAAATTCAAAATCATTCACCACTCACTTTTCGAAAAAAATAGCTTTTAAAAACGGAAAATCAAGGTTCAACGATTTTTAATTTTTTTTTCCGGTTAAAAATAATTTTTAAAAAATTTGCATTTATTTTTCAAGGCATTTTTAATTTTTTTTTTGTTCGAAACGTGTTCAGACAAATTTCAGAATTTTTTCCAGTTTTTACGCATAAAATAGAGGATAAAATATTTTTTTACACCTTTTTTGGCCTAAAAAAGCACTTTTCACGGGGGTGCGAATGGATATGTTTTGCAAACGCGCTCCTCTGATAAATCGAGTAGGCCTAAAATAATTTCGTTGTTTTTCTCTTTTATTCCGGTGAAATTATGGTGGTTTCTATACAATTTGCGATCATTCATCTCAAAATTGTTGAAATATCACCGAAAAAACATACATTTTACCGGAATAAGAGAGAAAAACAATGAAATTATTTTAGGCCTACTCGATTTATCAGAGGAGCGCGTTTGCAAAACATACCCATTCGCACCCTCGTGACTTTTTCAGACCCTCCGACCAAAGCATCATTCGTCACGGCTTCCCCGGCGTTGTCCAGGTGGCAAACGGGTTTATCGAATTGATCATGGAACTCGAGGCCTATTTCCGAACTTTCGGCCCTTTTGACCGGAAAATCGCCCAGAAAGCTCTCGAAAAAGAGACAAAATTCAACGAGAAACTTCTCGAAACATATCTGAAAATCGAGCCTTTTAAATGGAATATGAGGATGATGTGGAAGGCGTTGAAGATGTTATCGGAGAAGAGTGAACGAGTGGAAGTGCAGAATCTTCTGGAGGTTATTGAACGACTTCAAGGGCTGCAGGACCCCGAAGCGCCGCCCGGGTTGATGGAAATGACGAAGGAGATGTGGAGGAGGCAGGAGGCGCCGGTGGAGAAGGTGATAGAGAAGAAAGAGGAAAAAGGGAAAAGTGATAATAGGTAAATTTTTATTTTTTTAATTTTTTATTCAAAAAATATTTATTTATTTTTTTTTTCAAAAAAAAATATTTTTAGACGATTAATGACGATCGCTTCGACTTCCCTGTTCATTTCAATGGTTACAAGCACCGCTTCCATCTGGCGAATGTTCACTTTTCATAATCATATGAAAATGAAGCGAAGGAATTAATAATTATTGTTTTTTTTCAATAAAAAATATATTTTTTCAATAAAAACGCCGCGAAATTCGAAAGCGCGCCAAGCGTTTCTCAAAAGAGCGCACCTGCCCGTCCACAAAAAATCATTCGCAATGGATCTGAATATCCCCCGACTCCATTCCCTTGTGAATCGACTTTTCATTGGCCTCGTCGTCCTCTTCACCGTGTCAAGTTCAAGAGGGTTCACAAGAGATGAAATCGCGGAACAATGGAATACGACGTTGAATATGATAGACGGATACAAGTATTTTGTGGATAATCCGGAAAATCTCGCGGTGATTATCAAGTTTCCGGTGATGGTGATTGATATGGTTTACGAAGTCTTGTGAGTTTTTTTTATTTGGAAAAATATAAAAACCCTGATTTTTCTGGCATTTCTCCCTTTTTTCTCTAGAAAAATTAATTTTTAAGGCTAAAAATTACTGACAAACCTTAAAAATGCGCTTTCAAGTCATATTAATTTTAAAAATTTAAGAAAAAAGTAAAAATTCTTTTTTTACGGAAAAATACAGATTTTTCTGCATATTTTCTGTTTAAAACTGCTTATTTTGAAATAAAAAGTCATATTAAAATTTAAATGGAATACTTTTTTTCGCGGAATCAGTTTTGAAGAAAATAAAATCCGTCAGGTCTGTATCCAAAGGTTTGCTGGTCGAAACTCCATTTTTGTCAATTTTTACAGAATAAAAACTATTTTCCGTGATTTAAAGCCGAAAACCCGTCTGATTTCAACCAAAACTTCACGTTTTTTCTCGAAAAAATGAGGTTTTTATGTTAAAAATAGTTTCAGCGAGCTTCGGTTGCTTGCAAAAATAATTGTGAGCCATATTCGAAATATTTCCACGAAAAACCGTCATTTTCCGTGATTTTTAAGCGAATGTCCATTAATTTTTACTAAAAAAACCTCGAAAAAATGTGCTCCTTTCATTCGGAAAACGATGAAAAATGAGCTTTTCCTACTGAAAACCTAGATTTCGGAATATTAGGCCTCATCGAGAGAAATAGTAGGTGAAATATAGAGACGCAGAGAAAAAGTTTTAAAAAAAAAAGCATACCACTTGGGTCTGCATTCTTCTATTTTAAAATTTTCAGCCCCGATGACATACACGGAATAATCGATCAATCGGCCTACGTCAGCACACTCTTCCTCAACCACTACATGGAACTCGCCGAGTTTTTCCGCGACATGTCGCGTCGCGGCATAGAATACGATCGAAAAGCGATAGAAGAAACGATTTGGTCGAGATGGGAGTTCAAAAAACACCAGGAATTCATTGAAGAGGTTCAAGATGTGAGCTCGCTTAAATTGGATTTCGGGGAAATGTTGAAAGGAATGTCTTGGATGACAAATAAGTGTAAAGAGCAATGCGGAAGGATACCTGCGGTCTACAAAGCGATCAAATCGTTCGAAGGACTCAAGTATTCACAGCTTCCAAGGAATAAACATTTATTCAAACACACGAGTCACTATCTCGAAGGAGACGAATACCAATTCTTTTTGTAAGTAAATTCCTTTTTTTTGAAAATTCCTTTTTTTTTCAGCTGGATCACTTTGGTAATCGCTGTAGTCTTCAATTTTGTCTACTGGTACTATAATGATTAAATTTTTTACAGTATTTCCTTTGTTCTTCTTTTGTGATGTTGGTCAGGGATTCAATAAAAATTTCGTTCTTTTTTTACTTTTTTAGCTCTCTTTTCCCTACTTAAAACCAGTTCAAAACTCTGAAAAACCGTTTTAAAAAGCACTTACAAAATTAAATTTTTCAAAAATACCGTAATCTTTAAAGGCGCAGCCCCAATTTCTTCCATCGGCTCCCGCCACGAATTGCTCTATTTTTCACTTTTCGCCCGCGATTTTTAATTTTCTCCGCGTTCGTTCCGAATATTTTCTCTCAGCGATTACACCCCCTTTAACCCGTTTTACCCAACAATATTCTAACAGAAAGTGTCAAGAAAAAGAAGATGAGTAATGCAGTGCCGTCGCTTCTTAATCTGCGATTCGAACACACCGAAATGATCATTTATCGTAAGTTTTTTCCTTTTTTCCAGCTTTTTCTAGTTTTTTGTCGAAAAAACAGATGAAAATGGCGGTTTTTTACATATTTTCAAGCGAAAAATCGTAGAAATAATCATAAAAATCCGAGATTTTCGACAAAAATCGAGAAAAATCGAAAATATTGAAAAACGTCGCAAAAAACCGGTAAAAACGGCATTTTCCGGTCTTTTAAAGTTGCTAAAACTTCTATAAACCTCTAGAAAACTCAGAAAAACCCGTCGGAAGCCAAAAAAATTGAAAAAAAAAATTTCGAGCGTGGGCAGCCGTTCTCGGCGTTCAATACCCTTTTTTCGCTCATTAAATCCTTTTTACGACAGTTTTCTAGCTTGAAACTGTTATTTTTGAAGCGGAAAATGCTGAAAGTAAGCATTTTATGCCGGAAAATTGAGATTTTCAAGGCTCTAAGCAGACCTAACTGCTAAGCAGACCGAACGCTAGGCTAAATAGCTAGCATACTAGCAGCTAAAACCCGAGAAGACTGATTGCTGAGCCTAATAGTAGAGCTTGTTTAGCTTTCCGGAAGCTTGAATAGACAAAGTTGTTGCTGTTTTTTTTTAGCAGAAATAGCTAGTCGACTGAACAAGAAGCTATCAGGCCAAAAATTCAGCCGGAGACTGACTGCTATGCTAAATAGCTAGCATACCAGCAGCTAGACTGATTGCTAAGCTTAACAGCAGACCTTATTTGGCTCTCCGGAAGGCTCTTCGGAAGCTTAATATACTGTTTGTCAGCGGAAATAGCTAACCGAACAATGGAAGAAGCTAGCAGACCAGCTAATGAAGCACAAGACTGATCGGAAGTCTGAATAGCTGGAGGACCTTACCGTGCCTGCTAAGCATACCCAATCCATCTCGTGGTTTTCGTGTCCTTCCGCCCGCGCAACAACATGATCTTTTCTCGATTAATTCCCTTCTCTCTACAGTCCATTTGTTCTCCTCTTCCTCTTTTAAACACAATGGTGGCGGAAAGGATTCATAACTTGGCTGCAGGCCAACATATACATTCGGCCTTCCCTCCCTTTTTTCCTTTCCTCTCCCTTTCGATCGAACACTGGTGAGAAAGAGAGAGAGAGAGAGAGAGAGAGAGAGAGAGAGAGAGAAAGAGAGAGAGAGGTCGTTGTGTGTGTGTCTTCCTACACGCATTTCTCTCTTTTCTCCATTCTCTCACCAGCAGCAGCACAGGCACTCAACGCGTCACACACACACACACTCTTCCAACAGAGAGTCCCATCGGTCAATGCTCTCTCCTCTCTCTTTCTCTCTCTCTCTCTCTCTCTCTCTCTCTCTCTCTCTCTCTCTCTCTCTCTCTCTTTCTCTGGACCGGCTTTTTCGACACCAACGGACCCGTTCGTTTTTTTTCTTCGAGTCCCTCACTCTTCTTTTGGAGGAGCCTTTGCCCCCAAGTTTCATTTTTCGGTTGATTTTGCTGCACACAGCTGTGAAAACAGCTTGCAAAAAATCCGGAAGAAGCCCGGTGGTTTCCATTTTTCCCCCAAGGTCTTCTTTTTTCGAATTTCGAAAGAATCTCTAACTTTGCCACGTGACGGTCAGAATCGTTATGAAGAACGTTAGACTGTCAGATTAGACACAATTTCGCAAGAGAGCACTGTCTTCCAAAATTCCAGCCAATTTCTTCCTTCGGAAAATCGATTTGCAACACTTTTCGGCAGTTTCTTACACATTTCTTCTCTCTCCTCTTTTTCACATAGAAAAAGGATAGAAGAAGCGGCGGAGACCACTTTTCGATCAAGTTTTTGGAGAGATAGAAGACTTGGCATGAAGCCAGCTTCCTTCTCTCTCAGCTGACTTTTGTCGATTTGACCATTCATTATGGCTAATCCCGAAAGCAGATGTTCCTGTACTTTTCTCTTCCACCTCCTGACCTTTTCTGTCTGCGTCTCTATGCCGGTAGAGAGACCTTTTGATTTTTCTGGTAGGCCTGGAGCCACCCCCGTCATTCATTTTTGACAGTTCTCTCACTGATAAGCCGGAAATTACCACGAAAAAGGAAGAGAAAAACTAGAAAATGATCACCTGATTGCTTTACGCTCTTTGTTCCCCACCCCTGGAACCCTCTAAAATGATTTGTTCCAGAAGAAGAACTTCTCCCAACCCACTCATCATCGAAATCCTCGCGAACACCACCTTGTTCGCCGTCGAAATCGCACCACCAGACTCGCCTTCTCGACCCGGATCTTCTACAGATTCGTGCTGCCGTCGAACGACTCGCCTCGTCTTCATCGCCGACGAAACAACAATTCCCCAGACCCCCCAAAAGCAGCAGCAGCAGAAGCAAGATGTCTGTGACGGAACCTGCAGATTCTGGAAGTGGCCAACCGTCGCAAAAGACTCTGCAGGTATGATAGCATACGAAAAAGCAGACCAAAAAAGCATACCAATAGCGCGCCGACTTTGGTATGCTATCGAAAACGCATACCACTTGGGTCCGCTTTTTCGAAAGCTTACCAAAAAAGCATACCACTAGTACGCCAATTTTGGTATGCTATTGAAATCGCATACCGCTTGGGTCTGCGATTTCAACGGCATACCGAAAAAGCAGACCAAAAAAGCATACCACTAAATAGCGGTGACTTTGGTATGCTATCGAAATCGCATACCACTTCACTGCATACCACTTTGGTCTGCTTTTTCGATAGCATACCAAAAAAGCATACCTTGGGTCTGCACGCCTTCCGAAAAAAGTGTTTTATATAAAAAAGCGGCTTTTTCGTTAAATAAATTTTTGACGCGAAATTCCAAAAAAAACCTATTTACCCCGAAAAAATATGTTTTCACGCGGCCCGCCAAAACTTTTCCCGAAATTCAATTATTCCTTCGATTTGCCAAATCGACAGACAAAACAATGTTCTCAATAGTCTCCTTGAAGGTGTGTGATCAAACAATTCAACCATACACTGAAACCGTGTCATGGGCTCAGCTAATGGAGGAGGAAGAGGTAATAGAAATTTCAGAATCTAAAAAAAACGAAAGCGATTTTTAGTTTAACAATGAATTCGACGAGAACGAGAACGACGCGGATGAGTGTGATGGAGGGGCGGTTGGCGATACGACGTCCCGTTCGCCGGATCGTCGACGCATCCCTGATGAGCCGCCATTCCGCGCCCAAGTCACGAATATCTCGGCGACCCATATAGAAGAGGAGCTGATCTACTACTTTGGTGGCGAGAAAATCAAATCCGTTGACTTCAAAAAAGAGGACGGCAACGCCGAATTCGAGTTCCACGATCGAGATGGTCTGATGCACGCGTTGACTCGACAAGATCAAGATTTCAAAGGACGCATCCTCAAAGTGTTCGTCCGTCAGAATCGCGAGAGTCTGGCACGTGTATCGTCGCGTTACGATCGACCGTACGAGAGTACGGATAGTCATTTCAGTCAGAGACGCGACAATTACCAACGTCGTCATCATTATAACAGTCAGAACAGTTTGAATAGCGATCGAGGAGGCGGAAGATTTGATAATAGGTAAGGATTTGAAGCGGCGGAAAGGCAGACCCAAGTGGTATGCAATTTCTGAGATTGCATACCAACGAGAGACGCAGAGAAGTGATATGCTGTTGGTATGCAAAAGCAGACCAAGTGGTATGCAAGTTGCGAGATAGCAGACCAAAGTGGTATGCATTCTCAATGCGGCATACCACTTGGGTCTGCTTTTGCATACCAACGAGAGACGCAGAGAAGCTAGACGTTGGTATGCGAAAGCAGACCCAAGTGGTATGCTTTTTTCAAATATGCATACCACTTGGGTCTGCAAGCTGAAAAAGCATACCAACGAGAGACGCAGAGAAGCTAGACGTTGGTATGCGAAACCCTCGGATAGCATACCACCTAGCTGTCCCTCAAAAACCCCTCAATCAGTTTCAGAAACAACCGCAACCACTATCAGACAATGCCGGCCGGCGGATTCAACAATGATCGTCGTGGAGGTAAGCCCCAACTCCCCACCCTCTTCTAACCGAATCGTAAGAATTTGAAGGAAACCGCAACGGTGGGTACAGTAACGACTCGAGATACAACAACAATGGCAGTTTCAGAGCTCCGAGAGTGAGTTTTTAATCCAAAAAATATTTTCTAAAAAAAACTTTAGAATCCGGGATACGATCGTCAGAACAGTGGACCACAGTCGTACAACAGAGGAGGTGGAGGATACGAGGATCACGGAGGACCACTTCAGAGATCCGGAAGCTATCAACATCAGCGTAGCAGCAATGACTGTCGTTACAGTCATTACAATCCGGGATCGGTGAGCGCCAGATCGCGTACCGATTCGCATTCCACTAATCACAATGACAATAACGGATTCTCGCGTACAAGCTCTCGAATGTCGGTGGCGACTGCTTCAGAAGAGACGACGACGATCAAGAAGGTGTCGTCGAATCCATTTGGAGATGCGAAGCCAGTCGACACTCAGGCGAAACTGCTGGAGATGGAGAAACGAAAGGCGGAGAAGGCTGCACAGGAGAAGGAGCAAGCGGAGAAGGCGGCAGCGGAAGAGGCAGTTGGAGACCACGAGAACACGGCTCCAGAAGTGTCGACGAGAAGTTCGACGTCGAGTCAGAAGGGATATCATCATCAACACTATCAAAAGGGCCCGAGATATCATCAGAATACATATGATCAGGGAGCACCTCCAGGATCTGTTGTGTAAGTTGGAAATCAAGGGATTGCTGTAGTTATTCATGGTTTTAGAATCAAGAAGCGTGATCCAGTGGAATCTGAGAAACTGCAGCAGAAGGATCATGACGAGGTGCCGCCGGTGGATCCGATACAGTATCCGTCTTCTGAACTGAAGGTTTTTGTCATCCAACCGGCCTGTTATCTAACCGATCCCCTAGTTTCAGAAAATGTCGACGGCTTCCGAGTCGGCACAATCGGAGATGAACAAATCGACGTCTTCCGATCTTCTTCCACCTCATCCATCTGGATCATCCACGTCGCACAGCCAACGTGGCAATCGTGGACGCCCGTCTCTTAAACCGTACACTGCACGTGGCGGACATCATCATCACGCTAATCATCATCATCACCAGCTTCAGAAGTCGGCGACGATGGGACAGATTGAGAAGACGTCGACGACGCCAGCCGCTGGAGACGTCAGCGCCTCCTCGAATCTGGATGACTCGAAAATCAGTCAGGCGAGCTCTAGCAGCACTCATCATCCGAAGAGACGCTATCAGCAAGACCGCTCCTACCGACGATCGTCGATCTCGGGAGGTTCGGACTCCGGAAATCCATCTACACAGACTTTGCCACGTGGCGAGAAGGTTCAACGTGGAATGCGAGGACGTGGAGGAGCACGTGGAGGCGGATCATCGCGGACTCAAAGTCGCAAAGCGTCGGAACAACGTGAACATCAGCCATCGTCACAGCAACATCAGGAGACGATTCAGGAGAAGGGAGAACAGAAGTCGGCTGGAGGAGGTGATCATCCGAAGAAGAAGACGGAGTATCAGCAGAAGAAGGAACAGGCTCCACAACACCAGCAACATCAGACTGTTCAAGAGCAGAAGAGTTTGGATAGTGTGAAGGTGAGGTTTGGGAGAGCGAGAGAGAGAGAGAGAGAGAGAGAGAGAGAAAACTAGCTTATAAAAATTCAGGAATACTTGATCTTGAAGGCTTCGCGTCCTTTCGAAACGAGCTTAGGCTTAGGCTTGCTTAGGCTTAGGCTTGCTTAGGCTTAGGCTTGCTTAGGCTTAGGCTTGCTTAGGCTTAGGCTTGCTTAGGCTTAGGCTTGCTTAGGCTTAGGCTTGCTTATGCTTAGGCTTGCTTAGGCTTAGGCTTGCTTAGGCTTAGGCTTGCATAGGCTTAGGCTTGCTTAGGCTTAGGCTTGTTTAGGCTTAGGCTTGCTTAGGCTTCGGCTTGCTTAGGCTTAGGCTTGCTTCGGCTTGGGCTTGCTTAGACTTAGGCTTGCAGACCCAAGTGGTATGCTTCCTCCTTTCCTAGCTCTTATCCCCTAATAACACATCTCAATTCACTGTTTCCAGGACGAAAAGAAGGCTGAGCAGCAACCACCGAAACCAACACCCGACTCGTCGATTGACATTCCATCGAAATCGGCTGCTATCGAAGATGCGGCTCAAGTGACACCGAAAAAGGCGAAAAAAGACAAGAAGAAGGATAAGAAGAAGGAGGCGAAGCAGACGCCACTTGGCAACAACAAGTTTTCGGCTCTTTTGAATTGTGACAATTAATCTTCTGATTTTCCCCCATTCTAGTCTCCTTTTTTATCCCCTACCTCTCTTTTTCCCTATTAGGAATTGAATTCTTTCTTTTTTTTTTTTAATTCACCGTGCAATTTCCTTCTCTCTCTCTCTCTCTCTTTTCGTGTTCAATGTACTCGTTTTTCTTTTCTCGAAAATTCCACATTTCTCTATTCTCCATCTTTCTTCTCAGGTCTTTTTCATCTACTCCTCCTCGTCGTTCCAACCCCCAGAAAACTACCGTATCCTTTTTTTTGATTACTGGAATTTTTATTACTGGCCACCACCTCGTTTCTCTGCCTTTGTATGGTCCTCTACACTCTTTTTTCTTTGAAGCCTTCTTATTGGTATATGCGAGTATTCTTCTCTCTCTCTTACGGATCGTCCTTCTCTCTTATTCGTATTTTATTCTTTTTATTCCCCACATTCTTCTCTTTTTTTGGTATGAATGCGACGATCCTCTCTGAAGTTTGGATTACTGTAAGTTTTTAGGGGGGAGTTTAATCGAATATAATAATATATAATATATATATATAAGAGAAAAAGAGGAAGAGGATGGGGAACAAAACGGTCAGAGGGAGGTTTCCATTATTTCTTGGAAATGAAAGAGTCTGTTGTGTGTGTGTTTTTGAAGTAGACGAAAAGGGGAAAATGAAAAAAAAATAAAACTATCTGAAGGGGGCGGGGCTAAATTCTGAAAACGAGGAGACAAGAGAGACTAGGGAAGCCCTACACTTAAATGGGTCTCTAAAGGGGGGATTATAATAGAATAAATGAAGGATGAGCAATGAAACGGGAAAACGGAGGGATTACTGTAGTTCAAGGGAATGGTATAAGTGGACAATTATATAAAAAAAAAATAATTCCTACAAAAATAAAATAAAGGGGCGTGGCTACTGTATAGAAAAAAGGCTACCCAAAAAAACGAAAAAACTAGAAAAAAAGAAGGGGGATGGAATATCACAAGAGGAATTCAAAAAGACGGAAGAATAAAGAGAAGATCTACTTGTGTTTGGATCCTGGAGTGGAGCATTGCGAAGAGGCCACGGGGGTCTGGAAGAGCTCGGGACGGGTTTGGTGCTCGACGACTCCTGGTCCTCCGAGTGGAGGCTGCCACACTTCGAATCCATGGCCTCGAAGTTCGCCGTCCATCATATCGAGGAGGGTTTGTGGGGTGTCTGGAAGATCAGGATTCACTTACAGTAACCTGGATCTTAGGAACCCTCTAGATTTTTGTACCTACAGTAATCCCATTTTTCTAGATCCCAGTAGTCAGTCTAGAGTTCCCTATCCTGGATCTTCTAGATCTACAGTAACCATCTACAGTAACCTGGATCCTGGATCCCAATTTCAAATACTTCACTCACTTGGCTTCAAAAAGGCGAAAACTGAACCGCCGCCACCGGCGCCCGTCATCTTCGGATGGATACCGTATCTGGCCAGTGTCGTACAAATGAGATCAACTTTCGGATGGCCGACGCCCAAGGCGATGAGTAGTTGGTTGTTTATCCGGCATAGGTCCTGGAAATAATGGAAGATTAGGGGGTACTGTAGGATACGGTATAGGTGAAGAAGAGCGTGCTGGGGGATAGAAGAGAGGCTACAGTAACCTAGGATAGCTACAGTAATCCTGGACCATCTACAGTAGCCTTGATCCTAAGAACCATCTAGATTACGATACCTACAGTAATCTCTAGAAGCCATCTCTGAACCCTACAGTATCCGTCTACCGTGTCTCTAAACCAGAATCGTCTAACTCTACAGGATCCACCTACAGTAACCTAGATCTTGGGTTCTCCTAGATTACGGTATCTACAGTATTCCCATGTTTATAGAAGCCAATAGTCAGTACACATTTCCCTACAGTAGTCCTACCGGGCTCTTCTAGATCTATAGGATCCATCTACAGTAACCTGGATCGTGGATCCCTCTAGATCATCGGGAACCACCTACAGTAACCTGATCCTGGATTCTAGGTACCTACAGTAACCCAAAAGAACTCAAAAAAAACTCAAGATAATGGGGGAAAAGAGGCCACACGATGAAACGAAAAAAATTATTCCAAAAAAAGAAAAAGGGCGTGTCATGCAAAAAAGGGGGCGGAGCTTAGGGAACATCGATCCACTCACATTAAGCTTGCTGAACGTGTCGACATTCTCTCCCTTTTCCGAAGTCGCCGAGATCACCGACGCCGACGAATTACGTTTTCCACCACCCACATACGACGATAGCGATGATGAGCGTACGGATCCGGTACGTGTTGGCTGCAAATTCGGCGATGGGGGCGGGGCTAAAGGGGCGGGGCTTAGGGACAAGGGGCGGGGCCTAGTCGCGTCAGTCTCTCTCTCTCTCTCGGGCTAAACAGCTTCTGAAAAAATCCAAAAAAACCAAAAAAAAAAACTGAAAATCGATCGATCGAGAGACAAAAAGCGATACTAAAATGGGAGATAAAAAATCGAAAAATTGGTTAGAAATGAACATGAAATTACCTGTAACGAGTGATGATCCTGTTCCATCATGCTTCCTCCAAATGGTCCAAGACCGTTTTCCTGAAAGACAACGGACTAGATCAAGATGAGGGACACTACAAACACAGAGCTGCTTAGCCTCCTTTCTCTCTCTCTCTCTCTCTCTCTCTCTCTCTCTCTCTCTCTCTCTCTCTCTCTTTCTCTCTCTCCAACTCACCTGAACTGTCGACGCAGAATCGCCTTGTCCATTCTCCTCAAGCAACGGACGATGAAGAATCTTTGCCGCCTCCAGAGAAATGGCATCAATTGATCCGAACATTCCATCAACTACATCTGGGAGTTTCTTCAGTCGCTCTTTTACTGTTTGCACCATTCTCGCCGTATTCCTTTCTACTTTCGAGTTGACAAGGATAACGCGAAGGTCAGGGAGACTGGAAAAGGGAAAGGGTACAGTAATCCTGGAGGTTTTGGGATCTTAGCGGTAAGGGACTAATGTAAAAAATCAAAAAAAAATCAATTGTAATGTGAAAATATTATGCCAATCTCAGCGGCTGCCTGTTGTGGCCGAAAATCCGACAAGCTCTTCCACGTGTGTCCCTCGCCACGAAAATAAATTAAATACAGTAAGAAGTTCAAACCATAACCCCTGCGCCTTTAAGGTTTTCAATAGAAAGCGTTAAAGGCGCACGACTAAACATGAAAAGTTCTTACTGTACTTAATTTATTTTCGTGGCGAGGGACACACGTGGAAGAGCTTGTCGGATTTTCGGCCACAACGGGCAGCCGCTGAGATTGGCATAATAGCAGCCCTACCGTAATCCGAAAAAGCAGACCCAAGTGGTATGCAAATCTCGAATAGCAGATCAAAGTGGTATGCCACCATGAGATTGCATACCACTTGGGTCTGCTTTTTTGGTCTGCCACCAAAATGCAAATAACTACGGTAGAAAATTTTTAAAAGTATAGGTCTACAAATTTTTCATTTATTTTTTTCAGAGTTTTTTCACCGATTTTTTTTACCGATTTTTGTGTAAAATATGCAATTTCGCTATTTAAAAACTATCATAATCGGAAAAAATTGGTAACAAATCGCTGAAAAAAATTAATTAAATATTTGTAGACTTGCTTTTATAAATTATCTGAAAATTTTTTTTTCTGAAAAAGACAGAAATTTTTGGAATTGGAATTTGGACAAAATCTAGCGGTTATTAAAATTTTTTTTTTTTAATTGAAATTTTCGATGAAATTCGTGTATTTTTAAAGGTGTTTTTATGGAAAATTTTTCTCGATTTTACATGGAATTTAGAATTTTTTTTACTGTTCAAAATGGAATTTGGAATCTAGATTCCATACAACTCTGCCTAATATACTCCTACCGTAACCCTTCAGCTCCCAAAAAAAAAAAAGAAAAACTCACTTCTTCAAATGCTCAATTCGATGTCCTGGTTTGAAGCTGGCGACTCCTCCTGAAAACCAAAATTTTCAAAAAATTCCAAAAAATCCCGAAAAAAGATGCAAATACACACACTCACACCTCACATAGAGAAATCATGCCGTTTTGTAATTTTTGAAAAAATGAAAAAAAATTTTTTTGAATGGAAAGAAAAAATCGAAAAAAAACAGTCAATAAGAAGAGAAAATATGTGAGAAAGAGAGAGAGAGGAAGGGCGACGGTGGGGGCTCGGAGGATTACTGTAGTTATATCTTAGACTACACATAAAGCTTGAGGCAAGCAAAAAATGGCAGGCGGCAGGCAGAGATAGGACATCCGGACAAAAAGAAGACAGACAGATAACTAAAAGGAGGGGAAGAGGGATTACCAAAGCATCCGACATGTCCCAAATGCGTAAAACTTTGATATCCGTAATCACGATAGTGGCTGCCTGTAATAGAAGAGCACCTATTTCGGAAGAGGACGAGGTCGTGGATAGGAATCGGTGGAGGGGGGGCCCGGATAGGACACGTGGAGAGACACTGCACACTTTGGGATGGTCGCTAATAAATAACAAAGGGAAGAAGGGTGGCCTAGAATTGCCATCATGCAAAAACTAGGCGATGCGTTTTCAAAAACTACTTGGGGGGTTAGCTACTACTATGCATTCGCGCTCCAATGGAGCGCTGGAGCTAGATTAGAGGAAGGAGCTGAATCCGGGCACCCGCCGCCGCCGCCACAGTGACTAAGAAAGAGAAATGAAAAAAAGACGAAAGCACTTTCTTTTGAAACAAAAAGGTCCATACCAAAAGTGCAGACAGCCGCGTCTAGACCCGATGCACGTCCGTGAATAAGCGATTCGGCTGCGGTCGCCCACTTTCGAATCATATCCAAATGTTCTTCTTCCCATGTTAGGTTTCCTTGCTCGTCGGCCTGGAAAATATTGGTTTTGTGACAGAAAAAAATTTTTTTTTGTTAGAACCCCTGTTCTTTTGCATTTTTAGCTTCGAAATCCAGTTTTCAGGCGATTTTTCATTCAGATTCCAGTTTTTGCGGTTAGAATCGTCCTCGTGGAGTAAACGGAAGCGAGTTTTTTCTAGCGGTTTTTGAGGTATTTCTAACCAATTTCTGGCAATGAAAACTGCGTTTTTAGAGTTATAATTCATATTTTGGGCAGATTTTGATATAGGAAAAAATTCCAAAAAAAATATTTCTCAATTTTTCAAAAAAACCAAGAAATTAAAGCCTAACTTAGAGATTTATAATGCATTCTGAAAAAATTTATGATACGAATTTGATAATTTTGATAATTGGAACGAAAAAAAAATTTTTGGAAAAAACTTTTGTTTTTCAAATTTTTACCAAAATTTTTTTTTTGAATTTTTCGAAAAACTCGCTCAGTTGATGTATTTTAGCTGCAAAAAAAGCCCAGTTTCCGATAGAATATGCATTTTGAATTTGATTTCACGGTTAAAAACAATTTGCGAAAAAAATAATTTCAAAAAATTAATTTTCGGAAAAAAATTTTTGTTTAATTTTTTCTCAAATTTACCCAAAACTCCTGATTTCTTTATGAAGAAACCCTTATAAAACCCTGTCAACTCACCACAATACTCGGCGGGGGAATCAAACCGGCAGTCTGAAGAAGCGATGTGGCAATGCATACACAATACGCTCCAGATGATCCCAAACCGACGCACGAGGGCAATTTGAAGCGAACTGTCGCTTTGACGGCGAGTAAGTCTCTGGAATAAATAGGATAGGGATAGGGGAAGAAGGAAAAAATTTGAAAAAAAAATTTTCTCAAAAAAAATCATGCTTATAAAATCTATCACAACATCAAATTTTAGATTTCAAAAAATGCAAAAAAAAATAAAAAACACACTGTCGGACTGCGGGACTATCCGGAGTCAGATTCCCTGGTAGAATCATTGGCGTTGGGGTCGATGATGGTGTGGGCGTGGCCGGAAAAGTGGGCGGAGCCGCCGATTGAGCACCTGGCGATGGAAGTGGTGTCAGTGGTGGAACAGGGAGGCTTAGGGCGATTTCCGCTTCAGATCTATCTGGTGTGGCGGATGTCATCACCGATAGATTTGTTCGATGAAGGCCTTCGGGAAGGGGCGGAGCCGGAATTCCACGTGCCAGACGGGCTAGTCCACTGAAATACACACACAGTCACATGAAGGGGGGCCTATATGGGTTAGCGCAAGCCAAAACAACTCAAGGGAAGCATCTAGACTAACCTTTTACGATGAGCAACGCCCAACAAGAGATACCAGAAGGCGAGAATAGCCAAATGTTGAACTCCACACTGATCCTCACACGATCCCGAGAGTTTTCGAGCGATCGGAACGAGAATTTCCAATGACGGAGGTTGATCCTCTTCGATTGGATACTCGGCGGCTAGGCGATCTGCCGCTTTTAGAAGATCCTTCAACATCCACGTCTTCTCGACACCAAGATCCGGAAGTGATAGATAGATACGACCATCTGCAGATGTGTAGAGGGAGACGTACGTGCGAAGGTCTATAGACCCAGCGATTGCTGTCTGCAAAATGGTTTTTTGGGTTTCATAGTTTCTGACACTGTTTTTAAGCTAGTTTTAACAACATTTTCGCTAAACATAACGTTTTTATTTTGAGAAAAATACTTTTTAACGAATTTTTCTCCCGGGCGAAAGTATTCAAAAATCGCTTTTCTAAGACATTTATATTTTTTAAGTGCAAACTTTCAATAAAAATAATTATAAAATTTCATATTTCGAAAAAAAATTTTCATTTTAAATTTTTCCAAAAGTTATTCTTTAAAAATAATATCGCTAACAGTTACTCTAAGGTTTTAATATGATTTTTCGCTTATAAGATAGTTTTATAGATGACTGTTGATTTGAAAAGTATATTTTTATAGATTTTTTAAATATAAGCATAAAGATGCAGTTTCAATAAAATTTTTTGAAAAATTTTTTTTTTCAAATTATGAATTTTTCGATTGAAAAACTACCGATATCTCTGCTGTAGAGCTAGTTTTAGCATAATTCCGCTGTTAAAAATAGCTTTATCTGATGAAAACTGATTTTTGATTGGCTTGAAAATATTTTCAAATAAGAAGTTTCGCATAAATAGAATTTATGGCTTCCGGATGTTTTGGTCGGAAGTTCTTAAAAATCGCTATATTCTGAGACATTTGTCTCATTAAAATGATAACTTCAAAACTAAAATAAGCATAAAAATGCATTTTTGAAAAAAAAAATGTTCTGAAAATAATTTTTCAAAAATAATATAGCTAACAGTTACTTCAAATTTGCTATTTTTATTATTTTTAACTCAAAAATATCAAAAAATGTCTCCCAATCTCGATAGCTTACCCTTCCATAAACCACAGCGTGCTCTCCGAAAAGGATAATTTTTCCGGGTGCGGAGACGAAGAGACCTCCATGCTGAGACGTCGTATTTCGATGCATCGGACTCGCCGTCGCTGAAACTGACGAGCCGGCACGTGATGTACTTCCCGACGGTGAATCCAGGGCTGCAAATGGATGGTTTTAAAGGAAGATTTGAGGGAAAATAATATTTTTAAAAGGGAAACCATGGAAGAATTTCTTATTCAAATGATAAATATTAATTTTTCAACACTGATTTGTCATCAAAAAGCAATAAAAAAGAAGATTTTGGCGCCGCACATTGCAAGTGTGCACCACTGATAAATTGCATTTTTTGCTATTTTTTACACGAAAAAAGCAGATTTTTGAGGGTTTAAGAGTAAATTAGCAGCTTTTTAGTGTGAAAAAATGATTTTAACAGATAGAATAATGCAATAGAGCGAAAAAATAAAAAATTAAGCGCGCGAATTGAAATTTTAGCGGGTCAACGCAATATATTGCAATATTTGTTGGTAAAACTAGGAATTTAGGTGTTTTTAGCTAGAAATTTAAGATTTTAGAAGCTGTAAACACAAATTTTGGGCAGAAAATTGAGTTTTTAGACTAAGAAATTTATTTTCGGATGCAAAAATAAATTTTAAGTCTAAAAATCCAACTTTGCATGGAAAACGATATATTAATATTTAAAAAGGACTATTTATAAGAATTAAATAATTTTAAATAGCTTGCGAACTGAACAAATACGATTTTCAAGTGGAAATTCGAGTTTTTACACTCAAAAGTATATTTATTGTGACAAAAAATAATTTTCGTTATATAAAAATTTTGACGAAAAAAATGTATTTTTTCGCAAATTCATTAGCTTAAAATTGTTTTATAAATCATAAGGAGTCTAATATTAATAACAATATGTCAAAAATCAAAATTTTCTGAAAAATAAAATTTTGCAAAAAAATTTTTTTTCGAAATTTTTAAAAAATAAATATTTCTCGTCTTTAAATACGTGTAATATATTTATATAAATTTCATTTTCAAATTCTATAAAAACTCAAAAATTGCTTGGTAAATATTTTTCGTTTTTTGGTCTCAAGACAAGAAGAAAAATGGTCTAAAGAAAGTGTCGGAGGGATAATACACCGATACAAAGTTCTTTCTCGGGCAAACATTTCACAATTTCCATCAAATGGTTAGTTATGGGGGGAGAAGGACAAACAGTCCGGGGCGAAATGAAAAAAATGGAATGACGTCAATCATGATGGAAACTGTGTGGTGGGGGTCAGTTTTTAGATGATATGAATGAGAGAGAGAGAGAGAGAGAGAGAGAGAGAGAAAAGACGTAGGGCAATCTGTTGAGAAAAGAGAAAAAACATTGCAAAAAAGAAAAACGATTAGGAAATAGAGAGAGAGAGAACACAAAGATACAAATCTTCTTTTTTTAGTAGTTGTCTTACAAATTCTGTTCGAGATTCCTATCAAAATAGAAAAGAAGACAAAAAGTTGTGAAAGATTGAAATCGCAAGACAAACAAGAGAAGAAAGTTTGAACGCTGCTTAGATTTTTTTTGCCGCTGCTTAGCTATCTTCACCGCTGCTTAGCTATTTTACCGCTGCTTAGCTATTTTACCGCTGCTTAGCTATTCTACTGCTGCTTAGCTATTTTACCGCTGCTTAGCTATCTTCACCCCTGCTTAGCTACCTTTACCGCTGCTTAGCTATCTTCACCGCTGCTCAGCTATCTTCACCGCTGCTTAGCTATCTTCACCGCTGCTTAACTATCCTTACCGCTGCTTAGCTATCTTCACCGCTGCTCAGCTATCTTCACCGCTGCTTAGCTATCTTCACCGCTGCTTAGCTATCTTTACCGCTGCTTAACTGTTTTACCGCTGCTTAGCTATTTTACCGCTGCTTACATTTACCGCTGCTTAGTTATTCTCACCGCTGCTAACCAAAATCACTATATTCGAAAGAAGAAGAAGAAGAAAATGGGGTGTTGGTTTGAAGGGATTAGTTGGTGGCCAGGGGATTTTTTTGGCAACATTTTATATATGGAGGGGAAGAAGAAGATTATGATGATGAAGACTTTGGAGAGAGAGCGGGAAGCAGCGGTTGTTCTATGACTAAGGACACAACGAGTCATTTGTTTATTTAATTGTGATGAAATTGGTTTATGTCGAGGGACAGCGGTGAAATATGAACATTTTACCGCTGCTTACCTATTTTACCGCTGCTTAGGTATTTTACAGCTGCTTAGCTAATTTACCGCTGCTTAGGTATTTTGACCGCTGTTTAGGTATTCTACCGCTGCTTAGCTATTTCTACCGCTGCTTAGTTACTTTACCGCTGCTAAGGTATTTTACCGCTGCTTAGGTTATTTACCGCTGCTTAGCATAGCCACAACATTGAACACATATCACTTACACTCTTTGCTGGGAACACTTATCTCCACCTCCTCCTCTAGCTCCTCCTCTTGGGTCTGCTTAATCACCACCTCCTCCTTCGATTCGATGACTGAAATCTCTCTTCGAATCGTCGTCTCTGTGCCGTTTGCATCCAGGGAACGAACCACTTCACCACACACTGTCACTTCTTTTTCATTCATTTCTTATTCTACAAACACATAACAGACAAATATGATGGACGAGTGAGAGAGAGAGAGAGAGAGAGAGAGAGAGAGAGAGAGGGAGAGAGAGAGAGAGACGACACGGAACTTAAAATGTTAGAAGACAATAATGACAAGCTAAGCAGCGGTAAACGTTGCTTAGAAAACTGGGGAAGGGGCTGGCTAGAACTGCTACCGCTGCTTAGATATTGTTAGCAGCGGTAAAACGACTTTGACTGCTGTTAAGTATTGTACCGCTGCTTAGGGTTACTAGACCACTGCTTAGGTAGGCTAGACCGCTGTTTTGGGTTTTACCGCTGCTCAGGATTCATTTGCTGGTTAGATATAGTTAGCAGCTGTAAAATAAGCTTGACCGCTGATTAGGCATTTTACCGCTGTTTAGTTATTTTACCGCTGCTAAGGTGTTTTACCGCTGCTTAGGTATTTTACCGTTGCTTAGATATTTTACCGCTGCTTAGGTATTTTACCGCTGCTTAGATATTTTACCGCTGTTCAGCTAATTTACCGCTGCATAGGTATTTTACCGCTGCTTAGCCTACTTAAACGCTGCTAAAGGTATTCCAAAACGCAACTAATCAAAACGTGGGAGTAAAGAAGAGCAAAAACTTTCCTCCTCCCGAAAAAAAAAAGAAAAGAAAGATAACTCTTCGTGTGAAAAGGCGCTCTCTCTTTTCTCTCTCCTCCTTTTGAATATATGCACAAAATCGCATTTTTTCGTCTTCTTCCCCTATTCTGAAGAAGAGAAAGAAGAAGAAGTCTTCTCCAAAAAAAGAAGACCGTTGGATGACGTCGGGAAGAAGAAAAAAGAAAAAAGAAAAGTAGATAAGGTTGAATTTCGGGACACGCGGCGCGCAGGGGGCCTCCCAACATATATTGGAAATTGCGCGGAACGAGAAGGGGGGACATGGGTAATCGAAAATGAGAGGTAGAAGAAAACGAAGATGGATCTAGTAGATGATGTGGAATGATGTGGGGGCGGAGCTCCACGTCATCCCAGCGTTCAAGCTGGGGCTAAGCAGCGGTAAAATGCCCAAGCAGCGGTAAAATACCTAAGCAGCGGTGAAGATAGCTAAGCAGCGGTAAAAGCAGCGGTAATACTATAAAAGCAGCGGTAAGATACCTGAGCAGCGGTAAAATACCTAAGCAGCGGTAAAACTATATAAGCAGTGGTAAAACTTCATGAGCAGCGGTAAAACTATATAAGCAGCGGTAAAACTATTTTAAACGCTGCTCAGCTATTACTTGGGGATTACTGTAGGTCATAAAACATGACTAACCAATAAAAAATAATATGTGCTATTATGTCATAAAATGGTCATAAATGCTAGCCTATTCGGGATTACGGTAGGGGAAAAGCTATTTTACCGCTGCTTAACTATTTTACCGCTGCTTAGCTATTTTACCGCTGCTTAGGTATTTTACCGCTGCTTAACCTATTTTACCGCTGCTCAGCTATTTTACCGCTGCTTAGAGCCAAAACCAAAAAACCATCCTAATACAAAGCGTCAATAAAGAGTTGATTGTCTACTCCCTAAATAGTCGGTGCTCTTAAATAAAAGAACATGTTTGTCCTGGAATACACCTCTCTCTTATCACCTCAAGCATTTCGTGACGCATTTCCAATCAAGTACGTGCGTAGAAAGCGAGTATTTTGGAAGTGAAAAAAAGAAAAAACGATCATGAAACATGTGGAATTTATATTCCATGAGTTTCTGGGAATGGGTCGTAAAAGAAGAGGGAAAAAAGCGACAGATGTGTTGATGAAGGGTAGGGGGAGCTAAGCAGCAGTTAAGCAGCGGTAAAAACCTTAGCAGCGTTAGAAATACCTAAGCAGCGGTAGAAAAATCTAAGCAGCGGTAAAGATACGTAAACAGCGGTGAGGATACCTAAGCAGCGGTTTAAAAAAAACCTAAGCAGCGGTAAACACCTAAACAGCGGTGAGGAAACCTAAGCAGCGGTTAAGAAACCTAAGCAGCGGTGAAGAAACCTAAGCAGCGGTAAGGATACATAAACTGCGGTATACACCTAAACAGCGGTAAACATGGCTGAACAGCCTTACATGGCTCTACAGTGATGAAGTTACCTAAGCAGCGGTAAAAACTCCTTAGCAGCGGTAAAGTTCTCTAAGCAGCGTCCAGAATCAAACCCCCCAGCTCGAAAAAAAACAATAAAACCCGTTGTTTTCGATTCGAAAAAAAAGAGGGAGAGTTGCACATGGTGGTGGTTATGATGAGCAGTTTCAGCTGCTGTCTCTCTCTCTCCGTTTAAATTCCCAATGGACAGAGAGAAGAAGTGGAAGTGGGAGAACAATATAAAAAACTCTTATTTTCTTGAAAGAAAGAAGAAGTGGAAGAAGGAGGGGAAGAAGGGATGGAAATGGATACATCCTGTGTGAGAAGAAAGAAGAAGAAGAAATATGAACTCCCCTTCTTTTTTTGGAAAAAATGGAAAGGATGATTTCTATATGGGGAATAGACCTAAGCAGCGGTGAAAATAGGTTAGCAGCGGTAAAGGATATCTAAGCAGCGGTGAGTATGGGTTAGCAGCGGTAACAGATTTTTAAGCAGCGGTCAAGAGACTATGAGCAGCGTTTTTAAAGCATGAACTTTTGAATGGGTCAGCAGCATTTTGATCACCTTGAGCAGCGGTAAAATAGTTAAACAGCAGTCAAGGAACTCTAAGCAGCGGTAAACTACCTTAAGCAGCGTTCAAGGAACTAGAACTCTCTAGAAAACCCACGATTAGCGTTTCCGGATCCGGAAAAAAGTCCTATATAATTTTCTTCTCCTTCAAAAATTGCTGAAACCGGAAATCCGGGTTTTCCTTAAACGCTGCAAAAATTTACAACTTTCACGGGGGAATGGGTTCTGACGGCTGCTAGAAGCGTTTTCAGAGATGTCAAACCATTTTACGGTTTCCTAGAATTTTTGAACGCTGCGAAGATAGTTTTACTGCTGCTTAGCTATTTTACCGCTGCTAAGGGTTTCTTGAACGCTACTGTCATTTTTCGAAGCGCTGTTAAACTAGTTGAAACGCTGCTTATCTATTTTGAACGCTGTTCAGGTTCTTCACCGCTGCTTAGATTTTTTTACCGCTGCTTAGATTTTTTTACCGCTACTTAACCATTTTAAACGTTCCTATCATTTTTCGAAGCGCTGCTATGGCTAAACGTTGTCTAGGTGCTTCACCGCTGCTTAGATTTTGTTTTTACCGCTGCTCAGATTTTTTTAACCGCTGCTTAGGGTTTCTAGAACGCTGCTTAACTGTCTCACCGCTGCTAAGATTTTTTACCGCTGCTTAGATTTTTTACCGCTGCTCACCTATTCCAACCGCTTCTCCTCCTCCAAAACGCTGCTAAACTTCTGCTGACCGCTGTGCTCAGCCATTCTCACCGCTGCTTAACTCATCGTGGCGAAAAACCCCTAGAGGCGGGGAGGGGACGACTACCATAGGAAAACGATTAACTTCGGGAGAGTCCCCCCCCCCCCCCCCCGAAAACCTGTGGGCGTTTATTCCCATCATCTCCGTCGTCTTCCGATGAGCTTCTTCCAATCTTCCTCCCGAATAAGTCAATCCGTGGAAGATGGAGCAGGAGGAGAAGGAGAAGGGAGGACGGAAATTGTTTTGTGTCTTCTTCTTCTTCCATCTCTCTACTTTTCTCAAAGATATTTCACATCTTCTTCTTCTTCTGAAGTCTTCTAGAAGAAGGACGACGAAAAACGATTAGGGGGCCTCCTTCTTTCTCTTTCTCTCCTGAAGACGTCGACGTCTTTTTTCGAAGAAGAAGAAGAAGGAGAAAGAAAAAACGACGAACCTAATTTGGAGAAGATGTGTGGAAGGGGAGGAGGAGAGGGTTGAAAAATTAAGGAAGGGCAAGTTTGGAGGAAAAGGGTAATAAAGACGTATCCCGGAAGAAATGGAGTTTTTACCGCTGCTTAGGGTTTCTTTACCGCTGCATAGGAAGTTTTACCGCTGCTTGGGTAGTTTTACCGCTGTAAAGGTAGGTTTACCGATGCTTAGGAATGTTTACCGCTGCTAAGGTAGGTTTACCGCTGCTTAGGTAATTTTACCGCTGCTTAGGTAGGTTTACCGCTGTTTAGGATGTTAGACTGCTACCTAGGTTAGCCGAACGCTGTTTATAGTTTTTACCGCTGCTTGGAAGTTTTACCGCTGCTTAGAGATTTACCGCTGCTCAGGTAGGTTCACCGCTGCTTAAGTTTTTTTTTACCGCTGCTTATGATTTTTCCACCGTTGCTGAGCATTTTCAAAAGTTCAACCGAACTTTTCAAACGGAATCGGAAAAAAAGTTGCGACAGAAATTAAAATTCCAGTTTTCTGTCATAATACCGTTATTAAAAGATCAAAACGAGACCAGCGCAGTGCAAAAAACGAGCAGACTAGACAGTTTTACCGCTGCTTAAGAAATTTCACCGTTGTTTAGAAAGTATTACCGATGCTAAACTATCTTGAACGCTGTTTTTTTACCGCTGCTAAGACTATTTTTACCGCTGCTAAGAAATTTTTAACGCTGCTCTACCGCTGCTTACACTTTTTTCTTGTAGTTTCTTCCATGATTTCCCATTTTTCTTATTCAAAACTAACCTTGATCACCTCCAATGACGACCATCTATCGCTGGAGCCTTCTTCTTCCGCCTCCGACGTCTTCGCTTCGATTCGTGGACCACTTGACGTGGAACTGTGGACGACTGAGGAGCCAGCAGCGTTCAGAGGGGAGGGAGGGGGTCTGGAAGAAGGATTGAATTATGAATGAATGAAAGCGGGGGAGGATCTAATTAATGACGAGAAAAAAATATATGAGACATAAGTGGGAGAGATGGGGGGTTAAGCAGCGGTAAAAATTGGTCAGCAGTGGTAAAAATGCCTAAGCAGCGGTAAAAGAGCTAAGCAGCGGTAAAACAGTGACGCAGCGGTAACGAAGACTGAGCAGCGGTAAAAACTCTAACCAGCGGTAAGAAACTCTAAGCAGCGGTAGGAAACTCTAAGCAGCGGTAAAAACTCTGAACACCGGTAAAAACTCCTAAGCAACGGTAAAGAAAATTCCCTAAGCAGCGTTCAAGACCTCACCGCTGCTTAAATGCCTAGAGAGAAGAGAGCGCAGAGAAAACGGCCGCCGCGAAGGGGAGATCCAGAAAGAGGGGTTAACTGATCATATCATCATATCATTTAAAAAAAGAGGGGCAATGGGGGCGGGGACGAGAGAGTATAAGGGAATGAGAGAGTGGTTAGAGAAAGAGACTCAATGTTACGTATGTCTAGTTGACTCTCTCCCTCACTCCGGATGAAATGGATGGCAGGAAGAGAGGGGAGGAGGAGAGGGAGGACCAATAAATAAAACACCTGAACGACAAGAGAGACGGGACAAAAAAATGCATTTCTGAGTTATTATCGATGGGGGTTTTTTGAACGCTGCTTAGTTGGTTTTACCGCTGCTTAGGACCGTTGAAGGATGCTAAGGTTTTTACCAGAGTTGCACGGACAGCGATTTTTTTTTTCACGGACAACGGACAACGGACAATGGACAAAAAAAATTTCTCCGGACAACGGACAACGGACATCGGACAAAAATTTTTCCGGCGAACAACGGACACCGGACAACGGACATCAAAAATCCGCGGACAACGGACGACGGACAACGGACAGCGGACACAATTTTCTCCCGGACAACTAAAAGTCGACGAAAAAACTCGAAAAATCGAGTAAAAATTGATAAATCAAGCTGTTTTCTTGACATTCTTCGGCTAGATCGTTCCTTCGAACTTCGGCAGAAAAATTGAATATTTTTTGGACAACGGACAAATTTTGAAAAATTTTCCGGACACCGGACAACGGACAACGGACAAAAATTTTTTTGACGGACAACGGACATCGGACAACGGACACCGAAAAACCGCGGACAACGGACAACGGACAACGGACAACGGACTGTCCGTGCAACTCTGGTTTTTACCGCTGTTTAGTTATCTTAAGTGATGAATAGGCGCCTTAAAAGAAGCTGATTTTGTTTTACCGCTGCTTAGCTGATTTTACCGCTGCGTAGCTAATTTTACCGCTGCTTAGCTGTTTTTACCGCTGCTTAGAATTTGAGAACGCTGCTAAGGTTTTTACCGCTGCTTAGTTCCCTCTAACGCAACTTTCCTTGTTTCACCGCTGCTTAGTTTTTTTCACCGCTGCTTAGCTACTCTAAACGCTGCTTAGCCCAAAAAGCAAAAAACGACAAATCCAATCTGGAAGAACACCATAAAAACGTCGAGAATAGAGAATAGAGGGGGGAAGACGATAATGCGATTTGGGCGGGGAGGCAGTTGAATACACTTTTTTGGGCAAAATGGGATGGATTTAATGGGCCGGACGGGGAGGGAAAAGGGGAGCAGCGTTCTGGGGAGTTAAGCAGCGGTGAAAATAGCAGCGGTGAGAAAACCCTGAATGGCGTTCAAAAACATGAAAAGATCTTCTAAACAGCGGTAAAAAATCTGAGCAGCGGTAAAAATTATAAGCAGCGGTAAGAAAACCTAAACAGCGTTGAAAATTGTAAGCAGCTGTGAATAAACCCTAGCAGCGGTAAAAGATCCTAAGCAGCGGCGAAAACCCCTGAGCAGCGGTAACACTTTCTAAGCAGCGGTTCAAAATGTTTAGCTGCGGTTTTTTCCTAAGCAGCGGTAAAACTTCCTAAGCAGCGGTAAAACTTTTTAAGCAGCGGTAAAATTTCCTAAGCAGCGGTAAAAATTTTTAGCAGCGGTAAAACTTTCTAAGCAGCAGTAAAATTCCCTAAACAGCGGTAAAAAATCCAAACCGCTGCTTAGATGTCTGCTCATCACCGAAACAAAAGGACAAACTTTCCCGGCACAAATCTAATTTAGCGCATATTTCTAAAATTGCAACGTTTTGCATAAATTGAATCAAAAAGTGATTTGACCGCTGCTTAGGGAAGCAAGAACGCTGCTAAACCAGGAAAAAAGGGGGAAAAAGAGGGGGGGGAGACATCGTTTTGCATGTAAAGTTGTCTCCTTCTTCTTCTTCTTCCTACTATGGAAGAGAAGGGGGGAGTGAAAGGGGGGAGGGGGGTACACACATGCCCGGAGAGGGGCAAATTGTGCAATCAAAACTTTGGCGTAGAAAAAGAAGAAGAAGAGGAGGAGGAGGAGAAGGGCGCCAAGTGCAGAAGAAGAGGCATCTCTCTCTCTCTCTCTCTCTCTCTCTCTCTCTCTCTCTCTCTCTCTCTCTCTCTTTTTCCGGCCGCTTCTTCTCTTCTTCTTCTTCTTCTTCAGAGGACCCTGTGACGTCACACTCACACACAACAGAAGAAGAAGGACCCCTTTTTTCTTCTATGGAAGAGAGAGAGAGAGAGAGAGAGAGAGAGAGAGAGAGAGAGAAAAAAAGTTTTTGGGTCCCCACCCCTCATTATTCAATTTCTCATGCCCAATTTCATGGCGCGTCAAGAGGGCACACGAAAAACAATGCGTTTGGGCTCTAAGCAGCGGTAAAAAGAGCTAAGCAGCGATAAAAACCCTGAGCAGCGTTCAAAAGTTCTAGGCAGCACTATAACTAGGTTAGCAGCGGTAAAAATAGTTAATCAGCAGTGAAGATTATCTGAGCAGCGGTAAGACTATCTAAGCAGCGATAAGAAAGCCCTAAGCAGCGGTGAGATGAGGAAGCCCTTTATGTGTTCGAGAGAAGCTCTTCTGAAGAGTAAGATTACTAGTTGAAGAGGAAGTGCGTGTAAGCAGCGGTGAAGTTTTTTTGAAAGGGCAAGGGACCTTAAGCAGCGGTAAAAATTCTAAGCAGCGGTAAAAGCCTTAAGCAGTGTTCAAGGGATCCCAAGCAGTGGTAGAAAATTTCAAGCAGCGGTAAAATTTTAAGCAGCGGTGAAAAAGTTTAGCAGCGGTAAAAACCCTAAGCAGCGGTAAAACCCCTAAGCAGTGTTCAATCCACCCTAATCATGACTCATTCAGAATCCGGTAGCCTAAGAAAAAAATTTAAAATTCAAAATGCATTCTATGTTATTCTCGATGAAATTTGACCCCCAGGAGGGGGGGGGGGGGGTGAACTATGATGAGAAGGGAGATCCATTCTGACGTATGGGATAGGGGATATATTGGCATCTTGATCATTATGATCAGATTCTCTATGGGGGAGGAGGAGAAGGGATAGGGAGGAGGCGATGATAAGAGAACGCCCTGGAGATGTGATGAGCAATGGCTAAACAGCGGTAAAAATAGGTTAGCAGCGGTAAAAGTAGGTTAGCAGCGGTAAAATAGGTTGGCAGCGGTAAAACTAGCCAATCAGCAATAAAATAGCTAAGCAGCGGTAAAACTAGCTAAGCAGCGGTAATGAAGCCTAAGCAGCTGTAAACACCCTAAACAGCGGTAATATAGTTGAGCACGGGTAAAATAGTTTAGCAGCAGTAAAGGTACCTAAGCAGCGGTAAAACACCTAAGCAGCGGTAAGAACCCTTAAGCAGCGGTAAAATCCCAAAAACAGCGTGCCACTAGTTTTTCGAATTTCTCACCGCTGCTTAGCTTATTTTGACCGCTGCTAAACCCCCTCACCGCTGCTTAGCACTCCTCTTCTCCCAAAAAAAAAACCAAAAAGTCCCTTCTTCATGGATTAGTGCGTGTGAAAGCTTATGTGTGTGTGTGTCGGAAGGGGTGGAAAAAGGAGAGTGTTTGGGGAGGGGGGACCAAGAGTCTTCTCTTCTTCTCCCCTGGTGGGGGTAAAGTTCGTGAGAGAGAGAGAGAGAGAGAGAGAGAGAGAGAGAGAGAGAAAAGTAGTTGCCAAGTGGCATCCTGAAAAGAAGAAGAGGAGACACCTGATGTCTCTTGGTTTAAGAAAAGAAGGAAAACAGATGAGACTGAGAGAGAGAGAGAGAGAGAGAGAGAGAGAGAGAGAGAGAGAGAGAGATCCATTAAATTGAGCGACGGCGGCGGATGCTCTTCACACTCTCAATGTGTGTGTGTGTGGCTTCTTCTTCTTATCTCTGGTAGATGAAGGAGAAGATGGGCTCTGAGAGCAGCGTTCAAGAAATAGCTAAGCAGCGGTAAAGTCCTAGTTACTCATTGGTCAGAGCCCCGCATGGTTCAGTGGAGCGTGAACGGATCATTGCTCAGGTCCTATTCGGTCTAATAGTCAAGGTGGATTGCACGGTCTGATAGCTAGAACTTTTTTTTACCGCGGCTTAAAAGGTTTTACCGCTGCTTGGAACTTTTTACCGCTGCTTATAAAGTTTTACCGCTGCTCAGAGGTTTTACCGCTGCTTAGAATTCTTACCGCTGCTTAGAATATTTCACCGCTGCAAAAAAAATTTTCACCGCTGCTTAGAAATTTTTTACCGCTGCTTGAACGCTGCTCAGCCCTTCTCAAAAACTGACAAGAAAATCCCCCCTCATTTCCCATCTTTTTTCAAAAAAAGGAAAAAAGAAAGAGGAGCGTCTTGATTTCCTTTTTTTTCACAAAACTTCACATGAATAATTCATGGGGGAAGAGAGAGAGAGAGAGATGTACACAAGAAAGAGAAGCGGTGAGTGTACATGTACATATACGAAGAAGATGGAATTACACTAGTTTCGAAATTAGCAGCGTTCAAGACTAGCTGAGCAGCGGTGAAAATAGCTAAGCAGCGGTAAAAATAGCTGAGCAGCGGTAAAATATCTAAGCAGCGGTAAAGTAGCTAAGAAGTGGTAAAACTATCTAACTAACCAGTTGTAAAAATAGCTAAGCAGCGGTAAAAATAGCTAAGCAGCGGTAAAGATATTTTAGCAGCGTTCAGCTGTTCTAAGCAGCAGTATGACATCGTAAGCAGCGGTAAAAACTAAAAACACATTTTTACCGCTGCTTAGCTATTCTAAACGCTGCTTATACCACCAAAGCCATCGCGTAAAATCTCAGAAAACCAGAAAACCAGAAAAACAAGACTACAAAAAGTTGAAAACGAAGAAAAAAGACGGGGGGAAAAACGACGAAGGAGGTCCTTCTCTTTTTCTTCGAGAAAAAAGTGGGAGAGAAAGAGAGAGAGAGAGTGTCGGAGGGTGGAGACTTAGAGAAATGTGCATTTTTCTTTTTCTCTTGACACTCTCTCTTTCTTTGCTCTGGGAGAGAAAGAAAGGATGAAAGAGAGAGAGAGAGAGAGAGAGAGAGAGAGAGAGAGAGAGACGGATGGGGTGGCTCTCCCCGGATTAAATAAGTGTGAAATTCCTCTTTTTGGCGAAGATTCTAGTTTGGCTCTAAGCAGCGGTGAAACAGCCTTCAAAGTAGCTAAGCAGCGGTAAAGCGATCCAAGCAGCGTTCCAAATAACTAAGGTCTCTTTAAGCAGCGGTTTTTTTAAAATGAAACCAGAGTTGCACGGACAGTCCGTTGTCCGTTGTCCGTTGTCCGTTGTCCGCGGTTTTTCGGTGTCCGTTGTCCGATGTCCGTTGTCCGTCAAAAAAATTTTTGTCCGTTGTCCGTTGTCCGGTGTCCGGAAAATTTTTCAAAATTTGTCCGTTGTCCAAAAAATATTCAATTTTTCTGCCGAAGTTCGAAGGAACGATCTAGCCGAAGAATGTCAAGAAAACAGCTTGATTTATCAATTTTTACTCGATTTTTCGAGTTTTTTCGTCGACTTTTAGTTGTCCGGGAGAAAATTGTGTCCGCTGTCCGTTGTCCGTCGTCCGTTGTCCGCGGATTTTTGATGTCCGTTGTCCGGTGTCCGTTGTCCGCCGGAAAAATTTTTGTCCGATGTCCGTTGTCCGTTGTCCGGAGAAATTTTTTTTGTCCATTGTCCGTTGTCCGTTGTCCGTGAAAAAAAAAATCGCTGTCCGTGCAACTCTGAATGAAACTACAGTAGTCCATTATTTGTGAATTGAAACAGTTAGCAGCGTTCAAAGTTAAGCAGCGGTAATTTGTAATACTGCTTAGCTATCTTCACCGCTGCTTAGCTATCTTCCACCGCTGCTTAGCTTCTTTTACCGCTGCTTAGCTATCTTTCGCCGCTGCTTAGTTTTTTCACCGCTGCTTAGATATTTCATACCGCTGCTTAGCTATCTTTACCGCTGCTTAGCTTCTTTTACCGCTGCTAACCTTCCTCCCTACTTTTTCGAAATAAAAAAAACAAAAAGGTCTTTCAGATATAAAATGATAAACATAAAGAGTAGTCAACACACTAGAATTGAGTGAGAAAAGAAAATGACGAGTGGAAGGACGGGGAGGGAGAATGTATTTTTGAGTGATTTTTTGATGGGTATTTTTAGAGAAAAAGAAGAAAGGAGGAAGAGTGACAACTGGAAGAAGAAGAAAAAGAACAATATGATGTGATACTATTCGAAATATGACGTCAGGATACAAAAGATTGTAGTTAGAACTGGTTTGAGACCTAAGCAGCGGTACAAATTCAACGCTGCTTAGCTAGTTTACCGCTGCTTAGCTAGTTCACCGCTGTTTAGCTAGTTTACCGCTGCTTAGCTATTTCACCGCTGCTTAGCTAGTTTACCACTGCTTAGCTAGTCTACCGCTGCTTAGCTAGTTTACCGCTGCTCAGCTAGTTTACCGCTGCTTAGCTATTTTACCGCTGCTTAGCTATCTTAAACGCTGCTTCACTATCTTACCGCTGCTTATCCAGTCTTCACCGCTGCTTAGAGAGCCCCCTGAATAAATATGTTTTCTTCATCTCCTTCGAAGGATCTCTCGTTTTCCTCACTAACTAGATAGACGAATAATATCGAATGTAACTAATCGGAAGTCTCCGATTTCATGTTTTTTGGATAGGGAGGAGAAGGAAAAACAAGTTTCCGAGGGAAGGGGAGGAAGTGGCACATAAGCAGCGGTAGAGCAGCTTTTAAGAAAAGTTATGCAGCGGTGAAAACTATAAAGAGCGCTGAAACTAGCTAAGCAGCGGTAAGATACCTACGCAGCGGTAAAATACCTCAGCAGCGGTAAAATACCTAAACTGCGAGAAAATAGCTAAGCAGCGGTAAAACCTCAAAGCTGCAGTAAAACCTCTAAGCAGCGGTAAACCTTCTCAGTTTGTAGTTTGTAGTCTGTGCAGCGGTGAATAATAAGGGGGGAAAATCTTCAAAAAAGGGGCTTCCTTTTTAAAATGCAAATCCATCTTCTTCGCGGCGGGGCGGCCGCTTTCACCCATTTTTCCACTCTCGGGGAAGGGGAGTCTCTCATGCTAAAAAAAAAAAAGAGAGAGAGAGAGAGAGAGAGAGAGAGAGAGAGAGAGAGAGAGAGAGAAGAAAGAGTCCCATGGGAGCTGCTTAAAGCAGCTCCTCTTCAAACGACTAAGAGAGAGCCATCAAAAAAGGGGGTTTATTCTGTCTGTTTAAACAAAGAAATGGGGGGAAACACAACAAATCGGTCGTCCGGAAAAAAAAAGGAAAAAGGGAAACAACTTATTTACAAAAAAAATGTTGCTCAGACTACAAACTACAAATAATTAGGTCCTTCGTTTGACACGAATGTAGAGGGCGAGGAAGGCAAGGAATCGGAAACCGAGGATCATCACCGACATGAAAAGGAGGTCAATCCAGAAGTTGGACGCCTTGAAGCTAAGGTTCTGGAGGACTTCGGTTCCGTTACGGGAGCAATGAGCAATTGATGGGGAGCAGCCTAGAAGGATACTGTAGTTGGCTTCTTTAGCAGCGGTAAAACCCCTAAGCAGCGGTGAAAACGCTAAGCAGCGGTGAAACCCCTAAACAGCGGTAAACTAGCTGAGCAGCCGTCTAGCTAAGGAGCGGTAAAACCGACGTTCAAAAAAATTTAGCAGCGGTAAAAAAGTTAAACAGCGGTAAAAAAAAGTTAAACAGCGGGAAAAAAAAGTTAAGCAGCGGTGAAAAATTTTAAGCAGCGGTAAAAACGTTTAAGCAGCGGTAAAGCTTAAAAATTTTAGCAGCGGTAAGAATTCTAAGCAGCGGTAAAAAAGTTAAGCAGCGGTAAAAAAAAGTTAGGCAGCGGTGAAAAAGTTAGGCAGCGGTAAAACCAGCTAAGCAGCGGTAAAATAGCTAAGCAGCGGTGAAAAATTTTAAGCAGCGGTGAAAAACCTTAGCAGCGGTAAAGATATCTAAGCAGCGTTTAAAAAAATTTAGCAGCGGTAAAAAAGTTAAGCAGCGGTAAAAAAAAGTTGAGCAGCGGTAAAAAAAAATAAGCAGCCTTTAACGGTTTTTACCGCTGCTAAAACGCTGCTAGAGTCCGCTAACCTGGAATCTCCTCCACATGAGTCCATTGTCCAATCGCCACCGCCTCATAACCGTATCCAAAATAGCTCAAATATTTCAACGGCACAAAATACCACTGAAGAGTGTCCTGATTGATGAAAAAACCTCCGAATGCCATCATAGGAACGACGAAGATTGGCATAACAGCCACTGCAAGGTTCACTGTTCCAAAGATGCAACTGAATAGGTATCCAATTGAAATGGCAATGTTTTGGACGAGAATTCCAACGAGAATGTAGATCAAGAAAGAGTCGATTAGGGGAACTAATCCGGAAATCCAGTAGAGGATAGAGGTGAATAGGACGGCTGAGATGATATAGGAGGGCAGTTCGGCTAGGTTTTTCGAGATAAAGTAGGCGGAGACTCGGTAGAGACGGGATGAGGTTTCACGGTAGAATGTCGACATTTCCAGGCAGAAGTGCTGGAATAAGGAGGGGTTAGGAGGGTTTCCCACTATTTCCAATCATTCTGAAAACTATTGGGGACATTAGAACAGCCATGAACTTTGTATTAGTACAATTTCAAAAAAAAATTTTCTCACAAAAAAAAAAATTTTTTTTTTCAAAAAATACCTCATTTTGTATACTTTATTTCTGGGGGACCACAATGCATACGGTATATGCAGCATACCAAAAATTATTTTTCATCCAAATCCACCAAAAAAATGCAAAAACTCATTGGAAGTTTCTGTAAAAGACGATGAGTGCACAAAACCTATATATGGACCCCTTTCTATGCAGCCGACACCTTACGGGTTCCGCATCCCACTATGGTCTGCACACTATGTGGGCGGAGCCAATTTACAGACAGACCATAGTGGGATGCGGAACCCGTAAGGTGTCGGCTGCATAGAAAGGGGTCCATATATAGGTTTCGTGCACTCATCGTCTTGTACAGAAACTTCCAATGAGTTTTTGCATTATTCGGGGTTAGAACGAATTGTTTTTCGGTATGCTGCGTATACCGTATGCATTGTGGTATCTCAGTAATTATGAAATAATATAAAAAATGGGGTATTTTTTAAAAATTGTGTTAATATAAGGTTCATAGCCTCCAATAATTTTCAGAATCATTGGAAATAGTGGAAATAGCTATTTAGCTATATTAAACATTGCTAGGCCTATTTTACCGGTGCTTAACCAAACTCACATGAACAACACTAAACTGGAACATAAAGGCCATATTGGAAACCATTTGATACAGTGATCCATTAATATTCATAATCTTCTTCTGTTCCACCGGACTATTATTCGTGTAGATGAGTCCAGTGAGTACAGCAATGATAATACTTTGGAATATTTGCACTTTGAATAGTGTCGGCTCACGGAGTACTGTCTTCGACGCCCGCCACGTCAGCGCTCGACATTGTTGGAAGAACGATGCTCCAAAGATGGGGCGATGGAAGTTAGATGCATATCGACGTCTCCAATCTTCACTATACGCCCTGTCTCTCTCATCAATCTCTCGACCACTCGACTCCTTGAAAACCTCTTTTCCATGCTCAGAATACTTGAATTTCTGACAGATTCTCTCGATTTGTGCTCTTTTTATGGGCTCTTCCTTGGAATTTCTGACGGACATTGTCGCAAGGTAGTGATCCGATGGATTAAAGTTCATTGGACAAGGAAGATCAAGCTCCGCCCACATTTGTTCGGCCATTTGGAGGGTTCCAGAGAACGCTGTTTGGCCATTGACCATCATATAGACACTGGAATATGGTATGTTGCTCAGGTTTCTTGGATACAGCATAGCAGCTTTTGGGCTAGCAAATAAGGCTGAGCAACGTACAGATAGCGTTGAAGAGTATATAGAAAAAATTTTCCTCTTCAAAAAAAAAATTTTTTTTTTCAAAAAAAATTGATCCGGTTCCTTAGGCTATTTTCAGGGGTCTGGTACTCGGATCTCGGGTTTCCGATCGATTTGAAAATTATTGGAGGCTTAGAACAGGCCTTTATTTTTACATTTCATTCAAAAATTTCTATTTTTATTGGACTAGTTCTAAAAGACACCTTTTTCAGCCATTTTAGTACTGAAAGGGTATCATCTAGAACTGGTCCAATAAAAATAGAATTTTTTGAATCATTTGTAAATATAAAGGTCTATTCAAAGCCTCCAATAATTTTCAATACGATCGGAAACCCAAGATCCGAGTTCTAGACCCCTGAAAATGGCCTAAATCCAATTTTCCTATATACAGTATAATTTTTCATTTTTGTCCATAACAAGTTGTAGGAATCGGATCAATATGAGATTCAGTCAAGATGTTCAAAACTGCATTTTTTTACATATAAAAAGTTGAAATTTCAAAAAATTTTGAAAAAAATGGAAAAATTCGAAACAGCCAAAATTGTGTATATTGTCTTCTGAGGTCTCCAAAGGTGTTCATGATGCCAAATATTTTCTAATTAACTATTTCAATAGCTTCTCACTGTTTGTTTTTGTTTTCCAGTTCTTTGGAGACCTCAGAAGACAATATACACAATTTCGGCTTTTTTCCATTTTTTTTTTCAAAATTTCAACTTTTTCATCTTTTTATATGTTAAAAAATGCAGTTTTGAAAATCCTGTCAAAATTTCATATTGATCCGAATTCTACAACTTGAGTTATAGTCAAAAATGAGAAATTGTATATCTTATTACTGTACTTTTGGACGCTATCTGTATATTTTTTTGCATTTTTTTTGCATTGCTCAGCCTTATTCGCTGCTATCTAGCTAGCTTAAAAGCTGCTCAGCCTTCTTGGCTGCTATCCAGCTATTTTAAAAGCTACTAAGCTTTATTCGCTGCCACCTAGCTAGAAAATTTTCAAAAAAATTTTCAAAAATTGCTCAGCTCTCTTTAAAGCCTACTTACCTATCAAACAATTGAAAAACCTGTGAACTCGGTTGATGAATCGTCAAAACAATAGTCATATTCCGAGTCTCAGCCAATTTTTTGAGAACCCTGACCACTTGAAGAGCCATATAGGCATCCAATCCAGACGTTGGCTCATCACAAATCAAAATTGGTGGTGAGGTAAGGATCTCGGAGGCAAATGCCAACCGCTTCTTTTCCCCTCCAGATATCCCCTTTCGGGTCCGTGTTCCAATGATCGACGATGCAATTTGATCAAGTCCAAGCTGAAAGATGGGCGGTTGAGGGTGCTGCTCATCCTAAAAACTCACATCTCTCATAACCGTCCGGACTCTTCGGACCTGCTCTTCTTTTCCATGCTCATTTCCCATTTTGAGTTGAGCCATGAATTTCAGGTGCTCTTCGACTGTCAGGCTTCCAATGAAGCAGTCATCTTGCTGAACGTAGGCGCACACTTGGCGCATGTAGCTGCGCTCAGCGCGGATTCCATTTACCTAGAACAAGGAGAATAGGCTAAGGAGATACAGTAGTCCCCAAGGGTGTCCAAAAGACGATGAGTGGCTACAGTAATCCTTTAGGGTCGTCAGAAGACGCTTAGGATCAAAATAACTGGCTACAGTAGTCCTCTAGGGTCGTCAGAAGACGTTAGTAACCAGCTACAGTACCCCCTTGGGGGTAAACAGAAGACGTTAGGAGGCGGTCAGGTGGCGTAGGAGGCAAACTAAATGAGAGAGAGAGAGAGAGAGAGAGAGAGAGAGAGAGAGAAGGGAGAAATGATGATAATTGGCAACATGAAAAAGTCGTCGTCACTAATAGATGATTTCCATTCTGTTCATTATTGCATAAGCCATCAGTGACAGCGGAGGGAAAAGGGGCTCCAGCTGATGTAAGCAGTGGTTCGAATAGAGTAAGCGGCTACAGTAATCTTTGGTCTCTGGTTACAGTAATCCAGGGGGATCAAGATTCCAAACTACATTTTTTAACATATACAAAGTTGAAAAAGTTTAAATTTCAAAAAATTTTGAAAAAAATCGAAAAAAGTCGAAATTATGTATATTGTCTTCTGGGGTCTCTAAAGGTGTTCATGATGCCAAATACTTTCTAACTAACTATCAAACAAGTTTCAATAGCTTCCGGTTCTTTGGAGACCTCAGAAGACAATATACACAATTTCGGCTTTTTTCCATTTTTTTCAAAATTTTTTTTTGAAATTTCAATTTTTTATATGTTAAAAAAATGCAGTTTTGAACATCTTGTCGCCTAGAGGCTAATAATGCAAACAGAGAGATCGTCGAAGGAGAATCCTAGTGGTACTGTAGTCTTGACCAAGATACCGTAATCTAGAGTGTACATACCGTACTCTAGCGTGTCTCAACCAAACACCGTATATCCCAGATACTATACCGACTACTGTAGTCTTCATACTGTAGTTGAAACCCATCGTTTTGAAGGTATTTAAGCTACTTTTAGTCCTCAAGGTACCATAATTAACTAAGATACTTTAGTCCAAAGTCTAGGTAGCACAGGTACCGTAATCCAACTACCAAATACCAAATACCAAAGTCCAAGGAACATAGGTACCGTAGTCCTTCTGTAGTCCTTGTTTTTCAAAAACAAGATGACAATTCAAAATGATCTCTGCCTATTCTTAGCAGCGTCCTCATATGACCATCAATTTGTAACTTTTCGTCCCCCTTCTTCTTGTCACCTAATCAAGAGAAGAAGACGACCGCCATGATGATCATACGATTCTCCCCTATCACATCCATGTGGAGAAGGCGTGAAATCGATTGGGGACAACGAGATAGACGTTCTTTGGACTCTCTTTGAAGTTTTTATTCGAGACTTTGCTTTGGAGACCTAAGGTGACATTCTAGGGAGTACTGTAGGTTGTCAGCTGGTGTAATGCTAATGATTAAGACAAGAAGGAAGCTAGTTGAACGCTAATCAGCTGGTTCTAATAGCTATCTTAACAGCTTTTATCTTCACCGCTGCTTAGCTTCATCTTACCGCTGCTAAGCTATCTCAATAGCTACCTAGCTTTATTTTACCGCTGCTTAGCTTTTTCACCGCTGCTTAGCTCCTTCCACCGCTGCTTAGCAGCTATTCAACCACCCTCCCTTATTTCGTACTCTGATCAATCGAACTTTGAGGCGAAATCACACAACCCGACACACTAATTGTCATCGTCTCCTCTCCTCTCTTTTCCCATCTGCCTCTCTTCTCTCTCGATTCCTTATGACACCAGGCGACTTCCCCCGACTCCTCCTCCCCTTTTCTTCTCCATTCTTCTTTCATTCTCATTTCTTTATATACTTGATTTTATATTTTCAAAATCAAGACAAAAAAAATGAGTGATTCCCCTTCAACTTCGTCCGTATTTCTTCCGGCATGGCCGTCTCGGCGGACCGACGACAATATGTATCCGAATGGGTGAGTAGAGGGGAACCAGTTTTCCCTATTTCATTCGATAATCATCTCTTTGTCCCTTCTTCTTTGTTCTTCTTCTACTTTACATATATAACAACTTCAGAAGTCAAAAACCCGATGAGCTCGTTCTTCACGACTACGGTCTTGAGGAGATTCCGATGCGATATCATGTGGAACAGAAGGATTACGATCCCCGGAACATTCGGAAGATTGATTTGACCCATAATTCGTTTGTCGTGTTAAGAGGACTTGCCACTTTTACAAATGTGTCTATGCTCGATGTGTCGTTTAATTCGTTGTCTTCACTGCCAGAGGATATTGGGACATTGGTTAATTTGAAGTGAGTAGCGTAATATATAAAGCTGAGCAGCCATTTGAAGTAGCTGAGCAGCGGTAGAAGTAGCTAGGAAGCGTTTGAGATAGCTAAGTAGCTTTTGAGATAGCTAAGCAGCGGTAAACTAGCTAAGCAGCGGTAAACTGTCTAAGCAGCGGTAGACTAGCTAAGCAGCGGTAGACTAGCTAAGCAGCGGTAAACTAGCTGAACAGCGGTAAACTAGCTAAGCAGCGTTAAACTAGCTAAGCAGCGGTAAACTAGCTGAGCAGCGGTAGACTAGCTAAGCAGCGGTAAATTAGCTAAGAAGCGGTAAACTATCTAAGCAGCGGTAGACTAGCTAAGCAGCGGTAGACTAGCTAAGCAGCGGTAAAACAGCAAAGCAGCGGTAAACTATCTAAGCAGCGGTAAACTATCTAAGCAGCGGTAAACTAACTAAGCAGCGGTAAACTAGCTAAGCAGCGGTAAACTAGCTAAGCAGCGGTAAACTATCTAAGCAGCGGTAAACTATCTAAGCAGCGGTAAACTAGCTAAGCAGCGGTAAACTAGCTAAGCAGCGGTAAACTAGCTAGATAGCTCTTGAGATAGCTTGATAGCGTTCTAGCCGTTCGAAATAGCTTAGCAACCTTCAAACTAGCTAATTCTACCTATTCCAGAACCCTAATTGCCCGAAACAACCTCCTGGAGCACCTCCCAAAAGGAATGCAACTTCTATCAAACATGGAACACCTCTATCTCTCCGGAAACCGTCTCGAATACCTTCCCCCAGTTATTCTGACCCTTCGAAAACTGAAAACCCTTCATCTCGGCGGAAATTTCATCGATTCCTGTCCTTCAAACATCAGCGTCCTGACCTCTCTGACAGTTCTCTACCTTGGAGGGAATCGTCTGAGGGAGATTCCCGCTTCCATTGGTTGTCTCTATCAATTAGAGAACTTGGGACTTTGTGACAATGTCCTAGAGACAATTCCATCTACCCTCGGGGACCTCCATTACCTGGAGACCCTTTCCTTGCACAACAACAAGCTGAGAACCTTGCCAACTGATATTCTGAATCTCCGGAGGTTACAACAACTGTCATTGCGTAACAACCCTCTGGTTCATTCGTTCGTCCATAATATGGATTTGGCCCCACCGTCGTTGAAGGAGTTATCAGGGAGGAGTGTCAGGTTGCAAAGGACACCCAATTTGGAGGAGGTTTTGCCAACGTAAGTCGTTTAAAAAAGCTAAGCAGCGGTAAACTAGCTAAGCAGCGATAAACTATCTAAGCAGCGGTAAAGAATCCTAAGAAGCGGTAAACTAGCTAAGCAGCGGTAAACTAGCTGAGCAGCGGTAAACTAGCTAAGCAGCGGTAAACTAGCTAAGCAGCGGTAAAGACCTCTAAGCAGCGGTAAACTAGCTAAGCAGCGGTGAACTAGCTAAGCAGCGGTAAAGACCTCTAAGCAGCGGTAGAGACTTCTTAGCAACGGTAAAGAACTCTAAGCAGCGGTAAACTAGCTAAGCAGCGGTAAACTAGCTGAGCAGCGGTAAACTAGCTAAGCAGCGGTAAACTTGTAAAGCCGCGGTAAAGACCTCTAAGCAGCGGTAAAAATTTCTAAGCAGCGGTGAAATTTTTGAGCAGCGGTAAAAAGCCCTAAGCAGCAGTCAAAATGATCCTTTTGATCCAAAAATGAACCCTAGACCATAGTACATGCCTCCTAATCGACTAGAGTACTTTTCAGTGACCTCCAAAATGAGAAAACTTTATCACGATAGAGCGCGCTTGCTACTGGGCACCGTGCCAATGTCCTTGCCACCAGAAACTACCTAAAATGAACCCAACGATCTTAATCAACTACAGTACATTTCAGTGACCTCGTCGAATATCTCAATTCTGCTTGCCAATGCGTCAACCCCGAATGCAATGGCGTCTATTTCGACGCTCGTGTCGAACACGTGAAATTCGTCGATTTCTGTGGGAAATACCGTGTCCCACTCATGCAATTCCTGTGCTCACCGCGATGCTCAGCCGGAATTCCGTCGGTGGACTACGAGACGTCATCCGAGTCAGAGGAGGAAATCGAACCGATTATGCGACGCGTTTTGTTGGGATAACCTATTTTTTGTATTGGAATCTCTCTTTAATAAGATCTCTCTTTGTCTCTCTTTCCACTATTATAAAAGGGATTACTGTTAATCTGGTACGTGTGTATCGAATCGGACGGGTCATATAGGGTCTTTTTTGTTTTCAATCGACATGGGACACTTGCTGACAGTTATTCTCGCTTTGGCGCTGCTTATAGAGGGCTTGGAAGCCGCTACCAAGGCTCCAAAGTTTTCAAGAGCTACTAAGGTATGTTCTTAGCTAGTTTACCGCTGCTTAGCTATTTTACCGCTGCTTAGCCATTTTACCGCTGCTTAGCTAGTTTACCGCTGTTTAGCTATTTTACCGCTGCTCAGATATTTTAACGCTGATCAGATATTTTAACGCTGCTTAAATATTTTACCGCTGCTCATTTAGTTTACCGCTGCTTAGCTGTTTTACCACTGCTTAGCTGTTTTACCGCTGCTAAGATAGTTTACTGCTGCTCGGATAGTTTACCGCTGCTTAGCTAGTTTACCGCTGCTTAGCTAGTTTACCGCTGCTTAGCTAGTTTACCGCTGCTTAGATATTTTACCGCTGCTAGTTTACCGCTGCTTAGCTATTTTACCGCTGCTAGTTTACCGCTGCTTAGCAATGTTAAACGCCACTTGCTAAAAATAGCAACATGATCTCCGATTGTCATCATCACAAGATTCCAGTCCTACTAATTTCCAGAAAACAGTAAACAAACTGGTCAACTGCCTAACCCCAGTCGACACCGTCCTCGCCGCGAAGACAGCCGACTGTGAGGATAGCGTCTGCGTGTCGAGCGCCAAGCAATACGCTCAGCGGAGATACCCCCAACAGTATCAGAGTACTGTAGTTCCGTGTCTTTCGAGTACGACTACCCTATCGCCGGTCACAGAGAAATTGAGAAGAAATAATCATTGATTTTTCGAAAAAATGAAGTTGTCTAATGGAGCGCACTTGCTTACCTTAACACTACCGTGCACCTTTAAATTCGACAGATTCCGTTTTGTTAGCACATTAAGCAGCGTCGTTTTTCCAGCGCCACTTGGTCCAATGATAGCGGTCACTTCGCCGGGGCGAGCCACTCCGAACACTGAAAAATAATTTTTTTTCTCGAAAATTTGAATTTTGGGTAATTTTTCAGGGGAGTTCAGTGGGACGCATTTGCTATTTTTGCGGTTTTAAGTTTAAAATCACGAAAAAAAAATGTTTTCTTGAAATTTTGAATTTTGAGCGATTTTTCTGGAGAGTTCGGTGGAGCGCACTTGCTATTTTAGCGGGTTTTAATTCAAAAAATTGAAAAAAAAATTTTCTCGAAAATTCAAATTTTGAACGATTTTTAGAGGAAGTTCGGTGGAGCACGCTTGCTAATTTTGTGATTTTCAAGTTTGAAATGACGAAAAAATTATTTTTACTCGACAATTCAAATTTTCAGTGATTTTTTGGGGGAAGTTCGGTGGAGCGCACTTGCTAATTTTGCGTTTTTCAAGTTTTGGGTGACGAAAAAAAATTTTTTTCGCCGAAATTTTGAATTTTAAGCGATTTTCGAGGGAAGTTCAGTGGAGCGCGATTGCTATTCCTGCGGTTTTTAATTCAAAATATCGAAAAAAAATATTTTTTTACTCGAACATTCAAATTATGGACGATTTTTGGAGGAAGGTCGGTGGAGCGCACTTGCTAATTCTGCGGCTTTAATTCAAATAATCGAAAAAAAAACATTTTTTTCGCTCGAAATTTTGAATATTTTGCCGATTTTTGAGGGAAAAAATGTTATACCATTATCCAGAATTCTCTTCTCCACTGTCATCTTCTCAATATCGCCGACTTTTGAGGGGAAACAGGCACGAAATAGGCCTCTTTTTGGAATGTTTTCTGTCTCCGAAGCATCCTGAAAACGTAAAAATCGATTTTTGAAGGGATTTTTCGGAAACGCACCGAAACGGAGACGTCGTGCCAAGTGAGAAGCATTTTTGGACGCAGCTCTTCGATGAACTGGAATAAAAAAAATTTTTGAGAAAAAATTTCGAAAAAAAATTTTTTTTTGTAAATGTTTATTTCATTCCTATATATAACAATCTCACCGATTTCTCTCCTTTATCAATATCCGAACCGGAATCGACGACGTGCATCGATTCTATCGAGCCACGTATCAGGTTTGACCGCAGCATTCCCCTGCTGAAAACTAATTTTTAAGGGGAAAATAGGATAAATAAGTTTAAAAGCATAAAAAGCAATAAAAACAGTGTAAAAATATATAAAATCGAGGTTTTTACATTGAAAATCGAAGAAAAAAATTATTTTTCATTGAGAAAATTAAAAATTTCGAAGTTCGCGCTCTTGAAAAACTTGTATACACCGTCACGTCAAATTGCAGAAAAATCAAATTTCACCAAGAAAAACAGGATTTTCAGGTTGAAATCATTAAATTCAAGGAAAAAAAACCTAAAAATTGAATTTCTCGCAAAAAATCAGCCTAGAAAAATAAAAATTGTTCGAAAAAATTCATTTTTCCGTTGATTTCAATAGAAAAGACTTTCTGCATTATTTTAGCGATATTTTATTAGTTTTCAGCTTTTTATAGGAATTTTTAAAGTCGAAAATGACAAAAAATCTTGAAAAACCGTGTAAAAAACCCAAAACCCCGATTTCCCTCGAAAAAAATTTAAATTCCCGCCAAATTCATTTCTCCGCAAACACCAAATGACGTCGCGGAATTTATGAATTTCAGAGATGATTCATATTTAATTCTTGATAAAAAAAGATCGAAATCATGTGAATGAAGAAGAAAAAAGACAAACAAATAACTGGGAGGGAGGGAAATCAATATAATTCTACATCATTGTGCATGGATGATGTAGTTGAATAATGATAAGACCATTCTTATCATCATAGTTGTTGGACATGGACGATAGTAGTCAGGAATCGAATTTCTCTCTCTCCAAATATGAAAAGTGGGTTTTTATGGGACGCTTAAGCTAACATAGCTAAGCCTAGCTAAGCAGCGCTCTAGCTATGTCGCTATGTCGCTAAGCTAGTTTTAGCTATGTCGCTACATCGCTAAGCTACGCTAAGTATTAGCAATATCAATTCTAATATTTTCAGCAATGAAGATGGATCGCTTAGCCAATATATGTCTATAAATGTGAGTTTTTCTTTAAAAAATTCTCTAAAAATGCAAACACGCTCTATTCAGGATTATGAGCGCGAAATTCAAATGTTGGAGCGAGACATCCGTCAGCGAAAAGAGTCCGAAGCCAACGCAAAAACCTCGATCACTTTCGAACAACTTCGAAAAATCAACACGTATGTCAACGCCCTCCGCCCCCCTCTCGCCGCGGCGCCTTGATAGCTCAGTTGGGAGAGCGTTAGACTGAAGATCTAAAGGTCACCAGTTCGATCCTGGTTCAGGGCAATTCTTTTTTTGCTTTTTTTTCTTTAAGATTACGGTAGTTTCAGGCTCGCTACACTCCTGGGACCCCATAAAGAACAATTTTTCGATAGAATATGCAGGGCGGCGACGATTCAAAAAGCTTCTTTGAAGAATCGACTCAAATCGAATATCAATGTAAAAATATTACTGTAAATAAAGAAATATAAAATTTTTTTTAGAAATTCGAGCCCAGCACCCCTTTATCGTCATTCAGTCAAGGGTTCGAGTCCTCACAAAACTCGTTATCCGCCGCCGAAAGTCAGAATTTCGTAGTGACACCTACCACTCTCCAGAGTCTATTTACAGTAAGGCATAGGATACAAGCTAGACTACAGATAAGGTTTCAGAGGAAAAACCACTTGGAAATGTTGGCTCCGTTGGCATCGGAAGAGGAGCTGATGAGATTTCCGGCCGAGAGACAATTCGATTTAATGCAGATTGGGTTTAGTTATGATGAGGTTAAACAACTGTTGGAGATGTTTGAAAAGTATAAGAGTGATGTGCAAGAGATTAATAGACATCATACTCTTAGTCAGGTAAGCAGCGGCAAACTAGCTAAGCAGCGGTAAACTAGCTAAGCAGCGGTAAACTAGCTAAGCAGCGGTAAACTAGCTAAGCAGCGGTAGACTAGCTAAGCAGCGGTAGACTAGCTAAGCAGCGGTAAACTAGCTGAGCAGCGGTAAATTACCTAAGCAGCGGTAAACTAGCTAAGCAGCGGTAAACTATCTTAGCAGCGGTAAACTAGCTAAGCAGTGGTAAACTATCTAAGCAGCGGTAAATTAGCTAATCAGCGGTAAACTAGCTAAACAGCGGTAGACTAGTTAAGCAGCGGTAAAATAGCTGAGCAGCGGTAAACTAGCTAAGCAGCGGTAAACTAGCTAAGCAGCGGTGAACTAGCTAAACAGCCGTCTAGCTAAGCAATCTAGCTTATTTCTCTCCAGGTTCTCAACCAGTTCTGCAATTACATCAGCATGTACGCTCCACCGAACCTCAAGCTGATCTCCTCGGCATTCAATCTCCTGGAACTTGGAAACTCATCCAATGAAGTCAAAAGGGTCCTTCGAAAGGCTGTAAGTCGATTTTCAATCGGATTTTCTGCAATTTCTGAAATTTTTAGCGTCGCCGAGAGGAATCTGAAGAGTCGGACGTCTCATACTCCAAGAAGCCGTGTATTTCCTCAAGGGGGTCGCCTAATCGAGACGATTTACTTCTGGGCATGGACAGGAGTTCTCCTAGTGATGATGGCACCCAGAAAGTTTGATTTTTTTTACCACTGCTTAACTTTTTTCCCGGTTTTTGGAATAAAATATTTTTTCTATGCTGTTCTGAACATTCTAAAAGCTGCTCAGCCTTGTTTTACCGCTGCTTAGCTAGTTTACCGCTGCTTATCTAGTTTACCACTGCTCAGCTAATTTACCACTGATTAGCTAGTTTACCGCTGCTCAGCTAGTTTACCGCTGCTTAGCTAGTTTACCGCTGCTCAGCTAATTTACCGCCGCTTGGCTAGCTTACCGCTGCTCAGCTAATTTACCACTGCTTAGCTAGTTTACCGCTGCTTAGCTAGCTTACCGCTGCTCAGCTAGTTTACCGCTGTTTAACTGTCTTTTACCGCTGCTTAGCCTTCTTTGCTCGAAAACCAAAAGACTACAATTCTTTATTAAAATCCAAAAACCGGTAAGCTCGACGAAAAGGAAGAAATCTGTCGGAAAAAGAAGAAAATATGAAACGAATAAAAAATGCAACCCCTAAAAAATACTGCCAAAAAATACAAAGATCTAACACATATCGAGGATCTCGAGAGTTCTCTCAGAGTTTTGTGGCCATCAAAAACATGACTCCTTCGCCGTCCAAAACGTATTTCTTGGCGTTTGCCACGTCGAGACCGCACGCCGATAGGGCGTCGAGGATCATTTGTTCGCGAAGGTTTAGCAGGTGGAAGATTGTCTGGAATCAAAAATTCAATTAAAAATCTATATTTTAAGCTTCATTTTGAGCCAAGAACAAAGAAAAAATATTGAAAATGAAGAAAGTTACAAGTTTGGAAAATTTCAAAAATTTCAAAAATTTTTGAATTTTTGAAAATCTTCAAATTACCGTAACCCGGTCATTCTTGACCCGAGGCTTCTGAAACATAGCTAGTTAAACTCAGCTCGCCAAGAGCTTTCAAATGAGTATGATCATGACTAGGTTCCGATCGTTTTGATTTGCGGGCTGATGGAGCTCATGATGGGCTCCGCGAGCCCTGGTGGCCAAAATTCAAAATTAGCGAAACCATGGCTTGTTTATACTCATTTGAAAGCTTTGGGTGAGCTGAATCTAACTAGCTAGGTTTTATAACTCTACGACTCAAATTGACCGGGTTACTGTAGATTTCAGATGTTTCAATTTTTTTGAAAATTCAAATTTTTCAAAATTTTTGAAAACCAATCATGTTTATACTCATTCGAAAGCTCTTGACTTCCTGAAACCAAAAATATCTATTTCTTAACTCTTGGATCAAAATTGACCCGGTTACGGTAGTTTCAAAAATTCGAACTTCCTTCATTCTCATCCTTTTAGCTCGTTTTTTGCTAGATTTGATGACTTCAAGGTTAAGTCTACCGCTGCTAATCTCCCCTGCCTCCCTCCCTCTCAACTTTCGTCATAAAATCAACACGAAAGCTATCAAATACTCATTGACGCAATCACCTTGACCCGCTGAGAGCACATACTGAGATCAAATTACCTAGCTGCTTATCCTATCTTTGAACGCTAGTTTTACCGCTGCTTAGATATCCTTGCTCATCCCTCTGACTAACCTGGCGTCCCGAATTGTACTCGTCGTCCTCCAACACGGAACCGAGAACGAATCGACCACCGGATCGCAGATTTCTCATCTGAAACCAATAGGATTCGACACTTTACACACATTTAAAATAGAAAAGACATCTGTTTCTCTTTCGGATGGCATCCCGAAAATTGAGAAGAGTGTAACAGGGAACGAAAAAGAGAGAGACTGAAGAATGAAACGGATTGAATTGCACTCCATATGATCTTTGGGTTGTCCTAGAGCAAAGGAACAGTGATAATATCTTGCTCAGAATAATATTTAGCTATCTAGAATGCCAAAATAGACCATATAGAACCCAAAATTGAAATTCTAGAATAAAGATGTTCTATATTCAGGTCAAATATAATATGGTACATAGCAAAAAGCATATAACTTTGGTATTATGCAATTTTTTTACGTTCCACGAAATTTTCGATTTTTTTGGTTTTTCCTAAAATATCTCTAAAATTTTAATTTCTCAATCGTTCAAAAAAACAGTTCTGAACATCCTGTCAAAATTTCATATAAATCCAATTTCTACGACTTGAGTTATGGACAAAAATGTTTTTTAGACGGTACTGTAACTCCAAAAAATGCAAAAACTCATTGGAAGTTTCTGTAAATGACTCTGAGTGCACAAAACCTATATATGGACCCCTTTCTATGCAGCCGACACCTTACGGGTTCCGCATCCCACTATGGTACATTGTGGGCGGAGCCAACTGGATTTACAGTTAGATAGCAGACCACAGTGGATAAGGCTTCTTTGAAAGTCTATAACTGCGTTTGGAAAAATCCGATCGTTTTGAAACTTTGAGAGTGCATTAACCATATCATGAACTTCATTTTCGTAATTAAAATTTTTTGTGTAGAACCATTCTTTAGTGACTTATGAGCCGGTAATTAAAAAGTAGGTAAAAAATGGTATAACGTCTTATAAGTCACTAAAAAATGGTTGTACTAAAAATTGGTTAATTATAAAATTGTAGTTCCCAATATGGTTAATGTACTCTAGAAGTTTCAGAACGATCGGATACTTTCAAACGCAGTAGTACACTCTAGAAGTTGTCTTATATGCTCATAGACACTATCCAGAAAGTTTGAGCTATCTCAAACGCTGCCAAGATAGCTAATCAGCTATTTAGCAATTTTGAGCGCTGCTTAGCTATATTAAACGCTATTTAGCCATTCAAAATGCTGCTCAACTATCTCAGCTATATACAGCGTTCTTGAGCTTCGGTTACCTATTAAAACAAAAATCTTTTTTTAATTTTCTCAAAAAATTGAAAAATGCTGTGTTCCAAGCTTAAACACTGCTCAGCTATCTTGAACTTTCTATTTTAATTATTTTAAATGCTTAGCTACCCTAAACGCTATCTGACCATCTTGAAAACCCCACTCACCATATTCTGTGCACATCTACAGTACTCCTCATAATTTCTACACGCACTCTCCAGCGTGAAAATCGATACAAGAATATCCACTTGTTTCCCATCCAATTCAGGAACCACTACCTCCTGATGAACATCCGCAAAATGAATTCCTCCGGATTTCACCAATCCCCTTGCCTTTTCTTCTACTTCCTCACAAACTTTCTCTGTTGGAACAGGTCCTCCTTCGGTCCTTTTGATCACTTTGATAGTTGGGACCCAATCGATCGTCTCCTCATTTCTAACCCATTTCCGGAGAACATCCAAGTTTCTTTCGACATAATCAGCTAGATGAACTCGTTTCGAAACGTCACGGAAGCAGAGGGCAGAGTATACTGTAGGCCCCGCCCCTATGTCAAGAAGGGTCTCTCTTTCGGATGGACGCATTGTTTGAAGCATTAGTTGGGCGAAGACGGGCAGGGCGAATAGGGAGACACGCGTTCCGTCTTCAATCGCATCTCTGGAATTATTATAGCTAAGCAGCGGGAAAAATGGCTAAGCAGCGGTAAACTAGCAAAGCAGCGGTAAAATATTTTTAGCAGCGGTAAACTACCTAAGGAGCGGTAAATTAACTAAGCAGCGGTGAACTGGCTCAGCAGCAGTCTAGCTAAACAGGGGTAAACTAGCTAAGCAGCGGTAAAAATGGCTAAGCAGCGGTAAACTATCTAAGCAGCGGTAAACTAGCTTATCAGCGGTGATCTAGCTAAGCAGCGGTAAACTAGCTAAGCAGCGGCTAACAAGCTAAGCAGCGGTAAAATATTTTTAGCAGCGGTAAAATATTTTTAGCAGCGGTAAACTAGCTAAGCTTAGCCTTTGCATCTTTGCACTATCCCCTCTCCTCCCGAGAGCCGTTCCCCTTCATATTTACCTCATTTTTTGACACAAAATGAGTGGTTTGTTCACAAACAATCTCTCTCTCTCTCTCTCTCTCTCTCTCTCTCTCTCTCTCTCTCTCGGGGGGATATCAGTTACACATCTTTTGAAGTGACTTCACTGTCTCTTGGTTTTTCGATTTTTTTGGACTCTCTTTCAAGTGTTTCTCGACTACTCACTGGCTAAAATAGAACTGCAAATAGGCGTCTGGATCGAACTTCTGGGAATAGTCTTGGGGTAGGAGTACGGTATGCGATGGTTCAATTGCACCGTCGTTGATTGAGGGGGTAGACATGATGAGGTATTTGATAATAGATGACACACTGAAAAAAAGAAACTAAGTTAGGAAAAAAGTTAAGCAGCGGTAAAAAATTCTAAGCAGCGGTAAAACACCTAAACAGCGGTAAAAACACCTAAACAGCGGTAAAACACCTAAGCAGCGGTAAACTACCTAAGCAGCGGTAAAAACACCTAAGCAGCGGTAAAACACCCAAACAGCGGTAAAATTCCTTAACAGCGGTAGAATACCTAAGCAGCGGTAAAATACCTAAGCAGCGGTAAAACACCGAAGCAGCGATAAAAACACCTAAGCAGCGGTAGAATACCTAAGCAGCGGTGAAAACACCTAAGCAGCGGTAAAACTCTTAAGCAGCGGTAAAATACCTAAGCAGCGGTGAAACTCCTAAGCAGCGGTAAAATACCTAAGCACCGGTAAAATATTCTTAGCAGCGGTAAAAACAGCTCAATGCTGCTAAACTAAAGTCCACAAGTCCACTTGAATGCACTTTCCAAAAGTCCAGTTTTTGTTTGTTTACTCAAGGATTTGCAAAATTTCCTAATTTTTCTATTTTGTAGTTTTTGTAGTTTTTGTAGTCTATATAGCCTAAGCAGTGTCCCTACAGTAACCTAGTTTTAATTAAGCAGAAGAAAATGGCTGAAAACGAAATGGAAGTGAAAATGAGTGTTTGAGAGCACTTGCTTTTCTGCAAAGAGAGATCAAGAGACGCAGAGATATCGAAAATCCACGGATCCGCCCATTTTGTCTCGGGAAAAGAGAGAGAGAAGAGGGATGGAAAAGGATTCCCTCGTCTTCTCCCGGGAGGAAAAGGGATAGACACGGAAGGATGGAGCAGAGAACACGAATGAGTGGAGAGGGTAATGGATTGGAGGGGTTTAAAAAAAATAAAAAATAAAAGGTTAGGTTTAAAATAAATAATAATTGTTTGGAGATATCGAACAGTGTTTAAAAATGAAGAAAAATAAAAATTGTCAACTAAAAAAATGTTGCTCATATCAAAATAAATATTTTAATAGTCAACCACTTTTCATTATCTTCATTGTGACCAAAGATTAATGCTGATAAAGTTGAGCAACCAAAGTCTAGTAGTGGTTTTATGGTATACCGTGCAATAAGATACACAATTTAACATTTTTTGTCCATAACTCAAGTTGTAGTAATCGGATCAGTATGAAAATTTGTCAGGATGTTCAGAACAGCTTCATAAAACAACTGGAGAATTTAAAAAATCCGAAAATTTTTGGAAAAATCGAAAAAATCAAAAAATGTCAAAAAACCGAAATTATGTATATTATCTTCTGAGGTCTTCAAAGAGCCGGAAAAAACAGTGAGAAGCAATAAAAATGGATTTAATAGTTAGTTAGTAAGTATTTGACATCATGAACACCTTAAAATCTTTTTTGGATCGAGTCCAGAAGTGCCTGTTTCCCAGAGATCTGGGTAGATTTCAATAGGGGTGCAAGATGGCTTGCATATATTGTTGGTATGTATCAAAAAATTCGGATTCTTTTCATTATTTCACGATTCAACGAACGGATTGTATAATTCGGGAGTCAAAACTTCAATTGAACCTTCAGAAACCTTGAAAATTTTCGTTTTTTCACCAGATAGCTATTGGAATAATGCTATTGGTATCAGTTTGTACACTATAGTGCTCATCTCAAAAAATTTATTTTTCTTCTGTAATATATATTTCACAAAACCTGATACTTGAAATTTCATTTTCCCCATTTTTTGTCTCCCTTTTGCGTTAAAATTCAACATTCTCCAAAAAACCCTAATTACTTTTTTCCGGCCTCTTTCGTCACTACAGTACCCCTTTTGAAAAGTGTCACATCGCCCTTTTCAATCAATCAAAAAGAACCCACTCTTTTTGTGTTGACTCCTTCTTCTTCTTCTTCTTTTTCTTGTCATCATCGTCATCACGCAACATCTTCCTCCTCCTCTTCCCCTCCCCTCCTCACCCAAATTGCTCATCATAACCACAAACAGAAACGAAACAAGGAAACAAATGAATGAATAATAGATACGGGGGTTTGTGTAACGGAAATTAGAAATACTCGCGAAAAAAACATAATTGGAAAATGGATTACTGTAGGAAGGGGCGGGGCTAGAGGGGCGGAGCCAGATAGAGCCAAAGGAGGCTATAAAAAGTAGGGGAAAGAGGATTGGATGCAGTTTTTTTTTGTTTTATGGGTTTTTTTAACCTTAGGCTTAGGCTTAAGGTAACCTTAGGCTTGGGCTTAAGGTAAACTTAGGCTTAGGGTTAGTTTGGCTTAGGCTTAAGTCAACCTTAGGCTTAGGCTTAAGTTTCTAACCTTAGGCTTATACTTAAGGTAGCCTTAGGCTTAGTCTAAAATTTTAACCTTAGGCTTAGGCTTAAGTCAAACTCAGGCTTAAGGTAACCTTAGGCTTGAGGTAACCTTAGGCTTGAGGTAACCTTAGGCTTAGGCTCAAATCAAACTTAGGCTTAAGGTAACCTTAGGCTTAGGCTTAAATCAAACTTAGGCTTGAGGTAACCTTAGGCTTAGGCTTGAATCAAACTTAGGCTTAAGGTAACCTTAACCTTAAGGTAACCTTAGGCTTAAGGTAACCTTAGGCTTAGGCTTGAATCAAACTTAGGCTTAAGGTAACCTTAACCTTAAGGTAACCTTAGGCTTAAGGTAACCTTAGGCTTAAGGTAACCTTAGGCTTAGGCTTAAGTTTTTAACCTTAGGCTTAGGCTTAACGAAGCCTGTCTAGCTATCATCTTCCAGATGCTCTCCTTCTACTTGGCCTTCTCTCTCCTCTGCTCCTCGGGATTCCTCCTCCCCTCTTTCTCCAATCAAGACAACGTAGAAGAAGCTAATACCTGCTTCTTCTGGCATCTAGTCACTCTTTGGGTCTTCTCTGGAATCTGTCTCTGCCTTCATGCCTACCTCGATTTCTTCCACCCTGATTCCAATGAGATTTCCGAGAAGGCCTACCGTAGGAATTGTGGAATCGGATTGGCCGCTCTCATCGTCTGCGTCTCTCTTCAACAAGCCTCTTTCTGGTTGATTCACTCGGATTTCTGGTTGGGATACTGTATTTTCCTCTCCACTCATTTCCTCTCCTTTGTCATTCTTCGTGGCCTAGTCTATCCAGGGATGGAAGAGTACGGTATCCAATATAATCGTATCCTTGAGTATCTCTTCTTCGGAATCATCCTCACTGCTTGCTCAACAGAGATAATGGCTCGTATTCAAGTTTATCAGGTACAGTAATCTACAGTAACCTACAGTAATTCTGATCTTCCAGGGAATCTGGACAATCCACGCTTTCTACAATGGATGCATCACCATTTTACTTGTCGACCTCCATGCTCTTCTCGCCAATTCTCTTACCGTATACACCGATAGAGTCGGGGATCATGTCTAAGGCTCCGCCCCTTTCTACAGTGATCCTCTAATTTTTTCGCTGTCCATTTTATCCTACCTCTTACCGTAACCATTGTATCTCTTTTTTCTGTCCTACCGTAATCTTCTCCTGATACCGGATTACGGTACCGGTTACTGTACCTACCGTAACCTCTACCGTAATCCTTGATCCTACTGTAGCCGGTTAGATACCGTAATCCCCTTTTTACTACAGTAATCCTTAAACCTTCTGTTGTATCCCTCTACTGTAATCCCATCCTATCCAACCTACCGTAATCCTGTACCTACCGTAACCCTTCGCTGTTACCGTAATCCTATCCAACCTACCGTGATCCTTCTTCTACAGTAATCCTAACCTCCCTACCGTAACCTCCCTACCTCTTTTCTCCCTCTGTCCTCCATACATGTATATTCCTACCTCTTACCGTAATCCTTCCTACCTCTCTCTTTTCCCTGTCCTACCGTAACCTTCATATTGGATTACGGTAGCGGGATTACTGTACCTACAGTAATCCCCAGGATCCCTGGATCCCCGAAATTCCTTGTTCTTTCCGGAAAATAAAGAGTTTCCCTGTTATCCCAGTTCACCTACAGTTATCCCTAGGGGTGCCCCTCTATTAGAGGGGGGCCTCTAGATCTCTGAAAACGGAAGAAAAACACATCTGACTAGGTATTCTAATTTCCTGTCTATTCTGACTATCTGACTATCTGAATAACCCCTGATAAACAGGAAGAGGAAGAAGAAGAAGAATACGTCATTCTTCCCCTAGTCATTCAGACAGATCGTGTATTCTTCTCGGAGGAGAAGGAGGAGGAGTGAATCCTGATCAAATTGAATATTAATTTTATAATAAGGAAAAAGAAAAAGAAGAATATAATTATAGAATGATGATAAAGGAAATAAGGAAAAAAGATATGGGGCGGGGCTTAAGGGAAAAGAGCACCGTAGGGGGTTACTGTAGTTTATTGCACGTGGAGAAGAGAGAGCTCTAGCCGTGTGTGTGTATGGAATTGGTATCACAGAGAGAGAGAGAGAGAGAGAGAGAGAGAGAGAGAGAGAGACATGGATAAAAAGAGGGCTCCCGGACATTTTGAAACCCGGACATTCCAAAACCGGACATTTTGAAACCGGACATTTCAAAACCGGACATTTCGAAACCCGAATATTCCGAAACCGGACATTTCGAAACCGCTGAAACATATGCTTTCGGGTTTCGAAATGTCCGGGTTTCAAAATGTCCGGTTTCATAATGTCCGGGTTCCGAAATGTCCGGGAGCCAAAAAGAGGAAGAGGAACCGTAGTATTATCGGAAAGGGGAAGAGGAATAAAAGGAGACCCGAAGGAAGAGAGAAAGAGAGATCTACATAGACATCTGAATGGAATTCGGTCCTCCTCCTCCAGGAGTCATCGTGGAAGAGGAGCGAGACGTGGATCCAGTTCGGACAAACGTGTTTTCGAGTCGATGTCTCTCCTGACTGTGACGATCTCGGATCTGTTCCTTCTTCAGTCGTCGCATCTCTGCCATCTGTTCCCGCTCCTCCAGGATTTTCTGCTCGAGGAGAGCTCGCCGGGCGCCGATTCGTTCTTCAAGGGTCACGCGTTCCTGGAAGATTTAGTTTATGAGAAAAGGGAAATTTAAGCTGAGCAATGTTCTAAAAATGGCTTCCAAGATAGTTCAGAGCTTCAGAATCTCATTTTTCCTTTATCTGGAGCTAAAAATCCCGGTTTTCTCTCATTTTTTGGCATTTTTCTGGGATTTCAGGGCTTCCTACCTTCTTAATCTGCTCATCCAACATCGCCTTCTGCTTCTTCTGATAGTCAATCAACTCTTCCAACTCCTTCTCCAATTTGACACTCAGAATCCTCTGCTCATCCTCCTGCCACGATTCCAACTTCACTTGCTTATCCTGAACCATCTTCTTGATCTGTGATTCGTATTGTGAAGCCAAAAGAGCCACTTTCTGCATCTGATCCTGTTTCAAACGGGACGTCAGCTCCTTCTGCTCCTCTTTCGGCACCACTTGAATCATTTGTGTCAGGTAGAGCTTGAATTGACGGGTTTGCGTTTTGACCACTTGTCGATACTGCTTTCGTATTTGGGCTTCTTGGATCTGCAATTTTAGGGTGAGCAATTATGGAAATCTTGGATTTTATCGTCAGAAATCCATTTTTCTCCGGATTTAGAATATTTTCTTAGTCAAAAATCCATTTTTCTTCGGATTTATACCTTTTTCCTAGTTAAAAATCCATTTTTCTCAGAATCCTCACCTTCAACTCCCTTGGCTGCTGCCTTGACTGCATCGCGTGCTTCTTCCTCAACTCCTCCTGCTGCCTCTGCGTATATTCATTCTGACTTGCGGATTCTGCTTCGTGTTGCGTCTCCAGATGCCTCCTCTTCATCAGATGAAGTTCGTTGAGATGCTGGAGCTCCAAATCTTTCGTCATCTCGTGCTGCTTCGATAGGAGTCCGTGGCGGGTGTCCATTTGTCGTTCTTGTACGTTCACGTCCTGGAAAAAGGGATCTTTAGGGAGAATATAGGGAGGAGGAGCAAGGGGAAGAGGAAAAAAGGGATACCTCATCATCCAGCCTCTCCTCGAGAGAATGAAGGCTATTCAGTTGTTGCCGTCGATATCGGACGATTTCCTCTTCGAGTTCCTGGCGGAGTTTTTCGTCGAAATCGTTCTCTCGGGCGTCTTTTACTCGGTTCAGGGCCGCTTTTACGCCCTTCATCTCGTTTTCGAAGGCACTTCTGGACATGTTTCGAGATCGGAGACGCTGGAATTCAAGGAGGATTAGGGGGAGCAGGAGGAAGGGAAGGGGAAGAAGGAGCTTCTAGGTTCGAAGATAAGGGGAGTAGGAGGAAGGATAAGAGGAGGCGGAGCTTCTAGGCCAAAGGATAATAGGAGGAGGGGCTTCTATGGCCATGGATGAGGGGAAAAAGAGGAAGAGGAAGCTGCTCTGGCTCCTAGGATCCAAGGAATCCTGGAGGAGGAAGAGGAGCATCTAATGATCCTTCTAGAAGACAGAGATTAGGGGAGGAGGGGAGGAGGAAGCTGCTTCGCCCCGTCTTTCCCTAGGATCCAAGGAATATTAGGAGGAAGAGGAGCAGCTTCCAGAGCTCCTAGGGCCAAGGATAAGGGGAGGAGGAGCTTCTAGGCTCAAGGATAAGGGGAGGAGGAGCTTCTAGGTCTAAGGATAAGGGGAGGAGGAGGAAAAGGAAGCTCCCCCAGGATCCAAGGAATCCTGGAGGAGGAAGAGGAGCAGCTCCCAGAGCTTCTCCACCCTTTCCTCCCCTGGGATCCCTTCCAAAAACAAATACTCACCGACTTCTCAGCCTCCTTATTATATTTATACTCCTTCAACTGCTGCGCTCCATACAACTTCATCTGCTGCTGATTCTGACTAGTTTTCGTCTTTCTCAGTTTCCTCTCCCCTTCCTCAATATCCCTCTTCTTTTTATCTTGCTCACTGTTATGCGAACTTCTCACACGCATCTTCTCCTTGGAATACGTCGTTGTCAATTGAAGAAGCTCTCTGTCCATTCTAATACTCAATTGTTCTCTTTCCACAGCACATTTCTCTTCGAACGATTGGAGTTCTTTGTGATGGGCTTGTCGAAGATGCTTATACTTGCTCATCTGCTCATACATATTATTCTCTTTCGTGTATTCCTCTTGCTCCTGATTGATGAGCCGCTGGGATCGAAGGGTGGCGAATTTGTGATTCTGAAGGGTGGCTATCCTCTCTTTCACTTCTCGATTCGGCATGTGAAGATCCTTGACAGGAGCCATTCGAATCTCATCTTCATCTCGGGCGATCTCTCGTTCCAGTGGGGGTTCTGGGCGGGATTCGGGATTCACCGCTATGATCGATGCATGACTTGGCATTGTGCCAAGACCTGATGTGGAGGTGGAGGAGAGCATTTGAGATGGGATTGGGGGACGGCGGCGGGCGGAGCTTGTTGTGGAGGATCCGTTGATGTATCCAGAAGAGCCTGGAAGAAGGGAGGATTGGATTCTGATGTAAAAACCCGCTTTTTCGCCGATTTTTTGCCGATTTTTGGGCTATTTTTAGCCGATTTTTGGACTATTTTTCGCCAATTTTTCGCTGATTTTTCGTCAATTTTTCGCCAATTTTTCACCGATTTTTCGCCGATTTTAGAGCTATTTTTGGCCAATTTTAGAGCTATTTTCAGCGGATTTTTGGGCTTTTTTTCGCCGATTTTTCGGCTATTTTTCAGCTATTTCTGCTCATTTTTTAGATCCAATAAAACCCTTACCATTCACAAGATCCCCTGGTCCAGCTCCCTGGGTATTCGTCGAGACGAGTAGACCAGCTCCACCACTGGATTGCATCGATCGGAACGATGTTAGAGAGGCGCTTCTGGAGGATGTAGAATCCCCGGCTCTTCCAATCGAATGCGCTTCATTTCCATGAAAATCCAGGTCATCTGAGCAATGATTCGTGTCCTCTTTGCCACCCTCGGATCCCTCATCCAGATACATCAGCTTCCGCATCTTTTTATACTGGAAATTATCCAACTCCATCACCATATTCTTCGTTCTCTGTATCAACTCATGGATAGTGTCCGGGGGGCGTGGCTTCTGAATAAACGGGTGTCGGAAGCATTCTTCAGCTGACATTCGTTCTTCTGCTGGTTTTCGAAGGCATTTGTCGATGAATTGAATGAATTCTGGGGACCATTCGGGTTGTTCTCCTGGGTCGACGGGGGAGAGAGTGGGAGGATCGTTCTGGGCAATGTGATAGAGAGCAGACATTGCGTTCATACTGAAGAGGGGAGGACGACGTTCGGCTGGAAAGGAGAGAAGGATTAGGGACAGGTACAGTAATCCTGTTTTCTTGGAATCTAGCTGATTAAGATACCCTAGATTCTAGGGGTTTGGGAAGGGTTACAGTAATCCAGTTGAAAAGATAGCTACAGTAATCCTCAAAAATCTATGGGAAAAGCTACAGTAATCCTGGAGGAATCTCAGGAAAAGGCTAGGAACCAAAGAATCCCTACAGTATCCCGGCTAGCTACCGTACTGCGGATCCTTGTTTTTTTCTGAAAAGCGGGTACAGTACTTTTACAGTAACGAGGACCCGGATTTTGGAAAACCTACAGTACTCCTAGGATCCAGGAAAACCTACAGTACTCCTACAGTACTTCTAGGATCCCTAAACCTGCTCCATTCACAGTATCTCGTAATCCAGCAGCTTTTTAGCTACGTTCAAAACTGCTAGCTACAGTAACCCTCTGCTTCTCAAGATCTTCACATCTACCGTAATCCCTACAACTACCGTAACCTACCCAATTCGATACAGGTAATTCCCAGCGACCAAATATCCGCTCTATCCGTATAATGGCCTTCATCCATCGCCAGAATCACTTCTGGAGCCATGAAGAATGGGGTTCCGATGAATGTTTGGGCGGGATCCACAAGGGAGGCGGAGCCAAAATCAGCTGGAAAATGGGGATTTTCAGTCGGAATTCGAGGATTTTGGGGCCAATTTCATCGTTTTTCGACCATTTTTATCGTTTTTTTCGCCATTTTCATGGTTTTTTGACCATTATCATCGTTTTTTGGCCATTTTCATCGTTTTTTTCGCCATTTTCATGGTTTTTTGACCATTATCATCGTGGCCATTTTCATCGTTTTTTTCGCCATTTTCATGGTTTTTTGACCATTATCATCGTTTTTTGGCCATTTTCATCGTTTTTTTCGCCATTTTCATGGTTTTTTGACCATTATCATCGTTTTTTGGCCATTTTCATCGATTATAAGGCTATTTTCAGCGTTTTTTGGGGATTTTTGAGCTATTTTCAGTCTAATCCACTTACCTAACTTGACAATTGATTGATCCGATAGCAGAATATTGCCAGCTTTTATATCTCGATGTATCCGTTTCAACGAGTGAAGATATCGCAGAGCATCCAAGGTTTGAGAGCAAATCGCCGCTATCTCCACTTCCCGCATTCCTTTTCGCAGGACATCCACTATATCAGCTGCCGATCCGATACAGTACTCCATGACTAGCCAACACGTCGTCTCTTTTAGAAAACACGCTTTGTAGTCGACAATGTGACGATGGACTACTGTATTTAGGAAGGAGACCTCTTTTAGGATGTCATTCCATTTTTCTGTGGCTTGTTTTCCGCTGAAGTTCATCTTTTTGATGGCGACGGTTTGTTCAGCGTCTTTGTCGTAGGCCTGGAAAAAGGGGAGGATGATAGGGAGCATTGGAAGAGAGCTAGGGAGCTCATTTCGAAGCTGCTCAGCTTATTTTTCGGCACTTTTAATGGAAAAAGGGTCATTTTTAGAGCTGCTCACGCCATTTTCAATGCTGCTCAGCTTAATTTTCGGCATTTTTAACTCAGGTTATTTTCCCTGCTGTTCAGGTCATTTCCAACGTTGCTCAGGCTATGTTTAGAGCTGCTCAGGATGGTTTCCATGCTGCTCAGCCCTAATCTTTTGGCGCTTCTAACTCTAACTGAAAAAAGGCCATTTTTAAAGCTGCTCAGGCATATTTTAAAGCCGCTAAGGCCATTTTCAAAGCTGCTCAGGCCTATTTTTCCACGCTGCTCAGGCCTATTTTAAGCTGCTCAGCTTAATTTTTCGACACTTTTAACGATAAAATAGGCCATTTTCCATGCTGCTCAGGCTTACTTTTTGGTTCTCCTAACGGAAAAAGGCCACTTTTAAATGCTGCTCATCCTAAAAAAAACTCACAAAATAAACAGCACCAAACGATCCGTGTCCAATTTCCCTCAAATCCTGATACCTCTGCTCTGGATCCTTGTTACTGAATAAGGCGGCAATGACAGGATCCTTGATCACTCCGGGCTTTTGTAATGCTGGCGCCATTTTGGATATAGTTTTGAATCAAATTGATTATTAATGGGGGTAGGGGGTATAGGGGGTTATTAATTAGATTCTTCTTCTGCTTCTGATGATGATGGTTCTTCTTCTTTAAGATGATGATAATGACGTCGAGGACATCAGAATTCTTCTTCTCGTTGTAGTGAGTAAGGAGGATTCAAGGGAAGAGAATAGAGATTTCCGGGAGATGGAATCTGGAAGAAAATCAAGATTTTGAGAGAGTGAGAGTGAGAGTGAGAGAGAGAGAGAGAGAGAGAGAGAGAGAGAGGGCAATATCCCTACAAAAGAGGCCGATCAGCTCGGAAAACCTCCTTTTTTCGCATTCTGAATATCATTTTCTCTGGAAATCCACATCTAGGAGCGATTTGAAGCTTCAGAATCTCGGATATTCCTCTCGGATAAAACCTATTCTTCTTTTCCATCGAGTTTCCCGGGTTTTGAGAAGACTTTTCTCAAGAATGACCCGGAAAACTTGATAAAAATGAAGAATAGGCTTTGTCCGAGAGGAATACACTCGATTCTGAAGCTTGCGGTGGATTTTCAGAGAAGAAGCTTATCAGAATGGGAAAAATCGTAGTTTGTCAGAAAAAAAGCGACAAAACGAAGAAGGAAAAAAGAACAGAGAGATATTTTGAAGAAGAAGTAAAAGAAGAAGAGGGAAAGTGTTTTCTGTCTCCTCTCTAAAAAAGAGGATTATCGCCCTTCTCTCCAACTGTTGCAGCAGGTGGTATGGGTATTAAAATGGAAAGTTTCATGAGAGAGAACGATCAAAACAACCCGAATTAGTCATTGGAACTTCGAAATTCTCAAAAATGACTTTTTAAAGGGGAAAAGAATGAAATCAAATGAGGAGAACACCAAGAAAGCTACCTATAAGCTTGAATTAAGGATCATAACCGTTCCAAATAGCTCAAAAAAGCTGAACACCAAGCAAAGTTCTGAGAAGCTAAAAAAGAGGTCTGGAGAGTTCCAAAAAACTCAAAAAGGCTGAAATAGCTCTAGAAATCGTTGGAATCGCTCAAACTAGCCCAAGAAAGCCCAAAATATTTCGGAAATGCTCAAAAATGTCTCTAAACCTTTGAACTTCACTATGACCAAGTTAAAACGTAATCAGAAGGCAGAAAATACCCTGAACCCCGGAAAAAAGGTGTATTTCCTTCAGGAATATCCTAATTTGCCTCAAGGAAAGCAAAAAATCGGAGAAAAGTATGCCAAAGTAGCTCAAAAATTAGAAAAAAATCTCTATAATCGAAGAACAGTATAAATCCATTAAAACGCTAGTAATAAGCTTGAAAATGGCTCAAAAAAGCCATAATAGCTCAAAAACCCCCTAAAATACCAAAAATTGCTCAAAAACTGCCTAAAATTAGGTAAAATTGGCTTAAACATCCCAAAAAGTTCTCCTGGACCTCCCAACGACGTCAAGGAAGAAGCGATTCTGATGAGCTCTTCTCTTTCTCACACTAATAGAAAAAACAGAGTATTTATCAAAGGTTCACATGGAAAACCGTAAAAGTCTCAATCGGTGGCGCGGCGACTCATACCTTCTCTCTCTCTCTCTCTCTCTCTCTCTCTCTCTCTCTTTCATTCTCTCTCTCTTTTGAAAGTGTCGCCTAGTGTGTGTATGATGAAAGAGGAGGATGCTCTTCAATGCAAACAAGAGAGGGCGCCCGGAGGAGCAGCCCCATCTGCAAGGAGAGAGAGAGGAGGGGAAGAGATGCAGAGAAAGAGAGGAATGAATGAAGGAAGACGATAAAAAACAAAGTGCAATTTTTATTCTTTGATTAGAGAGAAATGAGGGCTCTCTAATTTTGGAAGGAGGAGAATTTTATTACTGCTTGGAGACTCCAATGGGGAGGGAGAAAGCACTTTAGAGCATTCAATAAGGTGAAAAATAGCCTAGAAATCTGCATTTCAAGTGGGTTTTTAGCTGGAAACCTGGTTTTTGAAGAGAGAAATCGGAAAATTTGGAGTTTTCTGGAATTTTTGAGATCGAATAAGGACGTTTTCAGTTAGAAAACTAGCGTTTTGAAGAAAGGATTCTTGTGTTTTTTAGCATTCTTGGTTTTTATTTTAAATTTTTCAATAAAGAATAAAATTATAGTCTTTAACAGTTTTAAATGGAAATTTTTAAAAGGAAATAGATTTTTTGAGTTGAAAATCAGGGTTTGGAGGAGTTTTAAAAGGTTGAAGCAATATAAAAATTTAGGGATTTTTAAGCTTTGATCAGTGGCATTTTTCAGAATATATGAATAAATTGAAGGTTTTGGGTATAAAATATAGCATTTTTCGAATTTTAAAAAGGTTGTCAATTGAAGACTGAATGTTTTAATGCTAGAAAACAGTGTTTCTGCTAAAAACTACTGAATTTTGAAGAAAATTTTTTTTTCAATTTTTCTTGAAAAATAAATTTTTTTGAGGAAATGAATATTTTTGCCAATTTTTCATTCGTAAAATTTTTTTATAACATTTGCAACTCGAAAAAATTTTGAAAACGAGGTTTTTCCGAAAAAAAATCTCAAAGAACCAATTTCTTCTCAAAAATTTAGAAATTCCGTAATAAAAAATTTTTCGAAGGTTTTGGGTGAAAAATATAGCATTTTTCAGATTATTACGAAAAATACAGACTTGAAAGGGTTTACTCGAGGTTTTTTGAGTTGAAGACTGTATGTTTTTCGCAAGAAAACTACTGAATTTTGAAGGAAAATATTTTTTTTCCAATTTCCTCGAAAAAAATTTTCTCACAGAAAAGAAAATGAATAGCTTTTTCGACATTCCCTATACTTACTTTTTCATAACATCCTCAGAACGTAAAAATTTTTAGAAATGAAATTTTTCAGAAAAAAATTTTTTCGTCAAAAATTTCGATTTTTTCCGTAATAAAACCAATTTTTCATAACTTTTCCGGCATAAAAATGGAAAATAAAATAGTTGGAATGACATCAAAAAAGGGGTCGAATTGTTGATTTATTCCATTCAAGTAGAAGTTTATCATTTCAATGACTCATCTATTTGTTTTTCAACCCGTAGATAGAATTTCTGGTTCTTTCTTCTCCATTTTATATCAAAAAATGCGAATTTTCATATAGAAAAATCCAATAAAACACAATAAAACGGGGAATTCCTGGGGTGTGTTGATAAACGCCCTTTCGGGGCTCCTTTACGGATTCTCTTATCACCAGAGACCGCCCGTGTCGTTTGTCGCATGATTTCAACGCTTTTTCGACCTCTTTTTGATGGAAAATCAAGGAAAACACGAAAAATGACAGAATACAACAAAGAATAATTTTATTTAATGGAAAAAATGAATTTTCATTATTTTTCCTCGGAAAACGGGGTTTTCAGACTCAAATTTTTCGATTTTTCACTTAAAACCTATTGAAAACCTCAAATTCCAAGGGAAACCCCCAAAAAACCCAGAAAAAGGCGAGGATAATCGTCGCAAATTGATAGTGTTGGAGGGCGGAGAGATAACGGAAAACAAGGAGTGCGCAGACAAGTGTCGTGGAGTTTGATGCATTGTGTGCAGACACCGTCACGGTGAATTGCACCGTTTTGGTCATTCCATAACCGTGGAGGAGATTCATTTTGGGACCTCTCTTTTCCTGGGATTTTCGTGTTTTTTCTTGGATTTTTTTTTGATTTTCATAGAGAAAAATATTAATTCTATTAGTTTTCGGTCCAAAACCTGTGAAAAACCTGTAAAAATTGAGCTAAAATCTGGAAATTCATAAATTATTTAGGCAGGTGCAATTGCTCATTCCTAATCAGGTGATTATCGATTCGCGGTAGTCAGAAGGGCAGAATTGAGAGTTAGGCTGAGGAATTTATTTTTTTGACTAGAAATAAGCGGAAAATAGGTTTTTCGGTTCTTTTTTCGTGAAATAAATTAATAATTAGGTTATTTTATATAAAAATAGCTAGAAAACACTTAGTTCTTCGATAATTATTAAGGAAAAATTGAAAAATTCCATGGATTTTTGGTTTTTTTTTTCCAAAAAATTGAAATTTAGGATTCCACGTGGATTCACCGGGTAACCCGGGCTCCAAAAGGTCCCATTCGTCTTCCAAATACGTGTATTTCCTTTAAAACCCCAAAATCTCCCTCTAAAAATCCCGTTTCTTCCAGAAAAACTTGAAAGGATGTCGCACGGACACAGTCACGACGGGGCACCGTGCCACGGACACGATCACGAGGGAGCCGGCGGATCGCAGCGTTCGCAGCAGGATGTGGCGGCGGTAAGACACCCAGAAACCCCCAGAAATTCAATTCTTCGTAGTTTCAGCTTGTCGAGCAGCTCCGTTTGGCTGGCGTCGATATTTCGCAACTTCCGAATGTGCCATCGGCTCCAAGGGATATGGATGAGGCCCGGACGAAGAGCTATCAGTTCTGGAGCACTCAACCGGTGCCACAGATGAGTAAGTAGCGTGGGAGCTAGCTAGGAAGCTTGGGAAGCTGCTAGACAGCGTTTGAGCTAGCTAGACAGCTTTTAAAGCGGTCAAGATAGCTAGAGAGCTTTTAAAGCGCTCAAGATAGCTAAATAGCGTCAAAAACCCCTCAAAACCCCCAATTCCAGATGAAATGGTGCCAGCCGACGTGAATTGCGCTATCGAAGAGGCCATACCAATGGATAAGGTACGCGCTGAGCCATTCTCCCTTCCAGCCGGCTTCCGCTGGTCAAATGTGGATCTCAACGACGCTGATCAACTCCTAGAGCTCTATAACCTCCTCACCAAGAACTATGTGGAGGACGACGACTCAATGTTCCGTTTCGACTACTCTGCCGAGTTCCTTAAATGGGCTCTTCAGGTCCCCGGGCACCGTGCCGAATGGCATTGTGGAGTCCGTGCCGATAGCAACAATCGGCTGTTGGCGTTCATTGGCGCAGTGCCACAGACAGTTCGTGTCTACAATAAGACTGTGGATATGGTGGAGATCAACTTCTTGTGCGTTCACAAAAATCTTAGATCGAGACGCGTCGCTCCGGTCTTGATTCGGGAGATAACTCGTCGCGTTAACATCACTGGTAAGGGCAGAATAACCCCAAATAGTTCGCAGCCATTTTTTAGTTTTTTACACCAAAAATTAAAATTATAGAATTATAACTTAAACGGAAAATAACTTATCATGGGAATTTTTTTTTCAATTTTTTAGACTGTTTATTAATTTTTTATATTAATTTTTTTGGCGTTTTCTTTCGAAATTTCGCTTTTCTCTTGAATTTTGTGTCATTTTTTGAATTTAACGAAACAAAAATATTATTCTGATCTCACAAGGTGACACTAGAGTCCGCGGAAGAGAATATCTCGCCACGAAAATTACGGTAGAAAGTTTATAAAAGCAAGTCTACAAATATTTAATTAATTTTTTCTAACGTTCTTTTATTAATTTTATCGGCTCCGCGACACTTCGAAACCGCACCATTTCGAAACCGGTCATTTCGAAACTATGTGACACTTCGAAACCAGTCGTTCCGAAACCGGTCACTTCGAAACTCCGACACTTCGAAACTCCGACACTTCGAAACTGCGACACTTCGAAACCAGTCACTTCGAAACCAGTTCACGTTTCTATTTTCCAAAAGAGATTTTCAAGCCAAAATATCGGAGTTTGGTTAAAAAACGTGAACTGCTTTTGGAGTGTCGTGGTTTCGAAGTGTCGCAGTTTCGATGTGACCGGTTTCGGAACAACTGGTTTCAAAGTGACACACAGTTTCGAAATGACCGGTTTCGAAATGTCGCGGTTTCGAAGTGTCGCGGAGCCATTTTATCCGATTATGATAGTTTAAAAATAACGAAATTGCATATTTTACACAAAAATCGGGCAAATTTAATCAAAGAACTTTAGAAAAAATTAATTAAATATTTGTAGACTTTCTTTTATAAATTTTCTACCGTAGTTTTCGTGGCGAGATATCCTCTTCCGCGGCCTCTAGTGTCACCTCGTTAGATCAGAATAATATTTTTGTTTCGTTAAATTTAAAAAATGACATAGAATTCAAGAGAAAAGCGAAATTTCGAAAGAAAACGCCAGAAAATGAATATAAAAAATAAATAACGAGTCTAAAAAAATTGAAAAAAACTTCCCATGATAGTTATTTTCTGTTGAAAATTTCAATTTTTAGTGTAAAAAACGGCTGTCCCGGAGCCGGATCCCCTGTATCCTCTAAATCCTTCTTTTCCAGGAATCTTCCAAGCGGCCTTCACCGCAGGGATCGTTATCCCAAAGCCAGTGTCCGTCTGCCGCTACTACCATCGCTCCCTGAATCCCCGCAAGCTGATCGACGTTCGCTTCTCGCATCTCTCTTCGAAGATGACGATGGCAAGAACCATCCGCCTCTACAAGCTTCCAGATGAGCCAGCCACTCGTAATCTTAGAGAAATGACGGCTGGGGATGTCCCACAGGTCTACAAGCTCCTTACGAAGAGCCTGGAGCAGTATAAACTGGCTCCGGTGTACAATAGCGAAGAGGAACTGGCTCATGCCTTGGTTCCAAGGAAGAACGTCGTCTACTCGTATGTCGCAGAGAATCATAATGGAAAAATCACGGATATGATCTCGTTCTACTCGCTTCCATCGACTGTCATGGGAAGCGCCGCCCATAAAGCCATCTATGCCGCCTATCTCTATTACTATGTCGCTGGATCAGTCTCCGTGAAACAGTTGATCAACGACTCGCTTATTCTAGCCAACAAGGAGAAGTTCGACGTGTTCAACGCTCTGGATCTCATGCACAACGACGAGATCTTCTCGGATTTGAAGTTTGGAAAAGGAGACGGAAATCTACAGTACTATCTGTACAATTGGAAGTGCGCCGACATGAAACCATCCGAGATTGGACTTGTTCTTCAATAATTCTTTTTTCTGAATCCCCCTTATCCTAATAAATCCCCTCTCATGGCTCCTCCCCCTTCTTCTTCCCCCTTATCTCAGTTCCAATTTGGTTTCTTTTTCTTTCTTCTGAATCATCCCCCTCCCTTTATTTATATATTTTTTCCTTTTAATACATATTTATTGGACTTTTATTTCCCATTATCATTCTAATTTGGAATCCCTCTTCCTCTTCATTGTATTTTTCTTTTTTTTCCCTTTTTCTCCCAGAACAAAGCCAGAATCTATTCTTCAAAGACTCCCCGAAAATCGACCCCACTTGGAATAGAATTCAAAACTAGGTCATGAGACCTAGCTAATTGAATTCAGCTCACCGAGAGCTTTCAAATGATTATAATTATGACTAGGTTTGGAGTATTCTGGATTTTGGCTCACGGAGCTCCGAGGATGGGCTCCGAGAGCTCCAAAAGTCCAAAATTCAAAATGATCGGAACCTAGTCATGATTATACTCATTTGAAAGCTCTTGAGTAGCTGAATTCAATTAGCTAGGTTTCCTGGGTCTAGGATCAAAATTGACTGGGTTACGGTAGTTTCAAATCCGTGTTTGCTCCGATTAATCAAAAGTTCAAAGGGTGACAGAAAGTGCATAGAAAAATAAGAAATACATAGTGATTATAAAAAGATGACAAAGGAAGTAAAAATAATTCTGAATCACTAATCCAACATTCTCTCTCATAAACAAAGTCCACATGCCCTTTAATGAAGAGAGCTAGGGGGATTCTGAAATATTGAAAAATGTCGACTACCGTAATTTCTTTTGAAACCTAGTCATGATTATATTCATTTGGAAGCTCTCAGAGAGCTGAGTTTAATTAGCCAGATTACATAGGTTAAGCGTCAAAATTGACCGGGTTACGGTAGTTTCAATAATTTTCAAAATTTCGAATTTTTCGAATATCGTGAAAAAATTAAAGTTCTCAAATCCTAGTCATGATTATACTCATTTCAAAGCTATTAGTCTCCTGAATTCAACTAGCTATATATCATGTGTCTCCGACAAAAATTGACCGGGTTACGGTAGTTATTACTATTTTCGAAAAATTCCAAAAACCCCTAATTTATTATTATATTTTTCGAATTTCCCATTGTTTTTGGTCTCCAATTCTCAGAAAAAACTTTGTTTACATATATTAGTCTCGTCTCTCGAAAATGTTATAATATCAAACTACACGTGCCTCCTCCTCTCATAAGGGGGGAGGGGCCTAATCACCAGTTGAGTATCCATAGAAACCGAAGAAGGTATATAAATTCTTCTTTTTCTTTTTCTTTCATTTCGAAAAAATGATACGAAGATTTATCCAAAGAGTTCGAGACAATTGGTTTATTGATGAAGAATTCGATGATACACTTCCAATTGATGCCACGTGGAGTGTTCCTGTCGCTGGAAGTATTCATAAGGTTGTTCAGTATAATAATGAGCTTGATGGATACAAAATGATTGCTGTCGATGGAAAGGTCAGTTTAGTTTTTGATTTTTGATCCGAACCTTGAAAAAAGGGTAGTTACGGGTTTTCAATTGCTACCGTAACCCGAATGTTCTCCTTGAAACGTTACAGAAATATTTTTCTGATTAGAACTTTCTTTCCGATACATTTTAAGCTAAAAAGCACCCCGAAATGTTGAAAATGAAGAAAGTTATGAATTTTTGAAAATTTCGAAAACTTGAAAATTTCAAACTACCGTAATCCGGTCATCTTCGCTGCGAGACTCACCAAATTTAGCTAGTTGGATTTGGCTCGTTGAGAGCTTTCAAATGAGTATAATCATGACTAGGTTTTAAGAATTTTGGATTTTGGGCTCCGCGAGCCCATCTAGTTGCTCCGTGAGCCAAAATTCAAAATGATTGTAACCTAGTCATGATTATACTCATTTGAAAGCTCTCAACGAGCTAAATTCAACTAGCTAAAATTGATGAGTCTCGGAGCAAAATTGACCGAGTTACGGTAGTTTGAAGATATCCAAATTTTCAAATTTTTTTCAAAAATTCATAACTTTCTTTATTTTCAACATTTTTAGCCCGTGGTTGGCCTAAAATAAAGGCAGGAATGTTATCTAACTGGAAAAATTGTTTTCAAAATTCTCGAATTGTTTTTGGGAAAGTTACAGTAGTTCAAAAAATTTTCAAAACTTGGAATTTTTAAAATTTTCAAATCTTTATAACTTCCCTCATTTTCATTATTTTTGCGTCATTTTTAGTTTAAAATAAAGCTAGGAAAATACATTTTCTAATGAACACACATTTTATGAAGTTCAATCCAACAAAAAATTGATTCACCCAATCAATTATAGGTGGTTTGTGACGACAACTATAAGAGCACTGCATTCAACTTCAAAATTGGAGATCTCAATTGTAAGGCTATTCAACAGAAGGGCGAAGATTTCTTCTGTTGGCTGGAGATCTCCGGGAAGCCTTTGAAAGAATATAAAATCGAGTTTTATAAGAGATATGACACGTGGAAACTCGAGGGCTGTATGGTGGTTATTGGTAAGAAAAAGGGGCGGAGCCTAAATTACAGTACTTTTTTTTTAGATAAGATCACTCTAGATGTGTGGATTAATGGGGAGAAAATGAATGCAGAGGTATGTGCGCCTTTAAATAGGGATTACTGTAGCTACTGATTTCAGAGAGAGTTCATCGATGGTGGTACTCGAACCACTTTCAGTTCAATGGATAAGGAATTTCTATTCGAGACTAAAGGGAGTCCTGGGTACTGTAGTTTTTAGAGGAAAAATATGTATTAATTTTTTCTAGAAATGCATTCGAGAACACTTTATGTGTCAATGGTGACGTCATCATCATCCCAAAGTATACAGACCTCAGTGGTCAAGTCCATAAGAATAAAGTGGTTCAAGAGGATGAGTGAGAAGAGACTACAAAGACTACAAAGACTACACTAACTATAAATACTACAAATATCCTATAAACACCAATATTCCATTTCAAATAAACTTGTGTTGTGTGAGGGGTTTTTGGAATTTTTAGAAAATAGTGAAAATCTTCAAACTACCGTAACCCGGTCAGTTTTGATCCAGGATTCCCGAAATGTAGCTAATTGAATTCAGCTTGTTAAGAGCTTTCAAATGAATATACATAATCATGACTAGGTTTCAAAAGAGATTACGGTAGTCGACATTTCCAATATTTCAGAATCCCCTAGCTTTCTTCATTAAAGGGCAGGTGGACTTTGTTTATAAGAGAATATTACGGATTAGTGATTCAGAATTATTTTTACTTTTTTTTCTTCATTATAGAATCACCATTTCTTATTTTTCTATGTACTTTTTGTCACCCTTTGAACTTTTAGATAATCGAAGAAAACACAACTTTGAAAATAGCGTAACCCAGCCAAATTTGGTCGGAGGCAGATAAATAAAAGTTGGTTGGATTAAGGAGACAAAGAGCTTTCAAATGAGTATAATCATGACTAGGTTCCGATCATTTTGAATTTCGGCTTATGGAGCTCGCGGACCCCAAAATCTGAAGCTTTCATAGTCATAATTACACTCATTTCAAAGCTATTGATGTCCTGTTTTCAGTTATTAACGTTTTTTCAAGGTTTTCATTTTCCTGATCTATTTCTTCTGTCAACGGCATTATCAAAAAACATATCATTTCTAGATTCAGAATCCTTTTTTTGAATTTTTTTCTATAATTAATTTTTTTTGAAGGTTGCAGTAATCTAGTCAATCGAAGACTCTTTCGAAAAAAAAGGAAGCAGTTGAATGCTCATGATTTATCAAAACGCAAAAGAGAGAATTAATTATTTCTTGAAGATCCAATGATGACTCCACTTCCATATCCACTGTTTCCTCCTCCACAGCTCTTTCCTCCTCCTCCTCTTCCTGGATTAATGATTCCGGAGACCGATGAAATGGCCAGAACAGCGAAGACGAAGACAGAATAGACGTTCATTGTAGAAATGAGAAGATTCTTACACTGATAAGGGAAATCGAAGCGGCTTTTATACTCCAGAATATGCCGAAAAAGTAGGTTTTATTGGAACGGAAGCAAATATCGATGACAAAATATTTTTTAAATTCAGAACACATTTCTTTCCAATTTCAAAAATCCGTGGAGGAACATCACTGATCATGTCCAAAAAGTTGATAATAAAATATTTGCTTCCGTTTCAATAAAACTTTTTTTTCGTCATATTCTGGAGTATAAAAGCCGCTTCGATTTCCCTTATCAGTGTAAGAATCTTCTCATTTCTACAATGAACGTCTATTCTGTCTTCTTCTTTGCCGTTTTGGCCATTTCATCTGTCGCCGGAATCATCAATCCAGGAAGAGGAGGAGGAGGAAAGAGCTGTGGAGGAGGAAACAGTGGATATGGAAGTGGAGTCATCATTGGATCTTCCAGAGATAATTAATCCCGATTTTTTCCGTTTTGATAAATTATATGAGCATTCAACTATGTTTTTTACGGATGTTATAATTGACTAGATTACTGTATCTATTAGAAAAATCAATTATCCAAAAAAAATTCAAAAAAATGTAAATCCGAAAAAAATTTGTTTTCAAAAATATCAAAAATTTTGAAAAATGTGAATTTTTTGAAATTTCTGAAAAGTACCGTAACCTGACCCAAACGCACACTGTAGATGGTGTGGTTCTTTTTAGTTCAGTTTTAGGCCAATTTTAAGCCAAAAAAAAAGAAAAATATTGAAAATGAAGAAAGTTAGGGGGTTTCGAAAATATTCTAATTTCTCCAAATTTAAAAGCTACCGTAATCTTGTAAATTTTGATCCGAGGGTCTTGAATTTTAGCTAGTTAGATTCAGCTAATCAAAAGCTTTCACATGAGTATAATTATGACTAGTTTTCGAAAATTTTGAAAAAATCGGATTTTTTCAAAAAATTGAAAACCTAAAAACTACTGTAATCCGATCAATTTTTGCAGGAAGTTTTATGAACCCCAGCTGGCTAAATTTAGCTCGACAAGAGCTTTCAAATGAGTATAATCATGACTAGGTTCCGATAATTTTGAAATTTTATGACAACTGTAACCTGTAAAAAAATTATTTATGCAATAAAACTCAAAAAAAAAGGGCTCTGAATCTAGAAATAATATGTTTTTTGATCAGTATATTGCTTTTAGGATGTAAATTAGAAAAGAACAAAAAATTGAAAAGAAATCGGAATAAAAAATCACAAAAAAGGGGTAAATCCTAATAAAGAACAAAAGGGGGACGATTCTTCAGAGTATCACGGATCCGCTTCGAATCCTCACTTTGCGATCGACGTTTCATTGGTGGAGAGTAACGGCGGCGGGGTGGTAACTGCAAGAAAAATTGAATTCAGTTCTGAAAATAAGAAAATTTGGGTTTTTGGAAATATCGAAAAATTTCAAAAATTTCAAAAATTTGAGTTTTTTGAAAATTCTGAAAATTCAAAAAACTACCGTAACCGGATTTAATGACTACTATGGTTACTGTTTGAGCTGACCAAACTCTTCTGCATCCACTACAGCCTATTTTTAGCCAAAAATGAAGGAAAAATGTTGAAAATGAAGAAAGTTATGGATCTTCGAAAAATTTTGAGTTTCTGAAAATATAAAAGCTACCGTACCCCAGTCAATTTTCATCAGAGAGTCTCGAAAAAAAAAAGCTAGACCGATTCAGCTCGTCAAGAACTTTCAAATGAGTATAATCATGACTAGTTTTCAAAAATTTTGAAAATTTAGGATTTTTCAAAAAACTCAAAAATCTGAAAACTACCGTAACCCAGTCAATTTCGATCCATAATTCATGAAACCTGGTTAGTTGAACTCAACTCATTTAGAGCTTTCAAATGAGTATAATCTTGACTAGGTTCCGCTGATTTTGAATTTTGGCTCCTCGGCTCACGGAGCCCCCAGATGGGCTCGCGGAGCAAAAAACCCAAATTTTCAGAACCTAGTCATGATTATACTCATTTGAAAGCTCTCAACGAGCTGAGTTCAACTAGCTAAGTTTCAAAGCTCTCAGATCAAATTTGACCGGGTTACGGTAGTTTTTCGGGACTACTGTACCTGATAATAGGTGATATGGGGTTTTCCATTGGCGGTATTAAAATGAGATTTGAGATGACTTGACATGGGTTTCTCTTCTTCTTCCAAATGTCCATTTACCTTTGGTTCCTCCGGGGGGATCTCCGGAGACCTTTCCTCAATGGAAGCCTGTGGGGTGGGTTGAGCGGAGAAGTGGAGTACGGTAGTTTTGTCGTCTTCCGATTCGCTGTCGTCGTTGATTCCGACGTCTTCTGAATCCGGGAGGATGTCTTCTGGGGTTTCAGGAGGTTCCTTGACGTCATCTGGACAACTGTATTCGGTTCCAGGGGGATTTCCGGGTTGTTCAGGCATGACCAGCTGGAAGGGGAGGTCGGCTCCAGATGGGATGGGGACGTCTTCAGAATCCTTAGATTCTGAAGACGTGGATCCAAAATTTGGATCTTTTGGAGTCAGTTCCCTTGGGGAGACCACTTCTGGAGTTGATGGATCTTCAGAAGACGTCAGGTTTAGAGGGGGGACCTGGATGACGACTTCTGGAAGATCAGATGACGTCATTTCTTCTGGAGGTTCAGAATCCGGGATTTCTGGATCCGGATTTGCTATTTCTGAAGGCTCTGGATCCTTTGGCTCCTCAGGATCCTTATCTTCAGGCTCTTCCGAATCCTGGATCCCTTCTGATGACGTGGAATCGTCTGGATCCATGGATACTAAATTCGGGATTTTTGAATGATCTGGATCCTCTATTCCAGGGATTTCAGGCTCCTCAGAATCCTGGATGACTTCAGAAGACTCTGGATCCTGGATTTCGGGATCCAGGATTTCGGGATCCTGGATTTCTGAATCCTGGATTTCTGGAGCCGTGGAATTCTCTGGATCCTCTTTTTCAGATGAAGGAACGTCTTCAGAAGGATCTTCTTCCACTACTTTTTCCGCTTCAATTGGCTTCACATCCCATTCCATCTCCTCCTCCTCCTCTTCCACAGGATTCTCTACTAGAATCATTGGGGGAACTGATCTCTTCCGACGTGCCACCTCTTCCTCGGTTTTAGAGGATTCGGAAGATTCATAAGAGGCTAGAAGGCGATGAGATTGTTGGATTAGCATCTGGAAAATCTTTTTTTTTTCAAAATTTTGGATTTTTGAAATTATAAAAACTACCGTAACCAGGTTCATTTGGATCTGAGAACCTCGAAACCTAGCTAGTTAAATTCAGCTCGTCGAGAGCTTTCAAATGAGTATAACCATGACTAGTTTCTGAAAACTATGGATTTTGTGCTCCGCGAGCCCGTCCATGAGCTCCGTGAGCCAAAATTCAAAATCAGCGGAACCTAGTCATGATTATACTCTTTTGAAAGCTCTCGACTAGATGATTTTGAAAAAATTGGTTTCGCAAGATTTGGGGTGAAACTGACCGGGTTACGGTAGCTTCAGGTTTCCAGATTTTTTTCGGATTTCAAGAAAAATGCAATTTTTTTTTGAAATCAGACGTACTAAATTTTTTGTACGCAAATTCCATAAATTGCTGGAAACTGACTCTAAACAAAAGAGAATGTCTCAAAAAATTAGAAAAGTTTAGAAAATTCTGAAAAAAATTCGAAAAATTGCATGTTTTGGAAAAGTCTGGAAATCTGAAACTACCGTAATCCGACCAGTTTGAGCCCAAATATTTGGAAACTTAAATTTTCGAGTTCGGCTTGTTTAGAGCTTTCAAATGAGTATAATCATGACTAGGTTCCAACTATTTTCAATTTTGGCTCACGGAGCACATGTCGGCTCCGCGAGCCCTGGGAGCCAAAAGTTCAAAATTATCGGAACCTAGTCATGATTATACTTTTCTGAAAGCTCTCAGTAAGCTGAATTCAACTAGCTAGGTTTTAAAAACCTCGGAGCTAAATTGACCGGGTTACGGTAGTTTTAAATTTTCAAAAATCCAGATTTTCCGGAAATTTCTAACTTTCTCAATTTTCAATATTTTTTGACTCACCTTCAAAACAGTTGCATCCACACTAATCATTCCCTGATTCCTCATTGGCTCCTCCCCCTCTCCTAATTTCTCTTCTATCCTCCCAATCACTTTCATTATCTCTGCCTCCACCTCTCTTCTCTCCTCCAGAATCTCATCATCTTCACTGAATACATCAGAAATCTTTGGTGCTGCAGAGACCTTCTTAAGAGAACTTTGAGATCCAGATGAAGTGCTTCCAGCGTTTTTTATATCGTCATTTGTGATTTCGAAGAAGAGGACAGAGTTGGGGCGGGGTGGCTCATCTTTGAATGAATGTTCGGAGAGAAGTTCGACGGACGATTTCATGGAATCAACTATTTTAGAGACCCGGGTTACTGTATCCAAATCCAGTGGTTGGAATGTCTGAAAACTCGATTTTAGAGCAAAAATTTTTTTTTTGAATTTTTTGAAAATTTGAAAATTCTGAAAACTACCGTAATCCGGCCAGATGCGATCCTAGACCAATAAAACTTAGCTTGTTGAATTCAGTTTGTCAAGAGCTTTCAAACGAGTATAATCATGACCAGGTTCCGATTATTTTGAATTTTGGGCTCTTGGAGCTCAAGTCGGGCTCCGTGAGCCAAAATTCAAAATGGTCCAAACCTAGTCATGATTATACTCATTTGAAAGCTCTTGACAAACTGAGTTCAACTAGCTGAGTTTCATTTGTCTCTAAGCAAAATTCGCTGGGTTACGATAGCTTTTAGTTCTCCCCGAAAACTACCGTAATCCAGCCAAAATCCATCTGAGGCTTTCAAAAACTATAGATTCGGATTCAGCTCGTCGAGAGCTTTCAAATGAGTATAATCATGACTAGGTTCCAATTATTTTGAATTTTGGGCTCCCAGGGCTCGCGGAGCCGACATGTGCTCCGCGAGCCAAAACTCAAAATGCTTCAAACCTAGTCATGATTATACTCATTTGAAAGCTCTCGATGAGCTAAATCCAACTAGCAAAGTCTCAACTCCCTCCGATCAAAAATTCCCGGGTTACTGTACTTACACTATAATCCTTAGCCTTGTTATACAGCCTAACCAAGTGATAATCCATTTCATGGATGATGGTTTCCACTTGTGACAGACACGTGTCCAGTGTCATATCGATACTTTTCTTTCGATCAAGGATCCCAGGGGGTGGTCTGGGAGAAATGGTCGGGGTGATGTCGCCGTTCCTTTTCTCTAATTCAAGGGCAGCTAGACGGAGGATTGGGGTGATACTAGGTGGGAGCCAGTGACGGGACATCTGGAAATGGGTAGGATTAGGTGTAGTCTAAGGTGTAGTCTTAGTTGTAGCCTTAGTATATAGATTTAGCTTGTAGCCTTAACTGTAGTCTTAGATGTAGCCTTAGCTGTAGTCTTAGTTGTAGTCTTAGTTATAGTCTTAACTGTAGCCTTAGCTGTAGTCTTAGCTGTAGTCTTAGCTGTAGTCTTAGCCTGTAGCCTTAGCTGTAGCCTTAGTGTTAGCTGTAGTCTTAGCTGTACCCTCCGTTATAGTCTTAGTTATAGCCTGAGGTATACCCCTTAGGTGTAGCTTTAGCTGTAGTCTTATCTGTAGTCTTATCTGTGGCCTTACTTATAGCCAAAACCTACATGAGCCTCCGAAAATTGCGTCTTCAAATCTTCCATCGCCTGAAATAGAGTGGTGGCCGAAAAGCTGTTCTTCCGAAGCAAATCCTGGAATTTCAAACTACAAACTACAAACTACAGTAATCCTACCCCAAACGCTCTGCTCCACTGGGTGAACACATTGCACACTTTAATATTCTCCCGCGCATTCGACGCAGCATCCCTGATCAGTGGCATCAGCACCTCCAGCTCGTGAGTCAATTCCAGAATTTTCTCCCGACGACTTTCTCGAATAAAAGATTCGAGGCGGGTCATCAACTCGTCGCCATCCTCGAAATCGTTGTCGATTAACACTGCTTCGCAATATTTTTCGATTTCCTGAATTTTTTTTTTTGGATTTTTTGGATTTTTCGGATTTTTGTAACTACCGTAACCTAGCCAATTTCGCTCGGTGACCCTTGAAACCTAGCTAGTTAAATTTAGCTCGTTGAGAGCTTTCAAATGAGTATAATTATGACTAGGTTTGGAACATTTTGAATTTTGGCTCGCGGAGCCCATCTGGGAGCCCTGGGAGCCAAAATTTCAAAATGATCGGAACCTAGTCATGATTATACTCATTTGGAAGCTCTCGGCAAGCTGAGTTTAACTAGCTAGGTTTCATAGGTCATGAGGCAAAACTGACCGGGTTACGGTAGTTTGAAAATTTTCAAAATTTCAAAAACCTTCGAAAATCCATAACTTTCTTAGTTTTTACGATTTCCGAGTGATTTTTGGCTCATAATAAAGCTAGAGCTGTTGCCACCACATTCAAATAAATTTATTACAGCACTCTCAAAATCCAACCAGATTACGGTAGTTTTCAGAATTTTCAAAATTTTCAAAAAAAAATTTTTTTCTTTCAATTTTTTCCAAAAACCCACCCCAATTCTGCTACTCAATGGCACATCTACTGCCCGACACATTGCGTTAAACAGCTCTGCACTATCCCTTTGTGGGTGCCGAATGACTCTATCATTGAATTGTCGAAGTTGGGATGTGATTGCTCCGATGAATGCTCGGTAGGCGAATAATTCGAATGATTTTGGGAGTTTAGGGAGGGAATTTCTAGGAAGGGGCGGAGCCTGAAGGGGCGGGGCTTGTAAAGGGGGCGGAGCCTGTTGAAGAAGTGAAGAATTGGGAAAAGGGGGTGGAAGCGTTGGGTGATAGTAGAGAAGACTCGGATGAGCGGTTAGTTGACGGATCTGAAATAAAGGGGCGTGGCTTATGAAAAGGGGCGTGGCCTAACCTTCTCATCCTTTGAAACCAGCTCCGCTTGTAATTTAACCACCCTTTGCAACAAATTATTCCCAATCGATCGACTATTATTATAGAATCGTTGAGATTCTGTCGAAGAGGCGGATGATCGAAGAGATTGAGTCTCCGATGCTTTCTTTGAATTGACCGCCCGTTTCCGAAGGGAGGAATCGGAGAAACTACCCTCGTGGGAAAGAGGGTGGATTTTTTTCTGGAAAGTTATATAGGTTTTTTGAAAAAAAAATTCGATATTGGTGAAAAACTTGACAGAAATAGAGAGGATTTTCAGAAAATAAACACCATAAGAAGGAAACAAAAAAGGAGGACTTGAATTGGAACGAGCAAGAAAAATAGTGAGTGAAATTCAGTGATTTTGGAAAAAAACGAAAAAATTAATTTTTTCAAAAATTTCTTTTTTTTTCACCTTTTTTCATAATTTTCGGATATTTCAAGAAAAGTTTCGTTTTTTTTGAAGTTAGTACAAGGGGTTAATTTAACTTAATCTAACGAAGAAAATTGGAAACTTTTCAAGTGAAATTGAATAATTTTGGAAAAAACGAAAAAAAAATTTTTTTCGAAAATTTATTTTGTTTCTATTTTTCGGATATTTCGAATAATTTTTTTTCTTTCTCCGATTTGTTACAAACTGATACAATGATTCCATTTAACGAAGAAAATTGAAGAATTTTCGAAAAAAAAACTTTTTTTGAAAAAATTGAATTTTTGGAAATCTGAAAACTACCGTAACCCGGTCAGTTTTGATCTGAGAGCTTTTAAACTCAGCTAATTGATCTCAGCTCGCTGAGAGCTTCCAAAAGAGTATAATCATGACTAAGTTCTGAAAACTTCGGATTTTGTGCACCGCGAGCCCATACATGAGCTCCGTGAGCCAAAATTCAAAATCAGCGGAACCTAGTCATGATTATACTCTTTTGAAAGCTCTTGGCGAGCTGAATCTATCTAGCTAGGTTTCGGAAGCTTCCGACCGAAGTTGTGTGAGTTACGGTAGTTTTAAGACTCCGAAAATACTGAAAAAAATATTTTTGGATTTTTTTTGCTGGAATTTCTTCGTTTCCCCTATTTTTCAAACTCATGTACATAGTCAATCAGTTCCTTTAGCTTACTGGATTTTCAAAACTACCTACATAATTCTCTTAATAAAGTCAAAATTTTCTAGTTTCTTTTTCATAAGATAGGGCAATTATGTATATATGAAAACCTAAATCTTTGTGAGCAAAACAAAACTACAAAAAATTATAGGATTACTGTAGGACACTCTAGGAATATGCAGTTTAAAGGAAAAACAAGAAGAACAAGGTAAGAAAGTGAGTGAAATGCAAAAATCGAAAAAAATCAGTTGGTAATAAAAATTCTAAATTTCAGATCAAACTAATAAAAAACGTACCCCAGTAATCATGGGAAGCATCGTTGACGTAGTTGTTGACTGTTGCTCATCCTTCTCCTCTATCCTCCCAATCACTTTCGCCGAATTGGGTCTAGTTCCGAACATCCATTCACTATCAAATACTAATGGAGGAGAGGTTCCCAATTGAATCAGATCTCCGCTGTGGATTTGGACCTGATATGAAAGGATGCTATTTTCAGGACTCATTTTCAGACTAACCTGCCCATAGACAGGTCTATCATTGACTCTGGTCTTCGAAGACAATGAAACATCCTTTAGAAAGTAACCAGCTGAATTGGATTCTATTGTTGCGTGAACAGGAGATATTCCTTTTCCCTGGAACAATATTTTAAAATTATGTTTTTGTCAATTTTCGAAAAAAAATCGAAAAAATAGTTTTTTCCAGAATTTTTAAAATCATCAACATCTTGGAAACTTGTGAAATTTGTGAACTACCGTAACCTTGCCGAAAAATATATTTGAAGCTTTCGAAAACATTTTTTCTAACTAGATAACGTTTTCGCCTTGATTTCAGGCTAAAAATAATGAAAACAAAGAAAGTTATGGATTTTCAAAGAAATTTTAGAATTCTGAAATTTTCAAACTACCGTAGTCCAGCCAGTTTTGCTCCAAAACTCTTGATAGCTTACTGGTTGAATTCACCTCGCCAAGAGCTTTCAAATGAGTATAATCATGACTAGGTTCCAATCATTTTGAATTTCGGGGTTGGAGACACCAGAGAAACCAGAGTGTCTGCGTCTCTAACCTCAAAATTTAAAATTAACGGAACCAGGGCATGATTATACTCTTTTGAAAGCTCTCAGCGAGCTGAATTCAACTAGCCACATTTCAAGAGTCTCAGAGCCAGAATGACCGGGTTACGGTAGTTTTCAGACGATTCAATTTTTGAACATTTTCGGAATTTTCCGAACTTCACAAAATTGAGAAATTCTAAGAAATTTTTTTGATTTTCATCAACTCATTCAATTTTAACATCGATCTTGTAAGAAATACAATTAAATATTTCAACATTTTCAAAAATCTGCACTTTCGAAATTTTTGTTATTTTTCAGAAAACTAAAAACGAATTGAAGATGTTTTCAGTCACATCGCCGTAGTTTATATAATTTGATAATAGTTCCAATTGAAACTGAAGAAGACTTTTTTTCAGAGTGACCAGCCCCTGTGGACCATTCTTTGGACGGCCCGGATTTTTTTTTGGTTTTTGAAAATAATGATGATCTAGTTTCCTTTCGAAAAATGGATAGCCTCTCAAGTAAAAAGTGAGTCTCCACTAACCTTCAATACAATATCACAATTCGCCGCCGATCCAATCGTCGTCCTCCTCCCTTTCAACACTATCGTATCGAGATTAGTGGAGTTGTATCTTCTTAACATCCCTCCTTTTCTACACCTATGCTAACCAAGGGTCTGCAAATCTATTCCTTTTCGGAAAAACAAAAGTAAAAACGAAAAGTGGACACTACTAAAACTTCTTTGAAGGGGGAGCTCCCCCTCCCCGCAAAAAGAGCACGTTGTCAGGGAGACGTGATAGACGTCTTTCTCTCTCTCTCTCTCTCTCTGCCTTCGCTCGGCCAGCCACCGCCCCACTAATCACTTCTTTTGGCGGCGGGGCTGTTAGAAGAGAGAGAGAGAGAGAGAGAGAGAGAGAGAGAGAGAGAGAGAGAGAGAGAGAGAAGGAGGGAAAAGGATAAGAAATACGTAGTTATTAGGTTTCGGGGGAAATTGGAAAAGGTAATCAGGTTGAAGTGCTAGCCAAAGTGACTAGGTGATAACTAGGGGTGATAGGGGATATTTGGAAACCGGGGGACATATGGGGGATTACGGTATCTGGGGACCAATGTAGAGAATCTTGGAAATCCTAGAAAGCTCCTTTTCTTTGAAAATAGTTGAAGTTTTTCAAAAATTCCGGGGTTTTTTGAAATACCATGATTTCGAGATTCCTCTGTTTTGGCTCCCTAAAACTCCTTTTTTCAGTTTTTTCGAAAATTCCGATGGTTTTGAAATGTCATTATTTCGGATTTTCTTGATTCTGTAGTCTTTTGGATCGCAAAAACTCAGTTTCTGGGATTTTCCAAGTATCCCTATCCTCGGTGCTGGTTTTCCGAATGCTCAATGAGATTAGACTACTTTCCAGGTATTTCCAGGCCTTTCCAACTGTTTCATTAGCCTAATTTCCCATTTTCGGAAATTCCGAGGTTCCCAAATGCCCTGGGATTTAGCTCTTATGTATAACCTTTTCAAGCCTTCGCAAATGTCCTTTTCCGAAGGAATGACTGACATTTCGATGAAATGTACCTTCTCTCTCTCTCTCTTTTTCCTTTAATTAAAGGTTTCCTTTCAACCGGAAATCCAAAGTTTCGAAAAACGTCACTTCATTTTCTCAAAATAGTGTACTTTCAAGCTTGAAAAAATGCACTTTCAAATAATATACCTTAGCCTTCTGATTCATGATAAATGAGAAGACAGAGGAATTTTTTCGAAGAGCAGGTGCAAAAAAAAGCAACTTGTTCTCAGATTCTTTGAGTTTTGAGCATAGTTTTTTTGAGTTAGGGGGACTAATCTTTGTAGTTTTGGAAATGCATCAAAATTAGATTATGTTGCTGTTGTTCGAGAGCTTCTTTCGTGAATCCTCATTGTCTTGTAACCTCTTTTCATTGTTTACAGTCTCCATCTGACGTATGTAGGCATTATAATGCTGTATTCAGTTCTGTAGCCTCCTTCGTTTCCAGCTTACAGTCTCATTCTGTAGTCTGTTCAGCATTCTCTTCCTACAGTTTCTAGTCTCCTTTCATAGTTTGAACCTCCCATTCCAAGGAAATTCATTTGTTTGTATTTTCCATATCTTCCTTCTCTCCACCAGTTTTCGTACTAAAAAACTCGAAAAAAACCCCAGAAAAAAAGAAAAAAAACGTAAAAAGCACAAAAAGGAAAAAAAGGAATAGGCGTGGCCTAAAAGCGAAACTCCGTTCTCTTTCCGCGCGGCGGAGTTTCTCCTTTTCTCTCAAAATGGAGAGAGGGAGAGAAGCACTTTCGTTCTCTCCATGGAGACAAAGTTCCACTCTCTTTTCTGGGCTCTATAATAGGGTGTCAAGAATAGCCGAAAAAAGGCCAAAAAGGAACAAAAAGAGCCGAAAAGGGGAAAAAAGAGGCAAAAAGGCCCACAAAAGGCCAAAAAACCCCCAATTTACACAGAAAAAAAGTGGACAAAAAGCGCTAAAACCCCTATTTTCCTTATAAAAACGCCTAGAAAACTCTACAAAAACCATGAAATTCGCTCTATATTTACGAAACAAAGGGACACTAATAAAAACGACGACGGAGAAGAAGAACACGAAGAAACTCAAATCGGAAGGAGAAAAATAAAAGAATAGTTACAAAAAGAGATAGATTAATTGAATGCGACCGTTTTGCTCGTCTCCGATTTGATTCCACTTGCTCCTCCAATGTTCTTTTTAGTGAGTGGTGGAGATCTGAAAGAATTTAGATGAATTAGAAGCTAGAAATTCAGATTTGAGGCTAGTTTTCATGAAAATAGTCGAAAATCAAGGTTTTTGGATCAAAAATAGGTAATTTTTTTTAAAATTTCAATTATTTTAGGCTAGAATAGGCTATTTTAGAAGGAATTCCACCTGGAAAAGTAATTTCTGACTTATTTTTTGCCTATATTTCAGATTTCCGACTGTTTTTAGTCGATTTGATCAATTTCCGTATCAAAATGTTCTATTTTCAGCTATTTTTCAGAATTTTCGATAGTTTTCAGTCATTTTCATAGGATTTTGACCCAGAATAATCTTATTCAATCCTGGGTATTTTCGGTTCCTTTTTCCTTTCTTTCCGAGCTTTTTAGCCTATTTTTCTGATTTTTCCGCTATTTTCTTATCCAAAAACCTCCACAAACCTCAATGGAAGCGACGGCGCTGGGAGTTCTCCGTATTGCTCTTCGAAATATCGATTGAATGATCGATAGAATGCCTGTTGTCCACCGGCCAACTCGAATTCCGTCAATCGGCGGACGCCGAGGTCGGCGAGAGTTCGTTCGCCGGTCAACACGTCGTTTTGGACTTCCTGCAAGGAGAAATAGGTCATTTTCAGGTAAAACCCGCAATTTTCTGGGATTTTTGAGCTAAAAAGGGTGGTTTTCAGCCTATTTCAGGGTAAAAACCCTCATTTTCCATCATTTCGAGTAAAAAACCCCATTTTTCAAGCCAAAATAGCTATTTTTCACTTTTTTTCAGCTAAAAATCCCCCTTTTCCAGTCAAATCGACTCACAATATACTCCATCCACTCTCTATTCAATGGAACTTTGCACTTGAACACTTTTCCATATAGCTCTGTCGCCAGAGTCAGAGCCATAAAATATGGATCCGGGAGTCCGTGTCTCTTGTATCTGAATCCGAAATCCTTCAGACAATGCGCCTTTTTGTACATGAAATCGATGAGTTCGGAGAGTTGATAGCAGTGTGGGCCGACGAATTCATAAGTGTGTCCTTTGGCTGTCGGATCGTTGACGACACGGTCGATTCCCTGGGCGACGTCTCCGACCTGAAAGAAAGATGGATTAGGGCTCCGAAATCCTGATTTTCTAGTCAAATTTCAGCTTTTTAGGGTATTTTTAGGCATTTAAAAGCGGTTTTTCGTGAATTCCGATGAATAATCCTGATTTCTAGATGGAATTCCAGTTTTTAAAGCCTATTTTCAAGGCTTTAAGCTTGTTTTTTGCTGCTTAGCCGTATTCCGTTCATCCTGAGCTTAAAATCTCGATTGTCAAATGAAATTCCAGCTATTTTAGGGGTTTATTGAGTTTTTTCAGGTGATTCAAAGCTTTCCGATTCAAAATCCTAATTTTCTGATCAAATTCTAGTTATTTTAGCTTTTTTGTGGCTTATTTTAGATATTTTGAAATATATATTCGTAGAATCACTATTTTAAAATGGAAATTCGGCTTTTTCAGCTTTTTTTCAAGATTCTAGGCTATTTTCAGAGTAAATCTAAGTGTGCAGTTCATTCTGAGCCGAAAATCTTGATTTTCGAATGCAATTCCATCTTTTTCAGTGATTTTTCGAGCATTTTCAGCCGTTTTTAGCTATTCTTACCCAAATAGGCATCTTATAAGTGTGTTCTCCCTTCTTATACAAATAGACATGATCCAATGGAGTCTTTCTCCATCTAGACACATAATATTGAATGAATCCATCCAATTCTCCGTAGATAACCGATGGACGAATGATCGTCGCTTCTGGGAACTCTTCTCTCACTGCAATCTCTCCGAGTCCTTTCGAACGGAGGAATTCCGATTTGGCGACGAAATGGCCTTTTGGGGGATCGACAGTCGCTCCGAGGGCTGAGAGATGGACAAACTTCTCTACACCCATCTCTTTACAGATACGGGCGATCCGACGGGCTCCTGTATCGTGGACGTCGTGGTAGCCGTAGTTTCTGGAAGAATAGAATCTAGAAAATAGCATTTTTGGCTGGGGAAAGACTGATTTTATATCAAAATCTACGTTTTTCCAAGGAAAATAAGATTTTTAACCTAGAAAATAGCTTTAAAAACGAATTTTAAAGCTAAAAATAGCGTTTTTGGCTTAGGAAACCGGTATTTGAAGTTGCTGCTTACCCAGTTGGAACGCGGGTTCCAATCAAATTGACGACGACGTTTGAGTACTTGACTACCTGGAAAAGATGGATTTTCGTATATTTTTCAGTATTTTATGATAAAAACCCTAATTAATAGCGTTTATAGTGAAGAATTACCTTGCGAATGCTCTCCTCGTCCTTCAACTCGAACGGAAAATAGAGGACTTGTCCGAGTTCTCCGAGTACTTTGTGCTCTCTCATGTAATACGGATCCTGACGATACGGAATAATGATTTGTGATCCATTCTTTGCGAATTTGTTCACAACTGGCAAGCCGAGGAATCCGGATGCTCCGAACACGGTGACGACGTTTCCGGAGAAGGAGGCTCTGGAATTTAGGGATTTTTGAAGGGTTTTGAGGGGTTTTTAGGTAGAAAATAGAATTCTGAAGGAGTTTTTATAGCTATTTTGAGCTCTAGTGAAAGATTTACAAAATAAAAAATTTTTTTACACAGAAAAAATAAAAAACGTTTTTTTCGTTTTTCTGGCTTTTAACTGGTTTTATTCATTTTCTAGAAGTTTTCTAGGATTTCCATGCTTTAATTCATGTTTTTCTAGCCTATTTGACCCCTAAAACCCAGAAAATCCGGGATTTTTCGCTTTTTAAATTTTTTTCTCAAAAATCTTCAATTTTCTTGCAATTTCCCCGATTCCCGCACCTTCCACCTGCTCCTTTTCTGAATTGTGCTCCCTGAGAGCTGATACGTGGCTCCGGATGAGCATTTTCGGCAGAAGTGACCGCACTGCTGTAGTTTTGGCTGCTGACCACCAAAACCGCTTGTCGTGAGCCCAGAGTCGATCTACCCAGTACGGAGAGCATTCTAGAAATTTTTTCTGATTTTTTAGAAGGTGTTTACCAAGAAAAACGGGAGAAATTCGTGGAAAATGAGTGGAATTCAAGGTGTGCGGTGCCGAATTGGAAGAAAGTGTGCAATGCGACGTGACGGTGTTTGCAGAGTAAACACCACGGAGGACACCACGAACCGTAGTCGTTGATAAAAATGATAAAATAAAGAAAAATTGCTTGAAAAGGAGAGGAATGGAGGGAAATTAAAGAAAAAAGTGAAAATATAACAGAAAATTGGAACACGGACTCAAAAAATAATTAATTTATTTTTAAAAATCAGCTAAAACCATTTTTTTTAGCGAAAAATGAAAATTGAATTGAATCTAGAGAATAAAGTATTTATTTGGAAAATTTATTCGAAATTCTTATGAAAATCAGTTTTACAGAGCTCATCTGCTTCGCTTTCGAGAAAGAGCAGCTTGCCGCTAGTTTATATACGCCATTTGCTGCGATGCTTGCAGTGCGGTTGTAGTGTCGGCGGTTACACTTTTGCCTGCCAATCTCTCATCGGGGGTTCGAGTCCACCTAGGTCCATTTCTTTTTGCCTTTTTTTCCTTCACTTATTTTCCTATTTTAAACATTTCCAAAGTCTTTTAAACCATCTGTGTGCATATAAATCTTCATTCTTCACCAAAAAACGAGTCAAGAAATCATGAAAGGCGGAAATTTGGGTCTAAATAAATTAAGGCATTTGTTGAAAGCTGGATTTCTGAAGCAATTCGAGCTGCACTCAGCGGCCAGGTTTGGTCGATCAACAGAGAACATCTCGTGGCACAGAAGACAGATCCGGGTGAGGACTTCGTTGAGGGCGGGGCGACGGTATGCCTGAAAAATGGGTTGGATTAAAGGAAATAATATAATATGAGCTCACTTTACAGTTCCTCGAGTGATGATCCGGTCGACAGAGGGCGGAGCCAAGAAGGGTGAGCAATATCGAGATTACTGTAATCCGAGATAGTTTTTATCAGTCGCCGCTTGCTGCAGTCTCCTATACGCCCACCGCGCGGAATGTTCCGGTGACAACTGTAGCGCAGGCGGTATCTCTTTTGGCTAGTAATCTAGCGACCCGGGTTCGAGTCCACCTCAACCCAAAAGTTTTTGCCTTTCTTTATTTTTATTTTCTAAGCGTGCCTAACCGTGCCAGAGCGTGCCAGTACGTGCCAGGTAACCCCAAACCCCAAAACTTACATAATCGTCTGAATAGAGCCATAGTTTGGGCGAATGAGAGCCGAAATTAGTCCGGTGTCTCGAGTATCTAGGAATATATATCCTCCCCATCCTCTTTTAAGTGTGTCATCCGAGACGTTGCGACGTAATTTCCTCTTCTGAATGGAGGGGAAAAGAAAGAATTTGTGTCTCTTTTTGCACGAACTGGTCCCATTTTTTTGGTTTCTGATGGTTACAAGTGCAGTTTTTTATACAACTACAGTAATCCGGGTATTTTATTGGGTACAGTAACCCTATATTAATAAAGATGAGCAATAGTTTCGTCATCAATGAAAGTGCGTCACATATATCAAAGGGCGTGGGAAAATAACGAATTTAGGTCCGAGTGGTGATGACGAGTTATGTTAGTGATCCTTTTTGTAGTTTGATCAAGGAAATGTAGTCACGGTTGAAATAAGCATATTTTTATAATTTATTAAATGAAATTTTTTTTTCGAAATTGAAAAAAAAATTTTTCAAATATCCATTTAATTAACCCTTAATCTTTGTGGCCTAATCTCCATCATTCCCATCAAAATCATTAGCGCTTGAATTGAACAAGCAGCTGAGATTAAGCACAAGACGATTTCGAAATAAATGCATAAATTTTTCTGGAAAAAGTAGTAGAAGGAAACGAAGTGAAGGATTATGATAAGGGAAGCCAAGATATCAAAAGAATGGTTGTTTCTGTACACTAAATCGCATTTGTTAAGAGGTTCTTCGATGAAAATTATGTAGATGCCTGCGAAAACAAAGATGACCGTGTAGATGCGAATGAAATCCTGAAGTTTCTATCTTTCTAGATTTAAAAAACTAGGCTTCTTAATATCACCTATATCTCGATTCTCAAAATAGCTATCGAAAAACGGTCAACTAACAAAATATAGCTCTTGATAAGCTCAATATTTTATTAGTTGACCATTTTTTGATATCTATTCTGTGAACTTAGATATAAAAGTTTAAAAACAACTCACCACCCATCCCTTCATATAATACATAGCGTATCGTGTAGTGTTACACATCAGTAGAATGGTCAATTGGCCAAGAAAACATTGAACACGATACCTCTCCAATTTTGTACTTGTACTGTCAACAATTTTGATCCATAAAGCTGTGGAATATGCGAGGAGAAAGGTTGCACCTATAATATTGAAACAAAGTAGCCATCCGACTTTTGGGGAGGGGTCAACGATTAAGAATAGGAAGATGGAACCAAGGAGACCGGCGAGGTAGCAGGAGAACATGAAGGCTTCGGTGCAGCTGCCAAGGAGATCGGTCATAGTAGAGATGAGAGGAGGTAGAGATCTGGAAAATATATTTGAAAGTAGCCCTGAAAGTGCTAGAAGAGGTCCTTAGAGGAGGACTGAACTGTAATTCAATAATTTGTCATTAGATGTAGTTTTTCATTCTGAACACTTTTTCTGTTGACAACATTCTATGAAAATGCCTCTAAATGCCTCAAAAACCGATTTGAAAACGTCGAGGTGATTGGGGTGGAAGAGTTTTCCGTAACCTCGGCCACGGGGGTTTTGTACCTTATTTTTCTCTTTATTCAAAATTTGGTTTTTGATTATGAAAGAACATCTACATTAAAATTATAAAATCGGAAAAAATGAAAAAAATACCACCTAAAAAGGTACAAAACCCCCGTGGCCGAGGTTACGGAAAACTCTTCCACCCCAATCGACGTTTTCAAAGCGGTTTTTAAGGCATTTAGAGGCATTTTTAGAAAAAGTTGTCAACAGAAAAAGTGTTCAGAATGAGAAACTACATCTATAAACAAAATATTGAAATCAACTTCAGTCCTCCTTTAAGACTATCATTAATGGAATTTGAAATATGGACAAAATCTAGCGGTTTTTGAAAAAAATTTGAAAAAAATCGAAATTTCGATGAAATTTGTGTATTTTAAATGGTTCTTTTCGAAAAAGTTTTCTCGATTTTACATGGAATTTGGAATTTTTTTCTGTTCAAAATGGAATTTTAAATCAGGACATTCAATTAAAATTCAAGCTCTGTACAGTTCATTTCACACGCTTCATTAAAAAAATAGCGGGAAAAGTGGGCGGAGCCTAAGATTTGAATTTCGCGCATTTTTTGAGCCACTAATAATTAAATAGTCTAAATTTGCAGGAAAAAAACAGAAAAAACCGATAAATAATAAAAACCTGCTTATTAGCACTGTCACCTGGCTATTGGACTATACCTATTAACCATCCCTAACGAGAGGTCACTCTCTCTTCCCCCTCTAAACCATTCTTCCTCCCCAATGGGTCTTCCCTAATTCTTATCGTCTTCATCTACATCCACCCTCGTCTCAATTTTTCTCTACCTCCTAGACGATAAAAAGCTCCTTCCAGAGTGTTCTTTGAGATGACCACAAGGTTAGGGATCTCTTTTATAGTTTGATCAAGAAAATTTAGTTTCTGATATATAATTTATTCGATTTAAAAAATATTTCAACAAAAACAATAATTCAATCAACCCTCTCTCGAGTTCCCGGATCACGTGGCTCCATCATCCCCATCAGAATCATTAGTTCTCCCAATGAACAAGCAATTGAGATTAAGCACAAGCTGATTTCAAACAGAATCGTCCAATTCTCTTGAATCAAGTAGTAGAAGGAAACAAAGTGAATCATTATGATAAGGGAAGCCAATTTGTTGAAAGACCGGGTGTTCCTGTAGACTAATTGGCATCGGGGGAGAGGTTCATGGATAAAAATTAGGTAGACTGCTGCGGATACAAGGATGGCCGGGTAGATGCGGACGAAACTCTGAAATTTAGAATGGTAGGCTTCCTTATATCGCATATATCTCGATTCTCGAAATAGCTATCTAAAAAAGCTGAACTAATAAAATATAGCCCTTAATTAGGCCAATATTTTGTTAGTTGACACTTTTTTGATAGCTATACCAGAAATCTAGATATAAAGGCTTGAAAATTATTTTTTTTCAAACTATCTAATAGCGTTCATAAAATATTTAACGATTGGAACGTTGTTGATAAAATAAGTATAAAATAGCATAACTTTATTAATACATTTTTTCCAAAATAAAAATTCAATTAATCATTTTTTTAGACAACTTTTTGATAGTTTTTGATAAAAAAGGTAGTTTCTGATACACAATTTATTCAAATTTCAAAGAAATCAAAAATAAAATCAAAGCCCATTTCAATTAAGAATTCTGCAATGCCACGAACCGCTCCTTCTTGCTTAACCTCCGTCATTCCCATCAGAATCAATAGTAAATTGATTGAACAGGCAGTTGAGATTAAGCACAAGCTGATTTCAAAAGTAATGATCCAATTCTCTTGAATCAAGTAGTAGAAGGAAACAAAGTGAATCATTATGATAAGGGAAGCCAATTTGTTGAATGATCGGTTGTTCTTGTAGAGTACTTGGAAGTGGGTAAGGGGTTCATAGATAAATATTGCGTAGATGGCGACGGAAACAAGGATGATTGGGTAAATGCGGAAGGTACTCTGAAATATCGCATATATCTCGATTCTCAAAATAGCTATCCAGAAAAGCTCAACTAAAGAAATGTAGCCCTTAACTAGGCCAATATTTTGTTAGTTGACACTTTTTTGATATCTATGCCAGGAAACTAGCTATAGAGGCTTGAAAATTATGCTTTTCAACTATAGCTATAGCTTATAACTCAACTAACTATAAACTATAGCTGATAACTCAATAACCAAAAAAACTATCTAGAAACGCTTAACTAACAAAATATAGCCTTCAACAGCAGCTATATAGACCCTTTCTTAATAGCTATTCAGCTAGATGAGCTATCTACAGTACTGGCCATAATGATACAAGGTTTTTGACCATAACTCTTCTGAAACTAATCGGATTGATTTGAAATTTTTAGACACGCGCTCTTTGACGTTGATATAACAATGAAAAGCATTAAATTTCACAAAATTTTTATTTTTCGTTTTCTAGCTCACCGGAGGTCTCAAAAGTCAATTATCGCTTTTTTGACATTTTACGAAATTCTCAATTTTTTTCAAAATTTGTAAAAATTAATGTTTTTCATTGTTAAATCAACTTCAAAGAGCGCTCAAAACTATGTCTAAAAATTTTAAATCAATCCGATCAATTTCAGAAGAGTTATGGTCAAAAACCTTGTATCATTATGGTCAGTACTGTATATATACCCTTTCTTGATAACAATTCAGCTAGATGAGCTATATTAGTAGCTAGCTAAAATGGAGCATTAAAAAAACTATCTAGTTTCTTAAAATAGCTATCTAAAAACGATTACCTAACAAAATATAGCCCTTTTTTGTTTTAAAAACTCAAATATAAAATAACTCACAAATTTTCCCTTATTACAATACAAAGCGTATCTTGTAGTATTACAAATGAGAAAGATGACCAACACACCGAAACAACTTTGTATTTGACACCTTTCCAATTTTGTCATCTTGTTTCCAACGCCTCTTATCCATATAGCTGTGGAACAGGCGAGTAGGAAGATAATACCTATCATAATGAAAGAAAGTAGTAATGTGAGTTCTAGAGAGAGTTCGGTGGTCAAGAATTGGAATATGGAGGAGAGGAGGCCGACGATGTAGCCGGTGAATAGGAAGGCATTGAAGCAGGTGCCAAGGAGGCTGTTCATCTGAAATTATATTTAGAGATTTGAAAATGGAGAACAAAAAATATTCAACGATTAATACGCTGTTAAAAAAACCAGTATAAATTGTATAAAAAATAATTTAAAAATTTTTTTTAAACAAAACAAAATATAAAAATTCAATTAACCATACAAATTAACCATAAAAATATTAACCATAAAAATATTAATCATAAAAATAAAAATTCAATTAAAAATTCAGCTTCTTATCGTCATCATTCCCATCAGAACCATCAGCCCTTCAATTGAGCAAACAGCTGAGATTAGGAGAAAAATGAATTCGAACTCCATAGTCCAATCATCTCGGATAAAAAAGAGAGGAATAATGTGAGAGATTATGATAAGGGAAGCCAAGATGTTGTAAGATCGGTTGCTCTTGTAGAGTAATTGGAAGTGGGTAAAGGGTTCATAGATGAATTGTGAGATGGCAAAGGTGAACACGAGGATGGCGGTTAAGACAAGGCGAATGGGGCAGATGGGATTCTGAAGTTATTTTGGTTGGTAAAAGAGATATTGAAATAGTGTCTGTTAAGCTCTTCACAAGAAAGTTAGAGAAATTATTGTGGTTGCCAGTAAAAATTTTGTTAATTAATAGTGAGACTTATATTTTCATAGTAGAAACTTTTTGATAGCTATGCGAGGAACCTAGCTATGAAGGCATAAAATTATATCTAATAGCGTTCATAACTCATTATTTAATAAAGCTATTTAAAAACGGTCAACTACTAAAATGTAGCCCTTAATTAGGCCAATATTTTGTTAGTTGACCACTTTTTGATAGCTACTCTTAGGGCTAAGAAAAAAGAGTTTACTTACAGACACATCCATAAACAAAGCGAATCGTGCTACATTCGAAAATATAAAAATGATCGCTAATCCTGCCAGAAATTGTATTTGATACCATTGCAGTTTTGTGAACTCCCTCTTTCTTCCCTTTTCAATCGTTTTCATCAATAAAAATGAAAAGAAAAAGAATATCATGATGAATACAAATCCTAAAACGCTGACGCCGAAGACCAATTTGGGGGAGTCGATTATTAAAAACAGGCAAAGGGTAAAGATGATGTAGGGAATGGAAACCAGGAGGAAGAGGCCCATGAACCCGATTTCAAAAAAACGGTTCATAGTGGCTTTAGTTGGGAGGAAAGAAAGCATTAGTAGATAGGAAGGTTGGCCCAATAGATTTCTGAAAATATTAAAATATTGTAACTGAGTGTCATAAATCTGTCAACTAAAAGGGCTAGGAGGGGTCCTATTTTCTTTTTAAGCATTTTTTGCATTAAAATGAAAAAAAATTAGCTGCATACAAAAAAATAAGGACGTTCAATTTAAATTTTAGCTTAGTACAGTTAAAAAAATTTTCAGTTCTGGAATTCGGAATATGAAATTTGGACAAAATCTAGCGGTTTTTGAAAAAAATTTGAAAAAAATCGAAATTTTCAATGAAATTCGTCTACGGTTTTTTTTCGAAAAATATTTCTCGATTTTACATGGAATTTGAAATTTAGATTCCATACAACTCTGTTATTAACCGAGAAAGAACTATATTCGGTCCAAAAAAATCGTCCAAAAATTTTTTAAATTAAAATTCAAGTTCTGAACACTTAAAAAATTACATTCATTGAAAACAGTAACAGAAAAAAGTGGGCGGAGCCTGCTATTTAAATTGCACCCGGTTTTTTTAAACCAATAATAACTAATATATACTAATTAGACTAAATTCGCAGAAAAAAAAAGAAAAATCGATAAAACGTGCTGCGGAGAGCTCGTTAGCACACTACCACCTGCTACCCCACCAGTAGACAGTCCCTCCGAAGAGGTCACCCTTCCCCCCCTCCCTCCAAACCATTCATTCTCTCCCTTCTCCACCAATGGGTCTCATCTCCCTAATTCTTCTCGCCCTCCGTCTTGCCTTCATCTACACCCTATCCACCCTCGTCTCAATATTTCTCTACCTCCTAGACGATAAAAAGCCGCAGAAGAAGCCCCTACCAGAATGTCCTGTATGTTTTGAGAACTTTAGTCGAGAGATCATCCCGAGGGTAATGTCATCGTGTGGACATAGTGTCTGTAATTCGTGTATTTCTAATATGGTCCGATGGCCGGGTGTCGCCAGTTGTCCCACTTGCAGACAATCGAATTTTGTGAGGAGGAGGTCGAAAACGTTTCCAAAGAATCAAGAAGTGGTGAGGTTGATGGTTAAAGGAGATAGGTAAGTATACTTTTTTGGAAAATCCAGATTCTAAAAAAAATGTGAAAACAATAGATTTCAATATTGAAAAAAGTTATTCCAAAAATTTTTTTTCAAATTTTAAAAATTTATAACTTCCTTTAAAATCCATATTTTTTAATAAATAAAAAGTGAAATCAATAGCTCTTAATGAGATCTACACAAAAATATATTTGAAAATTATCTAACTCAACTATGAAAAAAATTATTTCGAAAAATAATTCAAGTTTCAGAAATATTATAACTTCCCTCAAAATGCATGATTTTTAATAAACAAAGAGTTGAAATCATAGATTTCACTACGATCTAGACAAAAATATAATTTAAAAATATCTGACTTAACTATGAAAAAAGTTATTTTGAAAAAAGCTACATGCAATTAAAAAAAGTTCATAACTTCTTTCAAAATCCATATTTTTTTACAAATTAAAACTGAAAATTGAAGATCTAAATGAAATCTATACAACGAGCAATACCATATAATTGTATCTCAACTGAGAATAAAGTTATGATACAAAATCTAACTCAACTATAAAAAAAGCGATATGCAAGTTTAAAAAATTCATAACTTTCTTCAAAATCAACATTTTCTGACAAAAAAGGGTCAAAATGATAGCTCTCAATGTAATCTACACAGTTAGTTATAATAAATCTTTGTACTTTCACGAAAAATATAGTTACGGTACAAAAAATTTTTTCTCAAAAAATTTTTTCAAAATAATTTTCAATATTCTATTCTTCCACTATTCAGCACCTATATTTGAGAAGATGTAAGAATTGCTCAGCTCTATCTATTTTACTCCCTGGCTGTCAATCATTATTCCAGACCAAAATGCGACCTCTGCCTCTCCATCTACCATCCAAAAACCATTATCCGAGTGATGCGTTGCTGTGGATACTCTGCTTGCGAGAGATGCCTCTTCGAACATTTCACCTGCTGTGGTCGCTGCCCATTCTGCCCGAAGAGCTACCAAAAGATCGGCCCTGACACGTTTCCCAAGAACTATTTGCTAATGAAGATTATTGAGGGGTGCTAGCCTAGCTAGGGGGGTCGTTATGAGTGAAGAAGTGTAATCCAGTGTGTATATTGTTTTACGTGTATCTATTTGAATAAATTTATTTGGAATATTGTAGTTTTTCTGTTCATTTGGAGTTCTGTAGCTATCTTGGCACATTCATGAAATACCTTCACCTCTTTCAGAAGCATCTACGTCATGATAGTATCCTCCACCAACAGTACACCATAAATGTCCCCATGGTCTCTGATATTCATCTATAAGTGTAATTAAGACAACTAGTCTAAAAAGGATCTTTACAAATATCAATGAGGACACCTGCTAGCCTTCAGATGACACTCTGACAGACTCACACTACCTCACAGGCTATAAAGGACTGCCCACAGTCTGTTATAGTCAATAGCCAATTCATTTCCACCATGTACTGGCATGACATCATCATCTTTTCCTTTTTCTTCATTTTCGACATCTCCCTCTGTTTCCCCTTCCCCGAAATTTGGACCAAGGACCTGTATGCCGTCTGTGTGTCAAGTGCATTCTTCATCACTCTACTCCTATTTTACATTCAATTATCGATAGAAAAGGTTCAAAAACAAGGGAAGATTAGCCAACTTGAAAAGTATCAAACGCAAGTTTTGATTGGATTAGTGGTAATTATACTGACATGTAATACGGTACGATGGATTTTGTTTGATCGAGGAGATGATGTTTTTGTAAGTTAATTTTTTTTAAACCTTCATAGCTGATTTCTGAGAATAGTTATCAAAAAAGTGTCAATTAATAAAATATTGGTCTTATTAAGGGCTATATTTTGTTAGTTGACCGTTTCTAAATAATTTTATTGAAAATTGAGTTATAAGCGCTAGACAAATTGAAAGTAGATAATGATTTTGAAATCTTTATAGCCAATGATAATCCCCAAATTTCAGAATTCAACCCGCATCATTCCTTCCATCGCCCTGGTTATTCACTTCTCCGCAGTAGTCTACATAACTTTCATCGATGAGGCCCTTACTCAATGCCAAGTAATCCACAAGAACAACCGATCCTTCATTAAAATGGCTTCCCTTATCCTATCCTTTCATATTTTTTCTCTCTACTACTGTATCCAGAATGATTCCCTTATCAATTATCAAGTTGCCCTGTGCTTAATCTCAATTGCTTGTTCAATTGAAGCGCTGATGATTTTGATGGGAATGATGAAGGTTAAAAAGAAGCATTCTGTTGAGTATGAATAAAAAGTTCATCAAATATATTTCGGATTTCAGCAAAAAATGATTTTGTAGATTTGCAGAACCATATTTTTCAGTTTAAGCTTTCTCAGTCATGTGGTGATTTAATTAACATTATAATGTCTTTTAATGTTCAATTTTACAATTTCAGTAGACAAATTCTCCTAAAAATGACCTGAATACCCCTTTTTTGTGAAACAATGATTACATACTCTCTGTTGTTATCCTATTTCCCATAGTATCTATATCTTTCGTATCTTTTTCCCCCACCCCAACTCGCCATGCTTGAAAAACTAATAACATACCTTCCGCCGCCTTTTCCCGCTTGTACAACTCGGGGCACCTGCCTCTCTCTAGGTTCCCTTGGAAACCGAAACTGGACAAAACAACGAGAGAGTATAGAAAAAGCGGAAGGAGCGGCTTATTGTCAAGAGACTCGCCTCCTTATCGATCATTTGTATCTACTTGGAGTTCCGGGTAGTTGATTTCGTTTTGGAGTCTCATTTTGGAGTCCGGGGTGGTTTTTGTAGTCACGATTAACAACATGTTCCCAATTATATTTTCAAGTTTCTGATTACAAGAATAACGTTTTCCAGACAGCCAATTATTTTTCAGACATTTTTTTGATTCTAGGCAATTATAGGTTACCTTGGTTATTTATGTACCGCCCACTTAGAAGGCTCAGCTAGCTACAGTAGCAAAAATTGTTTTTTCAGTTATTTTAGCGATTTTAGGCCATTTTCAGGGGTCTGGTACTCGGATCTTGAGCTTCCGATCGCTTTGAAAATTATTGGAGGCTTAGAACAGACCTTTATATTCATACATGATTCAAAAAATTCTCTTTTTATTAGACAAGTTCTGAGAGACCCCCCATTTTTTGCCATTTTAGTACTGAAATCGCTAGAAATTCAGGTGTCTCTCAGAACTTTTCCAATGAAACGAGAATGAGATAATTATGCGAATATAAAGTTCTTTGTCTGTTCTAAGTCTCCAATAATTTTCAAAGCGATCGGAAACCCAAGATCCGAGAAACAGAACCCTGAAAATGGCCTAAAACCACTAAAATCAACTGAAAAAAACTATTTTTTATATACTTTTTAACGCTACTGTAGGTTACCTTGGTTACTTAGTACCGCCCACTTAGAAGGCTCAGCTACATAACCAATTTAACTGAACTAACTAAGCCCCTATTCAAACTACATTTTTTTTGCAAAACGATAATCCTTTAATCCGGCCACCCGTCCAACCTCTTCCTTTTCCAGATGGTATTCATTCCAACCGCCAACTGCATGTGCATTCCATTCACCTACTACCTCCAACGCATCTACTCCATCTCCATTCCCCTCTACATAATCACAGCCCTCTCCTTCTTCGATGGCTCTGCAGAACACTGGTGGACCCTATTCCTTACCGGTGCTGCAATGGGACTCATCTTCTGTGTAACCTCATGTATTATCATGTGTCAAAGTGAGCCGGAAAACGATGAGGCTCTCGCAAAATCCATGGAGATAGGGCTGAAATGGATCTCATTTTCTGGAGTCCTCCCACTCCTTTTCGTCTACACAATCGGCTGGAGCCCCTGTTTCCTGACCTCTATCATTATTATCTGCACATTTGCCTCCGAAGAATTCCTTAACAAATTCTATAAGCCTACTGTAGGAAAAACTACGACAGACTACTCATTCCGCCCGAAAACCGTATGCTTCTTGGGTTTCCTTCACATAACCGGAGCAGCCCTTGGAATTAACTACTCATTCAAATACAAATCTTTCGAAGATTTCCTGGCTGTATCCATCTATCAAGTAATATTCACAGTATTCTATGGCACCTGCACAATTGATTATTTTGTCGGAGCAAGTGTCGTTACAATCAAAGATAAGAGAAAGCAGCAGGAAGATATGGTTACTGTATGTGCGAAGCTGGCCAAGGAAGACCCCACAAGGCTTGGGAATGGGATTAAGTGAGTATAGCTGGTTGCTCAGCCTAATTTTTTTTCCAGGGGCTGCTGCCTAGCCTGCGAAATCTGTCGCATTGAGTACAGTGAACTGACCCGATTCCAAACCCCTCGAGTCCTTCCCAAATGCGGACACACGTTTTGTGAGGGTTGTCTGAAGAAGTTGATTTCATTTGGCGATCGATTCCATTGCCCTTCTTGTCGAGTTCAGACTGTTGTTTCAGGTTGGTTAGCTACAGTAATCCTCTAAAAAAATGGTCTAACTACAGTAATCCTCTAAAAATCTGGTCTAACTACAGTAATCCTCTAAAAATCTGGTCTAACTACAGTAATCCTCTAAAAATCTGGTCTAACTACAGTAATCCTCTAAAAATCTGGTCTAACTACAGTAATCCTCTAAAAATCTGGTCTAACTACAGTAATCCTCTAAAAACCTGGTCTAACTACAGTATTCCTCTAAAAATCTGGTCTAACTACAGTAATCCTTGTGTATTTTCAGAGAAATCGGTGTTGTGTCTTCCGAAGAACTACGCATTGATAAGTGTCCTTCGAGAAGTGAATACCTATCTTGAGTCACATCGTTTGGTCAATGAGATATCAAATGCATAGGCCTTTCATCTTATTATCGTTTCATATAAATCGCCCGGAAATTTTGACGTTTTAATTGAAATTCAAACCTAAATTAAATAAAACGTCAAAATTTCCGGGCGATTTGTATGAAATGATAATATCTTATTATATTTTTTCTAAAACTGTGATCTAAATTATTTTGCCAAATATTTGTTTTTTCTTCGAGCTTCAATACCTCCGTTCTTAAAGAAGATACAAAAAAGTTGTCAACTAATAAAATGTAGCTTATAATAAGTTCAACATTTTATTAGTTGACAACTTTTTTGTATCTTTAATGAAAATTGAAATATATATTTTTGTAATTAATAAAGTGAAAAAAAAGAATCTGTTGAGTTTCCAGTTAAAATTAGTGGGACTTCAAATTCAGAGGTGTGTAAATTGGTTCCCGTCAGAGATAAGAGAAAGTGGTCAACTGATGAAACATAGCTTTTAACAAGTTAAACAAGCTTTTAGTTGACAACTTTTTTATGTTTACTATGAAAATGGAGATTTTATGGTTTTTTCAAACTAGCATAGCTATACTATCAGCTAACAAAAAATACAGATGTCTAGCTCATAATGAAAGCCAATAGAGAAATGTTACCTAACCATTTGTATAGCGTAATATTGCCAATATGTTGTTATTAATTGAATGTTACAATAACATTCCTATCACCAAGGTTGAAGTCGAAAGTAAACAAACAACAAACATCAAAGTGTCTTCAAAGAAGTACCTAACTTCTAGCGTTTATATCTCGGTTACTGTGAAAGCTACAAGGAAATTATCAACTAATAACTTGTTTTATTTGTTAAAAGCTATATTTTATTACTTAACAAATTTTTGATAGCTCTTACGAGAATCGAGATATACAGGCTAAAAGTTTAGCAATTCTAGATGCAGACACTTCAATATAGGTCAATATTGTTCATCGTCGAATTACTGATAACTTGATCGATATGAAAACCGTCAAAAATTATTATTTAATAAAATATCAGTAATATTAAGTTGAAAAAATTGACAATTTCCTGCTTGCCTTCATAAAAGTGGCGGAAAAATGCAACTTCGAAGCTTTCAAAGAAGCTGAAGAAGCTCAAAAGCCTGAAGAAAACCCCTGTATCTCGATTCCGGTTAGATATACAATAAAGTTGGTAATTAATAAAATGTTGCGCTGATTATAAGCTATATTTTTTTAGTTGACAACTTTTATGTATCTCCCAGAATAACCAAGTTATACGTCTCCAAAGCTCCCTCAGAGTTGCAAAACTTTAATCGTAAGCCAAAATACAACGACGATTAACATTTGATTCAAGACACCAAACTAAAATCGATGAGTAATTGACAATTGGTCTTTCGGAATAGAATGACAATATGTTTCATGATTCATGAATAAGAACTAGGCAACCTGACGTCATTCCACAAATAGCACCGATAACAGATGGGTACATAAAAAAGTGAGTTTACGCCCTATTCCTATCTTTTTCCTCGTCTTTCCTCCCCAAATATGTCTGCAAAAGTTTATGCCATCGGAGCATTGATTTTGGTCTCTTTTATCCTTACTACTGTAGCCACATTTACCAAAAACTGGATTGTCTGGAGTGTCGCTGGTCTTTATCACTATGGCATTGGAATTGTTCCATATAACTCGGTAATTTTTTTTTAAATATGCTCTTTTATAAAAAATTTCTTGTAGAATGAGGTCACATGGTTCGCAGCTGCCAGTTGGATGATGTTCATCTCGTTTGGATTGTTCTTCCCATTGATTTTGATCTATTTGCATGCAGCGTAAGTTTAGATTCTTGAAAATAGTGAGCAAATATTGGGAAATACTAAAATAGACAGTTTTTTCGAAAAATTTTACGAAAGTTGCATTTTTGCATTTTTCAAAAATTTCGAAACTTTTGAAAACTTGAAACTACCGTAATTCTGTCAATTTTGAACCCAGATGAATGAAACGTAGTTCATTGCACTCAGCTCGTTAAGAGCTTCCATATGAGTATAATCACGACTAGGCTCCGCCCACTTTGAATTTTTTGAAAATTTTGAAGTTCCTAAAAATCTGAATCTACCGTAATTTAGCCAATTAGTCTTGATTATACTCAAATGAAAGCTCTTGGTGAGCTGAGTCGGAAAACATTTTTTCATGGTTGTCAGAGCGATTTTGAGCGGGTTACTGTAGTTATTAGAACTTTGAAATTTTGAAAAATTTTGAAAATTTGAAAATTTCAAAAAAATTTTGAAAAATTTCGAAACCTCCAAATTTTATGAATTTCAATTTTTATGAGTCAATTTATAATGATTATCACATTATCAACCTAAAATTTCGAGAAAAAAAATAATTTCATAATTTTTGAAAAATGGAAAAAATTTCAAAATTTCAAAAAATTTCGAAATCTCCAAATCTCATCAATTAAAATTTTTATAAGTCATTTCATGTTGGTTATCATATAAACCAATAGAAATTTCGAAAAAAGAATAGTTTCATAATTTTTGAAAAATCCAAAAAATTTCGAAAAAAAATTTTCGAAAAAAAATTTTTTTTCAATTATCTGGCTTAATCAAATTTTTTCAATTTCCAGATACAAAGTACACCATCACGGATGTTGTCACAGCATTCGTCACAACTTCCACGGGTGCACTCTCATCCTGTCTGTCATCGTTATCATGGAAGCGGTCGCCTTCATTCTGATGGCCGTCAACGCTAACAATTATGGTTATGGAGTCAGTGAATCGGTAATTATTCCCTTTATCTTCTTCCTACTGTAGATTCATTTTCAGATCGGTAGCTCCGCCTACTTGGCATTGTCATCTGGTATTGTGGCGACTGTCGCAATGTCTCTTTCGGGACACGTGGCACGCAGGGATTGTCACTAAACTATTTTTATCAGTTATATTTCATTTTTATCAATGAATAAACGGGTTTTTAAAGACGATTAGAAGGGTTTGACACTTAAAACTTATCAGTAAACTGCCAGGAAACGTGAAATCTTTGAACTAGGTCAAGAATTCTAGTTATAAAATTATAAATTTTTTTTTTCAAATTTATTTTCAAAAAATGGACCTGCTTGCTTCTGGACCAAGTTTATAAGCATTTTCAGACTATCAAACCATAAAATTCAGATTCTCCATAAAAAATTGGCCTATTTTTCATTTTTGAAAAAAAAAATTTTTGGCCTAGTGGCTAACAGGTTTGGGTCGTTCCAACGCTCGCGGGTTCAATCCCCGCTGGGGTCAATTTTTTTTGCTCTTTTTTTCTAGCTAGTCTATGTGTCCGATAACATCAGTATCACTTGATTTCGGTTTTTCGAATTCTTCGAATCTCTAAACCCCTTATTTTAGTCTTAAGAGCCCGTCAAACCTCCAATTACTGTATCCGCGTACATAATGAGACAGCAAAATATTAATGAAGAAATTTTTAAGACGATTAGAAGTGTTTGACACTTAAAACTTATCAGTAACCTTCCAGGAAAATTCTGAACTATGATAAATTGAAACATCTTGTTCTAGCATTAAAAATAGGGACCTGCGAGCTTCTGGACCAAATTTGTAGGCATTTTCAGATTATCAAACCTTAAAATTCCGATTCTCCATAAAAATCAGCCTATTTTTCATTTTCCAGAAAAAAAGTTTCTGGTATAGTGGTTAACAGGTTTGGGTCGTTCCAACGCTCACGGGTTCAAACCTCGCTGTAGCCAATTTTTTTTGCTCTCTTTTTCTAGGTAGTCTATGTGCCCAATAACATCAGAATCACCTGATTTCAGTTTTTTCATATTCTCAGAATCCCGTCAACCCCCTTATTTTAGTCTTAAGGGCCCGTCAAACCTCCAATTTAGCCTCAAAATCTTGTCAAACCTCCAATTTTCAAGGCAATTATCTTCGGAAAGGCTGTTTTCAAAGTCTTACGGTATCCACCTACATAATAAGACAGCAAAATATTTATTAGGAGAAGAACTCAAAACTATAATAGACCAAGAATTCTAGTTTTAACTTTGAAAAAAAGGACCTGCGAGCTTCTGAACCAATTTTGTAGGCATTTTCAGTCTACCAGACCATAAAATTCATATTCTCCATGAAAAACCGACCTATTTTTCATTTTTGAGAAAAAAATTTTTTGGCCTAGTGGCTAACAAGTTTGGGTCGTTCCAACGCTTGTGGGTTCAAACCCCGCTGGGCTCAATTTTTTTTGCTCTTTTTTTCTAGCTAGTCTATGTGTCCGATAACATCAGAATCACTTGATTTCGGTTTTTCGAATCCCTCAACCTCTCATTTTAGCCTCAGAATCTCGTCAAACCTCCAATTTAGCCTCAAAATCTTTGGAAAGGTTGTTTTTGAGTCTTACTGTATCCGCCTACATAATAAGACAGCAAAATATTCATGAAGAAATCAAAAATAAATATAGACACACAAAATATTAATATTGAAGAGAAGAGGGTGTCATGGCGACCTCATTGAACGTGATTCTTATCTCTGAAATCAGCTATCTACCGTAATCCAGGACTTTTTTTTACCTCCAGCAACAAAAATTCCTTTCGGGAGAACTTGTTCAATAGAAACACAATCCATGAATTCCGAAGGGGGCGGGGCGTAGGCATCCACTTTCTTTTGACTCTTACCGATATGGATAAGAATGTAATCAGCAAGCAAAGGGGAATAGACAACAAGGATATAGAATTGAAGAATGAAATTAGAGATCCATGAAAGGCTCAGATTCTCTTTTTCCACTTGATAAAGAGGGAAATACATTGATAGAAGACCAAGGAATAAGAGGATTGAGCAGTGGGAATAGACGATTTTCTTGTGGAGATGATTCATTTGGGAACGGTTTAATTTGATTTCCTGGTTTTGGATGGATTTGAAGTAGAGGGCGATGGTTAGGAGGTTTAGAAGGAAGAAATCAATGGAGAATACCTGGAAGATAAAGATAGCGCTTATAAGTATAATATACTGTGCATTTTCAAGTTTGAGACTATTTTCAGAGGTCAGTAGCGTTCAAGAGCATATACAGAACACTTTTTTCAGTTGATTATTCCGATTTTAGGCCATTTTCAGTGGTCTGGTACTCGGATCTTAGGTTTCCGATCATACATGTTTGCAACCGTGTAGGTACAGCGTGTGTTTTTCACTCTGAGAAAACTAGGTGGTGAAAAAATTTGTTTGAGATTTGAACAATTGTTTTTCGATAAAATTTTCACTCAAAAATCAGTCAGAGCAGGTCCTCAAATTCTAGTAAAACGACTGAAATTCTGAATTCTGTCTTTAGATCCAACGTTCAACAAAGAAAAACTTTGGTGTCTACTGTAGAATCACTGCTGAACACACTCTGTCGAAAATCATGAAAATTTTTGCAAAACAGTAGATGAATTCTTGATTTTTGCTCCGAAAAGGTGAACGAGGTTATAACGCAACAAATTATCAAAGAAAATTTGGCAAAAATGTTTTTAGTCGACCTCCAGAAGAGTTGTGTACCTCGCCATTTGGCGAAAAATGAGCATGTTTATTTCGGAAGGAACGAAAAACCAAATTTCGCGAAAATTGGTGAATCTTGATTTTTTTCATCAGTAGCTCCCAAAAAAATTTTCGAAACGATTCGTTAAGTATTCGCCGAGCACGAGAGTTGTGTAGTTTTGGGGGTACACGCTCGATTTTGCACTGAAAAAATTCGCAAGTACACAACTTTGCTGTGAAAAGAGCATTGAGTTTTGGGAGTTAATATTTGACAGACTTCATTATATGGCTCTGGAGGACCCTGCCACCAATTTTTAGAAAAATCGGTTCACTAGGGGCTGAGTTGTGCGCATCGCGTTCCGCTGTTTTTGCTGTAACACAGGCCGACCGCCGCCGCCGCCGTTCCGCCAGCTTGCAACGAACCCTCAATTTCTTGTACCCCCTCATTTGGCCGCGCGTTCCCGCGCGCCTTTGGCGCAGTGGCAACGCTTCCGTACCGTAATCTGCTCGTGATAGAAGGGGGCAGTTCGAGGAACAGATCTGATAGAAATGTTTGCTTTTTTTCTCCTTACGGATTTTCAAGTTCTAGGTGGTTATTTTGAAATTTTTTTTCGAAATGCCAGGTGGTGATTTTGAAAAATTTCTCTGCTACACGAATGGCAAACATGTATGTTTCCGATCGCTTTGAAAATTATTGGAGGCTTTGAACAGAATTTTATATCTACATATGATTCAGAAAATTCTCTTTTTATTGGACAAGAATCCTAGAAGACACCCTTTTCAGCCATTTTAGTACTGAAAAAGGGGTATATCTTAGAACTCTTGTACAATAAAAAGAGAATTTTTGAATCATATGTGAATATAAAGGTCTATTATAAGCCTCCAATAATTTTCAAAACGATCGGAAACTCAAGATCCGAGTATCAGAACCCTGAAAATGGCCTAAACCGCTAAAATCAACTGAAAAAAAGATTTTTCTATATATTTTTGAACGGTACTCTATTTAGAGAAAGTGCAGACTTGACAGCCGGGACTATCTTCGTTTAGATTCTACAATTTTTGACTATCAAGAAATGAAAATGATAGATCTCAATGAGTTCTACAAAACAAACCCGGTTTGAGGTTTGTATCATCGTCGTGAATAAAGTTATGAGGCAAAAATTGGTTTTCTGCATCGGGCACAACTTTTTTCTGCTCATAACTTTTTTTATGGCTGTTGAACAATCCTAGAACCGGGTTCATTTGATAGAATTCGTCAAGATCTATCATTTTCACTACTTGATCGTTAAAAAATGTTATATCTGAAGGAAGACAATTCATCGGCTATTTTTTAACGGCACTGTTTCTATATATACAATTCTGAAACTTGAAAAATAGGCTGTTCGACACTTCAAAGCCGCGTCATTAAAAAAAAAGTCATTTAGAAACTATATGACACTTCGAAACCAGTTCATGTTTTTTTCCAACCGATCACCGATATTATTGCTTAAACATCTCCATCGGTTAGAAAAAACTGGTTTCAAAGCGTCGCGGAACCGAAAACAAACTCCAAACGCATGTACGCTACTTTTCCTTTTTGATTTTCCATTTTCATCTAACCAAAATGAGCAAAAAATATATTTTGAAAATACTAATTCCATTTTCTACCGTACTTCAGCAGTATACCAAAGATATATTGGACAATGCAATTTGGATCAAGCTTTTATCAGGAATGTTTGAATTTTCTTATACATGAATTTTTGGAATTTAATAATGATGTGCAATAGGAAAACAACTAGTCAAAAAATCTAATTTTCAAAAATGTCTTCCAAACTCTTAACTTACCACGGAAAACGGCCCAGCCATAAATAACGCAAATTGCGCATTGAAAACCAAGAACAAAATGACAAAAAGAGATAATTTCAATTCATTCTGCCCCTTTTTGACACTATGACTGAATCCTGGACAATAGATAGCGATGAGTGGAAGGACAGTGATAAGAAGTGGAATAGATGATACAGTAATCTTGTGAATTCCATGTTGAGTCATCAGGGGATCCAGACGATGATTTGCATAGAGATAAGCGATGAGGATAGAATGAAGAATCAAAAGAGTGGTGGCCAATGGGATGGCTAGGAAGATGGTGCAGGCGACGAAACTTTTTTTGTTGATAAAGTTCGCCTGCTCAACCCATTTCACAAAGTAGGAGAGCATTTAGTGACTGAAATGAATGGCAAAAAAGAAGCTTCTAGAAAAAAGGGGCGGAGCTTGAGTTACAGTAAGACTGAATTCAACAACAACCTTTACCGAGATAATTGCCAAGAAAATTGAGGGTTTTGAGGGATTCTGAGAATCGAATGACAAATCTTTGTTATTTGACAGATTAGAGCATGAAAACAAGATTTGGAAATCAAAAATCCGGTTCTGAAAGTCCAAATAGGAAAATCTGAAAAAACAAAAAAATCTTAGAACCTTCTAGAACCTTCTGGAACCTTCTAGAACCTTCTAGAACCTTTTGGAACCTTCTAGAACCTTCTAGAAAAAAAGGCAAAAAAATTGACCCCAGGCGGATTTGAACCCGCGAGCGTTGGAACGACCCAAACCTGTTATCCACTACACCAAAAATTTTTTTTTCAAAATTGAAAAATAAGCGAATTTATCTGGAGAATCTGAATTTTATAGTCTAAAACCTTCAAAACTTGATTCAAAAAACATTTATTTCAATATGAAACAATAAAAAAGGGCATTAAATATAATCATGTTGCTTCTTGAGTCCTCCTCTCACAACCAACACAAAATCTCCAATCACTGGGGGATAAACCATCAGAATATAAGCCAACACCCCGAAACTCATCACATTACCACAGATTTTAGTAGTGATACTGGGGAATTCTTGGGGGAACCAGAAGATAATGGATATGTAGACAAGGAAGAGAAGAAAATAGTGGAGATAGACGATTTTAGTGTGGAGGCAGGTTCTCTCAAGGGGTTGCATATGTTTTCTGATGAATAGGAGGTAGAGGAGGATGGTGAAGACGTTGGTTTGGAAGAATAGGTAGGAGAATGCCTGGAAACAATTTATTTTCTATTTAAAATCATATAAATAGGTTACCATGGAAACAGGACCACTGAAAACCAGTGCATAGCATGTAGCGTATACAGATAACGCTATAGCGCCTATCCCGAAAGCCAGATCCTGTTGAGCTCTCTCCAAAGGGTCAGTCTCCTCATCTTGCTCATCATAATAGTCAAGAGCTGCCCGAATAATACAGAATAATACTGCGAAGAAAAAAAGTAGCATTATCAGGAAGTAATAAGTATATATCGAAGGCCCAAAGATCAAAGTGAGAATGATTTGAAGTGCAATCCAGAGTGAGCAATGGGGAAGGAAAAGGAAGAGTTCTCGACACACCAGCTGATTCTGGAATACGTTTCCAACAAGACGCCACCATTTTGAGATGAAAAGGAACATTTTTTGAGGGGAAAATGAAGGGAGAATGAAAGAGTCGAGTCTTCTCGTTGCTACGGGTGATAATGATGTAAGTTGGGTGTCTTGGGAGAGAGAAGGCAGACACAATGTCACGCGGGATGTCTAGAGAAACTTGAATAACATCTTCTTCTTGTTATTTCGAATTTCGGAAACCAAAAATCCGGTTCTAAACGTCCAAAAAAGCAAAATCCGGAAAAAGCAAAGAAAAATACCCCAGGCGGGTTTGAACCCGCGAGCGTTGGAACGACCCAAACCTGTTATCCACTACACCAAAATTTTTTTTTCTCAAAATGTGTTCTTGGGCTCCTGAACAACCTAAATCAAGAAAAAGACAAAAAATATATACCAGTTTGAACTTGTGAGCGTTCGAGGGCCTATCTTTACTAATAACAATCAGAAGATTCTGTATGTGTGTGTGTGTGTCTGTTGGTCGCAAGCCCTAGCGGATCCACCCTTGAACTTTTTTTGACAAAACTTATATAGATTGATAGAGAATTTGTCTGAGATGATGCCCGTCTTTTCAGATTTCAAAAATTTTCACTTTCAAGACATCTAGAGCTATTTTCCAAAAGTATATGTTTTTACCCGAAAAGTATAGTGAACAGCGGAACCCGCGAGATGTCGGCTGCTACCGCGGCGCAGCCGTTAGGCGGCGTCAGCCGACTGGTTATTTACTGGTTACCAGGCTTGCTCGGAATCGGAAAATCGGAATTTCCGTTTTTCCGACATTTTTCCGGAAAAAATTTCTGTCGGAAAATTTTTCGAAATTTTTTCGGAAATTTTTCCGAAAAATTTCGGAAAAAATCGGAAAATACAGTAATGGCGAAGAAAATTTAAAGGCGCATGTCTCAAACTTTTTTGGTCCCGACGCAACCGATTTTCTCAATTTTTTTTGTTTTTTCTCTTTTTTCCATATTTCAAAAATTGAAAAATAAATTGAAAAATTGGAAAATATTCGAAATTTCTGATGGACAAATCGGATGGAAATTTTTTAAATCAAATTTTACTGTTTTTTGTTGTTATTTTGCCTAAAAAATAAATTTTCCAAAATTTTCCGAAAAAAATAAGGGAAAAAATTTTTAATTCCGATTTTCTGAAAATTTTTTTTTCGGAAAACTGTCATTTTCCGATTTTCCGAAAAGTCAATTCCGAGCAAGCCTGCTGGTCACCCTGTAGATACCGTAAGAATAGATTTATAAATTGAAAACAACCTTTTCGAAAATATTAGGCTGATCAATAATTTTCCGAAAATTTCGAATGCTTGTGTTTGGTGGCCGATTTCTCGGCGATGGACTTAGTTTTTATTTCCTTTTTGTGCTTGTCTGAACGCCCTTCAAATGCACTATTGGTGCCTCATAGCTCTTATAAATTCCTTTTCTAGCCTCGAAGAAACGCCCCCTGTCGCAAAGACTCCTTACTAGGAAATGAGCTATCCATTTTTGTTTCAACGTTTTCAACCCGAAAAAGTTTTGACATTCGAGAGGAAATCATTGATATTTGTGAAGAACACACCCAGCGTGTTGATAAAACTAAAACTAGATTCAGCTGAACCGATTTCGAAGAGCTGACTTCGCGAGACCAGGAATGTTGTATGCCAGGGATTTATGTTTGGTGCGGCTCTGTTGAGAAACGGAGCCATTTCTAACTGCTTGTGAATTATTAACACAGATAAGGGTTACCTATCTACAAATCAAAACAACTGAAAGCCTCTTCTAAATGTAAGAATACTAGATTGTTTCCTGATATACCATTTCAAGGATTCTGATGAATTGATATGAGAATCTTTCCCTTGTGTTTTCTCAAAAGTGAAACAATAACCTGATGATCTTTTGTTGTTGATAGAAAGGAAGTACAATACCTCAACCATGGTTCAAAATTTCTCACAAATTCATCAGAGTAAACTGGCGAAAAACGTCTCCAAACTTGAATTTTAAGTCAAAATCGATGTGCAATATATGAAGCTATCTTGCGAGTAGTGGAATAGCAGGAGAATTTAAACATTCAGTAACAGTAACCACCATTGCCTATACTTTCGAATGACATTAATGAAAAATAAAAATCTTCTGATTTGGCGGATACGCAATGAGAATTCGCTTTCATCCCAAAATGGAAAATTTTATCTTCATTGAGTAGCCAATTCCAAACTGTTGTCAATCGACAGGGCTACTTTTTAAATTTTTAATACATTTAGAGATATGCTAATTCTATTTATTAATTTTTTGAAACCCACCAGCAACTTTTTTATGGCTAGAACTTCAATCCAAAACATACCCCAAAAATTGGGTACATGGAGACTTTGCGTTCCAGTACTCGAGCTGTTCGAGGAATAGAGTCGCCAAATTGCTGGAGTATTAGGGGAGGACTGTCAATGCTTTATAGCACACAATCAAATAAATCACATGCTATTAACACGAGAAATTCATCTCGAAAAAATAGGCAAAAATTTTCGGAAAATTATTGAACAACCTAATAATTTCCTAGAATATTGGAGGTTAGAAGGAATTCTGAGAAGTTTTTGATAAGTGATTAAGATTAGGGGGTTGAATAATATGAAATAACATTTTTAAATGTCTACAGATTTTTTATAGCATTAGAAACGTGATTAAGATAGGAGAAAACAAAAAAAGATACAAAATACCAATTTTTCAATATTTTCGAATCAACTTTAATTTATTATGATTGAAAAAAAAAGGAAAATTGCAATTAGACGTCCAAAATGGCGGATTTCTTCTCGTTTAACTCTTCCATAAGAGAGAAGTTTTGTGGAAGACACTCCTTGATGGGTCCTGAAATTTAGATGCTGATTTTTGTATGAAATATGCAAGTTCGTTATTTAAAAACTATCGGTGAAAATTGATAAAAAAGCGCTGAAAAAATTGATTTCATATTTGTAGACCTATTTTTATAAATTTTCTACAGTAGTTTTCGTGGCGAGATATTCTCTTCCACGGTAAACAATAAACTTAGAGATAGTAGTCTCAGGTTAAGGTATTTTAGACGATTCTAAGTGGTAATCAAGAAAAAAATATATTAATTTTCTAGCTACAGTAACCCTTAATGGCTCACCTCTAACCAAAGTGACCGATTGACAGAATGGACAGAATAAATGTTTTCCTTTGTTCTTTTCGGCCAACTTGACAGCACATTCCCCGCATACAGTATGTCCACACTCTTTCAGAATTCTTGGGATACGGTAGCCGGAGTCAAATGGATTTGTACAGATGTGACAATCGGAGCTATAAAAAGAATTGAAGAGTCATAGAAGATGGTTTTTCTTACCTTTTTCTGTGACCATCTTTCTCTTCTACAGTAACCACTTTTCTCTTAACAATATTCCCCGAGTAGATCCTTGCGATTTGAACAGACGACATTATATATAATGGAGAACAGAATATCAAGGAAAAGAGTATAAGATTCTTTTCGCCTTCAAAATAAATGAATGTAGCAATCAGAATCAGAGCCAAGAAAAGGAATACAATCCAAGGGGCAATTGCTCTCTTCGGGCAATTTATTCTGTACTCCTCGTTTCGAGGATTGAGAAAATGGATCCAGTTGAAAGAAATAGTTCCGAGTGAGAGGTAGACGAAATACCATTGTGTCTGAAAACATATTTTTTAATTCAAAACAAGATATTCAATCTTTTAAACCAGAAAATTTGAATTCCCCACTCACCGTTTGGTTTTTAGGCTCTAAATAACCTACAAGTGCTGGCAAAAGTCCAAAAAAGGTGAAGGTTCCATATGTAATCAACCAATCTCTTCGAACAGCTTTCAATTGGGTTTCTTCTTTATTATGAGACCAAATCCAGTTGTAGACAGCGATTATGGCAAATAGAGTTCCAACATGTATAGTTGCCCAATGAAATTTATCATATTCTATACTGAAGATGTTGAAAACAGGAGAATATAGGAATGCAAGTACGTAGATGAAGACGATACATAAAGGAAACATTGAACCGATTGTCTTCGTCATTTTGGAAGACAAGAATGAGCAAGAATGACAGGAGGGGAGATAGAATCATAATGGATCGGATTTTATAGCTAATGGAAATGATAAGATAAGGTTATCTTGAATCTAGAGTACAAAGAGCAACAATAATTGTTCATAATCAGAAAAATTATTGTTGCTCTTTGTACTCTAGATTCAAGATAACCTTATCTTATCATTATCGAATCTTATCAATTCCATTAGCTACATATAAAATCCGCCCACATCCATTATGATTCATAATTCTATCTCTTCTCCTTTCATTCTTGCTCATCTTTTTCTTCCACAATGACGAAGACCATTGGTTCAATGTTTCCTTTATGTATCGTCTTCATCTACGTACTCGCATTTCTATATTCTCCAGTCTTCAACATCTTCCGTATATATCATGGTGATTTCCAATGGGCTACAATAAATGTTGGAACTCTGTGTGCCATTATGGCTGTCTACTACTGGATTTGGTCTCATAATAAAGAAGAAACCCAATTGAAAGCTGTTCGAAGAGATTGGTTGATTACATATGGAACATTCACCTTTTTTGGACTTTTGCCAGCACTTGTATGTTATTTAGAGCCTAGAAACGAATCGGTGAGTAGAAAATTTTGTTTTCTACCTAATTTAAAGGTTCAGACTGCCTGGTATTTCGTCTACCTCTCACTCGGAACCATTTCTTTCAACTGGATTCATTTTCTCAATCCCCGAAATGAGGAATACAGAATAAATTGCCCAAAGAGATCTATTGCCCCTTGGATTGTCTTCCTTTTTTATGCTCTGATTCTGATTGTTGCATATAATTATTTTGACCACCGCGAACAGAAACTCTTAGTCGCTGCCTTGGTATTCTGTTCTCCATTATATATAATGTCGTCTGTTCAAATCGCAAGGATCTATTCGGGGAATATTGTCAAGAGAAAAGTGGTTACTGTAGGAGAGAAAGATGGTCACAAGAAAAGGTAAGAAAAACCATCTTCTATGACTCTTCAATTCTTTTTATAGCTCCGATTGTCACATCTGTACAAATCCATTTGACTCCGGCTACCGTATCCCAAGAATTCTGAAAGAGTGTGGACATACTGTATGCGGGGAATGTGCTGTCAAGTTGGCCGAAAAGAACAAAGGAAAACATTTATTCTGTCCATTCTGTCAATCGGTCACTTTGGTTAAAGGTAAGCCAGGATTACTGTAGCTACTGCAGTTAAGCTAGTCTGTTAATTACTTTTCCTTGATAACTACCTAAAAAAGTTCAGAATAGTCTAAAAAACCTTAATCTGAGAGTACTGTGTCTAAGTTTATTGCTTACCGTAGGAGAAGATATCTCGCCACAAAAACTACTGTAGAAAATTTATAAAGTAGGTCTACATAAATGAAATTAATTTTTTCCAGCGCTTTTTTACCAATTTTTCCCGATAGTTTTTGAATAACGAAATTGCATATTTTATACGAAAATCAGCATCTGAATTTCAGGACCCATCAAGGAGTGTCTTCCACAAAACTTCTCTCTTATGGAAGAGTTGAACGAGAGGAAACTAGCCATTTTGGAGGTCTAATTGCGTGTTTTTTCAACCATAATAAATTAAAGTTGATTAAAAAATAATTAAAATTTGGTATTTTGTATCTTTTCTTGTTTTCTTCTATCTTGGTCACGTTTCTAAGGTTATCTAAAATTTTTAGACATTCAGAAATGTGATTTAATATTCTTCAACCCTCTAATCTTACCCACTTATCAAAAAGTTCTCAGAACTCTTTCTAACCCCCAATTTTTTAAGCAATTATCATAGAAAAGGTTGTTTTTAAATCTATTTTTACGGTATCTACCCACACAAGCTTTGCCTATATAATTTTGTTCATCAAAATAAATAATTTTTATTCAAAAAATATTGAATATGAATTATGAGAAAATGAAATTTCATCGATGAGTTGATTGAAAACAAAAAATGAATATTTTTGAAAAAAGCGCTGTTAAGATGATTCATAACTTCAAGAACATGAAAACACAAACTTTTCAGAGCTTTCAGCGTCAAAAATAACTTCTTTAGACTTCAAATGACATCAACATTGTGTCTACTCTCTCTCCCTCCCTCTCTCTCTCTCTCGCTCTCTCTCTCTCTCTCTCTCTCTCTCTCTCTCTCTCTCTCTCTCTCTCTCTCTCTCTCTTTCTCGTGATCAACTTACATCATTATCACCCTTAGCAACAAATAGACGCACCTTTATTCGCATATAAACTTTTCTATTCGTTGCTCTTTGCAATATCAGATATTCTTGTTAGTAACTAGACTAACACCTGACTTTTTCTAGGTATTTCTATATTTTTCATTCTTTTTATGATAGATTGAAGCATATTTTTATTTTGAATTTAAAAAATTTTGAATTAAAAATTAGGTTTTCAATATTTGTGAGAAGCAAATAGATTTTATTTTTCTGGAAAAATACTAAAAAATTGTAAACTGATCATTATTTTCAGTTTCTCGTGTGCTATATTTTATTAGAACAGCACTTATTTCAAAAACTTTTTTGTTGGAAAAATCAGAAAATTCAAAATGACCAGAACCTAGTCATGATTATACTCAAATGAAAGCCCTCCTCTTTTTGATCAAAAATCGGTTTTTAAATAAGATCTAGACCAAAAATAGGCCAAAACACGGTCATTTCAAATTTCAAAACTAGAAAAAATATTTCGCAAACATTGTTAATAATACGTCACTAAGCCTGACCCCCCATCGGATGATTCATGATCGAACAAACAAATATGATCGATTTCCGTTTTGGAAAAAATGCTTTTTGTTCAGATAAATATAAACCAAAAAATTTGGATTTTGGAAAATTATTAGGTATCATAATCTTCGACGATAATTTAGCTTATTTTATTCTAATTTTTAATCTTATCTTTTGGTTCAATAACTAAATTTTCTAAAATTATTATTTTTTGGTATATGAGTTAATTATGGATGAATATAATAGAAAATTTAAAATAACAAAGTTTTTCGTTATAGTACTTTTTTTGCTTTGTAAATGTTAAATTCCCTTATTATTATTATAAAAATGAACATAAAATATTTTTTTTTTGACCTCAAACACTGGTAAATTATTTTTTCCTTGATTTTATTTCTAAAAATCCGTAATTTCATGTCATACATGACAAACTTTACAAAAATATTGCAATCTTCATTTTTTCAAATATTTTTTTAGTTATTTTCAATTTTTCAATTTTCTTATAACATCCATTTCAATTTGATGTCATAGACACAATGAAACAACAAAACTGTCAAATATTGTACTCTTTGCTCTCAATTTCGCTTAACGTCACTCTACCCATTATCAGTTGACTGCTTTACCACTCTTCATTCCTTTTTCCATTTTTTTTTCAATTTCCAGCCCAAAAATGCGGCCTGAACTGGATTCTACTCCATCTGAATCAAAACTATGGACCATTGCTCCAATTGTATTCTCACTTGTCTATCTTACTGTAGCTGCTTTCTACAGTTGGGAGACTATTCTCACTGCCACTATTATTCTATCTGTTTGGATTATTCTATTCGGATTTTTTGCTATTGTCAGAAAATGTATGAAAAAGGATATCCAGGACCAAAAAGGAGAGTATCGAAAGGATTTACTCATTGGATTAACTGGAATCTGTGTTATCAGTTGGGCAGTTAGAATCGCTGTTCTTATTGATCCGTTTAATGATGAGGTGAGGGGAAATTGAATTTTAAGAAGGTTTTAAATCAAAAAAGATCAAGAAAATTTTGAAAACCAAGAAAAATAGGGCTTTTTTAACATTTTGAATAAATTTTTTTTTCGAATTTTTTTGAAATTTTGAAAACCTTCAATTTCCTTGAATTTCAATATTATCAACCGTTTTTTGCTTGGAAATGCCTTAATTTTAGCAAAAACAAGGAATTTTTATATTCAAATGAAAGGTATCAATGAGCTGAGGAAGATGCCGTTCTCAAAATTCAGTTTTAACAAAAACCAACAAAGATACGGTTTTTTTGTATATTTACATTTTTTCTTCAATTTTTTTGTCATTTTTTCGTCAATTTTTTCAATTTTTTGTTCCACTTTCTATTTCATTTTTTGGTTTCATTTTTTTGTTTCATGGCCATGAAAAAAAATGAAACGAAAAAAAAAAAAATTGACAAAAAATTGACAGAAAATTGAGAAAAATTGACGAAAAATTGACGAAAAAATGACGAAAAAATGACAAAAAATTGACAAAAAATTGACAAAAAATTGACGAGAAATTAACGGAAAATTGACAAAAAATTGACAAAAAATTGACAAAAAAAATTGACGAAAAATTGACGAATAATTGACAAAAAATTGACGAAAAATTGACGAAAAATTGACGAAAAATGACGAAAAATCGACGAAAAATTGACCAAAAATTGACCAAAAATTGACAAAAAATGACAAAAAATCGACGAAAAATTGATAAAAACGACGGTTTCAGATGAGCTGAAAGATTTCGTCGTATTTTAATCCTCTAAATTCAAAAAATAATGCTTACAGTTCTTCTTCCTCTCCGTATTCTCCACCCCTCTCGCCTTCTTCCTCTTCTACAAAGTGTTCATTTACAAATCAAGAAAAGAGTGTCAATTATTCTACAAATCAACTGATAAACTTCCATGGATCGTCTTGTTTCTCAATATAATCGGTTTGATTGTTACCGGCGAACTCACATTGGCTATCACATGGGAGAGTGTTCGTACTCGTCTCTTCTGGGCTCAGCTGGTATTTGGACTAGTTGGAGGCATAACAATGCTCGAGTTCTGTTATTTGTGGTGTGGAAGGTTCAAATTGAAAGGGGAAGAATATGATACAATCGAAGGAAATGTAAAGACAGTGGAAAAGTTAGTTTTTATGCACTTTTCTTGGCTTAAAAGGTATTCGCAAACAGTTTTTTGATTATAACCCCTCTGAAAAATATCGGATTGATCTGAAATTTTTACACACAGTTTTGAGCGCTTTTTCAAGTTTAATAAGTGACTAAAAAAAAATGAAATTTCAAAAAATTTTGAGAAAAATCGAAAAAATCGTGAAATATTTTTTTGGCCAGTTCTGTATAACCCCCTTTAAACTCAGTATTTTTGATGATCAGGGAATAAAAAATAGATTTTGATGAGATTAGCTCGAATTAAATAGTCTAGGTTTTCTAACAAAAAGCAAAAAAAAAATGGTTTTTTTGAATTTTCAAGTTTTAGACTATATTTTGTTTCATAGTGTACTTACAGTACTCAGTACATTATGTAAATCTTTTCAAGTTCTTTCAATTTCACATATTTATTATCAAAAAATATTCATTTTGAATCAATTCATACCCCCTATAACTTTCCTATTTCAGAAAATGCCCCAAATTCCAAAAATACATGGTCAACCCTATCAAGAGACTATTCTACATGAAATTGGAAGAGCCGTACCCTGAACTAACGATTACCGATGTGATTCCAAGAGTTTATATTCTGGTATTCCCCCCAATTGCTCTTATTGGCTTGGTTCTCATGGGCTTTGGCTACTGGGACAGCTATATGCGTTATTGGCCGAAAAGGTAACGGGTTTTTTGATATTATAACAATTTATTGATCAGAAATTACCCAGTTTCAATGGTTTTTCTTTATTTGTTTTTAATTTCGACTAATATCAGTTTCATAATTTTTCCTAGCGTTTAAAACCTTTTCTGAAAGTTTCAAGCCGGTTTCGAATACCATTTTGATCACAAATCATATATTTTTACAGCTATTTCCTAATCATCTCAATCATCTGCACATGGGGACTCGTTTATGGAGGATTTATTGTTTATGAAAAATATTTGAAAGCGAAATTCGAGTTGAGTAAGAAGAAAGAACTGTTGATTGGACTTAGTGGAGGACTAGTTGCCGCTTGGATTCCGAGAATTGCTGTCTTGTTCTATCTTCCTAAATGGGTGAGTTTTTTTCAGGATTTTTGAGATAAAAAGCTGATTTTTTAATAGATTTAAGCTACCTAAACAGGTTTTTTTAGATAGTTAAGCTGATTTTAACAAAAAGGACATTTTTAAGGTGTCTAAAATTATATAAAACTTGTTTTAGCTATAATTAAGTCAGTATATTGTTTTCAAATTAGTCATCTTCCTTATTAGGTCATTTTCAGTAATTATTTCTATTTTTTGACTATTTTTTAAATTTATGCATGATTTTTGAGGTTTTTTTGAAATTGTCCAGACTATTTTCTGATACCTATTCACTTTAATTCCAAAATTAGCCGTAAAGCCAGTATACTGTTTTTTAGTATCAAATAGTTATCCTCATTATTTCTAGGCCATTTTCAGTAGTATTTTCCCTCTTTTGACTACATTTTAATTTTTAAAACGCTTTTTTCTGCTTTTTAGAGTTATTTAAAATATTTTCAGTACCTTTTCACCTAAATTTGTATATTGCAGGTCTTCCTCTACCTCAACTTTATCTGCCCCCTTCTCTTCATTCTCTTCTATCTCCATTTCACTGTAGAAGGCAAAAAGAAGTGGCAAGTGGTCTATAACAAGTCGGATAAAGTTCCCATGATCCTTCTGATTGTTAATGTGATCCATACGCTTTTCTTGATTGGATACAAGTTGTCTATCCCTTGGCGATGCGATGGGGTCTGGTGTCAATTGGCATTTATGGCTATTTGTACTTTGAATTCAATTGAATTGTGTCAAGTGTGGAATGGAATGATTGAATCGGGGGCTTCAGAGAAAAAAATCGTCGAAAATCTGTTAATTGACAAGAAACCATTGGGTGTCTTTGTTCACAAGTCACCGAAAAAAGAGATGACTTATAAAAGGTGGGTTCTGTGGATTACTGTAGATAAAGAGATGATTTCAGAAGTCCGAGTCAACAACTTTCCAGCTACCTGGATGGAAAACCTTAAATTTGACTGTTTTGTAAAAACCCGGTTTTTTTGAAAATAAACATTTCCCGTTGTATCTGAAGCTCTCGGAATATAATAATGAGCAAGACACCTGGATCTCTGATTCCATACCCAAAATGTCGTCATACGTGGCTTTGATCAGATAAGAATATTTTTACTTCATTTCTTCTCTGTCTTTTCCTTCCTTTGCTCGTTCTTATTTTTTTTTTTGAGAATGCCGAGTAAACAGCTATCAAAAAGCTTCTGCAATCGATTAACTGGAAAAATCGTCATCTGTGACGCGTTTGTCTTCCGAAATCTCGTCTTCTGTGGTTCCCTCTTTATTCTTTGGTCTTTGTTGTTCGGTAATTTTGAAAACTACATTGATGTTGCATCCATCGTTGGAACTCTGACTGTCATTGCTTGTCTCTACTACTTGTTGTTTTATGAGAAGGAAGCCGAGTTGAAAACGGTTCGACGAACCTGGTTGATTTTATATGGATCATGGACTATTGTCTCTGTTCTGCCAGGAATTGCAACGTTTTTGTCTGTTAATGACTTGGTGAGTGTGAGAAATTTGAAAAGGAATAAAAAGAAAACCTAATACAGTTGTTCTGGGGCATCATCTTAATCACGCTCGGAACCGTTTCCCTCTTGTCATGTTTTCGAAATGATGTGTACGAAATACAACATTCGACATTTGGTGGTTGGGCCTGTCTCGTCCTCGTCCTCGATGTGTTAATCCTTGGTGCCGCATCTGCTTTTACAGCGCAGAACACAGAATATGGACAAGTTCTTTTTGTCACATTTTGCTTTGCTCCGTTGTATGTGATGTCATCTGTTCAGTTTGTAATGATCTTCTCGGGAAACATAGTTCGGAGAAAAGTGATTACTGTAGCAGAGAGCAAAGGATTGATTTCTGATTACGGAATAAGGTAAGAAATTAGAAGTGCCTTCGAAATCTATCGAAACATTTCCAGAATCGAATGTCACATCTGTACTAATCCCTTTGACTCCGCCTACCGTATCCCAAGAATTCTGAAGGAGTGTGGACATACTGTATGCGAGCAGTGTGTTGTCAAGTTGGCTGAGAAGAACGAAAGAAAACATTTAACCTGCCCATTCTGTCAATCGGTCACTTTGGTTAAAGGTTAGTTGGAAGCACTGAGGGTTACTGTAGCTAGAAATTTAATATCTTTTCTTCATAATTACTGTCTCTTGAATATCAAATGCTTCTATAGTCGTTCTAACACACTCTAATCTGAGACTATTGTTTTGTTAGATATAGCAGATTACTGTATCAGAATTTTCAGGACCCATCGACCAGTGTCTCCCACGAAACTTCTCTCTTATGGAAGAGTTGAACGAAAACAAATCCGCTATTTTGAGGGTCTAATTGCGTTTTTTATTTTCTTCTTTATCTCTTTTGATTGTTTTATAATTTTGATAAATTCTAGATGAGCAAGCCCTAATCTTGTTCCTCAAAGGACCTGATCCCATTTTTTTGAGTTCTGTACTCTAAAAACGAGGATTTGGATTATTTTATTGTGAAAACATTAATTCTGACGACTACTAAAAATAAATTATTAAAAATCAATCAGTCCTCAATACACCGTTCAATCCTTCTATCAAATCTGAAAAATGAATTAGATGACTCACAAAAAATGCACTTTTTTTGCACTTCTTACATTTGATTCTAGAAAACCCTATCTTCTTATCATTTTCTCATCCATTTGCTCTCCGCCCCCCAATCTGATTTATTTTTCTCTAATGTCTCGTTATCTCTCTTCTCTATTCCTCAATCTTCGATTGCTCATTCTTATCTTCCAAAATGCCGGAGGAAAAGAAACCACATTTTCCTGATTTAATCTTTTCATTTTATTCGCTTGCCTTCCTTTATTTTTTTGCTATGGTATCTACAAGATTCTCTTCACAAAATACGACAATTACCTTTATGCTGCTTCTATTGTTGGAACTCTGATCGTCATTACCTTTGTCTACAGCTGGATTTGGTGCAAGAATGAGCAAGGAACCCAGTTGAAGAAGTTCCGAGGACACTGGTTGACTGCATATGGAACATGCACCATTTTCGGTGTTCTGCCAGGGATTGTGGCAATTTTCGAGGGAAAAAATAGTTTGGTGAGTTTAACGGACCTGGAAATGAAAACTTGTGGCTATTGGATTAACCTATCCCTTTTGTGCACTTTATTTTAACTCCAGAATCCATCATTGAATCAGAAAATCTGTATTCAGTTGCTCTGGTACGTCATCTACGTCTCGGTCGGAGCTATTACCTTCAGCTACGCTGCATTGCACGATTCTGACAATGAAGAGTATAAAATCAGTTCCTCAAAAAGATGTCTTGCCCCTTGGCTTGTGTTCCTCCTCAATATTCTCATTTTGGCTGCTGAATTTTTTTTTTGCGTCGAGTACAATAATGAAACACTTCTCCTTGTCACTATGTGTTTTGCTCCGTTATACGTGATGTCTTCTGTTCAAATTGCAAGGATCTACTCGGGAAATATCGTCCGGGGACCAGTGATTACTGTAGGAGAGAAAAAAGGATTGATTTATGATTGCGAGAGGAGGTAAGAAACCAGAAGAAAGCGAAATCTACTCAAACATTTCCAGAATCGAATGTCACATCTGTACAAATCCCTTTGACTCAGCCTACCGTATCCCAAGAATTCTGAAGGAGTGTGGGCATACTGTATGTGAGCAGTGTGCTGTCAAGTTGGCCGAGAAGAACGAAAGAAAACATCTAACCTGCCCATTCTGCCAAACCGTCACTTTGGTTAAAGGTTAGTGTAGGTTGAAGGTTACTGTAGCTAGAAATTTAATTTCTTGATTACTGTACCTTGAATAATACTAAAAATGCTTCTAGAATTGTCTAACATACCCTAATCTCAAGCTATTGATGGTTACGGTAATAAAGGTCGCAATATCAGAATTTCCAGGACCCATCGACCAGTGTCTCCCACGAAACTTTACTGTTATGGAAGAGTTGAACGAGAAGAAATCTGCCATTTCGGAGGTCTAATTGCATTTTTTATTTTTTATTTTACTTTTTTTGATTGCTTTATAATTTTAATAAATTCTAGATGAGCTAGACCATTATCCTCTTGTTTTAAACCCTCAAAATTATCAGTTTCTAATTTTTAGCAGCTAAAAATTCCATTTCCTTCACTGAAAATCCAATTTAAAATCCTCAAATCATCTATTTATTGCTCCAGGGCCCTTTGAAATCAAAAATATTAGTTTCTTAACCAGATTCCAATGCAAACTACAGAATTCTTTTGAAAAATGAACTTTTATTGCACTTTCTATGTTCAAATCAAAAAATCTTATCATCCCTCATCAATTTCCCCCTCCCATCTCTTTATCTCCCTTCTCCCCCTTTCAATCTTCCATTGCTCATTCTTATTTTCCGGAATGCTCGACTCAAAGGATCTTCCCTAAGATATTGAGTCTTGCTCATTCTTATATTCTAAAAACTTCACATACAAAAAGGAATGTTTATTTTCAAAAAACCGGGACTTTTTTCAATAATAAATATTTTTCACAGGAGAATCAAGGTTTTCCATCCAGGTAATCGGAAAGTTTTTGAGTCGGAGTTCTGAAATCATCTCATTATCTACAGTAATCCATCAGTACCCACCTTTTATCAGTCTTCGGTGCCTTATGAACAAGGGGACCAATAAAAGCGGGTTTCTCATCAATCAACGGATTTTCGAAGAACTTTCTCTCTGAAGCCCCCGATTCAATCATTCCATTCCACACCTGACACAATTCAATTGAATTCAAAGTACAGATAGCCATTAATGCCAAATGACACCAAACCCAGAAGCCATGCCAACGTTCAGTCATTGAGATTTGGATCATGGGTAGCAGAGCGATCACATTGACAATTCCGATGATCAATGGAACTTTATCCGATCGATCATACACCACTCGCCACTTCTTTTTTCCTTCTACAGTAAAATGAAGATAGAAGAGAATGAAGAGAAGGGGGCAGATGAAGTTGAGAACCTGTAATTTTTGAATTTAGGAGGTTTGAGATTAGAAAGCCTATAACTGTCCTATAAAATCAAAAAATAGTCTTCAAAGTGACCCAAAAAATCTCGGTTCTAAAAAATTTATGTCATAAAAAATATATCAAGCTAGTAAAACATAACTTCGGAATTCGCTGAACCAATTATTTTTATAAAATTACTTATAATTAACCGGATTACGGTATCATTATACAGTACCGTGCAAAAAGTTGTCCACTTTGTGGTTTTCAAGCACAACTATTTTTCGAGTACTGACATAAAGCCAAAATTTTTACCAGTTAAAAAAAAATAAATTTTTTCGGTTAAAAAGTCGAATTTTCGAGAAAAATCGAATTAAAACAACAGTAATCCGGTTATTTAAAGTCTAAACTGAAAGGTATTTGAATATTAAGATTTATTGAGTTCTGACTGTTCAGAAAAGTGTCTATTAGGTCATCTATCCCAAAAACTCCCCTAAAAACCCACCCATTCTTCAAAATCCAACAGGGCGCCAATTCTTGGGATCCAAGCGGCAACTAGTCCTCCACCAAGTCCAATCAACAGCTCATTCTTCTTACTCAAATCGAATTTTGCCTTCCAACGCTTCTCATACAGATAGAATCCTCCATAAATTAGTGCTGATGTCAAGGTGACCAAAATGATCAGACTATAACAGTCACAATAGGAGAAGAAGATGAGAACCAAGCCAATAAGAGCAAGTGGGGGGAATACCAGAATATAAACTCTTGGAATCACATCCGTAATCGTTAGTTCAGGATACGGTTCTTCCAGTTTGATGTAGAATAGTCTCTTGATGGGGCTGACCATGAATTTTTGGAATTTGGAGTGTTTTCTGGAAATAGAAAAGTTATAGGGGGTATAATTTTTGTTAAATTGAATATTTTTGACCAGCAAAAAGTGGAAATGATAGATCTTAACGGGATCTACATAATAAAATATGTTTGAACACCGTGAGTCATTATTAATGTTTTTGGACGATCAAGGAGTGGAGATGATATATCTGCTATCGTTTGAACCCTTGATCAAGGAAAAATTCCGAGTTTGAAGAAAGTTATGGTATGTTTTGGTACTGTATAGAATTTATTCCTGTATATGTCCCTTCATAATGAATATTTTTTGATGATTATAAAGTAAAATAGTTCTTAACAGAATCTATATATGTAATAAAAGTTTTTTAACACTGTTAGTACTTTATGGGATAAGTTATGAGCTAAAACTTCAGAACTTCAAAAATTTTTTTTGAAGTTTCTGAAAAAATTTTTTTTCAAAGTTTTCGAAAAAATTTTTTTTAAGATTTTGGCTTCTAAATTTTCCTTAAATTATCTAAATCAATCCGATAAAGATTAGTGTGTAGATTTAGTTCAAATCAATCATTTCCACCCCTTATCATGAAATAAGTTATGACCTAAAACTTCAGAACATCAAAAAATATTTTTTGAAGTTTTTGTAAAAAATTTTTTAAAGTTTTTGGCCTCTAAATTTTTCTTAAATAATCTAGATCTATCCGATAAAGATAATAGGTTAAAATCTATCTTTTCCACCCCTGATCATTCAAAAATTCCAAATTTGAAGGTAGTTACATCCCCCTAGACAAGTACAAAACTAACCTTTCCATTGTCTCCGCTTCTCTTACTATTCCTTCAATCGAATCATTCCCAGAAATAATCGGATCATCTTCCCCATTCAATTTAAACCTTCCACACCAGAAATAACAGAACTCGAGCATCACCACACATCCAACTACTCCATTAAGCAATTGAACCCAGAAGAGACGAGCACGAAGCTCCTCCCACCAGAAGCTCAATGCAATCTCTCCAGTGACAAATATACCGATTGAATTAATCAAAATAACGATCCAAAGAAGTTTATCAGTTGATTTGTAAGATGTTTTACACTCTTTCTTTGCTTCGAAGATGAACTTTTTGTAGAAGAGGAAGAAGGCAAGAGGGGTGGAGAGGATGGCCAGGTAGTAGAACTGTAAATGAAAATTCAGAATTTTAGGAATGTTCTAAGCTAAGAAAAGTCTGATAATATGAAAAATGAAGAAAGTTAGAGGTTTTCGAAATTTTGATTTTTTGAACTTCTAAAAATTGCAAAAAGTACCGTATCTCAATCGACTTTCGTTCAAACTAAAATTTGATAACGATTTCTTACTCAGCTCGCCAAGACCTTTCATTTGAGTATAATCATGACTAGGTTCCGTTGATTTTGAGTTTAGTGGTCAGAGACGCAGACACTCTGGTTTCTCTGGTGTCTCTAACCCCCAGATTCAAAATGCGAGGAACCAGGGCGTGTGGGTACTTTTCTGAACCGGGACAACTCGCTGAATTTGAAAATATCAAATTTAGTCAGTTTTGGTAAAATCTGACTGGATTACGGTAGTTTTGGATTTTTCAATTTTTCAAAAATTCAAAATTAGCGGAACCTGGTCATGATTATACTCATTTGAAAGCTCTTGATCAGCTGAATTCAGCTAGCTAGGTTTCATGACTGTCGGATCAAAATTGACTGGGTTACGGTAGATTTCAGAATTTAAAATTTTTTTTGAAATTTTCGAAATTTTTAAAAATCAAAAATTATGAAAAAAAAATCTATTCGAGCCTAGAAGCTCATTTTGAAGCTATTTATGAATTGTTTGGAATGTGATTTAATCGAAAAAGAAACAAAATATCAAAATCATAAAATTTAAAAAATTTGAAAAATCCGAAATTTTCAAAAATTTTAATGTACTCTAACTTTCTTGTTTTTCGTGAATTTTTGGGAATTTTAATCCTCAAATGATTCATTTTCCCTTTTAAAATGATTATTCTTGGCCTAAAATGTTTCTTTTCCCCTCTTAAAATTCAATTTCCCCTCACCTCATCATTAAACGGATCAATAAGAACAGCAATTCTGACTGCCCAACTGATGACACATGCTCCAGCGCTTCCAATGAGTAAATCCTTTCGATATTCTCCTTTTTGGTCCTGGATATCCTTTTTCATACATTTTCTGACAATAGCAAAAAATCCGAATTGAATAATCCAAATAGACAGAATAATAGTGGCAGTGAGAAGAGTATCCCAGCTAAAGAAAGCGGCTACAGTAAGATAGACAAGTGAGAATACAATTGGAGCGATTTTCCATAGTTTTGATTTAGAATTGAGTTCGGGCGGCATTTTTCAGCTGGAAATTGAAGAAGAAATGAAAAGAAGTGATGAAGAATGATAAGAAGGGATGGTAAACAGTCAACTGATAATGTGGTAGAGTGACGTTGTTCAATATGTTGGGTTAAGCACAGGGTTACGGTAACTGGGACCTAAAGTGTGATTTTATGATTAAAAATAAGGATTTTAAAATTAGAGAACCTTTTTTTAAAATATAATGTATAATCTCTAATAGACTTGTCCTATGATTGACACTTTGTATAAATGAAAATCGAAAAATCCTAAAAATAAATTGTGAAAAAAAATTCTAGCTTAAAAATCAGCAAAATGAACCAATATTAACAATTATAACTACAAAAATCATAAAATTCAAGTATAAGGATTATTTATCATTATCCAGGTATACTTCACATATGTATAATAGATAAAATTATTTTTCAAGCAAAAATTTTTTTTCCAAACCCCAAAATTGTTCATGTTTATTTGTTCTTTCATGAATCATTGCATGCGACCCAACGACTTAGTACTAACAATGTTTGCGAAAAATTTCGCAATTCTGAGATTTAAAAATAGGCTATTTTGCTTCATTTTAGCTATAATTTGATTCTAAAGACAAGTTCTTAATCAGGAAGACAACCCCTTTCATTTGAGTATAATCATGACTAGGTTCCGCTGATTTTAAATTTTGAGTGGTTTCCTACTTCAAAAGGCTGTATATCGAGAACCGGAACAGCTAGAAAAAAGTTGTCAACAACAAAATTATTTAAAATTGTAAGTAGATTATTTTTGTAGTTGGCATCTTTTTTCTAGGTTCCCTGGCTCTTGAGTTACAGCGCTTTGAAGTTGAATATCCCTGAATTCCTTAATTTTCAAGAATTCCTTTAATAATTTTAGAATTTGAAAATTTCTAGACAAAAAATTTAGTTTAAAAGGAAAGAAACAAATAAAATACTGTATTTCCTATCATTTCAAAACAAAAAACCTTGTGCTTTTCTATACAGTTCCACAGAAATCATTGAACAGATAAGAGTAATGGTCATGTGAGCACTGATAATATTTCTTGAGACGCTCTTTACTCGGATGACTAATTCATTTGTATCTTGTAGTTTATTTGATTTTTTGATTAAAGGTGGGGTTTTCCGGTTTCAAAGAACAAGATAATGGGATTGGTCATTTGGATACCTAGATTTCTTGAAAGTATAACTCCGCTCCTAATTGAGATATCTAAAAAGTGTCAACTGATGAAATATAGCGATTTTTAAGCTCCATTAGTGATATTTTTTCCGTATCTTTCAAGGAAAATGAGTTACAGCCGCTTTAAAACTGCTTGAATCAGACCCCTAAATGGCTTAATCACTAGTTCCTAACTATTGGGATGATAAAATCGATTAAAAATTAAAAATTCTTCATCAAAGCTAGAAATTTATATAGAAAAGGAGCATAATTCTTTTAAAAAATCAGCTGTACTAAACCCCTTACACCGCGTAAGTTTGGAGTCTCGTTGCTATCAGAATTTTTGGAAATTGAATATTGCCAAGGGCAACGAATGATTATAAACGTGAAGTTGGCATGTTTTCAAATAGAAATGTAATCATTGGTTTGATTAATGCCAAATCTTGATTAGAAATGTTGGATATTGAAAAATAATTTGAAATAATTTTAAAAACTTTTTATCATCATTTTATAGTGAGAAAACTATGATTTTTAGTTGATTATGGTTAATTAAAACATTTTAATCTGTAAAAATCCACTTTAAAAAATGAATTATTTTACAAATTTATTAGGTAAAAATTGAAAAAAAAACACTTTTTTTGAAAAACTTGAAAAATTCTAATTAACTAGTGAGAAAACAGTACTTTATCTCTTTATCTGTAAATTTCCTGATTGTTGTATTATTCCTCAGGTAATTTGTCATAATTTGAAATTCATTTGATTTTCATGAAAAAAAATCGCATTTTCTTGGGAGAAATTTTGTTTTTTAGAAAAAAAAGTGGATTTTCATATAAAAAAGTGGGATATTTTTGAAAAATAAAAATAGTTTTCTGGAGAAAAGATTTTTATAGGCAGCAATTACTGAATTGAAGTTATTTTGATGTATTGTTAATAAGATTTTCAAAATTTTCTTGAAAGTTAGAAAAAAAACGAATTTTCACATAAATAGTTTATTAATCAGAAGAGTATTTTACAAGTTAAAAAAATCTTGATAACAATAGTCCTTCTCTGTTGTTTCATTGAACATATTATAGATAGAATTCCAAATTGCGGCACCGGAGAATCCAAATTCATATCGTATCTCTTGGATATTGGTTCAAAAATTGATCCGAACCATCATAATAATAATGAATAATAATAAATAGTAGTTGAATAATAAATAATAAATAATTCAGAATAATCAGTAGACATCACCATACACAGGTGACATAATTGAATAATCAAGAAAAAAATTCAGAAAAATCAGAGAAAAACGGTATACACAACCGTTATAGGTAGAATGAAGGCATTCCTACCGAGCAAGGCAAGCAAAAGAATAGATGATTCATTCCAATATATTTATTGAGAAAGAGAGGCCCAGATGGACCGACCTCTCGCGGTGCCGACTCTATGTAATAGAAGCCTCATGTTTTGCTCAATTCCTCTTTTTCTCTGCGTCTCAATCCATTGCCCGAGTGACCTTCGTGATTGATAGCGCCTAGTGGGACAGGTGACACGGAACGCAGAAACATCCCGTGAAATAATTATTCAATTTTAATTTTTTTATTAAAAAAAATAAAATTGAATTTTATTTATTATCTTTAAAACTACCGTATCTCGAGAAGGAGAAAAGATAGGAGAAAACTTCAAGAAACAAAAATATTCAGCTTGAAATTTTCTATCGATTGGTGTCTAAAAAATAACGGAAACTGAGAAAAATTTTTTTCGGAAGTTTTGAAAGTTTCTATTTTTTGAATTTTCGAATTTTTTGATTTTTTGAGAAAATTTATCGAAAAAAGTGTTTACATATATTTTTGTATTCCATCGAAAAAAAGGTACTAGTGAAGATTCTAACCTAGAATGAAAACCGGAAAAAATTACCGGCCCCTTTACCTATACCTTCCTAGCTTAGGCTTACAGCTAGCATAACTTCAGTTTTTAGATTAAACACCTATGGGAAAACCTCAAATTTGTGTAATATACCTTTGCAATTAGAGAAATATATATTATAATAAATATTAGTATATTCTTTAATTTCATCCAAACAGTTTTCCAAAAAAAGCATATCAAAGTACTTTTTTTTACATTTTAAAATTAAAATTGAATTTTTCACTATATATACTTAATTTATCAATATTAAAGTTATATATTATAATAAATATTAATAATTTTCATAATTTCATAGTTTATCAAAAATATCATGTTAAAATACTTTTTTCACATTTTAAAAATAATTTATTTTAAAATGAATAATTAATTATCAAAAAAATCCAAATTTTCAATCAGTAAATTTCACAGATTTCTCCACGCCATTTTCCGGTGCTCTGAAAAATATTTTTTTCGTTAAAAGTTTAAAAAAAAAGCTACCTTTCCACATCTTCTTTGGGTTCCGGGGATGCCATAATAGTATCCAGTGCCGGAGCCGTCCATCTGGTCATTACAGTAATCGGATCGGCTTCCAGGCCACTATCCTTGAATACTGTAACAGTTGTAGGCCATGTATCTGCTTTCTGGACCTTTTTTGTATAAGCTCCGATGGTTTTTAACCTATTCCATAACCCATTTATTCCAGAATAAGGGTTTCTTTTCTTGGTATCCCTTAATTTCAGATCTCCTTTTAACAATTTCCATATTTCTACTGTACTCGATGTACACATCACATAGAATGACACGTGGCATAACTGGATTACAATAGTTCTTTGCCAATTCTTCAGACTGAATTCTAGGGGTACTGTAGCTAGTAGGATTACGGTATGAAAGATGATCAGAAGCCAGGAAGAAGAGTCTTTGAGGGAATAGGAGAAGGCATAGTCCTCATTGAATTGATTGACGAAGTGAAGACCGATTATGATAGCGGTGATGATGAACATGGTTAGAGAGAAGAAGATTGTCTGGAAATAGTTTAATGCACAATAGTTTTTTCCAAAAAAAACCCGTGTATTCCTCTCGGACAATTTTTGCTTTTATAGGAAATTTAAAAAAATTTTCCAAAATATAAGATTTTTCGAAATTTTCGAAAATTGTCCAAAAGGAGTACACGAGCAAAAAATACGTCAAAAATATGTTTTTCATCTAGAAAACCCGCAGTGTAGTCGTTTTGGACAACTTTTTACTTATTCAAAGGTTTCAAAGTTTTTAAAAAAATAAACTTTTGGAAATTGTCCAAAAAGAATACCCGGTCGATTTTTGATAAATTAGGGAATGGGAATAATTTTAGTGTACTCCTCTCGGACAATTTCTGATTTTTTTTGCGAAATTTCAGAAAATTTTTGAAAAAATTAAAATTTTTCGAATTTTTCAAAAATTTTGCTCTCTTATTAATCTAAATAATTAATCTAAAATTTCTCTCTCTTATTTTTCTAAATTATTATCAATCTTATTATTAATCTGAAAATTCCGTGGTATACTTCTTTTGAACATCTTCCAAAAAGTTAAGAAATCTCAAAATTTTCAAAAAAAAAAATTTTTTTTTCAAAAATTCCGAAAAAATCTAAATTTCTGGAAATCGTCCAAAAGGAGTACACAATCAACTTCTGAAGTATTAGGAAATGTGAAAAATTTTAGTGTACTCCTCTCAAACAATTTCTGCTTTTTTTCACGAAATATTAAAAAATTTCCCAAAAAATAAAAATTTTCGAATTTTCCAAAATATGAAATTTTTTAAACTTTTCAAAAATTGTCCAAAAGGAGTAAAAGCAAATTTTCCAATGAAAAAAAACTCACAAACTCTTCCATCTCCACAAAATAGACCGAAATCCTCGGGGTAATTCCACAAATAGCAATACCCACTAATCCAATGAGCACCTCATTTCTAAATTGTTCATAACCTCCAATATTCCATTTCTTATGGATAAAACTGAGTAATTTCTTAAGAAAAGAGAATATTCCATAGATAATAGAAGAAGATGCAAGAATAGATCCTAGTAATATCCAATCAGGGACCTTAAATTGAAGAAAAACGATTGAAATGAGGTTTCCGGTGAAGTAGGTAAGGATGGAGAGGGCGTAGATGAAGAGGTAAAGGGATGTATAACAAGAGAAATTGATTTCGTCGATTTTCGGCATTTTTGGATGGAAAAGGGGGAAAAATGACAAGATCAGAGAACAGGAATGACAGAAAGAGAAAGAAAGAGAGAGATAGAGAGAGAGAGAGAGAGAGAGAGAGAGAGAGAGAGAGAGAGAGAGAAAGAGAAAGAGATGAATGGTCTTCATAAATGAAGATAAGATCTCTTATATATGTAATTACAAAAGGTCAGACTACAATGGACAAGATGAACAGAGAGATAAATAGGTGTTAGAGAAAAAGAGAAGAGCACTTGATTTAGCATTTACAGACTTGAGATTACTGTAATCTGGCTGCAAAAAGCTTCAAAGGGAGTATAATAATGAGCTATTTTGAAAATTTGAAAATTATCGAAAATTTGGGAATTTTTATATTTTTCAAAATTATGTGATCTTGTATACTCACGGGTTTTTTTTGGGATTTCTCGCTTATTTTGAACTCGGAATCTAGAAATTTGAGTATTTTCACAAAATTCGGAAATTAAAGTTTTTGTCAAAACTTTTGGAAAAATGTAATTCTTCAAACAACCGTAATCCGGTCAGTTACCGACTTTACTTAGTTTTGATGACAGATTCAGATTCGGCTCATTTACAGCTTTCAAATGAGTATAAACAAGCCCTGGTTCCGCTAATTTTGAATTTCGGGGGTTAGAGACACCAGAGACACCAGAGTGTCTGTGTCTCTAACCTCTAAATTCGAAATGATTGGAACCCAGTCATGATTATACTCATTTGAAAGCTCTCAATGAGCTGAATCTAAATATGTCATCAAAATTAGATTTGGTCAACTTCTGATCGGCTTACGGTAGCTTTAAAAATCACAATTTTCTAAAAACTTCAGAAACCTTTGAAATGTGTGTCGTATCATAGCTGAATAATCCATATTAGTTTCCTCACTACTTCCAATTAACATAAATGTTCGCTTTTCGACAGAAATTGGAAGAAAGCTTTCAAAATCCCTTAACTTCCTTCACTTTCAATATCATTTGTTAAATTTGGTCAAATTATCATGTGAATAACCAAAAAAAATATATTTTCGCTTTCCTAGCTAGTCATTATCTCTTATTTTCTCTTATTTTTCTCTTCATAATTATAGGTATACAATCAGCTGAGAAAAGAGAAAAATAATTCAACTTCTTCTTAGAATGGGCCACACCACGGAATTACTATGTTAAATGTCAAACTTCGTCTTCTGCAGATAAACACAATTAGTTCAGGAATTCAAGAATATTATTTCCTTGAAAAATACTTTTTTAATAAAGAAAAAAAAGATGAGTATATGTTTCTTCATCAACAACATATTGTTATTCAAAAGAGAAGAGAAAAAAGGGATGTGAACTGGAAGGAGTCATCTTTGGTGCAAAGAGCGATGTCGTCAGTGATCATAAGTACATATTTTGATTTCGAAAGATTTAAGAATTCAAGATTATATATTTCAATATTAGTACAGCTAGATAATTTGATTTGTTTGAAAATTACCTTTTTTAGAGTTTTTATTATTATTTTCATTTTAAGTCAATTTTAATTTTATTATTATTAAAATAGAGTATGAAGGGTGACATAAAGTGTCCAAAATTGATTTTTATATGATTTTTATATAGTTTTTTGTGTTTTTTGAAATTATTGCCGAGGATTAATTGTTAAAAATCTTGATTCTATCAGATTTTCAGATTTTCTGCAACCTTAGACCTAAATGAAACCAGAAGTCTCAGATTTCTTTAAATTTTGAATCATTAGCTATTTCAAGAATCCAGAAATTTGGAATTCTAGAACAATATTTAAAAATATTCATGGTTTTCTGTAGATTTTGAATCTTTTAAAGCAATTTTTTGTTTTCAGAGGATTCCAAGGAATTTTAATTTTCTCCAAACTTCAGGATACCTTATAACCTCTTGGTTGCTCAACTTTATCACCATTTATCTCAATTCCCAATAGAGATATTAAAAAGCGGTCAATGAAAAAAATTTTTATTTTAATATGAGCAATATTTTGTTAGTTGACCATTTTTTAATATCTCTGTTGGGAACCGAGATAAATGTTGATAAAGTTAAGCAACAAAATTTTCAGAATTTTCAAAATTTTCAAAACCCGGATATCCTTGTCAATTCAGTTTCTATTATTATCATACCTCTCTATTATTATCAAATCAATATTAAAATCCCAAAAAAGAAATTAATCTCTCTCCCCGCCTCTTAATCTCCCCCCTTCTTCTTTCAGACGCCCCTCCTTTTTCAGCCTCCTCCTTCCAATACGACACAACGAACAAAACATGCTTTCTTCGTATTCTTCTCTTCAAAACCAGTTCTCTTTCTTCTCCTCATGTGTTTCTTTTCATTCTGATTTCCTTTTTCTATCCCCCCGCCCCGCAACTCATTTCGTTGCCAAGACACCCTTTGGAGGGGGTCTCGTCTTCTTCTCGAATACTCATCTTCATTCAACCCCTTCTTCTTTTAATCAACAACATCACGAGTTTCCTCTTTTTTCTCTTCCTTTTACTTGTTTCTCTGTCTATGAAGTTATGTGAGCTCAAAGTTTCTTTAGTTTTCATGAAGTTTTGATTTTTGAAACATATTCTCACTCTAAGTATCTAGACTCCTGAAACCTGATTTTTAGTGATTTCGAATGAAAATCAATATTATTAAACTATAGAATGAATGTTCAAAATATTCAAAAAAGTTAGCAATTATGGAATATTTGAAAAAAATGAATTTTTGAAAAAACCCGAATTTTTTAAATTTTTTGGATTTTATACTTATGTACACTAAATTTTGTGAAGACTACAGTAATCTTGTTTACCATTAGGACTCCCCTTTTTGAAACTTTCTGAACTTTTATAACTATTTTCAAGACTCATCGTCATTGTAGCGTTCATTGTTATATTAATTGAACTACTCATAACTGATGATTTCCAAAAAGAAAGAAATTCAAAAAAATATGAAAAATATGAAATTCTGAAAAACTTGTGACTACCGTAACCCGTTCATTCTTGCTCCTAAATTCTTAAAACTCAGCTAGCTGAATTCAGCTTGCTGAGAGCTTTCATTTGAGTATAAACAAGCCCTGGTTCCGATCATTTCGAATTTCGGGGTTAGAGACGCAGACACTCTGGTTTCTCTGGTGTCTCTAACCCCGAAATTCAAAATCATCGGAACCAGGGCTTGTTTATACTCATTTGAAAGCTCTCAGCGAGCTGAATTCAACTAGCTAGGTTTCGTGACTGTAAAGTCGAAATTGTCCGGGTTACGGTAGGTTTTCTGTTCAAAAAATTTTTCAAATTTTTTCAAAAATCAAAAATTTAGAAAAAAATTTTCGAAATTCATCAAACATTTTGATTCGTATTTAAGACCCTTTTCTAAGCTTCTAACTTCCAAATCATCACCGTATTTCTTCAGAAACAATGATAACTTGCGGTGACGTATACTTCTCGAGTCTCACATCCTACTACTGTACCATCCACCTGGCCACCTCTGTCATCCTTGGACTGCTGGGTGTACTGTACCTTGTCTTTGCTGAGATCTCCATCAACAATTTCATCTACGCAGGCGGAACTCTATTCACTTGTATAATCATTGGTCTCGTATTCCGAATGATTCATTCAATGATATGGTGTTGCCATAAGGTGGCAAAGATCAAACAGTTGAGGAAATGTAAGAACTTGATGATTGTTGGCCTTGTCTCTATGATGGTTTTTGGACATGCACCTAAGATTTGGATCTTTTTCATTGGTTATGATTATTATGTGAGTTTGACTAATAACATTTTTAAAATGAGCAATTTGAGAATTTTTTAAAATTTTTTACAAACTATCTCCCCGAATATTCAAAATCACTCTTGCTAGTTAAACTCAGCTCGTTTTTCCGGTTCAGAAAAGTATAATCATGACTAGACTCCGCCCACTTTGGTTAGAGACGCAGAAACTCTAGTTTCTCTGGTGTCTCTAACCTCAAAATTCAAAGTTGTCGGAACCAGGACTTGTTTATACTCATTTGAAAGCTCTTATTAGGCTGAATCCGAAAATATAGGTTTTGAAAGACTTGAAGCATTTTTGACTGGGTTACGGTAGTTTTTATAATAGGTGTTTTCAAAAAAAAACCATTTTTCAAATTTTCGGAAAAAATTTTTTTTTCTTAGATTTTTTCCGTTTTTTAAGGTAATAATCAGAGTAATTGTAAATAACACATTTATTTCTGAAAACTTTCTGAGCCAAAAAAATTCTGAGCTCAGAATTATAATACATACCGAAAATTGCTCTGCATAATGATATGGTTGAGCCTCGAAAATCTAGAGATATTTTTTGGCATACGGTAAAAGCATGAGGGTTTGAAAATAAAGATAAAAATCAAAACAAATAAGAAGAAAAATAGAAGAAAAACAGAAAAAAACAAAAAATTCAAAAATTTTTTTTTCGAAAAATTTGAAAATTTCGAATATTACCGTAACCCCCTGAAACTTCGGATTCCGTCTTTGAAACCTAGTCAGTTGAATTCAGCTCATTGAGAGCTTTCAAATGAGTATAGTCATGACTAGGTTACGACCATTTTGAATTTTGGCTCAAGGAGCCCCGATGATGGGCTCGTGGAGCACAAAATCAAAAGTTTTCAGAACCTAGTCATACTCATTTAAAAGCTCTAAACGAGCTGAATTCATTTAGCTAGGTTTTGAACTCAAAATCCGAATTTTGAGATGGTTACGGTAGTTTTTAGATTTTCGAAAAATCCAGATTTTCAAAAAATCAAAAATTTTCAAATCTTTTTGAAATTCAAAAATCATTGACTTTTAATTGTTTTCAAGGAAAAAAGCATTGAGAGAACAATTTCCAGGTATTCTGGTCAATATCAATCATCTGTTTCATGGGCGTCTTCCTCTCCTACTATGTCTTCATCGACGGTGCCCCATGCGAAGTCCTTTATCGGACCGAACCAAGTAAACTCTACAAATCCACCCTTTATCTTCATGTGGTAGCCCTTGTCGCCCTTTGTCGTGTTGCTACTACTTATTCGGATATCAAGGATACAATAGCAATTATTGGTGTCCAGGTGGTATTCTGTCCTGGATGCATGTTTGCCTACTATGATCTGTACAAAGTATTGATAGGAGAGATTCGAGTCAAGCATCCGACTGTCAACAACCATAATCCGAATATCGGGGTGGTAGGAAACGCCCAGGTTCAACCGGCACCCAGGCCTCGGGCGGAGACTACTGAGAAGGCCGAACAGAAGTGAGTGGTTTTTAGAACCAGTATAACTGGTTTTATATTAGAGATATCAAAATTTGGTAAACTGTAATCTTGCTCAGCTTTAAAAATGCTAAATTTTGTTAGTTGACAACTTTTTGATAGCACTTACAAGAAGCAAGATACGGTAGCTTGAAGTTGCTATAAAGCCAAAAAAAAATTTTTTTTAATAGAAAAATTTTTTTTTTAATTTTACAAAATTTATTTTAATAACATTTTAATAATTTATTTTCAGAATCGAATGCAAAATCTGTCTTCTCGAATACTCTGAAATCCACGTTCCCCGAATAATGAAGGAATGTGGACACACCGTATGTGAGAACTGTGCCGACAATCTTCTGAACTACAGTAATAAGAAGTATATGATATGTCCGTTTTGTCAAATGGTTACTGTAGTTAAAGGTTAATACAGTAGTCCCTCTTTTTTTCTTTATTTCGAATTTCCAGGTCCGGCTAGCTTGCTTCCGAAGAACTATGGGATCATGGATGTTTTGGATAGTATTAAAGATAAATGATTTTTTTTTAAATTTGAATCAAGGGTTATTTGTAGATAGAAGGTGTAATTTATTTTTTAAAGGTTTGTGCAATAAATATCTTTTTTTTTCCAAAATTCGAAAAAAATTCGTATTTTAGGTCCCATTCCGGAAAATCGTTTTTTCGAAAAAAATTTAAAAAATACCGAAAAAATTGGGAAAAAATAACAAAAAATGACGAAAAATGTCAAAAAATTGAAAAAAATGACGGAAAAATGACGGAAAAATTGAAAAAAATGACGAAAAAATGACGAAAAAATTGGAAAAAATGACAAAAATTAATAGAAATGACGAAAATGACTAAAAAATGGCGAAAAGATCGGAAAAAATGTCGAAAATGACTAAAAATGACGAAAAATAAACTTTTTTTTAGCCACTAGGCCAAAAGTTTTTTTTTGAATATAGGGTGCAAATTCAGCGAAATACCCGAATTTCAAGGTCTGCGACTTTGAAAATGACTTTTGAAGCCTTAATAGAGTTTTTCAAACATTTTTTCTTCATTCTCTTCATCGTTTCCTTCTAGGCCGGAAATGCACTATTCTAAAAATCGGTTTTCAACTCCAGTCTTTGTTCCTATCATTCCTTAATCAGAAACCCTTCAAAATGGTTATCAAATGAACGGAAAGGACACGAGGAACCCGAATATTAAGGTCCGGAAGCTTAAAACTGCCCGCTTAAGTGTTTGTAACCCATTTAAAAAGCATACCATTTCATTACGCATAACGCCCTTAACATGTTAAATTTGAAATCCTTGTTATCTACTGAATAAATTTCTAGAACCCCTTCAAAATGGGTATCAAATTAACGGAAATTTTATGGAGAACCTAAATTTCAAGGTCCGGAACCCTGAAAATGTTTAAATCTCGAGATAAATCAATTTGTGTCAATATCATCAATTACGACTTCAAACCCCGTCATTGGAAGATTACAAAAATTAACTTTGTGTGAAGGTGATATTAGAAAAACGAGAAGTGAATCATGGTGTCTATGATAATTATGAAATCTGTGTTTTTGGTCTATGATGTTAGAAAACTCTAGAAAAGTCTAATCAAGGTGTACTTTCTTTCATAATTGAGCTCTGATTTTAATCCCGACTCATATTTCACCCTAGGCTCATAATTATACCCTCCTTGGCTTCTCACTCTCTTATTCTATCCCCCTAAGAATGTGCAATTTCTACTATCGTCTTTTGGTTGAATTGAATTCCACCACAGGAATTCTCCATTTCTTTCATCCATTTATTGTCGTTCTAATTCTGATCAATGGAATAGCCTCCGTTTTTTCTTATGGATGGGGAGGAGAGGTTTCGATTGGGATTTGGGGATTTCAATACTTTATTCTAAGGGCTTCGAGTTTTCTGATAGTGATGACTGTGATTGTGGAGGTATTGAAGCATCGATATCAAAAAAATACACTTCGAGCGAAGAAAAGGAAATTGGTTATGTTGTGGAGTGGAGGATCAGCAGCTATTGGGTCACTTATGATGATCCCTTTCTATTTTCAAGGGTTCTTTCCTGGATATGTGAGTTTTTTAGGGTATTCTGGAACATTCGTATTATTACAGAACATGACATTTATCTTCTGTATCACTCTTATTTTCACCCAATTATTCTCTCGTTTGATTGTCGAAGACATCAATCCATTCTTTATCCTTTATGATGACTGGAAACGGACTAAACGGGTCTTTATAGTTATCCATTTCCTTATTTTGATTATTTTGAATATTATAATGAAGTTGGTCATCGGACACACATCCTTCTCATCGGCTGTCTGTCATCTCTTATGGATTGTCTGTTATGGACCAATGACACTCGATTGGTGGATTGCTTTTAATCATGGATTGTATGATGGATTCGAGTTTAGATGATTGATTCTAACTTTTTACTGGAAAATTGATAAATATGCTAATCAAAAATCTGTTTTCATGTATTGACCCTGATTAAAACTATTTTATTCTGAATAAATGAATATCTTCAACAATTTTTGAAATTTTCAGATTTTTAGTAAGTAATCATTATTTTCAGTACGTTTGATGTTTTTGAGTTTAGATAATTGACTTTGATAGTAACTATTTTATTAGAAAATTGATAAATGTGATAATTTAAAAAATATGTACTGTTTTATTCTGAATAAATAAATATCTTAATCAACATTTTTTGAAATTGCGAAATTTCAGATTTTTAGTCAGTAACCATTATTTTTAGCATGGTTTTTAGCATCTGACAATTATTCCAAAAAACAAAACAGAAAAAACGAAAACATTTACTGGATCCCGAGTTTTTTATAAAATTCAAGAGAAAAATCATCGGATTTTACTCAAAACAGGTTTTCCTTGTGTCAAAACTATATTTTAGTCTTTTATCTATAAAGGCAAAAAGAAATTAACCTAGCTGGATTTGAACCCGTGACCTTCTGAACATCGCACAACCCTGTTATCCACTACACCAAAAATTCACTTTATCAATATGGGTCTCAAATCAACGGGAATTTCATGGGAAACCCGAATTTCAGTTTTTGAAAGCCTGAAAATGTCTGGATCTCGGGTTTTCAGCAGAAAGTCAAGAAAAACCAATTTTTAAGCTCGGATTTTACTCAAAACAGGTTTTCCTGGTATCAAAACCATATTTTAGCCTTCTACCTAAAAAGGAAAAAAGAAATGGACCCAGCTAGACTTGAACCCGTGACCTTTTGAACGTCGCAAGACTCTGTTATCCACTACACCAAATGTTTTTTGGAAGCCTTTCGTTATGGGTATCAAATTAACGGGAATTCCAAGGGGAATCCGAATATAAAGGTCCGGAATGCTAAAAATGTGTGGATCTTGAGATAATTCGATTTGTGCCAATATCATCAATTACGACGTCTACCCCCGTCATTCGAAGATTACAAAAATTAATTTTGTCTGAAGGTGATATTAGAAAAAGAAGAAGTTATTCACATTGTTAAATATAATTCATTTCTATCGTCAAAAAAATGCGTTCGACTCTCCAACATCTTCTTTCGACAATGAACAAATATATTTTTCATCTGGATTGTTTAACTTCCAAGATTCACTGCTTCTTTTTATTCTTTCTCATCGTCTATATATTCACTGAAATTATTATTTTTCTCATAGGCGTTCATCATATAGTTTTCCTCGCATTTTTTGTATCGTCTTGTTTTTTTGCATCGCTTTTTTTGTATTGTTTATTGATTACATTGGATGACATTTATAAATGGACTGTAGAGAGACGAACTGAAAGGGTTAAGTGTCAAATTCTTGTTATGACGTCGACTGGAATTTCATCCTTTATTGGAGCCATACCAGTGGTCGTTTTTCATTTTAAAAACATGGAGGGAATAGATGTAAGTTTAAAAAATTGTTTTGAAATTTTGAGAAATTCCTTTCAGCACACTTTCTTTACCCTCGGGGTAACCTTCTACGTATCCCTGGTCATTTTTTATTGTATTTCTTATCGTCTTAACACATTTCAAATCAATTATCGGCTATTCTGGAAGTCAATAATTATCATATACTCATTTCATATTACACTTCTGGGAACTATGACTTATATTGGATCATCGAATGTTCAATTGGGGATGCATATATCTTATCTAGTGTTTTTTGTTCCGATGAATATAGATTTCTGGTTGATGTCAAGGAAAAAAGGATTCAGATTAGGGACTACCGCGAAAGTATATTATATTAATTCTGCGGCGTTTTCTTGATAAGGTATTGTTATCGCTTCTCATATAAAAAAAGAAAATTGTTCAGGATGAGCACGAAAATCGTCCGGACGACCAACATAGCACCAAAAATACACTTTTTATGCCAAATGCAAATCACTTTCAATGCCACAATCATTTATCTGGTCATCATTCTTCATATTCTGTCATTTCTTGTACAGGGTGGTCCATAATTACCCGTACACCCTTGACATTTACTATTTGTGGCAGTAGAAGTCAGAATTTAATGAGATTTAACTAAATGTTTATGGAATATGTAGAACAGATTTCTAGGGATATATTTCAGTAAAAAATACCTATTTATGTTTCATCTCACCGCGTCAGGCAGCCATGATTCCTTGAACACTTTGAAGGCGAGCAACAATATTGACACGCGGGTAGTTTTACGGAAAACCGTTTATTTCTGTTACTTAAATTCTTTTAAAAAGCCCAAATTTTTTGTAAGAGGTAGCTTTTTTCTTGTTCTACCAAATTCGGATAACAGATTATACAAACAAAATTAAACTGGCGACCACTCGGTCTTTCTGCGAACCAATACTATTCGGTTTACTCAAAAGTAGGAAAACGCTCGTTTTTCGATTATGATACTGTGCCGATTTGACGAAAAATCTAATTCTTTTTTGTATCGGGGTATTGGCAAAGTCAGATAGGTTCTCTGTACAACCTAAATACTGGGTTTTCTTTGCGAACCTTGGCTCAGGAATCGATCATTTTTTTGGAAAATCAGCCGCGTGCATTATCGATGCCTACTCTCGTAGTCTGCGGGGCGTCACGATCGCCAAAAGGGATTGAGTGAAACAACAATTGATGATAATTCATTGTTAGATATCAGATAAGTATTCTGTTAAGTCTCATCAAATTCTGATTATTAGTTTTCCGCGTGGAAGACTTTAAACGAGTACGGGTAATTATGGACCACCCTGTAACTATGCACTTTTGGATTCTCATCTTCGAAGGTAAGATGGTCTTGAGACCCGCTCTTAATTAAGAAAATGATATCATTTATAGAAGTGAGCAAGTTATTTTTGATTTTTTCAGATCTACGTCATGAGTAGTCTATATTACTCATCCAGTCATGTTCATTTCCTATCATATTGTTATAATTATCTTTTTGACGTCAATGGAATATTTTCATAATTAATCAACAATCTGCTATAAAGTTCAATAAACCGCTCCTGGATTCGAAGGTTTATCAGATCTACGTCATTTTATGTTCACGTCACATCTTCATACGTATCTATATTATAATCGAAGGATTTTTATCCAATGACTAATGTTAAAAATGCATCTTTGATTAGGCACCACAGCATATTTTTCAAAGTCAATTTTTCCAAAATATTTCTATTGGAATATGTTCCCCTCCCTTATAGAAGTCCATTTCCAAAATTTCAGCGAAAAATTTTTTTCCAATCCCAAGTTATAGACGTTTTTGTGGAAGACCTCAATGTACTGATTTTCTCCCCAGCGGCGCTGGAAAAAGGCGAAGTGGGCGGAAGAAAGTTCGATCTGGGGACCATCGAACGAAAAACAAGCGCGCAACCACTCGACCACGCGGACGGCGGGCGGCGCCAATCGAGAGGGTGTACAAGAAATGGGGGCGGTCTCGAGTGTTCCGCTTCATTTTTTCTATCAATTTATCACAAAATTTCACAGAAAAAGAGAAGAAACTTTTTCGGGTAACACGGATTTTCTTTTTTCAAAAGGGGTTTGTGCGAAATTTTGCGTAGAATCTAATGATGAAAAAAAAACCTGCGACTTCGACCTGCATCACTGTCTAAAATCGGAAAAACTAAATTTCTTGCAAATAAGGACTTTTTCAGATAAGCACGAAGACTACTTAAAATTCACCAATCTTTCTAAAAATTGTCAGTCGTGTACATAGGACTTATATCTATCAATTTCAATTAAGAAAAGTAGGGGTCATCGCTGAAATTTTTTTTCTATTTTTGATACCAGTTTGACTGGAAATTCTGATATTCGGGTAACACGAAATTTTATTAAACCTTCAAACTTCATTTCCTCATGTCAGAAACTATCAGAATCCATCAAAAAAAGTAGCGATTTCGACTTTTAATCACCATTTTTGACCGACCTTGTCGGACCATACCCATATTTTCATCAGTTTCCTATCGATTTTCGTTGAAATTTTTCGAGATATCGAAAAGCTGATTATTCCATTGGATTCTACGCATTTGATTACATAAAGACATATTAATTATATGTCAATCATCTATCCCCAGTCCGCTGTACAGAGCCTCAAAGTTAGCGAGGTGCGCTGGGGAGAAAAATTTCGACGCCCCGCCCACTTTCATTGCGGTGCCTATCTTTGATGTTAATTTTGCAATATTACTAATTTTTTGATGTTAATGAAAATAAATCGATTTTCAGATGCAAACATAAACAATGAGCTAGGTATTTAATTAGATATACAGAATAACACCTTAGAAAATACAAGACATTACTAGAAGAAACCCCATCAGTTCTATAGCTCGGATTTTGCTCCAAACAGGTGTTCCCTGTACCAAAACCATTTTTTAGTCTTTTATCTAAAAAAGCAAAAATAAATTACCCTAGCTGGACTTGAACTCCTGACCTTCTGAACCTCGTACAACCCTGTTATCCACTACACCAAAATTACACTTATCTAGAAACCCCTCGATATGGGTATCAAATTAACGGAAATGCCATGGGGAACCCGAATTTTAAGATTCTGGGGTCTAAAAATCTATTTTAATCCGGAAAACATCTAAGAAAAAAGAAATCTAGAAAAAGTATTCCCAAAAGAAACGAAATTCATTTCGCAACAAAGTCTACATCACCTTGTTTATCATCCACTCGTACATATAATTATCATTCTCCTAAAAGCCGTAATCACAAGGTTCCCAGGCTCCGCCTATTTTTTCTCCGACTCTTTTTTACTTTTTTTTCCTTCTTTTTAAGAGAAATGTTAAAAATGCGTATTGTATCAGCTACACTAGCCGCTCAAAAAGTCCATAGTTTTGTTTCGACCATTTTTATATTATCATTAATCTATTATTTTATTTTTCATTCGGAAACCAGAGAATTTCTGGTATATTATCTTGGATTCGTGATTATCATGCTTCCATTTTGGGTTATCGTTCTAGCATTTATCAAGGTTATTGATCGGAAAATCGAAGATAATAAAAAGAGGAAATGTAAAGTGCTCATGTTAATTTTGACAATCGGCATCACGCTTTTCGGCTTGATTCCAATTCCATTGTATCAATTGAAAGCATGGGGAAGTGATACTACGGTAAGTTTTCTAGTTCACGAGACTCTCTAGAATATATATCCTAAGAAATAAAAAAAAATTTTCCGGAATCTCAAAAACGAAATTTTTGAGCCAGGTTTTTGATAAAAATTGATTTTCTCTACTTCCCAAGACTCAAAAAGCTATTTAGAATCTAAATCCAAAAAAACAAAAAGAATTGACCTCGGGCGGGTTTGAACCCGTAAGCGTTGGAACGACCCAAACCTGTTAGCCAGTAGACCAAAAGTGCATTTTTTCGAGTTTTGATATGGGTATCAAATTGACGGGCGTTTCATGATAAACTCGGATTTTATAGTTTTACTGGCTAAAAACCACTTTTTGAGCCTGAATTTTTTCAAAATTTCGAAAAAAAATTTTTTTGAGCCAAGTTTTTTGATGAAAATTAATTTTCTCTAGTTCTTGAGACTCTAAAAGCAATTCTGCTTCAAATTAAGAAAAACAAAAAGAATTGACCCCAGGAGGGATTGAACCCGTGAGCGTTGGAACGACCCAAAACTGTTAGCCACTAGGCCAAAAGTGCAATTTTCCGAAATTGGATATGGGTATCAAATTAATGGAAATTTCATGGGGAACTCGAATTTCATAACTTGACAGGCTGAAAACGACCGAATACACTTTCGAGTCTTTTTTTTTCAGAATCTCAGTAAAAAAAATTTTTTGAGTCATGTTTTTGATCAAAATCAATTTTCTTTAGTTTTTGAGGCTCAAGAAGCTGTTTAGATCCTAAATCCAACAAACAAAAAAAACTGACCCCAAGCGGGTTTGAACCCGCGTGCTTTAGAACGACCCAAACCTGTTAGCCACTAGGCCACAAGTGAATTTTTTGGAAACTTGATATGGGTATCAAATTAACGGAAATTTCATGGGCAACCCAAATTTTATAATTTTACACACTAAAAATCACTTTTTGAGTCCTATTTTTTTCAGAATCTCAAAAACGAAATTTTTGAACCACGTTTTCGATGAAAATCAATTTTCGTTAGCTCTTGAGACCTAGAAAGCTATTTATATTCCATATCCAAAAAAAGCAAAAAAATGACCCCAGGCGGGATTGAACCCGTGAGCGTTGAAACGACCCAAACCTGTTAGCCACTAGACCAAAAGTGAATTTTTGGAAATTTTGATATTTACAGAAATTTTATGGGGATTCCGAATTTCGGGTTTAGGAGTTCAAAAAATGAAATTGCAGCAACCTGTGCTCCTATTCTTCTCCTCCATCCTCATCTCGTCTGTTTACTCGACAGCCATCACGGACCACATTCCTCCATGCTCCCTCTCTTATGATCACTGGGGAATATATCCTCTCGTTCTCCTCTTCCACCTTCTTCATATTCTCTTTCTAACAGACTCTACAATCACTTACGCCCTCAGTCTCCTTCACATATTCTTCTATCTCCCTATTCATATTGACCTACTGATTGTTTTGAGAAACGGACTGAAATTGAAACCGGATCAAGTGGAAGAGGCTGAAGAGCAAGAAATGGAAGTTCAAGTGTTAGATGTATCTAATCTAGATGGAACTCCTTCCGATGGAAGACAAAGACACAGTTGTGAGATGTGTTTCATTGCGAAGGCTTCTTCGAGAAGCTGCGGTCATTTGGTATGTCATCAGTGTGCAGATTCGTTTATGATGGCTAATGCACAGATAGGAGTCTCTTGTCCTATTTGTGAGATGATTAAGGCTTTTAAAGGTAACCTTCCCTAATGATTAGTGTACCACTCATTTGAATTATGATTGCAGAAGCTTCCGGAACCGGCCAAGGTACTTCAAATGACGGACAACCTGCTTCCCCGATAGAAAAAAGGTGAGAGAAGAAAAGGCAAAAATAAATTACCCCAGGAGGGTTTGAACCCGTGACCTTATGAACGTCGCACAACCCTGTTATCCACTACACCAAAAGTGCACTTTATCAATATGGGTATCAAATTAACGGAAATGACATGGGAAACCCGAATCTCTATGTCTAGAAGTCCAAAAACTTTAGGATCCCTAGTTTTTAGCCAAAATTCCAAAAAAACCCATTTTAGAGCTCGGATTTTACTCAAGAAAGGTTTATTCCGTTCCGGAACCTCATTTCAGTGTTCTATCTGAAAAGGCAAAAATAAATTACCCTAGCTGGACTTGAACCCCTGACCTTCTGAACCACGCACAAAACTGTTAACCACTACACCAAAAAATCAGTTTTCTAACATGGGTATCAAATCAACGGAAATTACATGGGGATCCCGAATTTTACGGTTTAAGAGGCCTAAACCTTCATTTTAACCAATTAAGATATGTCTAAACCCCCAACCCGGATACCTTTCAGATTGGTCGGAAACTGCAAACTATGTTGCGTGCAGATTTTCTCCTCTAAACGAGTTCTTATGAGAGACTGTGGCCATTATATCTGTCAACCGTGTCAGGAAGAGTATCCTGATAGAAGAAGAGAGACGACATATGCATGCCCATTCTGTATTCTGTTGGGTATTGTAAATGGTAAGGGACCATTTTAGACCTAGAGAGGTTAATTTTTGGTTTCCAGGGAAATGCGGAAGAAAAGAAAAAGCCAGAGCCCGGAAGAAGTTAGAAGAGATACGTGCACGTTGGCAGCAGGAACCAGAAGAACCGGAAGAACCTGAAGCACCCGGAACTAGTTCTAACTAATAATTATTTTTATTATTTTCTAGTTTCTAGATGAAAAATTATTTTAAACTAATCATGATGGCATTTTAGGTACTCAGAGAAAAAGCAAAAAGAAATTGACCCCAGGCGGGATTGAACCCGTGACCTTCTGAGCCTCGGACAACCCTGTTATCCACTACACCAAAAATTACCTTCATTGATATGGGTATCAAATCAACGGGAATTTTATGGGAAACCCGAATTTTAAAGTCTGGGAGCCTAAAAATGTCTGGATCTCGAGATATTTCAATTTGTGCCTATATCATCAATTATGATTTCAAACCTTGTCATCTATAAATTTGAATGATTCTTCAAAACCACCACATCTGATTCATAATTCTGCTTATTTGTGTCCAAACGAGTTGTATCATATGACTTTCTCTTTCATTCCACAAGTAAATCTCCAATTAAATCTCATCTTGGGCACATTAGATAGTGTGTAGACTGACGGAGTAGGAAAAGAAACCGGCTCCGTGTGATATGGAAGGTGTGATTAGAAAGAAAGAAAATGTCAAACGACACCAATGATTAGTACAAAATTACTATTTTTGAAAATGGACATTTTCTAGGAATCTGAATCAGATATGGCTACAAAGAACAATCAAGAGATCAGATGCTGATTTTTAGATTTTAGGATCCAGGGGGTTTTTTGGGCTTTTTAAACTTGAAATTCGTGTTCCCCATGCTATTCCCGTTGATTTGATACCCATATCGATGGGTTTCTAGGAAAGCGCATTTTTGGTGTAGTGGATAACAGGGTTGTGCGAGCTTCAGAAGGCCGCGGGTTCAAGTCCAGCTAGGTCAATTTATTTTTGCCTTTTTGGATAGAAGACTAAAATATGATTTCGGTACAGAATAAACTCTTTTTGAGCAAAATCCGAGGTTAAAAATTGGGTTTTCTCTTGAATTTCATATAAAAATTCGGGATCCGGTAATTTTTGTAGACTCTGGAATTCAAAAGTTTGGGTTTCCCCCGGGATAATAAAAATAAATTTTAGTGCTGAAAAACCACGATTTTTCTAATGAACCTGAAATTTCGGAATTTTGAAAGTTAAAAAAAATATTTAAGATTAAAAAAATTTTATTAACTTTAAATAAAATAATATTCATTAAAGTATACTCAAATTCATCATATTTGGGAAATGACAACAAATTGTCTATCAAGCGGATGAGCAGAATTAATATAATAAACTTTCGAAATAGTCCCTAATCTGAACCCTTTTTTCCTTGACATCAACCAGAAATCTATATTCATCGGAACGAAAAACACAAGATAAGATAGATGCATGAGTAATTGAATATGAGAATATCCAAGATTAGACATATATCCCAGAAGTACGATATGAAATGAGTATATGGTAATAATGGACTTCCAGTATAGCCGATAATTGATTTGGAATGTATTTAAATAAATGGAAATCCAAAGAGAAGGTAGAAGAGAAGCGGAGAAGGTTACTGTGAGGGCGAAGAAGAAGTTCTAAAAAAAATTATGTTTAATAAAAATTAGTCCCCTCAAAATGTTCTATTTTCCTCCAAACTCACATCTATTTCCGGGTTTTGCGAACGATAAAAGAGGAGCACCGGAACAACTCCAATCAAGGATGAAATTCCAGTCCAAACCATCATAAGAACTTGACACTTAACCCTTTCACTTCGTTTCTCTACAGTCCATTCATAAATAGCGTCGAATATCATCATTAAAAAGAGAGGAATAATTATAGCAACCACACAAGAAAGGAAAAACATATGCCAAAAAAGAAAATGATGAACGCCGAGAACAACCAGAGCTAGGTCAGTGATTAAAGAGACGAAGAAGAAGAGAATGAAGAATAAATGAATTTTTGAAGTTAAACAATCCATTTGGTACCGGTACTTCATAATCTGGTTTGAGATAATACGTTGGACAAGCGAAAGCATTTTTGAATGGAAGTGAATTATTATTTACACTGAGAATCAGTTCTGTTTTATATCACCTTCACACAAAGTTAATTTTTGTAATCTTCGAATGACGGCAGGGGTGTGCGGAACGGAATTCGGAATTCCGAAAAATTCCGAAATTTCTAGATTTTTCGGAACGAAATTCCGATCGGAATATTCCGAGGCAAAAATTTCGGAACGAAATTCCGATCGGAATATTCCGAGGCAAAAATTTCGGAACGAAATTCCGATCGGAATATTCCGAGGCAAAAATTTCGGAACAAAATTCCGATCGGAATATTCCGAGCCAATAATCGGAATTTTCAATGGAAAAGGTTACGATGCGTTTAAAGGCGCATGCGCAAAGTTGTGTCGCTGGTCCCAAGCGGAACTGATTTTTCTTCTTTATTTTCCTGAAATTTAATTCAAATTATCTCTTTTTTCCGTTTTCTCTGATCAAAATGGGAAAATACGACTTATATTTAAAAAAAACAATGATAAAACAAAAAATTGTACTATTTGCAATTATAAATTCAACGAACAAAAAAAGGAAACACGAATGTGTTTTGAAGCATTTCAAGAAAAATCATCCAATAGAATTTGCAAAAGTGAGTTTTTATTGTTTCTAATTACAGTTTTAAGTTTTAGATTCAACCAAATCTTTCGAAGAACGATGATCTCGAACCACCTACAAAGAAATTATGTCAGCCGCGCATCGATGAATGTTTTTCGAATTTTGATGAAAACGGCGTAAAACGAAGGAAATTCAGCGTGCGATTGCACAATTAATTGCTTGTGCAGCTCTTCCGTATAACTTGGTGGAAAACGCTGCGTTCAAAAATTTGATGCGCATAACATCGCCAAGATTTGTTGTGAAAAGCCGCTCACAAATCACACGTGTCGACATCCCTGACTTATTCAATGAATACAAGGAAAAGTTAAAAGAAGAGTTATCGCAAATTGAGGATGTCGCCGTATCGTTTGATTGCTGGACCGACTCATCTGGGAAACACGAATACCTGGCATTCATTTGCCATTTTGTTCGAAAAGAAGAATCTGATTATCGCATTTTGGAAGTGATTGATGTTAGCTCGAAATCGCATACTGGGAAGTTCTTGGGAGAAAAAATGAATGAAGCAATTGAATTTTATTCCATTAAAAACAAAATTCGAGCTTGCATTCGAGATGGCGCGGCGAACGCCAGATGCGCATCGAACCAAATCAGCGAAGTCAACTTTGATTGTTTTGCACATAAATTAAATTTGGCTGCGAAATGTGGAACTTCTGTCTTCCCCGGAATAGAAAGCGTTCTTCAAAAATTGAGAAAATCATGCAAAGCGATTCGGATTTCTTCGAACTTGCGAAGAGATTGGGATGAAATTTTCACCAATTTGAACAAACCCACACTCACTTTGAAGAAGCATATTGAAGTAAGCTTTACTATTTTTTATTAGTTAAACTTGCGCTTTCAGACCAGATGGACCAGTTTGTATGAAGTACTGAAAAGAGCTTTGAAAGTTCGCGAGCAACTCGATTTATTTCTAACTGATCAAGATCAATTAGATGGAATTACTGATTCAGAATGGAAAACTTGTATTTCAGTAATAGAATTGTTGGAACCATTGGAGAGTGCTTTCTCATTAGTTCAAGTAAGTTAAGAACTTAGAGCTTAGAAAAAATACTTTTTTGCAGTCAAGAGATTTCTCTTGTTCTTCAATCATTCCACTCTGCAAAGTAATCATTTCTGATCTGGAATCGAAGAAGAAGAATGCATCGGCGAGAGCTAAAATTGCTGAAAAATTGAACATTGAACTAAAGAGATACGAGGAAGAGGATTATCTGAATCTAGCTACTCTTGTTGACGTACGATTCAAGGTAATCTGACGCAAAAATAAAAGTGAAAACAAAAAACAATTTCCAGTCCGGTTTCGTTCAGTCTTACTGGAAAGAAGAGCTGCTCAAGCTCATGCTCTCTACGGTAGATGATATTCAAGAAACAACGGAAACAGTTAGCTCAGAAAGTGAAAATAGTGATCCATTTGCAAGGTTCTTGAAGTCTTCAAAGTCTAAACCGAATAAAGTGCCACTAGACAAAAAAGCAATACTTGTTGGAGTCAGTTTCAAATGTTATTCTTTAAATATTGAGTATAACTTTTTCAGGAACATGACAGATGGCTATCCGAACCAGCGGATTCGAAGTTGTCTCCAATCGAATATTGGAGTCGTTCTAGTAGCCAACACGCTTTTCCCACCATCTATCTTTTACAAAAAAAGTATTTTTGCTCACCAGCAACTTCAGTTGAAACTGAGAGACTCTTTTCGACGGCTCGAACTATTTTAACAGATAACCGTAAGCGACTCTCTGCCGATAATTTCTCCAAACTGCTTTTCCTCCAAAGAAACATTCCACTTATGGGTTTTTGAGTTCCAAATCTTCTGATCTATTTTGATTACTGTTATTTTTTTTCTTTTGTTACTATGATTTTTGTTTTAGCACGAATAAACTTATAAACTTAAATAAATTGATGAAGAAGTTAAAAAATCGATTGATTCCGAAAGAGAATTCCGAGTTTTTAAGCTCGGAATATTCCGAGATTCCGAAATTCCGAAAATTGATAATTCGGAATATTCCGAGATTCCGAAATTCCGAAATTTCCGATTCCGCCCACCCCTGTCACCAACTCACTATTCTCTTCTGATGTAGGAGAGTTGATATTGAAATGCAGTTCCTCTTTTCCTGGTTTATTCAAAAGGCAAACAGTTTTTTCTCCAGCCAATTTCAATTTGATTTCAAGAGGATCTCGTCGAACAGGAAATGCTTTGATCCATCTACAACTCCTTTTTGAACACATTGATAACAATGTTCTACAATGAAGTGTGAACTAAAGGAGGACTGAAGTGGAATTCAATAATTTGTCATTAGATGTAGTTTTTTATTCTGAACACTTTTTCTGTTGACAACTTTCTCTGAAAATTCCTCTAAATGCCTCAAAAACCGCTTTGAAAACGTCGATTGGGGTGGAAGAGTTTTCCGTAACCTAGGCCACGGGGGTTTTGTACCTTATTTTTCTCTTTATTGAACATTTCTTTTTTGATTACGAAAGAATATCTACATTAAAAACATAAAATCGAAAAAAATGAGAAAAATAGCGGATGGGTCGTCCAAAAACCCCGTGGCCGAAGTTGCAAAAACTCTTCCATAATAATCAAATCTTCGCATTTCAAGTCGGTTTTTAAAGCATTTAGAGGCATTTTCAGAGAAATTTGTCAACAGAAAAAGTGTTTAGAATAAAAAACTATATCTAAATTCAAATTATTGAATTTCACTTCAGTTTTCCTTTAAAGGAAGAAATCAAACACTTACATTTCAAATGGGAGAAACATTTTCATTATTTCTGAAATTGCCACTGATGGCAGCCGGAAAAGGGATAACCGATTCATTTGGAGAGGAGTAGGTGAGCTAACCATGGCGGTAAATGAACGAGAATGCACGTCTCTGGGTGGGTACAGGCTGCTGGGCGAGCAGATGGCGTTTGAGGTCAGCAAATGACCCCTCTCTCTCTCTCTCTCTCTCTCTCTCTCTCTCTCTCTCATTCTTCTCATCCTCATCCCACAACCACATTCCACATTCTCTTCGTGTACCATTCAATCGATCCCCCATCATGATCACAGAAAAACTGAGAGCTTTTTGTTTCTTTCTGATAACCGTGTTTACCGTCTGGAAACTTCGTTCCCATTTTGAATATGGAAATTCAGAAGACATCAAAAATTGGATCATTGCCAATATTCTCTACTTGTCTCTATGTTTTCCTATCATTTTTCTCCTTTATTTGGCAATTGAGGCGTTCGAACAAGTGCTCCCTGGAACAAAAGAGCACTGGAGAGAAGAATTTGCACGATTCAATGACGTCGATGAATACAAGACCAAAGTCATATTTTTTAGAGCGGTTACCTTGTCTCTCAACAGTGGATACACCATTCTATTATTCATTTCTTACTTCTTTCCTAGCTATTTTAGTTCCAGCCTATTTGTCTGCTGTTTCTATTGCCTCCTTGCCCAACCAGCTGCCCTCGAGGTCTGTTTTTCGATAGAGAGCCATCGAGTGAAGAAATACAAGTCTACTCTACATATCGATACTGTTTTTTTGATTGTTCTCACTGCCATATTATATTTTGGCAACGTTGGTCTCCTGTGCCTACTCATTTCTTCCTCCTTTATCATTCTTCACGAAGTGAAGAGTATCCAACATGTTTGGAATGCGGACTTTGTCATGATGAGTAAAGTGAGAGCCGAATTTAAAGAGGTAAGTATATTTAACACTTGGATTCTAAGCATGCCTAAGCCTAAGCAAGCCTAAGCCTAAGCAAGCCTAAGCAAGCCTAAGCAAGCCTAAGCCTAAGCAAGCCTAAGCCTAAGCAAGCCTAAGCCTAAGCAAGCCTAAGCATAAGCAAGCCTAAGCCTAAGCAAGCCTAAGTCTAAACAAGCCTAAGCCTAAGCAAGCCTAAGCCTAAGCAAGCCTAAGCCTAAGCAAGCCTAAGCCTAAGCAAGCTTAAGCCTAAGCAAGCCTAAGCCTAAGCAAGCCTAAGCCTAAGCAAGCCTAAGCCTAAGCAAGCCTAAGCCTAAGCAAGCCTAAGCCTAAGCAAGCCTAAGCCTAAGCATTATCATCTCGAGTTATAAATAATTTGCAGAGCGAATCTGTGTTCCCTGAAATTCATCGAGGCGTCTCCAACTTCGCGATTACTTCAATTGATGACTGAACAGTATCGACTCCAAATTGCTCATTCTCTACACTCTTCTATTTGAAAATAATGCATTTCCTAAGAATTACGCTTTTTAAATTCCATTCGTCAATGATCTACTTTTATTTCAATAAAACATTGGTTTTTGATCTTTGTTAGTCTACCAGAAGCAGTTTTCCATATATATATATTAATTTGTCAAGAAAAACCTCTTACTAGGTTAGCTTGGATAATGATGGTACATAAATGAGTATTACAATGAAGTTATTATGAAAAATTGCCTATAAAACAGTACTAAACCAAATGAAAACCCATTTCATAATGGAACCATTAGAAAAATTAAAACAAAGCACAATTATTTATAGTTGTTCTCGTTCAGTGCTCAACTAGCCCCTGTCAGCTGTTTCATGTTTGATAAACTCCTCAGTGCAGTCAACAGCTATATTCTCTTCTAACAAATCAATAAAATGCCACCTATTATGCCTCCCATGAACAAAGCAATACTGAAGTTATTCGGGTTCTCTTTTATAGCCCTTCCCTACTCGTTATCGACTCTTTACGCACAACGTCACCTTCAAAATTCAGATTTATACGAAAATTGCTTTATTATTAAGATGTTCTATGCTTTCATCATTTTCTCACATATTCCTATATTTTGCAAAACAATTGAATTATTCGCAAAGTGTCCTTCTGAATTCAAGGCCCTGTACGGTCTCCAGCGGCTACGATTGAAGAACAGAACAATGTATAAGATGCAAGGGACATTGCTTAGAGGGACTGTCTTGTTCTTTGAAATTCTGGGCATTTTGGGGACTATGTTAGACTATTTTTTCCCCAATCATTCTGTACCATGGCCATTGACGTGTCATTTCTTTGGTTCCCTTATCCATCTAGCTGTCGCCGAGGTGTTGGTCTCCATATTGAGCCTTCAAGTGAAGAATCCAAAGCTTAATCTACGGATCGATGCCATTTTTCTGATTATTCTCACTGCTGTACTATATTTGGGAGAGTTCAGTTTTCCGTGTCTATTCATCTCTTCCTTCATTATTATTATATTCGAGGCGATGCACATCCGAGACGTTTTTTATGGAAAAGTTGTTATGTGGAGTGAGAAAAGAGCTCAAAAGGTGAGTTTTTAGGTGCTCCCCCACAGAATTGGCACAGATTAGAACTACATATGCCTACAAAAACACTCCGGAATCTCGGCTAATAAGTGTCGTCTAACAGAAGTTTTATTAATTATGTGAACTAGATCTATATTCTTGAAAAAACCCCAAATTTCGAGAAATATAAATTTGAAACAACATAATTTGCAGAACGGAGGTGCGTTACCTGAAGATCAACTAAACTTCTCGAGTACCAATAATCCTTCAATCGGTGTGTGAACAGTCTGCAGGCCAATAACAGATACATCTCTTGCCCATTCCGTAAAATCAGCACCCATGTACACAGAAATACTGGACCTCTCAGGAACTATGCTCAATCATCTGCTTTTTCTGTGATAAAATGTTATTATTATTCGATATGTAATATAATAGTTGGTTTGTACACGTACATAAAAGAGATTCTATAGATAGTCATCAAGATTTTGCCCTATAGAAACAATTTTTTTTCCAAATTCAATTTTCCGACAAGATTATCAGGTTTTTAAAGTATTAAAATCATTTTATGGTTATTTTGAACATTTGTTGAATAATAAGCATGTTCGAACGGTCAACGAAAATTTCGACATAAATATAATACATAAAGTTTATTTTTATTCAGCTAAAACAAATGCATACTCAAATTCAAAATATCAAAAGGCGTACTCCTCCGTCAGTTGTTGTTCCTTTCCTACACTCCTCAGTGCATTCAACATATTATCTTCTGTCAATCGATAAAATGTCCCTTGACGAGCCTCCCTTCGTGGACAAAGCAATACTGAAGTTATTCGGGTTCACTCTTATAGCCCTCTCTTACTCGTTATCAACCTTTTATGCCCTGCTTCAGTTTCGAAAGTCAGAATTATACGAAAACTGCTTCATTCGTACTATACTCTATACTTTCGTCATTTTCTCACTTATTCCTATCGGTTGCAAAGCAATTGAGCTGTTTGCAAAGTGCCCTCCTGAACTTAAATCGCGGCACGGTTTCCAGCGGCTACGGGATAAGGACAGTTCAATTTTCAAGATGTATGTTATAATTCTTAGAGGATCTGTCGTGTACATCGAAATTGGGGGCATTTTGGGGACAACCCTCGACTATTTTTTCCCAAATCTTTCCAAACCATGCCCATTGGCATGTGGTTTCTTTTTTTCCCTTCTCCAGCCAGCTGTCGCCGAGATGATGGTCTCTATATTGAGTCTTCAAGTGAAAGAATTCAAGCCAAAGCCTAATCTACGGATTGACTTTATTTTTCTGATTATTCTAACTGCTGTTCTATATTTGGGAGAGTTCAGTTTCCCGTGTCTAATCATCTGTTTCTTTATTATTATTGTATTCGAAGCAATGCATATCCGAGACGTTTTTAATGCAAAAATTATTATGTGGAGTAAGAAAAAAGGTCAAAAGGTGAGTATCTTACACCAAAAAACAACAATACTCCGGAGTTCCGGGTAAAAAATGTTGTCTACTAGAGTTTTTTCGTATTTATACAATATATTTTTAAGAAAGCCCAAATTTTGATTTGATAAGATTCAATATTGAAACTATATTTTGCAGAACATAAGTGTGTTACCTGGAATTCAAAGAGACGTTTCGAATTCCAAGATTTATTCAATTGGTATGTAATTTCATTCAATTGGTATGCCCATTCTGTAAAATCAACATTCTTCTACACGAAAATATTGGACTTCTCAGGAACTATGCTCAATGATCTACTTCTTTGTGATAAATTTCATAATGTTAGTTCGTTCGATTACTGTATCCATAATAATAAAATAATTTGAGAAAAATTCTACAGATACTAACCAGAATTTTTTACTTTAAAGAAAAATTGGAGAAGAAGAGCTTCTTTTTCCTTCAAATATATTTTTCCAACAAATTTATCATATTTTTGTAAAGTTTAATTCATTTTAATACCTATTTTGAACTTTTGAATAGAAAATAAGAACGTTCAGATGTAAGACAACGAAAAAATGAAATTTTTAAAATACATTTCAGCTTTATAAATTTTAACTTCAATAATTTTATAAATTTTTATAAAGTTGAGCTGCAATAATTAAAATATAATTTTCGAAAAAAATATATTTAATAACCGTTTAAGAAAATAATAAACGATGTCAGACATCAAATGTTTCTAGTTATTCTGTTAGTTATATAACTAATCTACCTCTTCACTGGTTTTACATAATGGTTATATCAGTGACTTTATATTCCTTTGAGGATAAAATCATCTTATTCTCATTCTGCTAGAATAAATAGATACTAAGATGCCAATAAACAGACCTCCGTCAGCTGTTTCACGTTTAATACTCTGCACTCCCAGTGCATTTTACATATTCTCTTCTATCAATCGATAAAATGTCACTAGACGAGCCTCCCTTCATGGACAAAGCCATGATGAAGCTAGGGATGTTTCTTCTGGTATCTCTTGGCTACAATTTATCACTTTTTCATGCATACTATCAGTTTCAACATTCAGAAATACGCGATAACTGCTTTATCAGAAGTATATTCTTTTCAATCGCCTTTCCCCCACTCCTTTCCGTCCTTTTCAAAATGCTTGAGCTAATCGAAGAATGTCCCCCTGAATTCATGTCCTTTTCGATTTTCAAGTTTCACGGATGGTTCGGATGGAACGCCATTGATAGATACCTAATCCAAGTGATACTGTATAGAGGTTTCGTTTTGGTTGTCGAGGTTGTGATAATTATTTCCCATTTTTCTCCTGATCATTCTGAAAACAGCCCGTTGGCGTGTGATTTTTATTTTTCCCTCATTTATCCAGCTGCCGCCGAGGTATTGGTCTCTATTATAAGCCTTCAAGTGAAGAATCCAAAGCCTAATCTACGGATCGATGCCATTTTTCTGATTATTCTAACTTCTGTACTATATTTGGGAGAGTTCAGCCTCCCATGTCTAATTATCTGTTCTGTTATTATCATTATATTCGAAGCGATGCATATCCGAAACGTTTTGTATGCGAAAATTGTCATGAAGAACCAGAAAAAAGGTCAAGAGGTGAGTAATTACACATATTTTACACCGGATAAAATATTAATTTGCAGAGAAAAAGTGTGTTACCTGTATATCAACGAGAGCCTCCAATAAACGTTACCAAATACTCAGGCTGGGTCTTAAAGGTATTAATAATCAATCTTTTCAGTTCAAAATGGTTAACTTTGGGCATTTGTAGCAAAGTGGGGAAAAGTGGTATTGTTCTGAATTTTTCAGAGCAGTTGAAAGCTAGTTAGTAGAAAACTTTACTCTGAAAAATTTTTTTAAAAGCTAAACGGCTTTGTTGAAACCTAGCTAAATAGATTCAGCTCAACAAGAGCTTTCAAAAAAGTATAATCATGACTAGGTTCCGCTGATTTTGAATTTTGGCTCACGGAGCCCCCAGATGGGCTCGCGGAGCACAAAACCTAAAATTTTTACTTACGATCTAGTCATGATTATACTCATTTGAAAGCTCTTGTTGAGCTGAATCTATCTAGCTAGGTTTCAACTGTCTCTGTCGAAAACTGATAGGATTACGGTAGTTTCAAAGTTTTCAAAAATTCGAAAATTTCAAAATCTCTTAACTTTCTTTGTTTTTGATATTTTAGACTGTTTTTGGACCAAAACGTACAGAAATGTAGGATCTAGCAGTTTTTTCTAAATGGGATTCGAAAAATGAAGATTGGTTCTTCGAAAAATCGAGAAAATTTTTTCGAAAAAAATTTTTTCGGAATTTTTTTCGAAAAAAAAACAAAAACACTTTCCACTTTGCTACGAATGCCCAAAGTTGACCATTTTGAACTGAAAAGACTGATTTTACATATATTTATGTCCAGCAATGTGAATCATTTGACTGTGGAATGACAATTATCGACTGCGATCAGATAATATCCACATCTGCTTCTTTAACTGTGAAATCAACAGACTTCGTGGCAGAATGACTGGATATCTCAGGAACTACAAGTGTCATTTGTGAATAATGATGTTCTGCAAAATAAAGAATTGTTTTTTTCTTTCTAAATATTATTTTTATTACTGTGTTTAATAATTAAGAACTGTAGATATGTTTTGAAATTCCAGAAGCAAAATTCGAATGTTTATTTTGAAAAAACTTCCAAATGACCAATACAAAATTAGATGGTGAACTATAATACAGTACCGGATAAAAAAATATCACTTTTGGCGTTTTTCAGTTCAAAATAGTCAACTTTGGAGATTCATAGCAGAGAGGTAAAAAATGGGATTGCTCTAAATTTTTCAGGGCGGTTTCTTCATTACTGGAACTGCATTTCTTTAGTTGACAACTTTTTTCTAAAATCATTTCTGAGAGCTACACGGCTCGTCGAAGCAAAACTTACCAAAATTTCGTGAATTTCAGTGTAAAATAGCCCGTTTACCACATTTTTAACTTGAGCCGTGTAGCTCTCAGAAATGATTTTAGAAAAAAGTTGTCAACTAAAGAAATGCAGTTCCAGCAATGAAGAAACCACCCTGAAAAATTTAGAGCAATCCCATTTTTCACCTCTCTGCTATGAATCTCCAAAGTTGACTATTTTGAACTAAAAAACGCCAAAAGTGATATCTTTTTGTCCGGTATATAATTGTAACCTGGTCATTTTTCTAAACTCCAACTCTTAAGCCACTCAGTAGTAACATAAAAGAGGTCAGGCCTCCGTCAGCTGTTCAAAACTCCCCATTCCTCAGTGCATATTCTCTTCTTTCATTTATCTACCCCCTGCCCTCACTATCATGTTGAATGAAGAACAAAGAACGCTAAAGCTACTGAAATTTGTTCCACTATACTTTTTCTACTTGTCAGCCCTTCTCTTTCTCCTAATTCAAGTGTTCTATTTCAAAATACTGGGAAATAATCTAATTGCTGAGTTATTTTTCTACATTCTTCTCCTTTTCTTTGTATTTTCTGTTAACTTGAAGATAATCGAATTGGGCGCCGAGTGCAGTAAATGGAGATGCTGGTTTTTGGATGCGGCTGCAAAATGGAATGATGTTATTAAATACAAGCTTCAAGTGTTGATGTATAGAGAATTTTTATTGTTTTTCGAAGGTTTTTTGACCTTTTATGTCTTTTTTTTCCCGCAAGAAGAAGATCTATACTGTTTCCTTATTTTATCAGTTTTCGCTGAACTGATTCTATGGATATTTAGCTTCCAAGTAAAGGAAATCAATCCAGAGCTTAGCTTGAAGTTTGGTGACGTTATTCTGATCATTTTGACTACTGTATTAACATTAGACACCTCCAGTTCGATTTGTCTAAGAATTTGTTTTCTTACAATGTTTGTTTACAAAGCGATGGCTTTTGGACACATTTGGAAGGCGAAGATTGTCATGAAAAATGAGAAAAAGGCTGGGATTCAAGATCCAAGAGTGATGAAAATGAATAAATATAGGTAAGTTATTGAAAAAAGTTAATCTGAATTACGGTATCATCGAAATTTTGAAAATGCTTCCTATCAGGAGTTTTATTTTTTTTAGATTTATAAGATTTAGTAGAATTTTTTACTGGATTTTTTATGCTTAACTTCAAAAAAAAAGAAGCATTTTGAATATACATCCAGATTACCCGAATGCAAAGTATGTCATCGAGAATTCAACGTGACGTCTAGAATCCCTCGAGTCCTTCAATGTGGACACTCCATATGTGAACAGTGTGCGAATCGACTTCAGGACGACTACAGATACATATTGTGCCCATTCTGTGAACATATCACTCCTGACGATGAAGAAGTTGGATTTCCCAGGAACTACGATCTTTTGAGTGTTATTTGTCAATGATTTGCTTTTTTTCGTGATAAACTTTGATTTTATTATTGTTTTCTCACATTTTTCAAGTCCAATAGTTATTTTAATAGAGCGCATTTGCTACACTCGACTATCTGAGCGAAAAAGGCTCTTTTTAAATCAATTTTTATTGAAAAACGCCAGTTTCAAACAATTTTCATTATTTTAACTGAAGTTATACCTGTTTTTGATCCTTTTTTGCCTAAAAATATTTTCAGCTAAGTTATTGTATATTCGATAGTTTTTCACTTTATTTTTGAAAAGAGCAAGAAAAACAGCGAAAAATACACTTTTTTGGTCAATTTTTATCAAAAATAGCCAGTTTAAGATAAATATTATTATTTTATCTGGAGTTATAGTCATTTTTATAACTTTTTAGGCAAAAATTGTTAGGTTTTCAACTATATTTCAATTGCGAACTCATAAATCCCAAATTCCGCTCTTATCGAAAATTAGTACTCGCCAAGACGAATTTTCTGTCAAATTTTCAGAAAAAAAAATTATTTTTAGCTGATTTCTTGTAAATTCAATAGTTTTAATTTTTTTTTCAAAAAGAACAAGAAAACAAAAATGTTCAATTTTGGATTTTTGAAAATCTTGGATTTTGAATTTTGAGATCATGCTTCTCTAAAATCCAAAATTGATTTTAAAATCCAAAATTCCCGACCAGAGCCTAGTTTTTTGATCAATTTTCATGGAAAAACGCCAGTTTCAAATAATTTTTATTATTTTAACTGAAGTTATACCCATTTTTGGTCCTTTTTTGCCCAAAATTAGAGGTTCTTCGACTATTTTTCAACCGTGAACTCATGAAACCCAAATTCTGCTCTTTTAGAAAGTGTGTACTCGCCAAGACGAATTTTCTGGCAAATTTTCGAAAAATAAATATTATTTTCAGCTGCTTTTTTGTATATTCAATTGTTTTTAATTCTATTTTTTCAAAAAGAACAAGAAAAATAGATAAAATAGTGGGAAGAGCGCAATGCTAATGAGATGGCCGAGTTCCTGCTTTTTCTAGGCCACACGGGTGTGCGTCAGCTGTTTAACGCTTAATACTCCACTTTATCCTCTGCATTCAAGTACTCTCTTCTCTCAGTCGATGAAACATCAATTTCCAAGCCTTTCTTCATGGACAATGCAATACTGAAGTTTCTGGGATTTTTTCTAGTATTCCTTGGCTATGCAATATCAACTATCTATGCATATCTTCAGATTTTAAAATTCAAATTATACGAAAATTTCTATATTTCTAATACATTCACTACTTTTGTCCTTTACCTATCAATTCCTATCTGGGCAGCGTTAGTTGAATCATTTGCAAAGTGTCCCCCTCATTTCAAGGCCCGGATATGTTTAAAAAGGCTACGATCGAATGAAGTTGCCGGATACATGGCGTAAGTGTCAATGCTTAAATGGCTTGTCGTGGCCAACGAAGTTCTGGTCATTATAAGGCCAATCATTGTCCATTATTACCCTGATCTTCTGCTATACAGGGCGTTGGTGTGTCAGTTCTATTATTCACTTCTCCAGCCAGCTGTCTCAGAGGTGATAATTTTTATATTGAGCATTCAAGTGAAGGAATTCAATCCAAAGCCTAATCTAAGGATTGATGCCATTTTTCTGATCATTCTAATTGCTGTACTATTTTTGGGAGAGTTCAGTCTCCCATGTCTAATTATCTGTGCCCTTATTATCATTCTATTCGAAGCAATGCATATCCGACGCCATTCTCGTACAAAGATTGTCATGAAGAACCAGAAGATACCAAAAGAGGTGAGTTTTACACATATTTTACTAGAAAAGCAACGATAATCCGGAATTTCGGTTGTCTAGCAGAGTTTTTGTTATTCTGTTAATTATAAAAAACCAGATATATAATAGTAAAAAAAACCCTATTCAGACAAAAAATAGAGAAATCTAAGTTTTTTCTTTGTTCTAATCCATAATTTTAATAATTGTATCTAATTAATAAACAATGAAATTCCGGGAATCTTCCGATTTTTATCATAATTTTTCAATAGCTCGATTTTAAAAAATTCTGAAGATACTATTCAATATAAAAATTATTGCAGAGCAAATTTATTATACAAGCCTGGGGACCAATAGGAGCAAGACCACCCTTGGAAACCCCTCCACCACCTGCGGATTTATTGAAGAGAGAGGCCGAAATCCGAGAATACTATAATCAGTGTGTGAACAATTCCAAGTTGATAACAGAGACATCTCACGAGGATTTTGTAGAATAGACACTGTTTTATATAGAAATAATGGACTTCTCAGGGAATTTTATTATTTAATGATCTGGTTTTGTTTCAATGAAATTTTGAATTAAAAATGTTTGTTATTTGAATTCTTTCACATTATTTTTATCAGAAAAAAGAGAAAAAAAAGAGCAAAACTGGTGGAAAAGCATAAAACTGGCCTCAGTTCAATAAAAATGAGGTGGCCGCTTTTTAGTGCACATGATAGTGCGTCTTTCATGTTTATCACTCCACACACTCTCTCCTTCAGTCGATAAAATATCAATTACCGACACTCCCTTCATGGAAAAAGCAATTCTGAAGTTTCTGCGATTCATTCTAGTAGCCATTGCTTACGCTATATTGACTCTCTTTGTGTATATTCAGTTTCGATTCACAGAATTAATCGAAAATAGCTATGTTACTAGTACATTCTATACTCTCTCCTTTTTCTTATATATTCCTATCTGGTTCAAGTTAACTGAGCTTTCTTCAAAGTGCCCACCTGAATTCAAGGCCTGGTTATGTTTAAAAGAGGAACGATCGACTGACGTTATTGAATACGCGACCCAAGTGTCACTGATTAGATTTCTCGCCTTGCTCAACCAAATTCTGGCTATTTTGAGACCAATCATTGCACATTTTCTTCCTGAGGCCTCTATACCGTTGGCGTGTCAGCTCTATTTTTCCCTTCTACAGCCAACTGTCGCAGAGGTGATGGCATTCATATTAAGCCTTCAAGTAAAGGAAGGCAAGCCCAAGCCTAGCCTATGGATTGATTTTATTTTTCTGATTATTCTAACTGCTGTACTATTTCTGGGCAACTTCAGTCTCCCATGTCTATTCATATGTGCCTTTATTATCATTATATTTGAATTAATCCAAATCATACACATTCTTAATGCGAAAATTGTCATGAAGAATCAGATAGAAGCTCCAAAGGTGAGTTTTTACTCATATGTTACTAAAAAATAACTAAAAAATAATCTAGCAGGCTTTTTATTAGTTCTCGATACAGTCGAAAAAGTCCTTCTGTTGAATTTAGATGAAAAATAGCGGAAAAACTTTATAACCTACAGTTTTAAAAATGGTATTTATTATATTATCATAAATAAATTTAAAAAACTCCGAAAAAGTTTTTAACCAGTTATAGTTTTAAAAAACCCCTATTTTTCATTTAGACAAAAAATAGCAAAATCTAAGTTTTTCTTATTCTAACCCACAATTTTCATAATTGTATCTAATTAATAAACAATGAAACTCCGAAGTCGCGAGTTTTTTGGTCATAATTCTTCAATAGCTCGATTAAAAAAAATTCTTAAGATACTATTCAATATAAAAATTATTGCAGAGAAAAACTGTATTACCTAGACAAACCTTGGGACCAATAGAGACAAGAATTCCATTAGAAACCCCACCAGTTTCCTCGGATTTGCTAGAGAGAGAAGCCGAAATCCGAGAATTTTACAATCAATGTGTGAACAACTCCAAGCTGATGACAGACACATCTTCCGTTTATTCTTTGGAATATACACTGACATATATGGAATAATACATTTCTCAGGGATTACGTTAGATTTCATTTTTTAATGATCTAGTTTTGTTTTAATGGAATTTTGTATTATTACATTTTTGTTTTCTCGTTAGTTAGTGCACGATTTGAGAACGAGATAGAAATTCGAGTAACACAATTATAAAAAAAAGATGAACAACACAATTCAATTAAAAATTAAACTATATTTCTAAAATAATTGAAGTTGTTCTTATCATAATCTTTCTTATCATAATCAAAATTCCGAGAAAGGACAGTTCGCATCAGAATGGAATATTTTCCCTTGGCTCTATTGTAGTATATCCAAAAATAATATTTCTTGAGCTTATTTATTAACACAATCATTGTTGAATTAAAAAATAGTAATAATCGAAAAATCAAATCGTTATTCATCGTCACTGCTTTGATATTCACTTTCATCCTCACTTTCATCCTCCGAAGCCCAAATATCTTTATCCCTGGTGAAATTCCCCAATTGATCTTCTTGGAATCCTGCTTTCAACTCCTCCTCCGCTCTTTCCATCTCTCCAGCTACATATCCAGGCCCTCTAAACCACACGAATTTCTTCACAACACACAATTGGAGGATCTTTTCTGGCTGATTTGGATATTCGAAAGATGCCCAATTGGGGTTCGGGGAGTATCGAGAATTAAAAGTTCCGAGTTCATTATTAATCATCTCGAACTCTTCATTTGATAGGCGACATTCAAACCGAAACTCTCGAAGATCTGGTTTTTGGAGGAAGCCCTGAAATAGAATTATCAGTATTTATTATTGTTTCATACCAATCGCCCGGAAATTTTGACGTTTTAACTGAAATTCAAGCCTAAATTAAATAAAACGTCAAAATTTTCGGGCGATTTATATAAAACGATAATACTGTATAAAATTCAGAATTTTCTTACATTCTTGAATTCCATTATCTTCTCAAAAGTCATCCTTTCATCGAATTTAAACATGGCGAACTTCAAATGAAGGTAGTTTTCAACTTCCAACAATTGATGTGATCCCTTACTAATCAGAATCTCCGCGTTTTTGAATGATTCCATATCACAAAAACTTTCTTTTTTATCCAAATGAACTATTTTTTTCAAATAACCAGGGGTGACCCATTGATATGCCTTCCAAGAACTATTTGTATAAATGTTTTCAACTTTCAGTGGCTCTCTTTCGAAATCGAGATCGGTTGTTAGGTCATGATGAAGTAAGTTTGTTTGAACTTTGAGGTATAAGTTTTTGATAGTCATATTCTTTTGATTCAGAATCCATTGAACCATATTGTTCAACGGATTCTCTCCATGTTTTCCTTCTTCAATCCATACATCACCATCGTTTTGATGGATGCGGAGGAGAGTACGTTGGTTCCATCCTGTCATATCTTGGGTAGCCTTCAGAAGATCGGAGTCCACTTTGACTCTTATTAGACCCCAATAATACGTTATATGGAGGTCCTCGATGTGAATCGGGCAAGTTTTAGTGAGCCGTCTAAATTCTTGGTTTGTCTCTGACAGCATTCTTCTGAAAATAGTTTGACAGTTTATCTTTTTCAGTGTAAAATCAATTTTTTATGTGAAAACCTGACTAGAAAATTTTTTTAACCCGGTAATTCTATTAAATTCGACTTTCTCTTGCTCCCATAGAAAAAAAACAAAAAAGGCAAAAATCAAAGTGCCACTGGGGGGGATTGAACCCGTGACCTGTTGGGTGGTAACTCGAAATTTCAAAGTGATCGGAATATAGTCAATATGGGGCTCAAAACTTCGGAAATTGCATGAAAGAAACGAATTTCATACTTAAAAGTCATGAAAATTCGATTTTCAGTGAGATCCAGAATTTTTCAGAAAATTCAAAAATTCTGAAAATTTTCAAAATTTCAAAAATAGTCAATATGAGCCTCCAACCTTTGAGTTTTTCATGAAAAATTTATTTATGAGGATCAAAACCTAAGATTGTCAGCGAAAAAGAAAAAATTCAAAATTTTTGATAAAATCGTAAAAATTTCGAGAGTTCGAAATTCCCAGCCAAAAGGGGTATCCAAATTTCAGAAATTTGATAAGATCAGATTAACGCATAGTTTCAAATCCATAGATACACCCAAAAAATAAAATTGAGACTAACCTAGTCCCGATATCCGCAAAGTCTACAATCTTGGCCATCACCTGTGGAATTTGTATTGCGTTCGTCAAAATTACTTTCATCATCTGACGACCAAATATCCTTATCCCTTGTGAAGTTCCCCAATTGATCTTCTTGAAATCCTTTCTTCAATTCCTCCTCCGCTTTCTCCATCTCTCCAGGTACATATTCAGGGCCTCTAAACCAGACAAACTTCTTCACAACACACAATTGAAGGATCTTCCCTGGATGGTTTGGGTATTTAAATTGCGCCCAGTTGGGATTTTCCGAATCTCGAGAATTATATGTGCCGAGTTCTGTATTAATCCGATTAAACAATCCTTTTGTTATAGAGCATTTAAATCTGAATTCTCGAAGATCTGGTTTTTGGAGGAATCCCTGAAATATAGATTATTAGATTGATTATAAAATTCAGAAAAATTTCCTTACATCTTTAAACTCCATTATCTTCTCATAAGTAATCCTTTCATTGATTTTGAACATGGCAAACTTCAAATGAAGGTAGTCTTCAACCTCCAACAATCGATGTGATCCCTTACTAATCAAAATCTCAGCTTTCTCGAATTGTTCCATATCACAAAAGCTTTGTCGTTCATCCAAATGAACTATTTTCTTTAGATAACCAGGGGTAACCCATTGGTACGCCTTCCAAGAACTATTCGTATAAAGGTTTTCAACTTTCAGTGGTTTTCCTTCGTAATCGAGATCGGTTTTCGTATAATACTGAAGCAAATTAGTTTGAACCTTAATCCAAAGGTTTTTGATTGTCATATTGGGTTGATTCAATATCCATTGGACCATATTGTTCATTGGAAATTCATCTTTCGAATCTTCTTCAATCCAAACATCACCACTGTCTTGGTGAATTCGGTACCTAGTCTGATGATTCATATTTGTCATTTCCTGGGTCGCTTTGAGAATATCCGAATCAAGTTTGACTCTTCTCAACCCCCAGAAATAGGTGATATGGAGGTTCTCGATATAAATTGGGCGAGATTTGGTGAGCCTTCTGAACTCTCGGTTCGTCTCTGACAGCATCTTTCTGAAAAATAGTTTGGTAGTTTATCGGTAGGTCGAATTATAGAGTTTTCAGTATAGATTAACTAGGGAATGGTCAAATGGAGTTTTGGTATGATTAGTATATCGTTGGAAAGCTGATAAGATGCTGATTACAGATCAGGTTTCAATTTTTGCAGAACGCCTCACAAATTCGAGAAAATTCAGTTTTTTTGGATTTTCAGTGCTAATTTTATAAATTTTGCAAGTAAAGACAATGTTTTAAAGTGAGCTATGAGTGCAATTTTTTGATTTTTTCTTGTTTAAAAATAGTTTTTTTTCTATCTATTTCGAATTTCCTACCTATCCAATTGTTCAGATCTTTAGAGAATGGATCTTTAAGAACTTTGGGTACCTTTTATCATTGAAATAACTGTTAACTTTAAAATTGAGCTAAATAGTACTTAAAAATTGAATCTAAAACTAGTTTTAGTAAATCTAACATTAAATCTTTAAAAAAAAAGAAAATTATTCATAGATATACTTGAAAGAAAACTGTGACTAACCTGGTCCCAATATCTGCGAAATCTACGATCTTTTTCATCACCATTGGAAGATTCATCGCATCCCAAAGACGATCATCATGTCTGAAACATTATTATTTGATACTAAATTTAACAAAAAATCACTAACTTCTGCTCAATATACTCTCCTCTGGCAATATCATCATAAAACTCCTTCACCTCCTCCAAACTCATTTTCTCTTCTCCTGTCACTTCCTCCAATTCCTTATATGCCTCTTCGGCAGTCTTCTTTTGAACATTCAAACACAGTAGGAATCCAAGAAGATATTCTCTCTTATAAATATCCAACTCCGAATCTTTTTTCCATCCCGCTTGTTTCAAAATCCGACTAGAGTAGAGGTTACCATGAGTAAATCGTTTCAATTGTGAGTGACTACTGCGAGGTTCGGTTCCACACAATGGAAAATTATAGGCTATCGCCTGATCATAAAATTGAAAATTCTGCGCCAAACATCCTTTGAATTTCATATCAAACGTTTTCTTTTCGATGCATTCGAACAGTTTTTTCACTGCTTTTAAGCTAAAAACTTGAGTTCTGGTGAATCGAAGAAGGTTTTTATAGGCATTTGTAGAAGAAAGGCCTTGTTTATGAAGACAGAATAGATATCCTTTGAGAATTTCCTTGTTGAGGCATGAAGAAGTTGGATGTGTCATCTGGAAACAAAAAAATAGCATGAATCAAACAAAAAAAAGATAAATGACAAGAGAGAAAGAGAATAAGAGGCAAGAGACTGTTCAAATGGTGTAGTACAATAGAGCGCGTTTGCCTATCTTGGTGCAAGGGATGGTGGTCTAGTAAAAGGCGAAGGGGATACCTATTGGCCCATTTTACCACTTTTCTGAGCGACACCTGAATTTCTTCCATTTTAGTACTAAAATAGCCAATTTCAGGTATCTCTGAGAACTCTTGTCCAATAAAAAGAGAATGAGGTATTTTTTTGAATTATGTGTGAATATAAAGGTCTGTTCTAAGTCTCCAATAATTTTCAAAGCGATCGGAAACCCGCTAGACTCCTAAAAATGGCCTAAAACCGCTAAAATCAACTGAAAATCTATTTTTCTATATACTTCTGTAACTCTAGAGTTTTTATGGATAGATTCGACTTGAGTATGGTCAACTGAATTCAAAAAAGTGAAATTATTGAAGTAAAATGTAGATATGAAAGTTTTATTGACCCAGGACACAATATAAAAGGCATATATGATGATAAAGAGAAAGAAATTATAGTTAAAAGGAAATAAGGAGAGAAAATAACAGATCATAAAGAATTCTACACTGGAATAGGTAGAAAAAGATATAAGATATTGTAGACCGTGATGATAGTTGAAAAATAGAAGCTATTTTTAAAAATTGATATATAATTGAAAAATTATAAACATAGAAATTTGCTCGTTAATTTTCAAAAATTAAATTACAGTTACAGTAATATAAATAGTTCATAAAAAACAAGTTAAAAAAATGAACAGTCCATAAAAAACTGGTTTTAAAAAAAATTAGGAAACCATTAAAATCCGTCTTAAATAAAAAACAATAGGAAAAACCAAAAATAATAACTAATAATTAAAATCATCACTATCACTATCACTAGAGAAAAAATTCTCCTCATCCTCAGTTTCACTGGGACTAGTGATAGTACTCGGTGTCTCACTTCCACTAGCATCCTCTTTCATAGTTCCATCCCTTCTAAACTCAATTCTTCTCTCTAATCTATATCTTCTTTCCAGTAACTCCTCTTCAGCTTTCTGCATCTCTCCAGTGATATATCCTGGTCCTCTGAACCAAATATAATGTTCTACAACAGTCATCAGAAGATATTTTCCTGATGGATGTTCAATCCGTTCCCAATTGGGATTTTGTGAGTGTCGAGAGTTAAAAGTTCCCATTTGCATATTAATCTGATTGAAATCAGCGTCAGACAAATTAATATTGATTTTATATTCACGTAGATCCGGACATTTTTGAAGAATATCCTGGAATACGGTATTTAGAGTCCTTAAAGGAGGACTGAACTGGAATTCAGTAATTTGTCATTAGATGTAGTTTTTCATTCTGAACACTTTTTCTGTTGACAACTTTCTCTGAAAATGCCTCTAAATGCCTTAAAAACCGCTTTGAAAACGTCGATTGGGGTGGAAGAGTTTTCCGTAACCTCGGCCACGGGGTTTGTGACCGCCACAGCCGTTATTTTTCTCATTTTTTTTCGATTTTATAATTTTAATGTAGATGTTCTTTAATAATCAAAAAAGAAATTCTCAATAAAGAGTAAAATAAGGTACAAAACCCCCGTGGCCGAGGTTACGGAAAACTCTTCCACCTCAATCGACGTTTTCAAGCTGGTTTTTGAGGCATTTAGAGGCATTTTCAGAGAAAGTTGTCAACAGAAAAAGTGTTCAGAATCAAAAACTACATCTAACGACAAATTGTTGAATCCCAGTTCAGTCCTCCTTTAATTAATAATCCTTACCTTTTTTATCTTCATCACTTTATCATAATTCAACCGATCTCTGATTGTAAACATTGCAAACTTGAAACGCATGAACTTTCTTCGTCGAGAATAGCTTATAACACCACTACTAACGAATTTATCCATTTTGGGAGGTGACAAAAGGAATCGGTCACCAGAATGAACGATTTTTTGGAGAGATCCAGGAAAAATCCATTTTAAAGGCACATGAGAGTTAGTATAAAGGTTTTCCACTTTTAGAAGCGCATTCTCTGCCAGATGGTTCTGTTCAGATCTCAGCCTGATCTTCAAGTTCTTCACTGTCAGATTTGGACGGTTTAGGAACCATTGGATGGTTTTTCTTCTGACAAATGGTCTGTTGAAGAGCTCGGTGTCATACCAGATGTCCCCTCCGTTCTGTTCCATTCTTGCTTCTCCTCTACCATTTCCCCCCATTCTTGAAAAGAGGCGGGTGGACTTAAGGACCTCTGAATCTGCTTCAACTCTCTTGTGTTCGTATTCGAAGATTATGGTTAGGTTTTCGATGTGGAATGGACGAGTGTTGGTGAGACGATTGAATTCACGACTGGTTTGGGCTAGCATTCGTCTGAAAAATGGAGAATGAAGGATAATATTGGTATACAGTACCGGAAAAAAAGTTATCACCATTTGGCGTTTTTTAGTTCAAAATAGTCAACTTTGGAGATTCATAGCAGAGAGGTGAAAAATGGAATTGCTCTAAATTTTTCAGGGCGGTTTCTTCATTGCTGGAACTGCATTTCTTTAGTTGACAACTTTTTTCTAAAATCATTTCTAAGAGCTACACGGCTCTTCAAAGAAAACCTTACCAAAATTTGGTGAATTTCAGAGCAAAATAGCGCGTTTTACCACATTTTTAACTTCGACAAGCCGTGTAGCTCTCAGAAATGATTTTAGAAAAAAGTTGTCAACTAAAGAAATGCAGTTCCATCAATGAAGAACCCGCTCTGAAAAATTGAGAGCAATCCCATTTTTCACCTCTCTTCTATGAATCTCCAAAGTTGACTATTTTGAACTAAAAAACGCAAAAGGTGATATATTTTTGTCCGGTACTGTAATTACTATTGAAGCCGAGGAAAACTGCTTGAGGAACAATATCGGTTAATTAACCATGAAAATAACATTTTTTATAATTTTTATTTTTGAATTTCATTTTTAAATCTTTTTTTTTCATTTTTAAAAAATTTTCGCAAATTTCGAATTTTTTGAAAAATGTTCCACTATCAGTTATGTTGCCAATTTAATTAATCGTGGATTTAACAATTTTTTGACAGTTCTACTTATGAAATAAATATTATCAATATTTTGTAGCACTAGATTATCAGGTAATTACAACAATACCATAACCGACTAACCTTGACTGAATATCTGCAAAGTCAACAATCCTATCCATCACGTGCGGAACTTTCATCACATCCCAAAGTCGTTGTTCGTGGCTAAAACATAATTAGTGACCACCAAATACAAAAATGATTCTTACTTCTGTTCGATAAACTCTCCTCTATGAATTCTCTCATAGAATTCATTCACTTCCTCCATAGACAAGTGCTCCTCTCCTCCTGTCACTTCTTTCAACCTCTCATATGCCTCCTGGGCAACCTTCTTCTGATCTTTTTTGTTCAAACTTTGCACTTTTAGACACAAACGAAAGCCCAGCATCTGGTCCTTGTTGTATTTTTTCTTACTGTAATGTTAAAATAAGCCTTCTATCTCAATTTCAAGTCACTTACTGTTCATTTCCCCACCGATGGCCTTGAACAAAAAATTGCTCACTATAGACCTCGGTCCCAATTATTTTCTTCAGTTCCCCTTGCAACGGATGGAACCTATTCGTCTTCGCATAACCCAAAAACGACTGGATTTTTTCATCGAAGCAAATTCCATCATGAGCGAGGGTTAGATTATGGTAAGAATCGAATTTGTCCTTTTCGAATACCTCTTCCACTTCTTTTTGATTAAGAACTTCGGTTCGAGTGAATTGAATGAGGTTGGAATAGGCATCAGAAGGGGATGAGCCTTGATTTTTAAGGCAGAACACATATCCTTTTAGAATATCTTTTTTGAGACATGAAGATGTTGGATGTTTCATCTGGAAATTAAAAAAAATTAGAAAGTAGATAGAAAAAAATCGATTTAAAATGGGAGAGGGGGGGGGTGACTAGATACCATTACGATGCACCTGTCACAAATGAAATAGTCTGCAGAATAACAGGGACTACTGTAATTGAGGGGGAACTAGATATTGATTCAGGTATGGTTTACTGAGTAGGCAATGAGAAAATTAGAACAAAAAAATATTTAAAAAAGGATTTATTAAATTAGAAAACGAGATATTAAAACATAAAGTTCGAATAAAAAGTGATAATAATATATTATATTCCAATGATAAAATATTCCTCTGATTAAAAATGATTTCCCATAGATTTGATAACGTTAGTGCTAATTTTGAAAACAAAATATATCGTAAAGGTTACAAAATATAAATCCAAAAATAAATATTTTTAAAAAACACGAAAAGAAAGTTAGTTTAGAAAAAAACACAATTCAAACAATGATAAAAAAAAGGCAAGGAAGATAATTCTCAACTAAAAAGTGATGAGCGAGGATTAACTTGGTACGTTAATCACCCTAATTATCTTCATCGTGTCTCAAAGCTTGCCGGTGTACCCATTCACGAATCCGAAAATAGTAATGTTTAGCTGCTCGTGTTTGGCCACTCAAAGTGAATCCCGTGAAATTCACGCAGCAAACTGCAAAAAAAAATTTAAGAGACGATGACGTAAATTCCGGAGGGACCGTCTCTGTATCTTAAACATAAAATACCCAAGTAAACTAACCGGCGTTTCTATTCTCGTTGATGGAATGAGATTTAACATTCATTAACAGAATCCTTTGTCTGTCGTGTGGATATAAGAACCCCACAGACATCGGATGAATGGTTTCCGTTGTGTTGTATGTGTGAAGAGTATCATTAAGTCTATCTATTTCTTCTCTTGACATCATAACATTTACTTCACGCTCTTGAATCTCAGGATTTTGAAGCAGGTCCTGTAAAAAATCATATTTCAAAATTGTATAGTAATGTAATCAAATTAAAATTACACTTACATCTTTCATCCTTATTACTTGCTCCACAGTGACACGTTCCCATATCCCAAACATCCCATACTTCAAATGAAGTGATCTCGGCCAAACTGTATCAAAATCCGGGAAGAATCCAAAAGCGTGGAACGATTCCAACTGATTCCATTGTTCTGAGTCAGTCGCCAACGAGATTCTGCCGTTTATAGTGTGCTGAACGACCTTCTTCAGAACACCTGGCACAAAAGGCTCGAGGCTGTCCAGATTCGTGTACAGGTTGACGACTGGAAGATTCCTTGGGTTGCATGGTCGATTATAAACGAGTAACTCCATGGTTTCAATTGTCTGAGCTCTTCTAGAGATCCAAGCCAACATTCCTTCTGCTTCATAATCGATCTCTTTAGATGGATCAAGCCAGATGTCACCACCCACTTGGGTCACACATCCCTTGAGAGGATTAGGGTTGAAATTGCTTCTTCTGACCCTATGATAGCTCCTTTTTGGATCTGAATCCACATCTATCCGGATGGTGTCAGGGACGAAGGAGACGTCCAAGCGTTTGATGATTATGGGACGGAGGGCGATGCGGTTGAAGGGAATACTTGTCTGTGCCAGATTTTTTCTGTAATATATAGTATTGAGGGTTGAATTTCTGAACCTTGAGACGACTCAGAAAATCAAAATGAAGTCTCACCTTGTCTCCAAATCAGCATACTTGACGATCCTTTCCATTACTTCTGGTATAACAGTGAATAGTTTTTGATAATCCTTATTGAGTCTGAAATATCATACTTACTAGGGAATGACCTGGAGGTTGGAGTTTCCGAATGAAACTTATATGGTTGGATAGCTAAAGTTAAGGGCTTTCAGAATGTGTATTCACATTTTTAGTATTTTTTTAATTTTTTTATTATCTTTTTGCAAATACCTCAACATACCATAAAACTTGTATTAGACTTATAAGCAAAATCCAACCCCTATTTTCTAGAGCAAGAAAAATAAAAACGCAAGTCTAAATAATACATATGTTATATATTATGTAATCTACATGTTATTAATATTATATAACATTATAGTAAACCAATCACAATGAAAATATATTTGAATCTATGAATTTCAAGTTACGATACTTCTAAATATGTCAAAACCTTCAAAAAACGCTCACATTCCATCATAATAATCTCCTTTAGCAATTTCCGCATAAATCTTCTTGACTTCTCCTATTTCTATTTCTATTCCAGTTGTCGCCTTCAATTTTTCATATGAATCTTCAATTTTATAGTTCTGACGATGAAGGCAAATCAGAAATCCAGAAATAAAGTTTTTACCGATGATCAACTTTCTGAAAAAATTCTTGATTGACAAAAAATATAAATTAATAGTTACTTTTGATCTAACTCGGCTCTGAGATATGTCTCAACGGTCTCCAGACTATAAGGATCAGTGGAAACTGTTCTGAAGATTTCGAGAAGCCTCAGAGTGTCAATATCTTGAAGCCCTGCTTCTGCAACCGATGTCAGGAACTTTTCGGGTGCATTCTCATTCAATATTCCATTTTCAATCAAGAACAGAGTTTTTTTCGGACGATAATTTCTATTGAACAGTTCAGTGATTTCTTCAACGGTGAATATTTCTGTTTTGGTGAATTGGAGAAGAGCGGAGTGGGCTTCGATGGGAGAGAGTCCTTGGTGTTTGAGGCAGAAAAGAAAGCCTCGGAGAATGGCTTTGTCAAATGTAGATGAAGTTTGGCTCATTTTCTGGAAGATTTAATACTGAAGAAAAAAGAAATGGAGCCGATGGAAATTTGACAAAGGGTTATTAGGCTTAATTAAAAATGATGTGACTTCAAAAAAAATATTTCGATTTTTGGAAAAGCTACGAAAAAATTGTCAACTAATGAAATAAAGTTCATTCTGAGAGTCACCTGAATGGTTGGGGGAGCATCAGATTTGGATACGCAGAGAAGAGTGCATCGTCATGGAAACATGTATCTCTATCTCTCTCAGGTACCTAAGCTCTTTTAACCTAGCTCCGTAAAGCTCAAAGAGGATTATCTTGAATATGATGAGAGGAATATGTTAGACTTATCCAAAAAAGGTGACTTCAAATGCAGATATTTCGATTCCTGAGAAAGCTACAGAAAAGTTATCAACTAATAAAATATAGCTCTTGATAAGCTTAACAAGTTGTATGTTAACAACTTTTTTGTATCATTTTTCAAAATTGAGTTATAGACGTTCTAAATTGAAATACAAAGTATCTCAATTTTCAAATGCCAAGGAAAAAAAGATAAGTAAAATAATTGAAGATAAACAATGTGTAGATATACACGTCAAACGTCGATCAGAAAAATTTAAAAAAAAAATTTATTAAAAAGTGAACCGTCTAAATAAATTAATAACCGATGACAAAATGAAAAGTGAAAGAGTTTCCCTTAATCAGTTGCGATTTTCATATATTTGTTCTAGTCGCTCGCCCCATTCATGTATCGGAGCAAAGTGAACCAAAACGTTCGACGTTTTATCATCACAGTTGGGTGCCTTGAAGTGGATGAGCACATCTGAAATCACATCTGAAATGATGATCAATAATAGAGGCACCACTTAATCTATGCTAACCGTGGTCTTCTTCTCCATCATGTAAAACATCATTCGACACCACACACATAGACAGCTTCTCCTTCTCATTGTGTGGGTACTGGAACTTTGCCCATATCCATACAGTTTCAAATGTGTTCCTGGTTCCAAGAACAGCATTCAGTTCATCGAGTTGGTCCATCGTCATTCGAACGTGCACTTCACACTGTTGAATTCCAGGATTATTGAGCACGTCCTGTAAATGCTCTTATTAATATTACAGAACTGTATAATTCAAATAAACTAACATCTCTCATTCTCAACACTTGTTCCGTGTTGACGGATTCACTAATTATAAAATACGAGGACTTCAAATGAAGAGTTTTTGGCCAGATTGACTCCAAATCTGGGAAAGAGCTATGGCAGTAGAACTCTTCCAGTCCTTTCCATTGGTCTGACTCTGTTGGCAGCGACGGACTATTACGGTAGTCGTGCAGAACAAGCTTCTTCAAAACGCCCGGGACGAATTCAGCGAGGGTGTAGCTCACGTTTGTGCAGACATTTACCACTGGCAATTGGTTTGTTGGCCTGCGTAAGCCGGTATCCAAAAAAACATTCATGTTTTCGATAACCTGAGCATTCCTTGAAATCCAATTGAGAATGTTGCTTGCCTCATAATCCAAATCTGCGGATAGATTGAACCGAACGTCTCCTCCAACTCGAGATAGACATCCCCGGTGAGTGCGATTCAAAAGTAGTCTGATCTTGTGGTAAGACCTTATTGGATTCGAGTCGATCTGGATTTTGATCATATCGAACTCGGAGATGACTTCTAGATTTTGAATGTGAATGGGGCGGGAAGTGATTCGGTTGAAATGGTAGCTAGTTTGAGCGAGCTGCCTTCTGCAATACTTTTATGTTATAAGATGTCATCAATGTTTGGTTAAGAGCAAAATATACTGTACTATTTAAAAGAACAAGTCTCACCTCGTATCCAGATCCGTGAACTCCGCAATTTTTTCCATGACGTTTGGCATGATGGTGAAGATTTTCTTGTGATCTTTATCGAGCCTGAAATTTTATATTCAGAATTTACGTGAACCGCTAATCACAAACAACATACAAGGTGGCACAGAATTACCGGTAATCAAGTTTTCCTCAGTTTAGGTGAATTTTAACACATTTTCAGCTCTTTTTGAAGTCTTCAATGTTCAAGTTTCATTGTTTGGGTAGTTTCTGACCCGCATGTGAAATTTTATAAAGATCGGTTAAGTTTCAGTCAAGTTTTGAGTCCTAAAAAAATGCTAACACGGAAGGTTGAAATTTTTTGTTTCAAAATTATCAAAATCATAAGAAAACCTTATAGTCTGTTGCTCTTCGTAAGGTTATACTTTGCCAAGAAAAATTGGGTCTTCTAAGAAAAAAAGATGGAAATCACTCAGAAAATATGATTTACCACTGATATGAGCTGTTCATGGATGTTTTCTAGCATGTCAATTACTATTCTGTGAAATTCTAGATCATTTGAAAAAAATTCTCAAAAAAAATTACCGGTAATTCTGCGGCACCCTGTAAATACTCACTCCATCTCATAAAAATCTCCTCGAGCGATCTCTCCACAAGTCTCTTGCACTTCTTTCATTTCCATTTTGATCCCCGTCGCCGCCCTCAATTTCATATACGAGTCTTCGATGGAAACGTCCTGACGATTGAGGCATATCAAGAAGCCGCGAATGAAGTCCTTACTGAGTATATTTCTTCTGAAATAGTCTTGATAGGCAGAAAATAGAATTTGATACTTACTTTGGTTTTTTATTCAGTAATATCTGAATGGTCCCCGCAGTATAATGATCCCCAAAAAGTTGATTGAAGGCGTCGAGGAGATTCGAGTCGCCGAGTTTACGAAAACCCACTTTCGCCACACATGCAAGGAACTCGGCGACTACAGCTTCATTAATCTCTCCGTCTTTCGAGAGATACAGTACATCTCTAGTAAAACAGTTTCCTTCGTATAGATCCCTTGTCTGTTCTAGAGAAAAGACTTCTGTTCGAGTGAATTTCAGAAGGGCATAGTGGGCGTCGGAAGGAGAGAGTCCCTGATGTTTGAGGCAGGCTACAAAGCCACGGAGAATTGATTTTTTGAGTGTCGATGATGTTTTATTCATTTCTGGAAATTTGAATAATTTTGAAGGGAACTAAAAAAAAGAGAATGTTTTTTTTCCATTTCTGGAATTTTTATGTTTTGAGGAGTACCGATTGAAACATTCGGTAACTTTAAAGGCGCATTACTCAATTTTCTGACAAACTACATGATAGTTAAAGAAATAGAGGGAAGGAAAGAGAATGATTGGCGCGCCATCTATTTGGATAGGCAAAGGGACCCAATTTAATGGTCAAAAAAGGGTGCGGAGAGAAGGAAGGATAATAAAAGTGCACGTTGATATTAAAGAGCAAGAGGATTTTTTATGTGCACAATATGCAAATTGGAAATTTGAACACTTTTAAGGGAAACCAAAAAAAATATATGGAATGAAAAACGGGGTAACTTCATAGGTCAATTTCTGTATAAGCTGCAATAAAGCTGTCAACTAATAAAATATAGCTCTTGATATGCTGAGCAAGATGTTAGTTAACAACTTTTTTCTATCTCTACTCGGAATTGAGATATGAGCGTTTGAAGGTGGAGATGGCCATATTGTATTTTTTACTTAAAATCGAGTTACATATAGCATTGTTTGAAGTTTAAAATAGCTTGCTCAGCTCAAAAATAACCTAACCGATTACTTTTTAACTTGAAAGTTGTAGTCATCAAGCTAGAATTATTGTCAGTTCATTTTTCCATACTATATAATATATTATGATGAGCAAGTTTTTGTTCATTAAAAATTTGATTTTTTATTCGTAAATTTTGCTATATCAAAATTTTCCGCAGTAAAAAAACGGACAAGTAGTATTCAACCGCTCGGCAAACGATTACTCAAAATAGGACACTCCTAAAAAAGTTTCGTGCTAATATCAGGATGTGTGGAATATTGGACTGTCGTTTAACACCGTTTCCTTTAACCTTTACCACTTTTTACTTATTTTAAGAAATAAATAGTTTTTTATCTTCAAGATTTGAGATTTGAGTATTAAATTTGTCCTAGCATAATTTGTTTAACAAAAAATACTGTATCCCTATTTAAAATTGAAGTTTTAGATGGTTAAGGTGTCAGAACAATACATTTCAATGAGTTGCACATTTAAAAAGAATGTAATCATCGTGATCAGGTAGTTGAATGTCAGAACAAGTTAGAAAATTAGAAAGAAGCAATATTAGTAGCGAACAAAACACAATTTCAGAGTAAATAATAAATAAATACGTTTTTTTTATCAATGGGTAACCGGTGGAAAAATGAGAGAGAGAGAAATATTATTATCTAGAGTAATCATAATCCTCGAAAACCGTCTCGTTAAGTTCCTCAACACCAACCAATTCCTGTTCAGCTGCCTCACATTCCCCAGGAATATATTCCGGACCACGGAACCAGACGAGATTCTCAAGTACAGTAAGCTCTAGGGTCTTTGCCTCGTTGGGATATGGGAACTGAGCCCATCGGGGAGTTTGGGTTCCCCGTTGATTGTAGGTTCCAAGGCGGATATTGATCTCATCGTAGTGATCCGGAAGCATTTGAGCGGTGATTTTGAATTCACGAAGGTCCGGGTGTTTGAGAAGGTTCTGGAAGGATTAAGATTGAGGTTACGGTAGTGTTATTATTTAATCTAGAACAGTGTGTCTTTTCGAGAAAAAAATTTCCTAAATTTCCTAGAAAAAAATTCCTCTTTCGAGAAATTTTTCAAAAATCTCGAAAATTTTTCGAAAATTTTTCAAAATTTTTTGCAAATTTTTCGAGAATTTTTGAGATTTTTCGAAATTTTTCTTTTTCGAAAATTTTTCTCGTGAATTTTTCGATAATTTTTCGAAAAATTATTCGAAAGATTTCTTGAATAATTTACGAAAAATCACACGTTTTTCGAATAATTTTCGAAAAATCTCGAAAAATTGTCGAAAAATACTCAAATGATTTCCGAATAATTTTTCGGAAATTTTTTGAAATTTTTCGAGAAATTTTTCGAGATTTTCCGAAAAAAAATTCACGAGAACAATTTTTCGAAAAACACACGAATTATTTTCGAATAATTTTTAACAAAATTTTGAAAAACTAATTCTTAATTTCACTATTTAAAAATATCAAAACTCACATCCTTTATCGCCAAGATTTGATCGATAGTAACCACATAATGCAATTGAAAAATGGCAAATTTAAAGTGCTCCAAAGCCTCCCCATTTCCAAAATCATCAAATCTCTGATTGGTAATCAACACTTCCGAAGCAGTCCATTGAGCTATCTCTTCCATTCCTCTTGGTACAAATCGAAGATTTCCAGTGACCCAAACCACTAGCTTCTTCAAATGATCAGGGGAGAAACTACCCATGAAATTGAGAATCGCATGGAAAATATCGACTTTTAGGTAGAAATTAGTGATTCGAAGGGTTTCAGTAGGGAAAATATCTAGTTCGCTGGCTCGAACCCTTGTTAAATTCGCTCTTAGCTTCAAACTCCCAATTGTTATATTCTCGAGACTAGAGATTTTCCTTAGAATCCTTTTCAAATGACATTTATAGTGAAAATCATGTTGAATCTTCTCCAGATATACTTGATTTCCACTGTGAACTACACATCCACAACCGAAGAAGTTTTGAAATTTCTGTTGAGGGATTTTGGGGTCCGATTTGATTTGAATGTGGTCATTTGAGAAGTCAATGTTGATACAATCAATTTCATAGGGGTGGGTGTCGATTAGGTCACGGATCCAGCCGCCAGTTTGGTGGAGCGATTTTCTGGAATTTTTAGGGGTTTTGAAGATGCTAAGCTGAGCAAGTTAACAGCTTCATGGTACCTTTTAAGAAGCTGATTACCAAAATTTCACTTTTTGAGAATTTTCAAAAATTTTCAATTTTTCAATTTTTCAAAAATTTGAACGATTTTGAATATTAAATGAACAACTAGAAGCTTGAGTAATTTTGCCTCAAAATTCAAGCCAAACCAATAAGATTCAGAAGAGTTTGAGTGAAAAAACCAAAAATTGATATTTTTGAGTGGTACTGTAACTGAGATATGCGGGTAGGCTGTCAAGTAATTTCATATGCTCATATCTCTATTTCCCTTGGAGATATCAAAAAAGTGTCAACTGATACTGATAAAATATTGCTCATAACATGGTTAACAATTTAATAGTTAACAATTTTTTCGTATCTCTTGATACAGTTGAGATATGCGCTTTTGAAGATTCTTATGTAACATTTTACTTCAAGTGGTACTATCTTGTTAAATTACAAAGTTATAGGAAAAGTGTCAACTAATGAAATAATGGACATAATGCTATTTAATTTTTCTATAATGCTAATTATTCACCTTTTAGCTTAGAAAGTTATATAACACGTATCAAAAAAAAATCTACAGTACCGGACAAAAAGATATCGGCGTTTTTTAGTTCAAAATAGTCAACTTTGGAGATTCATAGCAGAGAGGTGAAAAGTGGGATTGCTCTAAATTTTTCAGGGCGGTTTCTTCATTGCTGGAACTGCATTTCTTTAGTTGACAACTTTTTTCTAGAACCATTTCTAAGAGCTACACGGCTCTTCAAAGTTACCAAAATTTCGTGAATTTCAGCGCAAAATATCACATTTTACCACATTTTTAACTTCGACGAGCCGTGTAGCTCTCAGAAATGGTTTTAGAAAAAAGTTGTCAACTAAAGAAATGCAGTTCCAGCAATGAAGAAACCGCCTAGGAAAATTCAGAGTAATCCCATTTTACACCTCTCTGCAATGAATCTCCAAAATTGACTATTTTGAACTAAAAAACGCCAAAAGTGACCATTTCACTATATTCCTTTAAAAACTTACCTCACATCAAGATCCGCAAAAAACACAATTTTCTCCATGATATGATACTGATGAACTGCTTTCCAAAGCTCTTCGGTAAAACTGAAAAACTCCTTGATTAAAATGGCACCTAGATACTCTTACTCCTCCTGAACAAAGTAATGTGTAGTATCCTTGAAAAGTGCCTCCACTTTCTCTAAATCAACTACTTCTTGTCTGGTAACTTCTAAAAGATTCGAATGTGCTTCTTTGGCACTTTTATTTTGGACTTTGAGGCAGATGAGGAAGCCCATTAGCGCGATTTTGTTGAATTCTCTGGAAAATTTTATTTTTTTTAAGTTTTCTAGAATTATCTTACCTTCTTAACTCCATTCGAAAATGATTCTTCTTGAATATTTTTTCACTCCAATCCTTTATCTCATCTTTAGTGAATAACGGCTTCCCTGTGATCTTCAACACCTCATTATACAACTCCGAAAAGAATGTGGAACTATATCGATAGGTGAGGAATTCCAAAACAGCACTATCCTGGAAAACCCCATTCTCCGCTAGAACCAGGTTACTGTAGGTGTTTAGATTGTAATTTCCTATGGAGAAATCATGGAAGAGTTCTCTGAATTCTTCATGAGTGAAAACTTCTGTCTTGGTGAATTCTAGGAGGTTAGAATAGGCATCTGCACGGGAGACTCCTTGGTGATAAAGGCAGAAGAGATAGCCTTTGAGTAGGTGTTTGTCAAGAGTTGAGGAGGTGGGCATACCTGGAAATAGAAGGAGTTAGGCTGAGCAAGAAAGACTAAATTATAGGGTGTCATGGAAAGCGTAGAATCTCAACTAAGAATGATGTTTGATTCATAACCACAATTACTAGTTAATTCAGAAAACATTATTAGAGTTCCAAAAAGAAAATAATTTTCTAACGTACATACCGTAATCTTACCCCTAATGTCTTTTAAATTTACCAAAATTTATCTCAATGTCTAATAAAGATATTTAAAAGTACATATTTAACTAACAAATTGTTCCTTACATTAGCCAGAACATTTTATCAATTGACAAGTTTTCAGTATTTTTACTGAGAACCGAGATAAATAATGTAAAAGATGAGCAACAAAAAAGCAATACCATTAATACGATATCTAATAAATATGTACGATATTTAATACGATATATAATACGATATATGGATTTCTAATGAAGATATTAAAAAATTATTGCCAGAGAATAGTCATGGCGTATGTGAGCAAGTTGTTAATCAACAGCTTCCTCCTAAAATACATTGCTGAGAATTTTAAGTAGACTGCCAAGTAACTTCAAATTTTTATAACTCAATTCCCCTTGAAGATATCAAAAAAGTGTCAACTGATAAAATATTGCTCTTGTTAAACTAAACATTTTGTTAATTTATAACTTTTTGAGAGCTTTTAAGATAAGCAAGATACGCGGGCTTGAAAATTTAAATTGCCTTAACTCGTTGTTCACCGATAAAACTTCTGCTATCTCGATTCCTAATGAAGATATCAAAAAAGTGTCAACTAATAAAATATTGCTCATAACAAGATAAACATTTTATTAGTTGATCACTTTTTGATAACTATCATGATGAGCAAGATACAATACTTTTTTCAATTGACGTATGCGTTTTTAGAAATTCTGTTTTCGTGCTGTTTCTATCGCTCAAACTCCAATTCCAAATATCAAAATGTGTGTTTACTAATATAACTCTTGGCATAAATAAAATAGAAACAAATTGTCAACTAGATACAACAAATAATAATTTATTAGTCGACAAATTGCTTCTATTTTAACCCGAAATAGAGAGAATTAATTATGAGCTTAACCGGTCAATTGGATACCAAATAGAGTACTAATCCGCCTATATATCCATGAATTCAATATATATTAACTTTTCTAGAGCTTATAAGAAGGAAAACAAGGAAAAGGTTGTCAAGAAAGAAAGAAGAAGAAGAAAATTTATGTGTTCGAAAAGAAAAGATAAAAAGAAAGGGGCAATAAAACAAACCAACGGGGGTGGTAATAAACGGAGAACTGATTTTTGTGAAAAAGGAGATTTCTAGGTTTTTAACCTTGTTTTTTGTCAAAATCGATAAAAAATCTAGCTGAAAACACTCCAAAAAGCAAGAAAAAGAGTCCAGAATCCAAAAATCCAGCGAAAAACTCTCCATTAACTTAAAAAACTGCCAAAAAACTCTAGAAGTCAAAAATCCCCCTATTTCCAAGTTTATAATACTAAATCTAGTTGTTCTGAGCAGTTTTTTCAGCAAAACCTAATTAATTTAACTAGATAAGTCTTAAAAATAGTTGAAAAAAGGTCATTTTTCAAATAGGCGCTAACAGGTTGGCCGAGACCAGAACACCTGCCTCCTCCCACTTGTCAAATAATGCCTTTCCCCTTCCCAATCTATCAAAACCCTAAATTCTATCAATAAAATATAGCTTCTAATCCCAAAAAAAGGCAGAAAATTGATAATCTTGTTGAAAAATGACTAGAAGTGAGTAGGGGGGGAGCAGAATAATGCATGGCGGAGAGAGTAGGAGACGCAGGAAGGTGGAGGAAGAGGAGAGAGATGTGGAGACGCAGAGAGTGTATCGTCATCAGGAGGGCGAAAAGGGGGAGCTGGCGGGGAGAAGAACACGTCTCTCTCTCTCTCTCTCTCTCTCTCTCTCTATCTCTCTATCTCTCTCAGATACCTTTTCAGGCGATATCTCTATTGATATCTTATATCAAATGGGATTATCTTTATTGTCGTTAGAGATATCAAAAAAGTGTCAACTGATAAAATATTGCTCATAATAAGATTAATATTTTCTTAGTTGACTACTTTTTCATAACTATAATATTAAGAAAGATACGCGCAATCAAAAAAAAAAGATCTCTAATTCGAATGCAGAACATCGATATATGTTAGATGAAATGAACTTATCTCAATAGCCAATAGAGATATCAAAAAACTATCAACTGATAAAATATTGCTCATAATAAGATTAACATTTTCTTAGTTGACTACTTTTTCATAACCCTTAAGCTAAGCAAGATATAAGACTTTTTCTAGACATTAGAAAAATTTTCTAAAAATGCTAAAAGTTCAATGGAAAATATCTCACCTTGCAATGAAAGTAGAATAAAATTTTCAAGTACTCCAGTACTGCTCATGACTAGCTGAACACGTTGACACTTTCTCTCTATTTCTGCAGACAACCATATTTTTTCGAAACGAACAGCTGGTCACTCGAAGGTCATTTGTACAAGGGCAGACAGACAGACACAACAAAACTCTGCGTTTCTTCATTTTTCGATCTAAATTTCACGGAAACAAAGGTCAAAACATGATCAAGGAGATCAAAGTTCAGAGATGAATACGGTAGAATATGTAGATCAGGAACGGACATCTTGAAAACTACAGAAATCCAAAATATGATGACTACAAAGTGAAAACAAGAGGATAACTGAATACAGCTCGCCAGGAGTTTAAGAAATCGTATAATTATGACAGAAATCCAAAATATAATAATTTTTGAAAATTTCGAAAATTTCGAAAATTTTCAAAAATTCGAAAAATTCGAAAATTTTCAAAACTTCGAAATTAAAAAAAAATCTTGAACTACCGTATTCCGATAAGTTTTCTGGCTAGACTTGTGAGAAAAAGGGAGCTGAAAATTGGTTTTCTTGGAAATTTTCGAGTTTTAAAATTTTTTTCAAAAATCCGAGTTTTTTTGAAATTTTCAAAATTTTAAAATTTCCGAAAGTCTGAAACTACCGTAACCCGATAAGTTTTTTGGCAACACCCGTGCTAAAAAACGGAGCTGAAAATTAGTTTTCATGAAAATTTTCGAGTTTTTAAGATTTTTCAAAAATTCGAAATTTTGAAATTTCCAAAATTTTGAATTTTTTAAAAAACTACCGTAACCCGGTCTATTTTGCTTCGAAATTGACTGAACCTAGTTAATTGAATTAAGCTCGTTAAGAGCTTTCAAATGATTATAATCATGACTAGGCTCCGCCAAATTTGGGGTCAGAGACACTCTGACTTCTCTGCGCTCTCTCCTCACTTCAAAGGGCTGTAACTCGTGAACCAAGCGTGCTAGAAAAAAGTTGTCAACTACAAAAATGTTTAGAATTTTAAGTTGAGCAACTTTGTAGTTTGTAGCTTCCCTCTAACTTAAGTAGTTTTGAAGATATCACCTACCCAATGGAATCAAAACTGAGGTCAGTGCCACAAATGAATGGCATTGTTGCGTATTTCCGTTCTTTTATCACTTGAAGCAATCCAAAATTCCAAACAGGTCGACTATTCTCTCTGAAAGTTTTTTATTGTTGAAAATCAAAAAAAAACCAAAAAAACTCACTTAACGAGGTGGGATATGTGCAAAATGGACATTTGATGATTTTTGCATGATTCGGAGTTGGAAATGCTCGCGAGAAGAATGGGTTTAGGGGTTTATGATTATTTAGAAATTCTAGAAAATTAGGAAAATTCAAAAATTTTGAAAATTTGAAAAATCTAAAAATTTTGAAAAATTTTGAAAATTTTCGAAAATTTCAAAAAACCTCCAGAATTGGAAATATACATTCAATAATTGAAGTTTGACAATTTTCATAGCCGGATTACGGTATTTGGCGGTTTTGAGTCGATTTTGGACAATTTTAGATTTTTAGAAATTTTCAAGTAGTATGATTCTGATTGTGAATTTCACTGAAAATTTTTTTATTAAAAATTGAAAAAAAAAATTTTTTAACGCTAAAACTCACTCAACGAGGTTGGCTATATATATTCTATATTCCAACTGTACGATTTTTATTCTAAAAAAAGAATATTCCGTGCCATGCAGTGTCTGAGGGTCGCCCTAATTCGATTAGAGCCCCCCGACAGTACTTTTCTTCTAGAATAAAAAAATAGATACGATTTAAGCTCCGCCCCTTTTACCCCCCTAAATCAGCGCTCATTCTTATCTTTAACTATCATGGTGAGCCTTCTCCCGTTCCTTCCCATTATTCTAATGTTCTTCGATGAGAATCCAATTGAGTCTCTTCTCCTTTGTTTTATCTTCTGGGGTGTCTATATTGCATTGAATATTCCTCAGGAAGACATTGAAAATGAAGAAGATGATATTCCACCTCCTCCTCCTGCTATAGACAATGAAGAGACTTCTGATGAGGGATTTAGTGATGACGATGATTTGGATGATGATCTAGAGGGAATGGAAGTGAACGAAGAGTTCCTTGATCCAGGGATCCGTCCTCTTCAGATACAAGTGATTGAGAGGCAGGGAATGGAACCGATGAACAACATCAATTTCCCAATTCTTTATTTGAATAAGACGGAGAGAGATGAGTTGGATAGGGATCTAGAGAGAAGAAGAAAGGAGTTGAGATCAATGAAGACTTTGAGGAATCCGTCTCCAAAGTGAGTTTGTTACAGTAACCTGGTTCAAGGGTCATAAAATCTAGCTAATTATTTCCAATTCTGGAATGTTTTTGGAAATTTTCAGAATTTTTGAAAAATTTCTAAAAATTCCTAAAAATCCCAAAAAACTCAGAATCGATTCAAAACTGCCAAATACTGTAATTCACCTATCAAAATTGTTAAATTTCAATAATAGGATGTATATTTTCAATTCTGGTGGGTTTTGGAAATTTTGAAATTTTTGGAATTTTTCGATTTTTCAAAAAATTTTCGAAATTTCAAAAAATCTCATATTTTTCAAGATTTACGATAACCTTGGTTATCTCTTCCTAAAAATTTGTTTCAATTTCGAAACCGCAAAAAAATTCCAGTCATTACCTGGAAATCCCGGTTTTTGGGGTACATGGCCTAGAAACCTAGACCCCGTGGCCTAGAAACTCAAAACTATGCCATGGAACTTAGTTAGTTGAGTTCAACTCGTCGAGAGCATTCAAATGAGTATGATCATGACTAGTCTAGGTTTATTTTGAATTTCGAGGTTCCGAGAGAGCGCAGAGAAACCAGAGTGTCTGCGTCTCTAACCCCTAAAACTCAAAATTAGCGGAACCAGGGCATGATTATACTCATTTGAAAGCTCTCAGCGAGCTGAATTCAACTAGCTAAGTTTCATATGTTTTGGAAAAAAATCCGCTGGGTTACGGTAGTTTAAAATTTTCGAAATTTTAAAAAATTCTCAAAATTTTCGGATTTTTAAAAATTTTCGAAATTTCGAAATTTTTCAAAACTTCAAAACTTTTTGACTTACTTAATTTTTGACTTTCTTGATTATCCTAAATAATTTTTAAAACCCTAGAAACTTCATTCCAGTCCATTCGAATGCAAAATCTGCACCACAAAATACAGTTGTACGAAACCACTAAAGAAACCAATGCTTCTGGACTGTGGACACACTTTGTGTACTCTCTGTATCTACAAATTCTTCTCGCGAGCATTCCCGACTCCGAATCATACAAAAATCATCAAATGTCCATTTTGCACATATCCCACTTCGTTGAGTGAGTTTAAGAAATTTTCGGAAATTAAAATTTTCTGGAAAAATTTTCGAAAAAGTTTTTTTTCAATTTTTAGTAAAAAAAAAGCTTCCAGTGAAAATAACGGACCTGATTGAAAATTTCGGATTGCTCGAAGTGATGAAATCACGAAAATCCGCGACTCATTGGACAATGCCATTCATCTGCGCCTTTGGCCTCAGTTTCGATTTCATTGAGTGAGTGATATCTTTAAAACTACGGAAGCTAGAGGAAAGCTATAAACTACAAAGTTGTGGAGCAAGAAAAGCTGAGCAATTTTGTAGTTGACCACTTTTTTCTAGCTCCTTTGGTTCTCGAGATATAGGGCTTTGAAGTTGGAAGTTCAGAGAAACCAGAGTGTCTGCGTCTCTGACCTCAAAGTGGGCGGAGCCTAGTTATGATTATACTCATTTGAAAGCTCTTGGCAAGCTGAACTCAACTAATTAAGTTTCATGAGGTTTGGAGCAAAATAGATTACGGTAGTTTTTCAAAAAATTCAAAATTCTGAAATTTCAAAAAATTTAAATTTTTCACAAAATTTCAAAATTTTTTTATTAGGTCGAGCCAAAAGTTTTGCATCACTTTTTGTTTTGTCGTCATAAAACCTCTATAAAGCTCTTGAAACAAGTCACGTTTGAGATTCGTAAAGGTATACATGTGAACTATATTTCTACAAATTTTGGGCTCAATGGCGCTTTTGAGCAGCGAACTAGTCCAACTTTGCCAAGATACCCCTATTTTCTACATTTGGCGTCTGAACTCCGGAATCAGGGGGTTTCACGCACTGAGGTCTATGATTATAGTTAGCAAACAGGGTCCACTTCTCATCCCCAATGATCATTTGAATAAGTCTTGTTGTCATTCTCCAATATGTCAAAAGTGATCATAGAGCCCCTGTAGTTGGACGGTCGACAGATGACAATGGTACCGAAGTTGGAGTTTTGCAGGAGAACAAGAAACCGCGGAGTCAATCCATTGGCATATTATGATAGTATTTAAGTCTATTTACAAGATTTTAAATTAGTATTTCAGGGTCCTCTTCAACCAGTGTAACTAAATTGTCTTCATAAAACACCTAATTTGGAAAATTCATTCAATTCTAGTTTTCTATTCTGAAGCTTTCAGAACAAACGGATTATTGTTGCTTAATTAACAGTAATGGGACCCTACAATAGACTAATGTGAGCCTCGGTTTGTGTTGCCATAGAGTCAATACGGTACTCACTCAAAAATACCAATCAAAATTGTCATTGGCAAAGTTGACCTAATTCGCTGCACAAAAGCGCCATTGAGCCCAGATTTTGTATAAATGTAGTTCACATGTATACCCTTATGTACTCCAAACATGATTTGTTTAAGAAACCATACCGCAGTTTTATGACGAAAAAACAAAAAGTGATGCAAAACTTTTGGCTTGACCTAATAATTTTCACAAAAAAACAATTTTTAGCTTCCCTTTAAGCTGAATTCAACTAGCTGAGTTTTATGAGTCTCAAAGCAAAATAGGCCGGGTTACGGTAGTTTTTTGAAAATTCGAAAATTTTGGAAATTTCAAAAAAATTTAAAATTTTGGAATTTTCAAAAAATTCGATTTTTTGAAATAATTTCTGAAAAAAAAAATTAATTTCCAGCTTCCCACTATCCTGCCACCGTTGTCGTTGTTCCTACAGTAGCCGTATCAAACGAAAAACTCCCCGAGTGTCTCCCAATTGTGGACATACCATGTGCGAGGTGTGTATCGTCGAAATGGCCCAGTACTATGAGTTCTTTGAGTGTCGACAATGCGATGTGGCTTTTCCGGTGACAGGTGAGGGATTACTGTAATTTTTTAGAAAATAAAAGGGACTTATTCAGAAAAATGCGGCTCGCTGTTCAAGAAGAACTACGCAATGATCGAAGTGCTGGAAGTTTTTTGATCAGTAGTCGATTTTGTTAAATTCAGATTTTTAGACGGTCAAGGGGTGAAAATGAAAGATCTTGATTAGATATACACAATAAAACTGTTTAAAATTTGGGATAAAAACTATGAAAAAACTCACAGCCCAAAAAAAATTTTTTTCTTCCTAATTTTTTTTTCATAATTTAGTATTTACATTGAAAAATGATTTTTGACTAGTTCATCGTGTATTTCTTATCAAAATCTTCCATTTTCACTCCTTGATCATCTGAAATCCTGTCTTCTCTATGATGCATCCAAAAATGGAAATTCTAGCAAATTACAAATTTTTTCATCACAGATGTTCCATTTTTGCACGCACCAGTTATTATATTTCCTGATGCCTAATAACCTATATTTTTGTCTGTCTGTCCATATTTATATCCAGATGTCCTTTTTTGATTCAGATTCTTACTTTGTGTTTTTTCATTCATATTATGTTGTTTTCCGGATGTCCTTCCTTAATTATTATATTTTTATCTATACATCCGGATGTTTATTTGTAAAAATTTTTTTAAAATCCCGGATTCTACATATTTTTCTACTCTTCCACCAATAATTTAATTTTTAAGACTTTTTTTTTCATTTAACTACAGTAACCTTTCATTAAATACCACTCACCAAATATTTTTTCAAGCTGACTTGATTCCAAGCATCGTTGACTGTCATATTCTTCACTTATTTGTTCTTCCAATAAACCAATTAGACATCGGGAATCCTTCTCTGACAACAGACTCACACTTAGAGACACTCATTGTATTCTCCACGTTGTCTTCTATTCAAGGACAAGGGACCACAGACACAGGCAGATCTTATCTCTCTCTCTCTCTCTCTCTCTCTCTCTCTCTCATTTGGAAGAGAGGGTCACTCAATATTCCAGTCATTGTGTGTCTCTTACAGACAAAATATTGATTTTTTTTATTTTTCTTCCATAATGCCACCAGTCCCTGAAGTCAATGATAGAAATAACGGTCTGATGGATATCAATGAGATCCCCGAACAGATTCTGGAGCTCTTGATGCCTATGATCAATAGAGGAATCGGAATGAGGTTTGTGGAGCCGATGGTTCTGGAAGAGGGCCCAGAGGAGATGCAAGAGGAGTCAGAGGAAGAAGAACAAGAAGAGGAAGAAGATGTTTCGGTTAATCGCAAGGACGTGAGGTACGTTTTTTAATGTTAAATAGTGAGTTTTAGAACCTTAAAAAATTAAAAACCTTTAATTTCCATTTCAAAGCATTTATCTTTTTCTGAGAATCCGTTTATAAAAAATATATATATAAACTACGAAAACAGGTTTTTTGTTTTTAGGAAAAAATTTTATAGCATTTTTAAAAAAGCGATATCTTAAAAAATAGAAGAATTAGAGGAAAATTACCAATTATAAAGTTATAGAGCACAAAATTCTTAACATTTTTGTAGTTGACAACATTTTTCTAACTCATCTGGTTCCCGAGATGTAGCACTTTGAATTTTGGGGTTAGAGACACCAGAGAAACCAGAGTGTCTGCGTCTCTAACCCTCAAAACTCAAAATCAACGGAACCAGGGCTTGTTTATACTCAAATGAAAGGTTTTATTGAGCTAAACTCAAATAATCAGGTTTCATAGACCAAAAATCCATTTTGATTGGGTTACGGTAGTTTTGGGATTTTTTGAAATTTCAAATTTTTCGAATTTTTCAAAAAATCAAAAAAAAAATTTTTAACCTACGAAATCATCTATTGTATTATAATCACTATTTTCGCTTCAACAACTACCTGATCACTGTGTTTTTCAAAAATTTAGTAGATTTTGAGAAAATTTGAGTTTTTCGGAATTTTCAAAAATTTTTCTTTTCCGAATTTTCAAAAAAAAATTTAAAAGCCTAGGATTACACTTAAAATTGTCATAATAACTAATTTCAGACCGAAAAAAGCTAGATTACAGTACTTTATTTAGTTTTTGAGAAAATTTCAGTTTTTCGGAATTTTCAAAAAATTTTTATTTTTGAAAAAAAAATTTTTTTTCGAATTTTCAAGAAATCAAAATAAATTTTAAAAACCGTTTTTCTTAAACTTCTAAACTTTTCCAGCGTTGACCCTCTGGAATGTTCCATTTGCACGATTCGATTCAGTGAATCTCAAGATTCAATTCCCCGAATACTCATATGTGGACACACGTTCTGTTCTTCCTGTCTTCAGAGAGTGTACAAAGACTCGCAGATTGTCTGTTCGACTTGTAGAACTCCCACGATGGTTTTAGGTGAGTTTTTAATCATAAAGCTCTAGATTACGGTATCTATTTCAGAGAACCGTATCCTGGAGAGGATCCCGATTAATTATGGGTTGTTGAAGATGGTGGATAATGAGGAGGAGGAAGCGACGTGAGTTTTTTTTTTTCAAAAAAGACTACTGTAGACAGTTCTTACTGTATTTTTTCCTTTTTTTAACCTTATATTTCCAGATGCTCCAACTGCTCCACCCCTTTCAGTAACCGTATCAGTCGTCGTAATCCACGTGTCCTTCCGTACTGTGGTCACTCGGAATGTGAGGGATGTTTGAAGAAGAAAGTGGAAGAATGTTATTTGATAGATTGTAATGAGTGCACGAAAAGTAGTTGGATGACTAGTGAGTTTTGATTACTGTAGTACTGTATCAAAAAAAGGATCCTTAAAATTTCAATTTTCGATAATTTAAATTTTTTTTCGAAAATTTTCAATTTTCAACTTTAGAGTTCATTTATTCAAGCTATTAAATTAGGACTTTTCGAATGCTGTCATAATTAAGCTCCGCCCCTTTTACTTCACTTAGACTTTTACTTCACTCAAAAAGACAACTGGGCGGAGAAAATTCCTAGAATGAGCTAAAAGGGGCGGAGCTCTATGAAAATAGACAAATTTTTTTTGATAATTAAAGTTATTTGCCTGGGCTCCCTAATTAACAACAAGTTTTCAGAAAATTGGAAGATACAAGCCGCTAAAAATTATTCGCTGATGGATATGCTCTAATTTGATTTGTTATTTTGATATTAAATCAAGTTTTGCTTTTTTGTTTTGAGTAATAAAGTTTTCCACTGAATTTCCAATTTTTTTTACAATAAAAAATTGTCAATTTTTCAAAAGTTCCGAAATTTGCAATTATGTCGAAAACCGTAAATGTTATGAAAAAACTCACAACTACAAAATTTGTCTACGCAGCATTTTAAACATTTTGAAGTTGACAACTTTTTTCTAGCTCTCCTGGCTCCCTAGTTATAGCCCCTTGAAGTTAGTCCCTCTACAGAGAGCGCGGGAACCCTATCTTCAAATTGCTCTATCTCTATAGCCCTTATAGCTACCTGAAAACTGTCAATTGAAAAAAAAATGTTTAGAACCTTTTGAATTTTACCTTTGTAGTTTGTAGTTTTTCTCTAAATTTTCTATTTTCCAAGAAATTTGTGATTTTTTAAAATATCAAAAATTTTCGAATTTTTTGAAATTTCAAATTTTTGAAAAATTTGGAAATTCTGGAAACCTGAAACTACCGTAACCCAGTCAGTTTTAGCCGGAGACTTATGAAACCTAGCTAATTATATTCAGCTCGTCAAGAGCTTTCAAATGAGTATAATCATTACTAGGCTCCGCCCACTTTGGGGTCAGAGACCCAGACAATCCGGTTTTTCTTCTTTCCCAACTTCCAAGCCCTATATCTCAAGAACCAAGGTAGCTAGAAAAAAGTTATCAACTACAAAAATATTCAAAATTTCTTGCTTTACAACTTTGTAGTTCATAATCTCCCTCTAACTCTTCTATTTTCCAAGTTACCCCTCTTCTAAAAAAATATACCCCTTTTCCTGAAAAGCAAAAAAATTTTCAAATGACTCCGGTTCATTGTGTGGTAAGAATATGGTAAAACTGACTAATTGACAGACAAGGAAAAATAAGAATTGTATGGAAAAGGGGGGAAAACCGAGAATATAAAGTTGACGAAAAATATATATAGCGAAGGGAAAAAAAAAGAAAAAGGGGGGAGAAGGGAAGACAAGAATGGTCAGCTAGATGAGTGGAATATGCAACTGTTTCTGTGTTGAGATGAGAATGTGGACTGTTTTGGAGATGGGATAATATACAAAGATTATCAAAGAACCATATAAGTTCAGGCTGACGATGTGGATGGGTCGTCGTTCTGGAAAATAATTTATTTACATACAGTAATACTGATAAACATGCAATACAACATCTAGACATCAAAACTACAATAATCTTGAAAAACCACCAACTACAGTACCCCTCATATCAACTCACCGAAGTGCTCTGCGACAGCCGTTCCTGAAGTGGGACCAACAAACTCATCGCCGCCGGATCATGAGCCAAGATATAGGCGCGAAGAGTGTCCAGAGCGTGGCTCACTTCTTTGTCGACTACTTTAATCTGACAACTTCTCATCACATTGAATATAGTCTCACCGCCGCCTTCCTCCGTCGTCTCTTGTGTCGATGTCGATGGCATCATCATTCGCTGATCCAATGTCGACGCCTGGGTTGTCATCATTGAGTTGATCATGTTCTGAAGATGAGTGGATGACGATGTGGGCTCTGGTGGTGGCTGATGATGAAGCATTTGTTGTGGAAATCCGTTTAGAGATGAGAAGAAACTCGATGCGAACTCCTCCGGAGCACTTGAGAGCCCATGACCGAAGAACGATGGAGTCGATTGATGATGAGTGTTTTGGTGATGGAGATGAGATTCCATGTCGAGTTCTCGACACTCCTTGTCAACCTCATCGAACATATCGTTCTCGTAACACACCGGGTACCCGGTCATTGACTTCAAGTCGATGCGATGACGACGTTTGAACGCGTCGAGCCAACCTTCCGACCCGCGGAATGATTCGAGGCCTGGAAAATGGAGAGATTCAAAAGGGAAAATAAAGGTTCTGAAGGATTTTTTTGAATTCTAAAGGTTTTAAAAATTTTGAAAATTTTCGATTTTTCAAAAATTTTCAAAAAAATTGAAAATTTCAAAAAATCCCAAAAAAATTGAAAATTTCAAAAAATCCCAAAAATTTCAAAATCGACTCAAAACTGCCAAATACCGTAATCCAGCTCACAAAATTATTAAATTTCAATATTCCGATGTATATTTCAAATTCTGAAAGGTTTTTGAAAATTTTGAAAATTTTCGATTTTTCAGAAAAATTCAAAAATTTTCGAAAAACCCCTAAAAACTCAAAATCAACAAAAAACTACCAAATACCGTAATCCAGTTATTCAAAATTATAAATTTCAATAATTAAGTGTATAATTCCAATTTTGAAAGATATTTGAAATTTTTGAAAATTTTCGATTTTTCAAAAAAATTTTCAAAATCTCGAAAAATCTCAATTTCATTAAAATTAACATTGATTTATTTAATTTTGCTCTAAAAACTAATTTGAAACTCAAAACCGCAAAAAAATCCAGTCAAAACCCGGAAATCTGTTTTGGGGGTAGCTGGCCTAGAAACCTAGACCCTGTGGCCTAGAAACTCAAAACTAGGCCATAAACCTGGTTAGTTAAACTCAGCTCGTCAAGACCTTTTAAATGAGTATAATCATGACTAGGTTCCGATCATTTTGAGTTTTTCAGTTTAAAGGCGCATATGTGTTCCTTTAAAGTGGGCGGAGCCTAGTCATGATTATACTCATTTGAAAGCTCTTGACGAGCTAAATTCAACTAGCTAGGTTTCATAAGTCTCTGGTCAAAACTGAATGAGTTACTTACCCATTTCCTTGGCATATCTCATCGCCTGATCCTTGAGATTCTTTCCATTAATCTGAACTCCAGCGGCCTGACAATCCTTGAAATGTTTCCAAACAAGCTTGTTAAGATCGACGTAATGCGTACGACGAATCTTCGATTTCGGCCTCATCATTTCACCGAGTGTCGGTTTTTGGCCGGATGCGGACGAGCTGCTGGAGGCGGTAATTGTGTCGGGTGTTGACGGGGAGTCCGGATACTCCAATAGATGCTCGTGAATAATTTGACGATCAATGAGAATACGGGTGCCGATTGTCTCTTGCACCGTACGCCGAGTACACCCAAACTTTTCGGTGATCTCTTGAATTGAGTGATCGGTGTCGAAGAAACAGAGGATTTGACGACGTTGATCGAATGGAAGTGGTTCCGAGTAGACAGTGGTTAGGAACGTTTGTCCGGGGAGTGGTTCACGGTCCTGGAATATATTTAAAATTGAAAAATCCATTTTATAAAATGTAAGTGAACCTGTCAACTTAGAGAGATAGATAGGTTTGGAAGAGTCAAAATAAATAGAGAATTGCTCAACTTAATCCTCATTTATCTCAGTTCCCAATTAAGCTATCAAAAAGAAATCAACTAACAAAATATTGCTCATATTAAAAAAAGCATTTTACTAGTTAACTACTTTCTGATATCTCCATTGGGAACCGAGACAAATGCTGTTAAAGTCAAGCAACTAGACGATTTACTGTAGATGCAATAGTTACTGAGCAAGCCTAAGGCCAAGCAAGCCTACGGCCAAGCAAGCCTAAGCCTAAGCAAGCCTAAGCCTAAGCAAGCCTAAGCCTAAGCAAGCCTAAGCCTAAGCAAGCCTAAGCCTAAGCAAACCTAAGCCTAAGCAAGCCTAAGCCTAAGCAAGCCTAAGCCTAAGCAAGCCTAAGCCTAAGCAAAAATTCTTAAAAAAGAGGTAATGATTAAAGAGCATTCTTAAAGCGCGGCAATATCCTAAAAAGGGGGTGCCCTTATGACAGAGGTAAATAGTATTGAGTGACCTTTGAAGTTGAATGTGTCAGGTAGCCTTGTCTAGGTGCCCTTATAATAGAGGGTGGCCTTGAACTAGCTTGATAGTTAAAATAAAGTGTGTAAGACCTACAGATACCGGTAAAAGGAAAACAATCTAGAAAAAAATCGAAGTGCTTTTATAATAAAGGTAGCTAGTGAACGAAGTCCTAATAATAAAGAATAGAATAAGGATGCACTTATAATAGAGGTAAGTCTAAAAATGGTGACTTTGATAACTAGAGCTGACTATAAGTGCCTTAAATTGTATAGATAAAAGTGAAGTAGTGAAGGAAGCCAATGACGGAAGCTAAAAAAGGATGCCCTTATAATAAAACCTATCCAAGCTAATACGCCTATAATAAAGGCTACCCCTCAACAGCCAAAAAAAGTACTTTGACCCCCTTATACATAGATATAATTCATTAAAACTAGTGACCACATAATAAAGTTCAGTCATATTGAAGACCCTTTGCCTTACTAGTAGAAGAGTCTCTGTTCAAAATGTAAGTCTAAACTAAAAAATCCAGGGGAATAGAGGGGATTCTGACGAAAGAAGTCAATCTCTGCCAAATCTGCATCCAAGGGAGGGGTGTATAGAGAGAGAGAGAGACAGAATAACTAGCCCCTCTCCAAAAAAAAAATGAGAGAGAGAGGGGTATGACATAAATCGATACAAAACAGAGAGAGAGGGGCCACCCTCTCTCTTTGAAGGGAAGAGAGAGAGAGAGAGAGAGAGAAAATTGAAATTTTTTGTGTGTGTGTGTCTTCTTTCTCAAAAAAAGGGAAGAAGACGAGAAAATGGAAGATGAGGGGAGGAAGAAGAAGAACCGAATGAAGAAGAAGAAGAAAGAGAAGAAGAAGAAGATGGGGCGGTGTGTTGTGGAAGGGAATGGAAGGGAGGGAGGTGGAGAGAGAGAGAGAGAGAGAGAGAGAGAGAGAGACCCCTCCCCTCTCTCCCTGCGAGAGAAGTGTATATCAATACGAGAGAAACCCTCTCTCTCTCTCTTTGTAGGCAGGGAAGGGAGAGAGAGAGACCTCTCTAGCGTGTCTCTCTCTCTCTCCGGCTTGTCTCTGTGTGTGTGTGTGTGCTAGAGAGGGGGGCGAGAGAGAGAGAGAGAGAGGGGTGTCCTGTATTTTGAAGAGAGAGACCTCTCTCTCTTCCCTCTGTCTCTCTCTTCCTCCGGAGAGAGAGAGAGAGACAATAAAGAGAGAGAGAGAGAGTCTCATGACACACAGCGGCCCCCTCTCTCTCTCTTCTCTCTCTCTCTCTCTTTCCGTCATCACATTAAAAGAGAGAGAGAGAGATTCTCTCTTCTCTCCACACAAAGTCAGAGAGACCTCTCTCTCTCTCTCTCTTCCCCACAAAACGTACACACAGAGAGAGAGAGAGAGAAGAAACGAGGGGCGAGAAAAAAGGGAGCTTTCAGAGGGAAAAGGAAGATTTCCCCACCCCACATGGCTATATTCCTATTTCAGGTGAGAATATAGAGAGAGAGTTTTCAGATAGACATAGGGGATATACTCCAATATGGAATTACCGCTAGTTTGGAATTCTTGGGAAAAGCGCCACAGAGTACTGGCTTATAGAACCTTTTAGAAGCATACAAGAGACTATTATTAACCCTAAAGTATCCATTTATGCCCTTATAATAGAGTAAAAACGGAAAATGAAGCTGAATCTAGTGTACTAACATATGACCCGATTTAGAGTCCCGAAAAAAAGTTCCATATATTTTGGATAAACATATTTGAGGTAAATAGAGCTTTTGTAGCCAAACGTCATAAGAAATACAATATTTGTGACGTTAAACTACAAAAGAAGCATGCCTTTATAATAGGGGGATAGAGGAGCCCAGAGGAAAAACAGCGAGAGTCATAAGTTGCTCAGTTTTGCTTCGATCACTACGAGACTAAATTTTTTGGAATTAGCGAGTCAAGCGCTTTCAGATAAGTATAAAAACTTTAAGATAAAAAAACAGATAACTTAAAAATCTCTAAATTTATCGATAATTCCATCCTTCTGCTAACCTCAATTTCGACTTCATTCAATGAGTGATATCTCCAAAACTAATATAGCTACGAAAAAATTACCAACTACAGAGTTGTAGCCCAAGACATTCCAAATATTTTTGTAGTTGACAACTTTTCTCTAACTCCCCTGGTTCTCGAGTTATAGGGCTTTGAATTTAGGGCAGAGAAACCAGAATGTCTGGGTCTCTAACCCCAAAGTGGGCGGAGCCTAGTCATGATTATACTCATTTGAAAGCTCTTGACAAGCTGAATCTAAACAGCTAGGTTTCATGAGTCTAGAAGAGAAATTGACTGAGTTACGGTGATGTTAAAATTACTAAAACAAAAAAATTTCCAAATTTGAAAAAAAAAATTTCCGATTTTTTTAAATTTGAAAAAAAAAATTCTAATATTGTAAAATGCATCCTTTTGAGCTTCTAAACCCTCCATGCCCCAATAAAAAAGGGTAACCTACCCCGGAAGTATCCACAATCACTGCTCCATGAATCCTTTTTCCAAGTGTCCTCATATAGATATCCGGATGAATACAAATCAATGGTGGTTGATCAGGAGTCAGTTGAATTGGTTCCTGACCAATTTCCTCCTTGCTCATCCTTCGATCCTTAACCGCCTGAAGCTCGTGAAGCCGCGTGGCGTAGTCGGCACGCATGTGTACCCCCGCTTTCTGTAGGAGACCTTGTAGCATACGGTAGTGAAGGGTATTCGGACTCAAATTCACTCCATTGGCCTGGAGGAGCTCTTCGAGTGTCAAATGGACTTCTTTGCCTTCATAGACAAAAGTAACAGGTTCTGTCATTGGAATCATGAAGTTGCCCGATTTCACAATGGCACTCATTGGGGTATAGGTACAATCTCCAACGTAACAGTAGATTTCTCCTTGTTTATAATCTGGGACTTGCTTCCAAATAACTTTCCATGGAAGATAGTTACCCGGGTAGGCAATTGGCTCTAGGTCATGTCCTTTAGGGGTACTAGACAGTATCTGGTTGGCCACGTCTTCTAGACCTTGCTCAGCTTCGGTATGCGATTCCTCTGAGACTACCAGAGACTCTAGGGCGGCTTTTAAGGTTTGGGTCGGTTTTTGGGGGGCTTCTGGAACTTTCGCTTGCTTAACAAGGCTAGCCAGTGAAGATTGTAGACTGTGCTCTAGCCGGTCTCTCTGATGAATACTCCCCATGACGACATTATTAGGGATTTGTGGAGGACCTGAGAGAAGGGCCCCTAAGGGAACATCATTCTCGCTTAGAGTTCTATTAACCAGTGCCACAGCTCTCTCGGAGGTCATCGACGGACGGACCTTGTAATTGGTGAAGTTTCTGGCTAGCAACTGCTTCACAGTCATCTGACGACCCTGACGGCGAAGGGCCTGTACGGTAGCGATGTTTTGATTGGAGTATGTTGTTCGGGGAATCTGGAAAATTATTAAAAAATTTTTTTTTCTGAAAAATTAATATATAATTTTTTTTTAACTGAAAAATTATTTTTTAGCTAAAAAGAGCCTCTGGCTTACCGTATCAATTTGCATCGGTTCTGGCTGTGGCGTTGGCGCAATGAAAACTGGCACATCCATTTTTACGGGCTCTTTGACTTTGATTTCGATAACGACTGGTTTAGTGTTCTGGACAAGCGGTTTCTGGGCTACTGGCTTATGAACCACTGGTTTTTGGATCACTGGAGATGGTGGTGCAACCTTTTTGCGTTTGGGCGGAACCTGAAATTTGATTTTTGAAAATTTTTGAAAATTTCGAAAAATCAAAATTTGTAAAATTTTTGAAAATTGCAAAAAAAGTAAAATTTTCAAACTACCGTAACCCGCTCAATTTTCATCCTAGCATGTTCAAACCTAGCTAGCTAGATTCAGCTAATCAAGAGCTTTCAAATGAGTATAATCATGCCCTGGTTCCGACCACTTTGAATTTTGGGGTCAGAGACACCAGAGAAACCAGAGTGTCTGCGTCTCTAACCCCAAATTTCAAAGTGGGCGGAGCCTAGTCATGATTATACTCATTTGAAAGCTCTAGTCAAGCTGAATTCATCTGGCTAGGTTCCATAAGTCTCCGGGAAAAATTAACCGGGTTACGGTAGTTTCAATTTTCGGAGATTTTCAAAAAAAAAATTTTTTTTTGACAAAAAATGTTTTTTCTCATTTTTCACTAATAAGTAAATAAGCTGAGCAAAGCACAAAAAATATACCGTAACCAGCGCGCGATACTAATCATAAACAAAAAAAGAAGAATCTAATTTCCTGAATGAGAAAAAAGAGGAGGAGGAGAAGTGTCAATCAAAAAAGGGAGAAAAAAAACAGAAGATTTATGCAAAACGAGTGGAGACAAGTTGAGGAAATTGGATATAAATCATGCTTCTCTCTCTCTCCCTTCTTAGAATGAGCAGCAGGGAGAGGAGGAGGAAAAGGGGGATCTTACCTGATTATCAATTGTGAAGACCACTTTTGGAGCAACTGTTCTAGTTGATCTTCGTAGAGATGGAGTTGATGACATCTATTTGGGGGGCTCTGCTGTCTGGAAATTTTTTTTGGATTTTTGAAAAAAATTTTGAAAAAAAAAGTTCGGATTTTTTTAAAGATGATGGTTTAAAACTTAAAACTGGGCCCTGAGACCTAGCTAGTTGAATTCAGCTCGCTGAGAGCTTTCAAATGAGTATGATCATGACTAGGTTCCGCCCATTTTGAATTTTGGGGTCAGGGACGCAGACACTCTGGTTTCTCTGGTGTCTCTAACCCCAAAATTCAAAATGGGCGGAGCCTAGTCATGACTATACTCATTTGAAAGCTCTCGACAAGCTGAATTTATCTAGCTAGGTTCGAACAGGCTTAGGTGGAAATTTACCAGGTTATGGAAGTTTTAGTTTTCAAAATTTTCGAAAAAAAAAATTTACCGAAGTTCGAAAAATATTTATCAGAGGAATAATTTTTTAAATTTGATTTTTTCCAAATAAGAAAATTTTTTATTGAAAAAAAATTCAGAATTTGTGAAAAATAACATTTGTCATTTATGTTTGTGATTTTTTAGTTAAATAAATAATAATTTTTTAATATTGGATGCAATTTTGAATAAAAAATAAACAGAAAAGTAAAAATTAAGAGAATTCGTTGACAAAAGCATGTCGAAAATAATTAAATCGCTGTAGGAGAAGCTTTCAATGTGAAATAGAGTATGCGCCTTTAAATGTACAGTAAGAAATTCTGTGAAAAATAGAACTAAATTTGAAAAAATCGCCGGTGGAGTGGGATTCAGTGGGAATTTGACAGATTTTGATAATTTTTTTTTAAAAATAGCTCTTTTTATTCTTCATCGAATAGACAACCGTGTACGACCTCGTTCTATGTTTTTCGCTGATATTTTTACAGAATTTCTTACGGTACATTTAAAGGCGCATACTCTATTTTACACATTTATAGCCTCTCTTACAGCGATTTAATTATTTTGTTTAACGAATTCGCCTAATTTTTAATTTTCTGTTTATTTTTTATTCAAAATTACTTCAATAATTATTTATTTACCTAAAAAATCACAAAATGACACTCCGAATGCTATAGGAATTGAGAGGGAAACGCTATTTTTGACAATTGACTAGTTTTTTTCAATAAAAATTTACTTTTTTGAAAAAAACCACTTTTTAATAAATTATTTCTCTGATTTTAATTTAATTTAATTTTATTTTATTCGCAAAATTCACAGCAGAATGGTAAGGGAAGCAACAAAAGGTTTTTACAATTTAAATGACAGAAAAAGAGGTATGAGATCACTGATAAATATTTTTCGAACTTCGGTAAATTAAAAAATTAAAATTAAAAAGTCTGGATAGATCAAAAAATCAAAATGGTCAAAAAATAAGGTTTTATGGAGTTTCGCGGGTCGAAATTACCTTTGCTCTCGCGTGTTTAGAAAAAGAAAAAAGATGCTTTTTTTGTTTTTTTTTTCGTTTCTGGATAACGTATCCAATTAAAGTGTTAGAAATATGGAAATAATGAGGAAAAATACAATTTTCGAAAAAAATATATATATTTGATTAAAATATTAAAACCTCGGTACAGTTAACATTATTGAGGAATATGAAAAAATCTAGATTTTCAAGTTCCGGATAGCAGAAGCTTCATTATCAACTTCTTAAAATCTAGAAAAGCGATAAAAACGGAAAAATTGAAATTTTTTGGAAAGTTGGATTTTTTCAAAAATTAAAAATAAAAAAAAAATTCTAGATTTCTGAGTTTAGACTAGCAGAACCTTTTTCCTAATTCTCAAAAACTACAAAAGCGGTAGAAAACAAAAAATAAAAAAAATCGTAAAAAAATAAAATTTTTGATTTTTTCGAAAATTCAAAATAATTTTTAAAATATGAATTATAGAAAAAATGTTAAAACTTAAAGCAAAATACAGTAAGACCCACCTCTTTTTCTATTTTTCTAGCTCCCAAACCCCTCCCGCAGAAGAAAACAAAGTGTGAGTCTATCCACGTGGGTCTCCCCCCTCTATAACCCCCTCTTTAATTTCTACCGTAACCCTTGCTAAACCGTATCACTGTAAAGAGGAAAAGATGAAAATTGGAAAATCAAGAAAAAACAAGAAAAAAAACATTTAGAAAAGTAGAGAGAGAGAGGGAGAGGGAGAAAATATAATACGAGGGAAAAAGGGGAGAGAAATTAGAAGAGAGAGAGAGAGACAGAGAGAAAGAGAGTGAGAGAGTATATGGAAGAGAGAGACAGACAGACAGTGAGACGGTGGAGAGAGAGAGAATGAGAGAGACATTGAGAAAAAGACAGAGAGAGAGGGAGATAAATAGAGAAAGAGAGAGAGAGAGAGGGAAGAGAGACCAGAGAAAGAGAGGGAGAAAGAGAAATAGTGGAAGAGAGAGAGAGAGAGAGAGACATGCCCCGAGTTTATTGTGTGTGTATGTGGAGAGAGAGAGAGAGAGAGAGAGAGAGAGAGAGAGAGAGAGAGAGAGAGAGAGAGAGAGAGAAAGAGAAAGAATGACGATGGAGGGGGGTGAAAGATGATCGAAGGGAAAGGGAAGAAGAGGGGTTGTTGGAAATGGAAGGGGGACGAAAGGGAGAGAGAGAGACTGTATATTATTAGATTTCCGATATATGCTGAAAATGATGGAAAATGGAGGAATTAGTGGATGAAATTAATGTGAGAAGAAAAAAAAAGGATTTTTTGAAATTTAGAACAATCAAAAAAAATCGTAGGAGACAGGGAATTTGGAAGAAAAAAATTTGGAAAAAATGCTAATTATTCTAATGAAAAAAATTTATTTTCCGAATATTCCTATGGAAAATAGATATGCTTTTATAATACAGAGCTTCATTATTGGAATTAAAATTTAAAGAAATCGACAAGAGTTCATATAATTTTTTTTTAAAAATCTGAAAAATAGCATCATAATATGTACATGTCATCTAGCTTCTATAACAAATTGTAACTTTTTTTCAATAGATTGGTCCCTTCAATATAAGAGCATATGCTTATAATTTAATAGTTTCCGATAAATATGCAAGTTCAGTATAACAGTATGTGACCCGTTATTATATAGGCCAACTTCTATTAACAACAGGTGTCAAACAGTTTTTGGACACATCTGTCACTAGTGGGGGACAGTCCCCCCTTAGCTATTAGCTATGTCCCTGTTATATAAGGGCATGTATATTTTTAATAGAGGTAAACTTCAATATCTATATATAGGACCTTTGCGTGATCATTCGGATTTCAAAAAAAACCCTCTAATATAAGGGCATGGGACGTTTTCTGCTGATTTTCAAGTTTTAATGATAATGTGCTATATACTATACGACCCCTGCTATCCTGGAAAAAATCCCTCTAATATATGGGCAAGTTGATTGAAGCTATGTAAAAGGATTTTCGATGACAAATCATACTTCTCTCTCTCTCTCTCTCTCTCTCTCTCTCTCTCTCTCTCATTCCATTTCGTCTTCTTCTTCTTCTTCCAAACATCTGTTACTTACCCCTTTCTCTCTCTCTCTCTCTCTCTCTCTCTCTCTCTCTCTCTCTCTCTCTCTCTCTCTCTCTCTCTCTCTCTCTCTCTCTTTGAGAGAGACAGAGAGAAAGAGAAGGGACAAACGAGCGGTCATACCCCTGTCTCTCTCTCTCTCTCTCTCTCTCTCTCTCTCTCTCTCTCTCTCTCTCTTCCTTCCAACACCCCTCCACACACACAGCACGCCTTTTTAATGTGCTGTAGTCCTTTTTAAGAAGAAAAAGGAGAAGGAGAAGGAGGGCCTTCTCATAGTCAGAAGAGCAAGAAGAGCGATTTGGATTTTTTTTTCTAGGGGGAATGGAAGAAGGAGAAAGGTTGTGGGGGTGATGGAGATTAGAGGAAGGAATCAGAAATGCTGGAATAAATAGAAAAAGGAGGGTTGGGATGGATATTCAGGGCGAAGAGGCTAGATGTGAAGGGACCTATTTCTGAAGAGGTCTGAAATTTAGATAGCTTCTCAGGTTAAAGTTTTTAACGGTTTTTCGGTTTTTAGAAAGTGTTAATAAAGCTAAAAATTAGGTGTCTCTCAAAAATTAGGATTTTTTAACCAAAAGAGGTATTTTGGAAAATTTTGAAAATCTGTCACTACAGTAATTTGGTCAGTTTTAATCTAATCTAAGACCAATGAAAATCCTGAAAGCTGGAAAAATAGGAAAAATACGAATTTAGAAGTTTCTAAACTTCCAAAAAAAAATTGAAAATTTCGAAAAATTAAAACTTTTTAAAACTACCGTAACCCGGTCAATTTAGCCCCATGACTCATGAAATTATTATTTCTGAATTCAGCTCGCCAAGAGCTTTCAAATGAGTATAATCATGACTAGGTTACTATTATTTCAAATTTTCAGCTCCGTGGGATGTGCTCTATGAGCCCGAAGGCGTTTTGTTTCAAAAATGGAAATTTTTGAAAAAGCCCAAAAAACTCAAAATTGACTCAAAACTGCTCAATACCGTGATCCAGCTTTCAAAACTGTTAAATATCAATAATTAAATGTAGATTTCCAATTCTGGAAGATTTTTGAAATTTTTGAAATTTTTCGATTTTTCAAAAAATTTCAAATTTTTCAAAAATCTCAATTTTCTCAAGGTTAGCATTAACTTATTTGATCTTGCTCTCAAACCTAATTAAAATTTCAAAATCGCAAAAAAAACCAGTCAAAACCTGGAAACCCTTTTTAAAAAAGGAAAGGTTTTGGGGTACCTGGCCTAGAAACCTAGACCCGGTGGCCTGGAAATCCAAAACTAGGCCGCCATTAAACCTAGCCAGATGAATTCAGCTCGCCGAGAGCTTTCAAATGAGTATAATCATGACTAGGTTACTGTCATTTGGAATTTTTAGCTTTTTTTGACTGCTTTTTTGAGGGCTCTCAAGCAAAGCCAGAATTTCAAATTTTCCTAAAAACGCATCCTTTTATTCCAAAATAAATCTTGCATTTCAAATGTTTATAGTGTCGCTACGCAGCGGCTCTTCTATGGAAATATCTCAAAAAAGATCCCTGAGGTTACCCATGGTAACTATGTATAAAAAAAGAAAATTTATAAGAATGCACAAAAAAATGGGAATGGGAAACGACTCTCTTATATATCGAAATGAGAAATAGATTAAAAATGGGGGGAAAGAAGAAGAAAAAAAGAAAAATGAGTGGGAGTACAATTTAATGTATGTATACATTTTTTGGAGGGGAAGAAGAGGGATTTTGGAGGGAAAATGAGTGGGATTCATGGAATTGAGATCAGAATTCAAGAAAAAGATCTATATAGTGGATCTGAAAGAATTTTTAAGAAGTATAGGGGGTTTCTGAAAATTCTGGAAAGCTATAGGACCACCAAAGTTGCATTTTCTCAGGTAATCTCATAATTTCCATTTTTCAGGATCTTTGTCTTGATTCCGTTTTTTGATGAAGCTAAAATCTGAAAGTTCTATATTTTCTTCACATTTGCGTTAAAAAACTGTCCAAAAACATCTAAGAGTGACAAAGTGATAACGTTTTGAAAAAAAATTTTTTTCGAAGTCTTGAAAAAAGATTCAAATTTTTGAAACTACCGTAATCAGTGCAATTCTAGTCGGAGGTGTATGAAAAAAATATTTTTAGATTCAGCTTGTCAAGAGCTTTCAAATGAGTATAATCATGACCATATTCCGATCACTTTGAATTTCGGGGTTAGAGAAGCAGACACTCTGGTGTCTCTGGTGTCTCTAACCCTTCTAAACGGAACCTAGTCATGATTATACTCATTTGAAAGCTCTCGGTGAGCGGCGTTCATCTAGCTATGTTTCAACGGGTTACGACTAGAATTGGCTGAATTACGGTGGTTTTAATATTTTTAGAAATTCGAAATTCTCGAAATTTTGAAAAAAAATCAAATATTTCAAATCGATCCATGTTTATACTCATTTGAAAGCTCTCGGTGAGCTGAATTCAACTAATAGGGTTCCGGATAGTTTGAAGCAAAATGAGGCGGGTCACGGTAGCTTCAAAGTTTCCAATTATTAAAATTCCAAAAAATTATTTTTCTGAACCTAGGCCTGGAAAAAAAGAGCAAGGTTACGGTAGTTTCTAGATTTCTGAGTATCTTTAAATATAAGTGTCTCCGAATATTTTTTTCAAAAATCGGTTTTCATGACATTTTCCTTCTAAGCATGATTATAGTCATTCCAAAGATCCTGACCTCTTTTTTTCTATTTTTGTCAGATTTTCTCAGAGATTACTGTAGTTTCCTTCAGACATCAAGTTTTCAGCGTCCTTTCACATGGATTAGTGGTTTAAAAATGTCGAAGAGCATTGTTAATACTCTCCGCCTTCTCCTCTATTCTACTACGTAATCATTCATTGTTATCAGTAGTGTCTCCTCTCTTTTCTTCTTTCCCCCTCCTCCAGAAGGTGATTGATTGTGCCTCCCCTCTTTTCAATAATCATTCCCATAAATTTTCTTTTTTTTTGTGACTTTTTTCTCCCCGTTTCCCTAAAAAATGAGTGATGAGGAGGAGAAGAAACACGATATTCCAACTGGATCCACCAATAGTTCGATTGAAACAAAAAGTGATGATATGTGAGTTTTCCAGGCTTCCGGAACTTTGTAATCTTTGGAAGGGAAGTTGCGGAATTTTAATTGATAAGAAACTGGGATTTTGGGAAAAAAATTTGGAAAAAAAATTTTTTGACTGAAAATTTGAAAAATATGAATTTCTCGAAGATCTTGGTTTTCATTAACTATTAGCTTTTTCAGTGTAATCTAAGTAGGAATTAGGCAGTTTTGAGATTAATAGCAGCAATAGGATCCTGGAGGAAAAAAATTTTTCGGAAAAAATATTTTTAATTGAAAATTTTTTGAAAAAAATTCGTTTTCCTGAAATTATTGAAAATCTTGATTTCTATCGATAGTTTGTTTGATTTTGGTAATCTACCCATAATTTAAAACTTTTTAAACCCCAAAATGATACAATTCTGAAAAAAAAATTTCAAAAAAATTTTTTTTGACTGAGAATCCGAAATTTTTCAAATTTTTGAATTTTTCGAAAGTTTCAATTTTAGCGCAAAGTTAATTGTTTATAGTATTAAACATAGGCCATGAAAAGTTCTGACCACCAAAATGATATAATTCTTTTTAAAAAAACTTTTTTTCGAAAAATAAATTTTTGACTGAAAATCTGAAATTCTGAAAGTTCTGATTTTTTCGAAATTCTTGATTTTCTTTGACGATTCGTTCGATTTTTGTAATTAACTCATGATTTGAAAATTTTTGAGCACCAACATGATATAATTCCGAGAAAAAAATTTTTCCGAAAAATATTTTTTTGACTGAAAATTGAAAAATCCGAAAAATATGAAAATTCGGAAATGTTCATAATTATTAATTTCACTAACAACTTGTCTGCTCATTGTGATTTATCAGAGATCTGAGAATTTTTGGACCCCAAAACAATATAATTCTGAAAAAAAATTTTTTGGAAAAAAATATTTCTGACCAATAAATCTGAAATTTTTGAATTTTCATAAAACGTCTTTTTCCTGTTCCTAGATCTAATTCTAGCTGAAAATCACATTTTACAGCCTTTTTGAGCACATCTAACACCCCAATTTCAGCCAAATCGACGAAAGAGAAACATCATGGCAGTCGATCTATCTCCTAACCGCCATCGGAATGTTTTGTGGAATTCAATTTTCGATTTTCTTCCCGACTTTATGGCCTTTTTTGAATACGGTAGACCCGACGGCATCCGCTTCATTTTTTGGATTCATCACTGCCGCTTTTTCGGTTGGACAAGGGATTGCGTCACCCGTTTTTGGATATTGGATGAATAGGGCAAAGTCGGGTACGGTAGTTTAGTTTTTGGGAGAATAAACAAGATATTTGAGTTCAGGAGGTTGAAAGCTTTAAAATGAGTATAATCATAACTAGTTTTGGAAAATTTGGAAAATTTCAAATTTTCTGAAAATGTTAAAACTACCGTAATCTGAGCAATTTTGATCGGATGTCTATAAAATTTGTATTTTCAGATTCAGCAAGTTAAGAGCTTTCAAATGAGTATAATCATAACTAGGTTCCGCTGATTTTGAATTTTTAGGTCAGAGACGCAGACACTCTGGTTCTTCTGGTGTCTCTAACCCTAAAATTCAAGTCAACGGAACCAGGGCTTGTTTATACTCTTTTGAAAGCTCTTGACAAGCTGAATTCAAAAATACAATTCCCATGAATATCTGACAAAAATTGTTCAGATTACGGTAATTTCAAAAATTCAAAATTTTTCGAAATAAAATTTTTTTTTCAAAATTCAATTTTTCTTGAATTTTTTATTTTTGTATGTCCCAACAAACTCCAATCACTAATCACCCTTTTTTTTCCAGTCCGTCAACCCCTAGTCTTCGGAATCTCGATCATGATCCTCTCCAACATAATCTTCTGTTTCGTCGAGGCATTCCACGAAAAAGATCGTCGATGGGTCATGATGGCCGCCCGTTTTTTTATCGGAGTCGGTGCGGGTACTGTAGGTGTTATGAGAGCCTATGCGGCCACTGCGAGTAGTTTGAAGGATCGAGCAAGGGCGATCACTTTTATTCAGGCTTCTTATGTTATTGGAATGACTTTGGGTCCCGGAATTCAGGTGAGTATTGAAATGAATAGTATAATAACTTTAAGAAACTGGAAAAAACCCAAGAAAAATTCAAAAAATTTCGAAAAATTTTTTTTTTCAAAAATTTCAAATTTTTGAAAATTCGAAACTACCGTAATCCAGTCAGTTTTAGTCGTAACCCTATGAAAGCTGTATTTTTGAACTCAGCTTATCGAGAGCTTTCAAATGAGTATAATCATGACCAGGTTACGATCATTTTGAATTTTGGCTCCTCGAGCTCGCGGAGCCGGCACATGTGCTCCTTGAGCTCAAAATTCAAAGTGATCGTAACCTAGTCATGATTATACTCATTTAAAAGCTCTTGACGTGCTGAATTTAACTAGCTAGGTTTCATGAGCCAAGGACCGAAATTAGCCGGATTACGGTAGTTTCAGATTTTCGAAATTTCACAATTTTCAAAAAAAAAATTTTCTGAATCGATTTCTAGTCATATTTCCTTCCTCCCGGATTTCTCCCCCATCACTTTCGATTACAAAAAGAAAGACCTACTTCCGGATTTCTGATTCGAAACCGCCCTTAGTCAGCAGCACGCCATGTGGTGTCAATCAGAAAATGATAAGACGAAATGCAAACAAATCATTTTTTCTAGTTCAAGATGTCTTTTTTGAATTAAAGAAGTGATAGGAGGGGAGAGACGATTAGACTTTGGAATGAGGGGAAACTTCGGGTACAAAGTAGGGGGGAGTCTACCTGGAAAAATACAGTAATAAGGGATACGGTAGGAATTGGGTCAAGAAAATTGGAGCATTGGATTAAGGGGGGAGAAGGGCTTCAAAATGAGTATAATTTTGGCTAGGTTTGAAAAATTTTGAAAATTTAGAATTTTCGGGATTTGAAAAAATTTCGAAACATCTAAAACTACCGTAATCTTGTGAATTTTAGTCGGGTAACCCTGAAACTTAGCTAGTCGAACTCAGCTCGTTGAGAGCTTTCAATTGAGTATAATCATGACTAGGCTCCGCCCACTTTGAATTTCGGCTCCCAGGGCTCGCGGAGCCGGCACATGTGCTCCATGAGCCAAAACTCCACATGATTCGAACCTAGTCATGATTATACTCATTTGAAAGCTCTCGGCAAGTTGAATCCAACAGTAAACATTTTAAGAATATCAGACTACTGTACCCCGTATTACTGTACCTAACAACTTGCAGGTAGCCTTCACTCCAATCGGATATCCGGGATTCACTGCCGGCGTTATCCACGTGGATATGTACACGTCGCCTGCGTGGTTTGCATCAATTGTTTCTTTCCTCTCGGTGCTTTTCATCTTTATATTTTTGGAAGAGAATTACGCTGGAGTCGATCAACAGGCTGATGCTGAAGGTTAGTGGGGCACACTTTTTTCTTGAAAAAACATTTGATTTTTTTGGTTTTTCGGACGAAAAACAGTCCTAAAAGCTTAGAAAACACAGAGTTGAGTGTTTTTGAAGTTTTTGGAATTTTTTTGAAAATTTGAAAAATTTTTGAAATTTGAAAAACTACCGTAACCCCGTCAATTTCGCTTCGAAACCCCTAAACTTGATATTTTTGAATTCAGCTCATTGGGAGCTTTCAAATGAGTATAATCATGACTAGGTTACGATCATTTTGAGTTTTTGTCTCATGGAGCACGAAGACCGGCTCGGCGAGCTCTGGGAGCCAAAATTCAAAATGATCGGAACCTAGTCATGATTATACTCATTTAAAAGCACTTGGTGGGCTGAATTTAACTAGTTTGGTTTGAATATTTGAAACTCAAAGTTGACCGGGTTACAGTAGTTTTTAATTTTCCAATTTTTTGAAATTTTCAAAATTTTCAAAATTTTTGTATTTTTCTGGCAATTTCTAGCCCATTTTACCTGATCATTGAAACATTATTTTTATCAATTGAAAAAAACACATAAATTTTGTTTTTCCTCAATTACAGATAGCTACACCGCAATGCCAACATTTGATACGATATCAGTGGCAGTTTGTGTTTTGACACAGTTCACTCTCATGTTTATCATTACCAATCTTGAAACGTAAGGTCATCAAAAGTCTAAAAACAATTCCCATCCTTTAGAATCGGTTCCTTATACGCAAAAATGATGTGGGGATGGACGAATGCGCAGGCGGTGGAGTACACAGGTACAGTAATCCGGTGAAGACACAGTAACCCGGGGGGTTTCAGGTATTCTACAAGCGGTGAATGGGTTGGTTGGTGTATTGGTTTATGCTCTATTTGCGGTAAAATTGGGAGATTAGTGAGTTTTTTTTTTCGGAAAATCGGTTTTTGGAATTTTTCAACTACAGTAACCCGGTCAATTTTCATTTTGGATTCTTGAAACGTAGCTATTTGAACTCAGCTTGCCAAGAGCTTTCAAATGAGTATAATCATGACTAGGTTACGATCATTTTGAATTTTCGGCTCCATGAGCTCACCCAAGGCTCCGCGAGCCCTGGAAGCCAAAATTCAAAGTGGGCGGAGTCTAGTCATGATTATTATCATTTTGAAGCTCTCAACGAGCCGAGTTTAATGCGCTAAGTTTCAGAAGGTTTCGAGCAAAATTGACAGGGTTACGGTAGTTTCAAGATTTACAAAACGTCTAATTTTTTGAAATTTTTGAAAAAACTTCGAACCTAGTCGTTATTATATTCAAATTGAAGGGTTTATTGAGCTGATTTCAAAAAACTAAAGTTTGAAATTTTAGGAACAAAAATAACCGGATTACGGTAGTTAAAAAATTTTCGAAGTTTAAAATTTTTCGAAAATTTCAAAAATTTTCAAGCCTACTCATGAATATACTCATTCGAAAGCTCTCTTCAAGCTAAATCCACCTAGCTATACTTCATAAAGCTCAGAGCAAAATGAACCAGGTTACGGTAGTTTTTCAAATTTTTCGAAAATTTTGGGATTTTCAAAAAATTCCAAAAACCAAATCAAAATCAAAAATTTCAGTATTTCCCAAGCACGTGAACGCATTTTCACCATCTTCGGATTACTATTGGGAGTACTGTACCACGTGGTCACTTATCCATATCCATGGGGAAACGATCTCAAATATGAATTGAAGAATGTCACGATACACGGGAAGAACGAGACAGAGGAATTAGGATGTAATCCAATTAAATATCATTGGTGTACTTATACTAAAGATGTAAGAGATAGGTTACTGTAGGTTACTGTAGGATGGGTTTCAGGTCAATTTTTGGTTGTATGCATCTATGTATGGAATAGTTCTAGCTGCATGCTTCCCTATTGTCAATATCTGTATGAATACGTTATTCAGTAAGATTCTAGGAGCCCGGAGACAGGTAATTCTGGATTTTCGGAAGTAATTAAGTCTTTTGATTCCAGGGAACAATGCAAGGAATCATGTTGATGGCTGGAAGTTTCGCCCGGACTGTCGGTCCTATGTTAGTCTCATGGATATTCCAGGAATGGGGACCCGAACCCATTTGGGCTATTGAGGTGGGTACAGTAACCAAAATAAGGAATTTAAAAAAAAAACGAAGAAAAAAAGTAAAAAAATTGAAAAAAAAATTTTTTTTCAAAACTTTCAGTATCTGAAAATCCGAAACTACCGTAACCCGGCCAATTTTGATCCTAGACCCATGAAACCTAGCCAGTTGAACTCAGCTCGTCGAGAGCTTTCAAAAGAGTATAATCATGACTAGGCTCCGAATGATTCGAAATTTTCACTTTAAAGGCGCATATGCTCCTTTAAACCCGAAAATCCAAAATAATCGGAACCTAGTCATGATTATACTCGTTTGGAAGCTCTCGGCGAGCTGAGTTTAACTAGCTAGGCCTCAAGATTTTCGGATAAAATTGGCGGAGATACGGTAGTTTTCAGAAATCCGAATTTTTTTAATTTTCAAAAAATTCCAAAAACCAATTTTTGAGCTAGATTACGGTAATTTTCGGGTGTCTCTAAATTTCCAAAATTCTTCAGATCTTCACTCTATCTGTAACCGCCATCTTCTGGATGATCTTCTATCGTCGGATGACTCCGTTGGAATCCAACCCTAAACTGGAGCCCTATGATCATTTCCATTATGCAAAGGGAGTACGGTATCGGATCTAATTTTTTAAAAATTATTTTAAACAATTGGAAAACAAAAACAAAAACAATTTGAAAAAAACTAATAAAGATCTCTCTTTTTTCTCTATATTCTATACATTCTAATGAGATTTCAGCTGTCTCTTTTCTTCCTCTTCAAAATCCCCTCCGAATTCCTTCAAAAACTGCATTTTCGCCTCTTCTAACTTGCTTTTCTGCTCCGGAATCTCAAATTCGGGTCGTTTGCCACGTGGCAGCATTTTCGGATCCGTGATGACGTCATCTTTGAGGTTTAGGGAGGCTTCGTGTTCCAGAATTTTTTCTGTCTGGAAAATGGGAATAGTTTGTTGTAATAGTTAAGAATAAGGCGTACAGTTTCATTCCATTCGTATCCACTTGGTGATCCGACTAGCAGATGCCTCAGTTTTCCTCCACTTAATTGGTTGATCTCCTCGAATTCTTGGTCAGACATTTTGGGGATTTCTCTGAAAAAAAGGGATTTTAGGAGGAAAATAGGGGTTTTTTGAGCTAAAAAAGGGTAAAATTGAAAACTTTTTCAGAGAAAATCTAAAAAAATTCCTTTTGTCCTTTTTTCGGATTTTGGGTGTTAAAATGAGGATTTTTGATCTGGAAAAAAGGTTTTCAGGCTGAATCCGACATGATGCAAATGCGCTCCAGCGATAATTAGAGGTTTTAGGGTTAAAAATGAGGATTTTGACGATTTTTTGACTAGAAAAAGAGGTTTTTGACGTGGAAATAATAATTACCAGTGGCTTTTGATTTTTGCGGCATCCTGGTGATGCAAAAGCGCTCTAGCGTTAATTTCAGGTTTTACGTGTTAAAAATGAGGATTTTGACTTTTTGACTAAAAAAGGTTTTTGACGTGGAATTTCCGATGTTCAGTCAAATTTCAATCTCTAAACCGTTGTGATGCAATTATGCTCCAGAGATAATCCAGGGATAGCGAGCGGAGGCACAGGTGGTATGCGAATGAGAGCAGCCCCACGTGGTATGCTTTTCTCAAAAACGCATACCACTTCTCTTCCTTACAGTGGTATGCAACCAACCTCCTAACCGTCGACGTCATAATCGGATTATCATTATCATCAGTGACCGCTTTCTCTTCTCCAGATCCAGACATCACCAGGAACAGCCTCGAGTTATCATCCTCCATAAAAGCGTTCCCTCTGGCATCCAAAACCACTCTTTCCTGTTCCAACAACCGATTCTCAGCCTCAATTCTCTTGAACGCCTCCTCATAATCCATTCCGAGAACTCGAAGATTCGGAAGAAGATCCTCTAGAATCAGAGCAGCTTTTCCTATATTTCTGACATCGGAAAGGCCTTCCAATCGGAGAAATTTGAGTTTTTTCGAGTTTTTCAAGCCCATAAGCCCCTTGGAACTGATTCGATGACAACCGGAGAGATCAAGCATCTCAAGGTTCGGAAGAAGGCCTCCGATTCTTCCGACACTCCAATCATCGATGAATTCACAGTTGGCGAGTCGAAGAAGTCGGAGATGTTTCAGATTTTCGAGGTTTTCAAGCCCTTCGAACATGATTTGGGTGCCTGAGGCGTCGATGGCCTCGATGAAGAGATTATCCACTTTCCGACCTGGGAGACTGTAGTTCTGAAGGAAAAATAGGGGTTTTCAGCTGAAATTTTTTTGAAAATTTACATTCCACTTGTCCTTCTTATACCAGTTATCATCGCCGACGAATTTGACGGCAGCGCCGCGATGAACAAGGAAATGGGCGGCCGCTAGATCGGCGCCAAGGAATAGAAGACGTTCGGGGATTACTCTGAAAAAAAACGGTTTTTTATTGTTTTAGGCCTAATTTGAGCGGTTTTTTCGGTTTCTACATGTTTTTAGAGCTTTTTCGGGTCCTTTAACCTCATTTTCCTATTTCTGCCCCCTCTCTTAAACTGCGAAAGTATGAGGTCGACATTTTTTGTGTGTCCGTGTGTCTGTGTGTCCAACTGTCCGAAGCAGTTTCTCAGCTCCCACCTGACCGATTTTCATAATTTTTTGACCAAAAGATGCGAGAAGGTGGCCGCATAATGCCCGTTGTTTTCGATTTTAAAAATTCAAATTTTTAAATTTTCTACGGCTATTTTAGTGGTTTTTTAAGCCGCCGTTTCTCCCGCGTTCCTCCACAAGACGTCTCTACACGCAAAAGATAATGGGCGGCGGAACCCGCGAGACGTCGGTTGCTGCATTTCTATACCTCCCCGCCTCTGTACGCGCGCGCGAGGCGAAACCGAAAGTTGAAAAAGGGGTTTTGTGGGATGTTAAAAACGGTTCAGTTCGGTATTTTTAGAGGAATGGTTCATGATTAAAGTGATTTGAATACAAAAAGCTCAACACGCGGAACGCGTCTGGCCTGGCCGCCGGAACGAGCGGAGCGAGTGATGGCGGCCAGGCTAGTCCCTTTATAAAAATCACCTTTGATCGTACTGCATGTGCTGGAAATTCCTATACCGTCTATATCTTTTAATATTATCAATTGAATGATCCACATATCGCATTTGAGTGTGCCACGTCAACAATTCCATCGGCAGCTGACCCGTGTCTTTTCTTGTCATATCAGCCGGCGCTTTTTTTGGGGTTACTATAAAAAAATAGAGCTTCTTCTAGAAAATAAAGGAAAAACCCACAATCATCGGGTCTTTCTGGTGTGATATAAAGTCCTGTTGGTAATTTAATAAAGTTCTTGTTTCGCTGCCTCTCCTCCACATTTTCCGCGTGTGCCGCCTGCATTTCTTGCCACCGCTTGAATCTCGACCATTTGTGTACCCAACCGCTTGCTTTTTGGCTTGTTTTTAGACTCCTCACACTGATATAGACCCGATTCATGCTGAAAATTGGGAAATTTCAGTCAAGAAACATTTTTTAAATTAAAAATTATGAAAAGCTGAATAAAATGCATTATTTGTTAAAGGCGCATCGCATTATTTCGGCGATGGGTCTCGCACAGAACGCGTTAAAGAGTGTGCGGATTGGAGAGACGCAGACAGAGATTTGAACGAAAACGTTTAGAAATCTTTTTTGCCCGTTTTTATTGGGTTTTTGTTGGTTTTTTTTCCATTAAAAGTGACGAAAATCAATTTTGTCGTATTAGAAAATTAATAATTAATAATATTCCGCTAAAATCTTTAAAAAAGTCAGCGAAAACCGTTTATTTTCGAGTTTTATTGCGCAAAAACGATTTTCTCTCATTTCACATCATTTTCTGTGTTTCTGCGCATTAAAATGGATCAAAAACACTAAAAACTGATCATTTTATTAATAAAAACATTAAAAGTAACTTATTATATTTGGGTTTTCGTTTTTCTATTATTTCTCTTGACTGTTTTCAATTTCATGTTATTTTTCCACAGAAACGTCGACAAAATGACACTCACAGCCGCCGACGCCAAGAAATTGACAGTTCCACGTCTGAAAGAAGAACTTGTGAAGCGTGGTCTCGATAGCACCGGAAATAAGCCAGATTTGTTGGCTCGACTCACAGAAAGCATTGAACAGGTGAGTATTTCTAGAAAAAACCTTTGTTAAATCGATATTTCAGGCAGCTGAAGACCTCATTCTCGGCGACGCCTCTGCACATGCTCTTCTCAACGAAGATATTCTAAACGACGATATTCTGGATGCTCCGAGCATCGATGGCGACCACGCGAACAGTCTTCTAGGCGTTTCCACTAACGAATCAGTTGACGAGGAGCCAAAAGAGACTGCAGAGGGAGAGGAGCCAAAGGAAGTGGTGTTGGCAGATAAACCAGCCGATGTGGAGACAGTGGAGAAGGATAAAAGGGCGAGAGCTATACGATTCGGACTTCCAGTCACTGCTGAATCTCTGGGATCGGATAATGCTAAGGCAGCTAGAGCTAAAAGGTAATTTATAGAAAAAAACCCAGGTTTTTATAGATTTTTTTCTAGATTCGGACTCCCAGACGACGCGAAACGTCTAGCATCAGATGACGCCAAAGCGAAGAGAGCCGAGAGATTTGGAATAACGCCAGCGGCGTCTGGAGCTCAAGATGAGAAGCTAGCTGCTCGTGCCGCCCGTTTCGGACTTCCAGTTGGAGGAGCAGCAGCTACAGGAGGAGGAGACAAAGCGGCTAAGCTAGCTGCCCGTGCCAAACGATTCGGTGGAGGTGTAGAGGATGCTGAGATGGATGAGAAGAAGAAGGCGCGATTGGAGAGATTCCGAATTTAATTCTGTACCATTTTCTTTGATTCTGGGTCGCGCGGAGAGTCTAAAAAATATAATTCCCCCAGAGCTATTCTCATACCCTCCGAAATGTTATATTCTATTCATTTTTGTTCCGTCATCTGCCATGTTTTATTCGAAAACTGTTATTACTCGTAATTTATGAAATTTCCAAAGAATTCTAGACGATTCCTTTTTCCCGAAAGATCCGTTATTCGAAATCATATTTTTCTTTCTCGAATTCCCCTCTTATCCCAGAACATCCCAGAATGGAAGCAGCAGACGGAGAAATCGAAGCGTTGTGCTCCATTTGGGAAGGAGTCCACGTGGAATCTCCAACACCATCCGAACGAATTCTGAAGCTCAAGATCAAATCCCTGGAGGATGAGACGACGTCGGCGTCTGTAGTCGTGGAGATGATTGTGAAGGAAGGGGTAGGCTTATTTGAACGCTAGGGGATCAATAGAGAAGCTTACAGTACCCTCTGATTCCTCCACAAGTGACAATTTCGAATCCACGTGGCATTGGGGAGCCAGAATTCCACGAATTACGACGGAAAATCGATCGGATTATTGAGGAGAATAGCGATGAAATGCCGATTATTTGTGAGATTTTTCAGGTTAGAGAGTGGGAGAAGAGACGCAGAGAAAATTGCAGACCCAAGTGGTATGCGTTTTTCAAAAACACATACCACTTGGGTCTGCCATTTGGGTCTGCAATCTCAAAGGTTGCATACCACTTGGGTTTGCAAAAGCATACCACTTGCATACCATTTTCCAGGAATGCTCTGACTACCTGACAGAAAACCAACACGTAAACATGGACTGCTCCATATGCCTCCTCTCCCTCAGCTCCTCCCCGATCATTGTCACCTCCTGTGATCATTTCATGCACTCCATGTGCTTCTGCCGGTATTTGACAGTATGTCTAGAAGAATTTCGAAAAGAAATTCGAGAAGCGCAGCCGTATATGAAGGAGAAAGTGGATACGGTAGGGACGGATTATTTTTTTTATCCAAATAAAAATGTTGTAGAATATCGTGTGTCCGGTGTGCCGGGAATCGCTGACGGAAGAGAACACGATTCAGAATTACAATGCGAATATTCAGAAAATGATAAAAGAGACGAAGCAGAAGCAGAAGACGTTGAGGAATAAGAAGCGACGGGCGAGCACGACGACAGAGGATGTTCAGAATACGATGAAGAGATGGCACGAAGAGCAACGTCGTCTGGCGAAAATCTACGAGAAGCAGAAGGAAAAAGGGGGAATTATCGATATAGAAGAGGACAAGAAGCGAAGGGAATTTTTCATTGAGACGGGCACGGCGGTAGTGGAAGAAGAAGAGGATCCTGTAATTTAATTTTTTGTACATTTTTTTTCTCCCTGTTCATATCAAGACCACACCCTTCCCTTGACTTTTTACTCCCTTTTTATCGACTTGACATGGTTTTTTCTTATCATTTTACTGCCTTCTTCTCAGATTTTTTATTTGATTGTAGTTTTTATATATAGTTTTTTTCTCTAATTTTAATTTTTTTGAAAGCTTGAATGTTGGATCTCAAAGCGATATTTGAAAGGTTTCTTTTCCCGCCAGCATACCACTTTGGTGTGCTTTTTGTAGCTTGCAGACCCAAATGGCAGACCAAAGTGGTATGCGCTTTGCATACCACTTCGGTGTGCTCTTTGTAACTTGCATACCACTTGGGTCTGCAAGCGGAAAAAAGCAGACCAAAGTGGTATGCAACTTTGGTCTGCAAACTCGGATATACGTGACCCTCAAAACTTTTGTCTCATCTCGACCGAGATGATCGATGATGTGTACTACCTTAGTGTACTAAGCCATCTCTCTCTCTCTCTTCCCCAAGATATCCGTTTCGCCTGATCGGCGCCATCGAGAAAACCACCGGAATCGAAAACTGACCACCACAAGTGTCCTCTTCTTCATCTTCGCGCCTGTTTCATTTTGTAAAGTATTCTTTTTCTCCGTCCCCCTCTCATCTCGTCTTCGGGAAAAGAGAGAAAACGAGAATTGATTTAGAAAATAGATAGGAATTTCCTCCCCGATTCTTTTAGATTCATATTGATTTTTGTATTCGGGAAAATCCACGATTTTTTTTGGGATTTCTTCGATTAGAAGAAGAGATATTAAGAAAGTGTCGACTAATGAAATATTGCTCAGAATAATAGGCATGTTTTATTAGTTGACAGCTTTTTTGTTTTTTCATGGGAGCTGAGGTATAAGATTCTTTAGAGAGTGTATTTTTTTCAAAATGCGGTTTTTATTTATTTATTTATTATTTATTTCAAAATTCAAGTTTTTAAAAGATTGTATTGTTATTTAAAGTAGAAAAGCTCTGTTTATCATGAGCAATTTATTGCGGCTGACACCTGTTCTGTAGTTTCATTTCGAACCAATGTTATAGCCAATTTTTCGAAAAAAAAACATCGTGATTAGATTTTCCGGTAAAATTTTTGCATTTACGTTAAATTGTATCTGGCTATTCCAATCCACTCTAAACCATAGATAATGCGGGCTTCTAGTCTTATCCGTTAGCTAAAACTCGAAAAAATCGGATTTGCCGGACTTTCCAAAATTTTGAAAATCTTAAAACTACCGTAATTCGGCTCATTTCACTCTGATTTTTTGGTAACTGGCTAGTTGGATTCAGCTCAAGGAGAGCTTTCAAATGAGCATAATCATGACTAAGTTCCGCTGATTTTGAATTACCGGGGGTTAGAGACACCAGAGAAACTAGATTGTCTGCGTCTCTAACCCCAAAAATCCAAATTAAGCAGAATCAAATCATGATTATACTCATTTAAAAGGTCTCATTGAGCTGAATTCAACTAGCCAAGTTTCTAGAGATTTGGAGAAAAATGAGCCGGATTACGGTAGTTCCAAATTTCTCTGTATGTCCAATTCATTCGGAATTCATTCTGCTCTCCATTTTTTGGGGGTTAGCGGCTGGTGTCTATAGGCCTTCATATTTGCAATGACCTCTTCTTCTCTAAGTTTCCCAGTTTTTTTGGTTCCATTTCTCTCCTTCCTCTTTCCCTTCCAACTACTATGGGAGTCAGTGAGTCAAAAAAAAGAGTACATTCTTCTCTCTCTCTCTCTCTCTCTCTCTCTCTCTCTCTCTCTCTCTCTCATTCAAAAGTGGTTCTTCACACATGTCACTCGTTGGGATATGTATATCCCAACATCTGCAAGACATTTCTCTCTCTCGAACATTTCTTCGATATAAAATCGTGTGGTTTTTGGCAAGAAACTCTGGTTTTATCCCATCAAAATGTGACAATTTGAAGGAGAATATTGTCTCTAGGATTTTTCTTTTGTTCTCCGAAAATCCAGCTCCACCAAAATTTCCCTTGGGATCTAAATTGTTGAAATTCCGTGAAATATTGCAAGTTATATGAAAAAATTAAGTTTCAATGGTGAAACCTAATATTTCTGGGATTTCAATCTACCGTAATCCGGCGCATTTTGCTCCAAAATTTTTGAAACCTAGCTAGTTGGATTCAGCTAGTCAAGAGCTTTCAAATGAGTATAATCATGACCTGATTCCGCTGATTTTGAATTTTAGAGACATCAGAGAAACCAGAGTGTCTGCGTCCCTGACCCCAAAATTCAAAATGATCGGAACCTAGTCATGATTATACTCATTTGAAAGCTCTCGATGAGCTGAATTCAACTGGCTAGGTTTTGAAAAGTTTGGTGCAACATGAGCTGAATTAAGGTAGTTTTGAGATTTTTAAAATTCTGAAATTTTTTTGAAAAGTCAAATTTTTAAAGTTACAGTTCATTTGTTGATATTCTTTCTTATTTTCAAAATATCAGATTGCTTGCAAATAAAATCCATCATCCTAAAAATATTTGCCTATAAAAAAAAATTCTGAAAAAATAGTTTTTCGAGAAATCAAAATTTCCTTCGATATCCTTTGTTCATAAACAAATTCCAGAAATTTCTCTTTCCCAGAAAAAATTGTTTACAAAATAATATAAACATTCTCGATATCGACGAAATTATATATACAAATATGATGTGTACAGTAGTCTCTTGTTATTCGTGTGTTCAACCGATTCTACGAATATAGACAGGAAATTAAAAAATGGATAGGGGGATTAGGGGATTACCCCAGATTTAGATATATTTTCTAGAAAAACCTATTCGTTTTTTGTTTTTTTTTAGTCGAATATAAAGGTTTAAAGGCGAATAATTGAATAGAAAAAATTTCTTTGAATAGTTTTTTGGCATTTCTAGAATTTTTAGAACTTTCCTGACAATTCCCTTTGACTGTACCATTTTTGGTTCAACTGTACTATACATATGATTTCATCACTTTCTCTTCCCTCTCAATGCCCTCTTCATTCAGAACTATTCAATGTTGACTCATCATAAATTTCGTCATGATCATCTTTGTTTGGTTTTGATGTGTGTTCCTCTCTCCTCCCCTGACTCATCTATTCGATTTCTTATATTTTTTATTTTTTATGCCCTAAAACTAGCTAATTGCGCCGAGCTCCATTTTCTTTTACGCCTAATCAGCTTATTTTTAAAAGTGTCCGCATGGCGCAGGTGGGTACGCGCTTTACTTTTGTTCAACAGGTCACGGGTTCAATCCCCCCAGCCTCCAAATGATTTTTGCACTTTTTCTAGATCTATTTCCTTTTTTAGAAACTTGTAGAAACAAAGATGACACATTTTGTTTATATAATTGCCACCCTTTTTCTGTGTCTTTTCAATTTCTAAGAAGAAAAGAGAGAGAGAGAGAGAGAGAGCCGATGGTAGGACCCCAAAAAATAAACAAACATTTGGGATTACGCTCTTTTCTCTCTCTCTCTCTCTCTCATTCCCTTAACCACAGACACTTTCTCTCCCTCTCTTTTGACCGCTTTCAAAATGTGTCTCTTTTGTCGTCCGCCCGGCGGCGCGCCACGGAGACAGTTTTTAGAAGCTCTATCGATTTTTGTATAGATTTTTATTTTTATTTTGGGATATTTAGGGATATAAAGGAGTACGGTAGAACGCGTTTTTAGAGAAAACTAGATTTTATAAAAATTTTAAAAATCTCAAAAAAAAATGAAAAAAATTAATTTTCATGAAATTCCAGTGGATTTGCTAATTTTGTTCGGTAGAGCGCATTTTCTAATTTTCTTGCTTAATCCAAAAAAGAGGTGGGATTTCGAATAATCTAATATTTAACGCCGGAGGAAAAAAATCAAATTAATTTCCAGTTCCCCTCCTATTTTTAGTTGTTTCAATTTCCCTTCCCCCTCCCATCACCACACAAAAAACAAGATCGACCCGTTTTTCAATTCCTCTTTCCTATTTTCTAGAGAAGAGACACTGTTTGTTGTCTCTGCGTCTCTTCATCTCTACTAAAAATGAAAAAAAACGCGTCATATTGATATTTTTATTCCCTCTATATATGCGCCTTTAAAATTACAGTAATGTTTTCGAAACGCGCATAATTAATCCCGGGTCCTTGTCCTAGTTCCCCTTATAATTGGTTTTTCTTTACATTCAAGGTCTTTTTCGGGATGACGAATTTTATTTATAGAGAAGGAATTGCGCTCTATTGAGAGTTATCAATAGAGCGAAATTACACTGATAGGCTGCAAATGCGCTCTATCGAGAATCCCGGGATTCTGTATAGAGCGGTTTTTTGAACCGCCCGTGTGATCCTCTAACTTTTCCGAGAGGAGTACACGAGGGTTCAAGGTGCAATCACGCTCCACGGAGAATCCCGGGATTCTCAATGGAGCGTGATAGCATAGTACATGAAAATTCAAGCAAAAAGCGCCAGCATTCGCGCTCCACAGAGAATCCCGGGATTCTCAATAGAGCATGATAGCATTTTTCGAACCGCCCGTGTGATCCTCTAACTTTTCCAAGAGGAGTACACGAGAATTCAAATTAAACGCGCTAGCTCTTGCGCTCCACAGAGAATCCCGAGATTCTCCATGCAAATGCGCCCCAATGCACAAAACAAATAGTCGCGTGTGTCTCTCTCTTCCGGCCGCCGCCCTATTGTATTTATTATGCATAATTGGTAAAGGGAGGAGACTCTCTCTCCCTCCAAAACAGTCAAAAAGTGTGCGTCTCGTCTCGCACTTTTCCCCACTATTCTACTCCCTCATTTTTCCGTCTGAATAAAAGAGAGAGAGAGACGCCCTTCTTCCCCTCTTCCCCCTCTCTTTTCCATAGTTGCTATTGGACACCCCGACAACCAAAATCCGGAACATATTCCTTCCCACACTAAGCTTCATATATTTCGTAACACCCTTTTCCACTCACAAAAACTATGGATAAGGCTCTACATATTACGCGAAGCGTTTGGAATTGGATTAAACTAAAATTTGTGACATTCTGGTATTTTTTGACCGGAAAAAATCGCGATCAACATGAGTTTTCTTATGATCCTGAAGGTATTTTGTTTGTTGTTTTGTGAGGTTAATAGCAGTTTTCAAAAAGGTTTCTGGTATCGGAAAATCGTTTTTAATAGTATTTTTATAAAAAAATTGATCCATTGCAAAAAAGCTGAAAAAAAAATTAAAATCGGAAAAATCCGTTTCTCGATCTAAAAAATTTTTTCACAATTAAAAATAGAGTTTCTATTATTTTTCCATTTTTAGAGCTAGTTTGAACCTAAAAAATCACGAAAAATTGAACATTTTTGCTTTTTCCCGAGATATCCTAAAAATCCCTTTTTTTTTTTTTCGGCCCAAAAATTATTTTTTTACAGTTAACGCTAGTTTTTCTATTATTTCTCTATTTTTAAAGCTAGTTTAAACCCAAAAATCACAAAAAATGAGGTATTTTAGCGTTTTTCTCGAGAAATCCTAAAAATCCTATTTTCGCCATTTTTTCATTGAAAAATTAATTTTTTCTGTGTTAAAACTAAAAAATCCATAATTTCTGAATTATTTGTTTTTTCCGCGAAAAAATCATTAAAAACCGCGCAAAATAAGCGAAAAAACAAAAAACTCTCAAAAATTAATTTTTGCTCGTAAAATCCAATGTGTCGTAATTTAAAGCACACGCAGACTGCACAACTTTTCTCGAGACTACGGTACTTCACAAAATTTATTTTTTTATTTTCTTGTTTTCTCCCCAGCGACACGCCGATTTTCAGCGCTAAAACTGGTTTCTGAGCGCTTATCAAAGCGTATGATTTCACGAATGACTCATCGATTTCGATAACACTTTTTTGTATAAATTTCCAAACAATTTACATAAAAACGCGACGGAAAACATGGGAAATTTTGTTTTCTCTGGTTTTTCTTGTTTTTCTGTGGTTTTTAAGAGGGATTGTGTCGGAATTGAATTATAAACTCTTCTAAAATATTTATTTGTTCAAGAAAACAATTAATTTTAATTAATTTTCAGCCATGGCGTCGAAAAAGGCAAGCGGCACGCTGCCACCACAACAACAAATCGTTCACAAGGTGAGATTTTCTTCAGAACCCTAAAAATAAGAAAATAATCGATTTTCAGGTGATTATGGTCGGAACCGGAGGTGTCGGAAAGTCGGCGCTCACGCTGCAGTTCATGTATGATGAGGTACGAGCGGAAAAAACCCCCTAGAAACAGAGAAAAAAGTGTTTTTCTTTGCAGTTCGTCGAGGAATACGAGCCGACGAAAGCCGATTCGTATCGTAAGAAAGTGGTTTTGGACGGCGAGGAGTGCTCGATTGATATTCTCGATACTGCCGGACAAGAGGACTATTCGGCTATTCGGTAAGGCTTTTGGAGGAAATAGCAGACCCAAGTGGTATGCTTTTTCAATATTGCATACCACTTTGGTCTGCAATGTCTGCGTCTCTACAGCGCTTGCAGACCCAAGTGGTATGCAAATTCGAAAACGCATACCACTTGGGTCTGCATTTTGTAGCTTGCATAAACCAGCCGTTTTTAAAGTTAGAAGCACCAAAACCCCCTCAAATCCCTCAATTTCCCCCATTTCACTAATAATTTTTCAGCGACAACTACTACCGAAGTGGCGAGGGATTCATTTGCGTGTTCTCCATTCTCGACATGGAATCATTCGAGGCGACCAGCGAGTTTCGGTAATTTCCTTTTTCCTCTACAATTTCTCCTAAATTTCCCTTTTTCAGCGAGCAAATCCTGCGCGTCAAAAATTCGGACAACTCGGTGCCGATCGTCCTCGTCGGAAACAAGGGAGACATGCGTGAGCAACGTGTCGTTCCCGCCGAACTGTGTCGACAACGTGCCGAACAATGGGGTGTTCATTATGTGGAGACGTCGGCCAAAAGACGTGAGAATGTCGATAAGGTGAGAAATCCTTAAAATAGGGCTTCTAAGCTTCAAAATTCCAGGTATTCTACGATCTGATGCGCGAAATGAAGCGTCGAAAGGGCGGCGCACAGACCCAAATCGGAATCGACGCGGCCGCCAGCTCTGGACGCAAAAAGCGATCGGGAATCAAGAAGCACTGTACTATTCTCTAAATTCCCCCCAACTACTCATCAGTTTTAACTTATATCCCAGCGAACCCCCCAAACAACACAAAAACCCGATTTTTGAATTTCCCCCCTTTTCTGTTCAAAATCTTCGAATTTTCTAACCATCTAACCAATTGACTTCTTATCGAATTTTATCTGCCATCCGGGTCTCACCACCACCATCGCCTATAAATAAATATTGCTGACTTTAGCCTTTTTAGAAGTCAATTTTATTGTTTAAAGCGATTATTTCACGCTTTCTATTAGACCACCCAGGGAATTACGGAACAAAACGGAGAAGGAAAAATACAGAGAGATGCAGTGGAACAGTAATAATAATTTAAAGTATGTGATTTCAATGGGTGTTTGTGGGGAAATGGAAGAAGAACAGAATGAAATGATAAAAAGGAGGAATCAAAATAATCCATGAAAGGAGGCTCGAATTAAGAATATTATTATATAATCTTATCACAAAAAGAAGACAAATTATTTACCATCCGGGTGCTTTTTGTCCCCATGCTCCATAATAATCGGGGGCGACAGTGGCTTTTGGCGGAGCCGGTGCTCCACCGCTTTGCTGACGGAACAGAGCGTAGAGGTCTTCGTATCGGTCGTGTTCTCGTTGAAGTTCTCGACGCAGCGAATCCACTTCTTTCGATAACTCTGCATTTCGCTTTTCTAGCTCCATCAATCGATCATCTGGAGCGTAGCGTCCCCGTTTAATCGGATCATTGTCATAGTCATCGTATGGTCGACGTCTTCCAGCTCCTCCTCCACCGCCTCCTCCATAACCCATGGCTGGCGGGAAACGTCCACCTCCACCTCCTCCACCGCCGCTACTTCCTCCAGCAATCGCTCCAGCCGGTCCGAATTCATTACTCGGTGGCAGTCCTCTGGCACGACGATCCCTCTCCATATCCACGTTGACGTGCCAATAACGGCAGCGATTGACGCCGCGAGCGCACCGGCCCGTTTGGAACTCTTTGCATATCGGAATACCGCCGATTGTGTCGCCGTGGCCGACGGCGGCGATGGCTCGCGCCAGGATAAGCGTCAGTTCGCGCGTGTTCTTGTATCTCTCCACTTCGTCGCGTGGCGCGTGCACGAATCGGCAATTGTCGCGCTGGCAGCCTCGATTCTATAAGGAGAATTATTAGCTCTGAAGTAGTGCGAAGGGAGAGAAATAGGGTGGATTAGCTCTGAGCAGCTAGCGTGGGAAACAGAAGAAAAGCTTGGGGAGAAGGGGGGATAGCCCTTAGAGAATCAGTTGATATACCCTACGCACCTGATAGTCAATGCAGAAATTGTAATCGTGATCGCCGGCCGGCGGCGCCTCGGACGGATGATAAAATTTACAGCGCGAACCGCGATTGCAAATGTTTTTCAGAAAGTCACGGCACACATCATCGCGCTGCTGCTGCTTATGTTCTTGTGATGGCTGATGCGACGATGGCTGTTGCTGCGGCTGTGGTTGCTGCGGCTGCTGTGGCTGTTGCTGCGACATATTGTTGTTTTGTGTTGGCCCTTCTTGATGATCTCCTAATGGCTTCAGCTCGCCGTTCTCTTGCTCGGCCATCTGAAAATTGAGGATTTTAGGGGGAAAGTACTGGAAAAACAGAAAAAAAAATAATTTTTAGGCGAAGAAAACTATACATTTCGAAAGAAACGGTTCAAGACAATGAGGAAAAATTCTAGAAAGCAAAGAAATATAAAAATCCCAAAAATTTCAATTTCCGACAGAAAACTAATTTAAAATAGAAAAACCCTATTTTAAAGTCGAATTACCGGATAAAACCCGCTTTTCTATATTTTTCTAGCTAATTAAATCTGGATTATTGATTTTTAGAGACAATCTCGCCGAAAAACAACGTGAAAACTAAAGGAAACCTCTCAAAAGATTCTAGAAACAAAACCTTTGTCGCTGTCATTTCTACACAACAAAATACAATTTCCGACAATGTCTTCAGAAAAGTCACCGCTTCCCTACAAAAAATCGAAGAAAAATGGGAAAAAAAGAGCAGAAACCCACAAAGAAACGTGGGAAAATGACACGAATTGCCACGTCTTTTATGCTCTTCGCCGCGTTGCGGTCGCGTCGCGGTCCGTGGCCTAGGAAACGGCGGTGGGGGGAGAGAAGCAATGTGACTTTCGGCAAAAGGTCATAATCGATGCGGGGAAGTGTAAACATGCGTAGAAGATTAGATTAGATTGAATTTGAGTGTTTTTAAGTGATTTATAACGGATTTTGACAGGTTTCTTTGAGAATTTAGGCATTTTTTAAGGGGAATTAGGAAGCATAGCTGTTTTCCTTCGTTTTAAATGGAATTTCAAATGTTTCTGTGTTAATAAGATATAAAATACGTTAAATTTAATTTTTTATCAAGAACTAGACAAAAATTATAGAGTTTTCCCTGTTTTCCGAGGCTTTTTATTTGAAATAATCGAAATGGCCTAGAATCCGACAGTCCACGGCCATGTGCCAAAAAAATTGTTTACAAGATTTCGAAAGCAATATCTGCGAATCACATGCTTTCCGGATCGATTTCCACCGTTTTTCTTGCATTTTCCGCATAAAATTAACAAATTTCGCAATAAAAACTCGTGTTTTGCAGGGATTAATGTCTCCCGGAGCGTCGAATTTCGACAAGTTCGGTGAGTAACCGTTTAAATTGACAGGCCGCTTAACTTCTTCAGTTTTCAACTAATTTCAGAACCGCCGAGTCTTCGAAGTTCCGCACCGACTAGACGGCAAACGAGAAGTGAGATTTTTCGAGAATTTTTTGAAAAAAAATTAATTTTCAGGCGTCTACGCTCAATTGCCGGCGACAAGCCCGAAAAAGACAATGCCATCATTGCAAACTTCCCCGAGAAAGAAAAAAGCAGAAGCCAGACAGAGTAATTATCGATTTTTTCTGTTCCTTTTTAAAAATAAATAATTTATAGGAAAAACGCTTGAAAAGCCGCCGCCTATATTACCGGAAGAGGAGGAATTATCGACAAGAATGGCTCTCGTCGTTCGAACCGATGATAACGAAGGGTAATCATTTTCTCCCCAAAATTTCAATCAAAAATCATTTTCCCAGGCCCTCCTCATCCTCCGCTTCCTCCAGCTCTGCCGGCAGTTTTACCGGAATTCCAGAGCAGACCCCCGGAAAAGAAACTGTGGAGAGATCGAAGAAAAGTCGGAGGAACCCGAATCCAGGTTTGATTTTTGAAATTTCGCCTTATTTTCACTTTAAAATCCAGTTTCAGCCGCCGAATTCTACAGTCTCGTTCCCTATCGTGCAGTTTATGCTGGGGAGGATATCGATCCGGATAAGGATGAGCCAGATATTGCTAATTGTTGTCGACAGGCCACTATCAGTGATTCGTGAGTTTTTTTCTCTGCGTCTCTTAAGAGAGAGAGTGCAGACCACCCAGGTGGTATGCTTTTTGGAGATAGCATACCACTTGGGTCTGCAATGTCTGCGTCTCTACAGCGCTTGCAGACCCAAATGGTATGCTTTTTGCAGACCCAAGTGGTATGCTTTTTTGAAGTCGCATACCACTTGGGTCTGCAATGTCTGCGTCTCCACGGGGATGGCAGACCCAAGTAGTATGTTTTTTCCAGACCCAAGTGGTATGCAAATTCGAAAACGCATACCACTTGGGTCTGCAATGTCTGCGTCTCTACAGCGCTTGCAGACCCAAGTGGTATGCTTTTTCCAGTTTGCATACCACTTGGTCTGCAAGCGCAACAGTGATAGCAAACCAACGAGCTCTCTTCTTAACCCCATTCCCTTCTCAATTCTTCCCCTATTTCCAGATGGCGCCCAGAATACAGCGCTGGCACCCAAGAGCTCGCCCACCCAGAAGCCCTGCCCCAAATGGTTGTAATCGACGATGAGTTCTACCTGAAGCCAAAAGATAACTATATCCATGCGGAAAAGCTTGTTTATTGTAACGATCAACCAGAATACGTGGATTTGCGTCATTTTGAGAAGGTCGAGCCGAAAGATCCGGTTCATTATGAGGTGACGGCACACGATGCAGAGTGGATTAAAATGACTAATCAGGTGCGTTTTTTGCAAAAATCTGTGAGAAAAGAGCTGAAAAGCAGTTTTCCTTTCTTCTCTGCGTCACGCTCTCTCGCTTTGTTTACGAAGTTGGGTTTTGTGTGCAAACACTGCGACGACATATTGCGGACTTTAAATGGGACTTGACTTTATGCAAAAAAAGGCGAAAAAGAGGAAAATAAAAGGGAAAAAACGATTTTTAGAGAGAATCTGAATAAAAAAAATCAAAGTTTGAAGGAAAAACCAGTCAAAAATATTTTTTTAAAACTTTTTTCCGTTAACAAATAATTTTAAAATCAAAAATCCCTGTTTTCTGAACAAAAAACCATTTTATTAAACAAACTCTCACAAAAAGGATAGTTACAGAATCGTCTCCTAACCACTGGCGAAGACTACCTCTCCGTTGAAACATTCTGTAAAATCATCAAAGCTCTGGAGATCGATGCGTTCAAAAACATCCACAACCACCTCCTCGACATGTTGCACGTCGTCTACATACGTCAACCGGACAACAACGAGGATCAGGAATGTGATGTGTGCCGAGTTTCGGATTGTGACGTCTCGGACGACATGGTTTTCTGTGACATGTGCAACACGTGTGTCCATATGCTCTGCGCCGGTCTGATCGACCTCCCCGATCCGAATTTCCCGTGGAAGTGTGCAAAGTGTGAGTACACGGATAATCCAGCCCAGCCGTGTGCTCTTTGCCCGGCTCTTGGAGGATCTATGACCTACAACCCGACGAAATCACAATGGGCGCATCACTCATGTGCACTCTTTATTCCTGAAATAATCTTCGAGAACGAGGAGACCCGCGCACCGATTACCAATTTTGAAAAGATAGCTCCCGAGAGGTACAATCAGTTGTGCACGATTTGTGATACTCGCCAGGGAGCATGTGTCACTTGCAGTCAACCGAATTGTGAAGAGACTTATCATGTGTGTTGTGCGTTGAGAGCCGGATGTACTGTTAAAATACAAGAGGTACGGTGTTTTAAATAGTTTAGAAGGAAGCAGACCCAAGTGGTATGCAAGCCTAGGGATACTGTAGACGTCTCCTATTCTCCTCTATTCCAGGTTCCAAACGACCCGGATCACAATATAATCCGCGTGACTAACTGCCATCGCCACTCGGTTCCTCGAAGCGTCCTAGTCGACGACGCCTACCGTCACTTCAAGAATCCGTGGCTGGCGAAAATCGAAGAGTTCTTCTACGTGATGACAAACTATGAGAAGCTTGCTGACTCGTGAGTCCTTCTAGCCCCCCTAGACCCCTTAATCTTTTGGTTTCAGGCTTCACATCGAAGAAGTCATTGTCTCGGATGTCTACGAATTCTGGAAGCAGAAGCGGATGCGTGTCGGCGGCCCTCTGATCCCCCACCTCCATGATCACATTCAACTGGAGCCGTGTATCTATCGAGTCGCCCAACGACAAGCCAACAATCTCGAATGGGTCTATAATAAGGCTGGGATTTCGGTTGGCAATCTGCCAGCGTGTGTCGATCTCACACGTAATCAGTTTTTTCCGCCGGCGGCTCTAATGGTCACTGAACTCCGTCAACTGTACCTAAAGAGGGCCGACGAATCCATCGAAAGAACATGCGAGTTGTCAAAGATGATCGAGGAGAGAGAGGAGGCGAAACGGCGACTCGCCACGGAAACTATCAGTGAGATCCGAGCGACTTGTAATGGACTAAAAGCCGGGATCCAGCCACAAGAACTCCTCGGGATCCTGAAGGTCTCGAAGGCGGAGATTCGAAGGGCTCAATCTCCGAAAGTTTTTGCTGATTTCCTGAAGAAACTCGAAGCGATTCCGTCGGAGATCCCCGGATCGCCGCCGTTGAAACGGAAACTTCATCCGAAATTGGCGAAACCTCTGGAAATTACGATTCCACAACAGAAATCGCCGTTGAGACCCCGAAATAATGGATCACCGTTGGCACAGAAGGCGTCGACATCGTCGGCTGGAGTTCAGAATGCGTCACCGGCACCGAAGAGGAATCGGATTCCGGCGAGGAAATTGCATTTTTGAATTTGGATCCTGGATCCAGGAATTCCGAAAACTCCATTTTCAACCCGAAAATTCCATTTTTTGATCCCAAAACTACAGTAATCCATCCATCCTTTCTTTAGATCCGGCTTGTCCAGAGCTTCCCAGGATTACTGTAGAAAAAAATCCTGTATTTATTATTTTCTTCCCCCCTAATGCTTTATCTTTCTACAGTAATCCTTCCCTTTTTTCTTCTACAGTAATCTATTGTTGGTTTTCTCTTTTCTCTTTTCTTGTTCATTTCTACAGTATCTCGCCTCTCTCACAGAGCCATTTTTTGTTGTTTTCTCCCCCTTTCTTCCCCTTTTTTCTAAATATATAATCTTTTCGTGGTATCCCGGCTATAGTATATCCTAAATCTCCCCTCTCACCTTTTTTGTTCGGCGTATTTTTTTGTACTTCTTGGGATATCTTGATTTCCATTTTTCCAGACCCATTTTGAATTGTTTTTTGTATTCTAAATGCAGATATAAACTATGGGGAGAATAGTTTTGATATGGGATTCTGCTATTACACACTTGTGCATTTTTTATTTTTTTTTGGATTCATTTTATTTTATTTCAACTTTTTTTCAATTTTATATATTGTTTTTTTATTTGATAATATTCATTTTTTTAGAGGAACAAGGGATATGGAAAGATCAAGGAAAGAGGCAGTTGATAACAAGGGATCCTGAGCAAAGATGAGCAAGAGGTAGAGAATGCCAGAAGTCGATCAGGATTCAAATATAGCCTTGTGCTTCAGTTCTATCCTGTAAAATAAGCTATTTTGAAATCTCTTCGACACAAATCTTACCCGGAATTTTGGAGTGTCGTTTGTCTCTTTCTCCCCACCCCTCATCACGATTGTCACATCGATAATGTGTCCGATATGCATCACTTCGAAGAGAATAATAATAACAGAACAGATGAATAGACACGGGAGAGTGAAGTGCCCCAAGAATAATACGGTAGACAGAATAATCAGAAAAATGAAATCAATCCGTAGATTAGGCTTCGGATCGAATTTCTTCACTTTGAGGCTTAATATGGAGACAATGACCTCGGCGACAATTGGTCTGATAAGAAGGCCATAGAAGTAACATGCCGGCTCTGGATCTGGATCCACAGTGAAAAAGGAGGAGATAATTGCCACAGGGGTGGCGATAACTTCGATTAGCAGGACAAGACCTCTTAGCAGGATAACTTGCATTTTGTATGCTAACCTGTCTCTCCTTTCATTCCATCGGAGCTTCCTTATACCCAACAATGCTTTGAGTGAAGGGGGATATTTTGAGAGCACCCACACTATCTTGAAATTTACGGGAATGATTAAGAAGGGTATGGAAGATAAGTATATAGTCCTAATGAAGCAGTCGTTGTATAATTCTGTCTTTCCACTTTGATAAAGTACATGATGAAACAATATCAAATAGCCAAGGGAAAATAGAGTGAACACAGCTAGTTCCACCTTTTCGGTTTTGTTCAAGGTGAGGGGCATTTTATCGATTAATGGAAGTGAATACAGCTGTTGAGTGCATTGAGAGGAGGGTATCAAAGGGGGAACAGCTGACGGATGTCCGCACGTTTCATGACGTATCACGTATTTTAGTTGAATAAGAATAACTATGATCATTGAAACGATTATATTTAAAGAAGTGTTTCTCGGAAATTAATTTTCAGAACATTTGACATTACGGTTGACACGAAAACCGCTCTATCGTTGAACAAGGATCTTTTTTTTTTAAATAAAAAAGAATTCTTTCAAAGGCTCAAAAAAAACAGACTATATTATTTGCAAGGAATTCGAAGAAACCCGTATTCTTTTCATGCTGGTTACAATAATAACAGATAATGAATATATTATCATATTTATGTTTTTTTCAACATTAAACTGTCGTTCGAAACAAGTCCAGTTTTTTCCTCCAGAAGGTTGTCTGCATTTAATCTCTTGCTACTTGAAGTTCTGCAAAATGTTCAGCTCATCATGAGCAATATTTGTTGACACTAGTTGACACTTTTTCACGTAGCTGTTATCATAGTCGAAATAATTATTTTGGAGATATGAAAACTGGGTAAACAATTAGAGATAAGTTATTTGATAGAAAGAGAGAGAGATGGCTGTTTCCATGACGACGACGACTCTCCTATCATTCTGCTTAATAACTTTTTATTTTTTGGATGAATTAGGTATAACAATGCGACAATGAGGATGTTAAAGATTATAATTGAAAAGAGAGATCGGGAGAACTAACTAATAAGAAGAATTAGTGGACCATGATAGCATAATGCGTCTGTTGCCAGAATTCGATCACAGTACAGAAGTTAGATTGAAGGATTCTTGGAACTCGAGACGTCTTTTTGAAAACCAGTTAACAAATCTCTGTTCTGCAAAAAAATATAGTATATATCGAAATCTGGGTTTTTTTTCTAAAATCTATTGTAGATCTGGTTAGTAAAAATTCTGGTAGACAACATTTGTTATCCGGAACTTGTGGTGTACTCACATCTTTCGCTCTCACTCCACATGATAATTTTCGCACAACAGATATCCCAGATATGCATTGCTTCGAATATAATGATAATCACGGAAGAGATGATTAGAGACGGGAAACTGAACTCTCCCAAATATAGTACAGCAGTTAGAATGACCAAGAAAATGAAATCGATCCGTAGATTAGGCTTTGGCTTGAATTTCTTCACTTGAAGACTTATAATGGATACCATCACCTCAGCGGCGGCTGGGAGGATAAGTGAATAATAGAAATGACACGCCATCGGCCATGATTCAGGAAGATCAAGAACATAATGGGCAACAAAATGCCCCAAAGTACCCGGAATTTCGATGAACAAGACAACCCCTCTAAGCAGTATCACTTGAAATCTGTACATCAAGCTGTCTTTCAATCGTAGTCGCTGGAAACCGTACAGGGCTTTGGATTCAGGGGGACACTTTGCGAATAATTCAATGCCCTTGCAACCGATAGGAATATGTGAAAAAATGACGAAAGTAGAGAATATACCAAAAATGAAGCAATTCTCGTATAGTTCTGAATTTCGAAGCTGAAGCAGGGCATAACAGGTGGATAACGAGTAGGGAAGGCCTAACAGGCAGAACCCAAATAACTTCAGTGTTGCTTTGTCTATGAAGGGAGGCTCCATAGGTGGTGGCATTTTATCGATAGAAGATAATACAGCTGATGATTGCACTGAGAGAAGGGTATCAAATGGAGGAACAGCTGACAGGGGGTCCGTGATGTCTCAAGTGTTTTAGCTAAAGGAGAGTAATCATCAGAGTTGTATGGAATGAAAATTTCCAGTTCTGGAATTTGGAATTTGGAATTTGGACAGAAAAAAACATGGAATTTGGAATTCGGACAAAATCTAGCGGTTTTTGAAAAAATTTGAAAAAAATCAAAATTTTCGATGAAATTCGTGTATTTTAAGAGGGGGGGTTTTTTTTTTAATTCTGGATTTTACATGGAATTTGGAATTTTTTACTGTTCAAAATGGAATTTCGAATACGGAATTTGGAATTTGGAATTTGGATTCCATACAACTCTGGTAATCATTGAAGCGATTTTTTTTGGGTCTCACCACGAAAATACGAAATCTACTGTAACTCGGCTGATTTTGATTCAAACTCAAAAACTCAAATTTTGCAGCTATATGGATTCTCTTCGTTATCAATATGCCCCCTTCTCTGTACAACAATTGCTGATAGTAATTGTTTTAATGTATAATTCTTACTTTATTTTCTAGTTTTCTTTTCAGGCACCTAGTCGAGATTCGAACTCGAGATATCGTATTACTGTAGTTTCCAGGATTCAACCTTTTGCTACTCGAAATTCTAAATTTCCTCTTATTTAAATGAAAATATTTTATCTTGCTCAAGTTTAATAAAATATCAAGAAGCTGTCAACTAAATTCAGTTTGTTATGAGCAACCTTCCATTAGTTGACATTTTCTCACATAGCTTTCATCTTAGTCGAAATAATCTTTTTGGAGCTATAATTTTTTAGAGCTATCTGGGTAAACAATATAGATAAGGTATTTGATAGAGAGGAAGAGATACGTGTTTCCATGACGATGGGCGCTCCTTCCTCTTTTTCGGCTCTAACGCTCTGGTCACTTTCAACAAGATTATCATAACATGTTTTTTGCTTTAAAATTTTTTTTGTGACTAGAAATATAGATTTTTTATTTTTGCATGTAGTTGGATTAGAGAATAAGTGGATAACAGGGAAAATTCCCGTAATAGTAAATATTTAGCTATTTTACGCTATTTAGCCAATTCTAGTGATGAAAGTATAGTTTTTCCTACAAAAACCTTACATAAATAACATAACTAAATTCAAATTCAAATTTAATAAACTTGTTTATATAACTACCAGAATTGTATGAAGTCCAAATTCCAAATTCCAGATTTTGGATTTTTATTTTGAATAGTAAAAAAGTTCAAAACTTCATTAAAAATCGAGAAAAATTTTTCAAAAAAAAATACACGAATTTCATCGGAAATTTCGATTTTTTAAAAAAATTTTCAAAAACCGCTAGATTTTGTACGAATTCCATATTCCAGGTTTTTTTCTGTCCAAACTCCAGATTCCAAATTCCATTTTAAAAAATTATGTTCAAATTCCAAATTCCAGAACTGGAAATTTTCATTCCATACAACTCTGGTAACTACCTCCAACTTTAAACACTTATATCTCAATGACCATAAGAGATACAAAAAACTTGTCAACTACAATAATGTTAAGCTTATTAAGAACTATATTTTATCAGTTGACAACTTTTTTGTATCTAGTCTAAAAATCGAGTTATCAGCTTTTGAAGTCACAATCAACTAGTATTCTAGAAAATGCCCCGAACCTCATCTACACTTGACAAATCCATCCTCCGAGGCTTCATTGGATGCCTTAAACACCAGGGACTCTCTCCTATCAATGCCCATCGTTTTCTTCTAAAATTCACCCGAACTGAAGTATATTCTGTCGCCGAGGTCACTAAAATATACGGAGAAAACTGTTTCCGAGGCGAAAATCTTGGTTTGATGCTACTCGGATTTTCTAGTCTCAATTGTGTTGTTGAATTCATTGTATCTGTGAAAAGGGCGGGATTTCCTGAAATAGGAGACTCGAATATTTACGATATCTTCAAACGGATTTCCAATGGAATTTTCGAAAAAGAAACCGTTGAGATTTGTTTAGAACATGATCCCGAGGAAGAGTGAGTCATTATTGACTGATTAATGGAGAACTGAACTGGAGTTCAATAATTTGAAATTAGATGTAGTTTTCCATTCTGAACATTTTTTCTGTTGACAACTTTCTCTGAAAATGCCTCTAAATGCCTTAAAAACCGATTTGAAATTTAATTATTATGGAAGAGTTTTTTCAACTTCGGCCACGGGATTTTAGGACGCCCCAGTCGCTATTTTCGTTTTTTCTTTGCAGTTTTATGTTTTTATTGAATATATCTTCTCATTAATTTCAAAACAAATGAGAAAAATAGCGACTAAAACCCCGTGGCCGAAGTTGCAAAAACTCTTCCATAATAATCTTTGCATTTCAAACCGATTTTTAAGGCATTTAGAGGCATTTTTAGAAAAAGTTGCCAACAGAAAAAGTGTTCAGAATAAAAACTACATCTAATTTCAAATTATCAAATTCCAGTTCAGTCCTCCTTTAATGAATAAAGAAAATTTCAGAAGAACAATAATCGATTTCAAATGCCTCCGAGGCTTCTTGTTATGCCTCCATCTACAAAATTGTCCTCTTGAACTTGCTTTTCTGAAACTGCAAAGCGCATCTGGAGCCTTTTTTCGAATGGACGGAATTCAGAAACATTATGAGCAAATTTGTCGTGGAGTTCATTATAAGCCAAGGTTGGTGGTTTTGAAGGCGCTGAGCAATTCGAAATATTTCAGAAGTAATGATGACAGATGTAAATTGTTTAATTATTCTCATTTGATGAGGAAGATCGTCGGTTATGCTGACTTAGACACCAGGTAATTTTGGAGAGGCGATTACTGTATTTACCGGCACCCCCTTGACTTTAGCTACCTTTATCTCTGTTCCCAATGGAGATATTGAAAAGTGGTCAACTAACAAAATATACCTTATATTAATAGAAATATTTTGTTAGTTGTCCACTTTTCAATATCTTCATTGAGAATTGAGATAAAAGCAACTAAAGTTGAGTAAAGGAGGTGGTGGTCTAGTAGTAAAAATACGGTAGTTCCATATGTTCCATAATCAACTTTGAATAGTCTTTAATCTGAGGCTTTTGCCTAAAAAAAGCTTGAAAATCAGGAAAAATACTAAAAAACAGAGTTTTATGGAGTCCGAATTCCAAATTCCAGGGTTTTTTGTCCAAATTCCAGATTCCAAATTCCATAAAAATATTTTTTGTCCATATTCCAAATTCCATTTTGAACAGTAAAAAAATTCTAAATTCCATGTAAAATCGAGAAAAATTTTTCAAAAAAACCCCTCTAAAAATATACGAATTTCATCGAAAATTCCGATTTTTTTCAAATTTTTCGAAAAACCGCTAGATTTTGTCCGAATTCCATTTTCCAAATTCCATTTCAAAAATTTTAGTTCAAATTCCAAGTTCCAAATTTTTAATGTCAGATTTGAAATTTTATTCGTCCGAATTCCATTTTGAACAGTTAAAAAATTCCAAATTCCATGTAAAATCGAGCCAAATTTAAGCCTCTCTAAAAATATACGAATTTCATCGAAAATTTCGATTTTTTCAAAATTTTTCAAAAACCGCTAAATTTTGTCTAAATTCCATATTCCAGGTTTTGTTGTCCAAATTCCAAATTCCAAGTTCCAGATTTGAAATTTTATTCCAAATTCCATTTAGAACAGTAAAAAATTCCAAATTCCATGCAAATCGAGAAAAATTTTTCAAAAAATTTATTTTTGTCCAAATTTCAAATTTCAGAAATGAAAATTTCCATACAACTCTGCTAAAAAAAACCCCCAAAATAACAAAAATTGCAGACGGAATCTTGCACAGACAAATCGAGGCTTCCATCGAGCCGCCTCTTTCCCCTTCCATATCAATACTCTATCAGCCATCTTCGAGCCGGACCACATCCAAATAAAAGTTGATTCGAACCCCCAAAGGGATTATTATGAAGTCAGGCAACCCACCTTGTCTTCGACTGCCCGGTGTATGCCGGGTTGCTTATCCAAAATCGGAGGGGATCTCTGGTTTGATGAAACGAAAAAATTGGATTGGGAGGCATCGGGAATGTTGAATTGGATATCTCGTCAGTCAAATCTGACTATAAATGAGATGAAATTCCTCGTATTTGATTCCACATACCAACCGATTGCTCAGTTCCGGGCATCAAACGTCATGACTACTGTCATGAACTCCCTGGACCATTTTGTGCCAGGGATGCTTAAGACAGTGGTTCTGGCTTATGATGGATATTCTATCTCGTTGGCAACTGATACGGACCAGTGGAATGGTCTAGAAGAATTTTATACTAATTCTTGTTTCCCAGACTTCCCTTCAGTGTGGCCAAGGTCGCTGCACTTGAAGATAGCTGGATTTGGAATCAGGGAGCCGGTTGATAAGGATGAAGTGATCAGGATGAAGAATGTAAGCTTATTTTTTATATGCTAATAGGTCTAACAGAAAAAATTCGAAAAGGCTAGAAAAAATCAAGTTAAGACATTTATAGAATGAAAAGACGATTTTTATACAGTACCGCCCAATAAGATATACAATTTTTCATTTTTGTCCATAACTCAATTGGATCGATATGAAATTTTGACAGGATATTCAGAACTGTTTCAGAAAACAAATGAAACATGAAAAATTAGGAAAATTTTTGAAAAAAATAATGAAAAAATTCGAAAAATGTCAAATATTGTCTTCAGAGGTCTCCAGAGAGCCGAAAAAAAAAACAAAAACGAACAGTAAGAAGTAATCAAAACTAGTTTAGTAGTTAGTTAGAAAGTATTTGACAATATACACACTTTTTGACATTTTTCGAATTTTTTCATTTTTTAAATTTTAACTTTTCGTTTGTTTTCTGAAACAATTCTGAACATCCTGTCAAAATTTCATATCGATTCGATTCCGACAACTTTAGTTATGGGCAAAAATGAATATCTTATTGGCCGGTACTGTATAATGGTCTATCCAGTATAATATTACATAATAAAATATAACATTACAGTATATTATAACATTCCAGGACCTTCTCCAACATCCCGAAATTCGAGAGCGCCAAATAACTGTGTTTATGACAGAAGATGAGCTGGATTTGCTAAACGATACTATCGGAACATATAACATCCTCGGAACAGAGAATCCAATATGGAAAAGGTTCCCATACAATGAAACAAAGCACCTGATGATGTGTGTACGACCAATGAGAGTTCTAGAAGATGACGATATTGGTTAGTTGATTGGATTTTCTCCTCTACTGTGGATTATTTCAGAAGTCAACGTCTTGTTTAGAGGACCAAATTACCAAGATGGAGAGATGGCTAAGGCTATTGAGGAAACTGAGAAGATGGTGAAATGGAGGAATGAGATTTCTGAAAAGTTTTCTGGCTAATTGGTGCAAAAATATGTGTTTTTTCAAATAATTGTGTGATTTTTAATTATTAATAAACTTCATATTGTTTGTAAAACCAATTATAATTATTAAAAACAAGGAATAGCTGTGCGAACGCGCTCCATTGCACACTACTCTCATTTGAATTATAGTCTGCAACATTAGATACTCTCTCTCTAGTCATTGTCTTTTTATTTTATTCGTACTGTTATCGACTTTTTTTATTTTCAGATGGAACAACCAATATCTTCCTGTTTGAATAAAAACATCCTCAAAGGATATCTATACTGTCTTTTTAATCAAGGACTCTCTGCCTGCCAATCAAATAAAGCCCTTATTCAATTCACTCGAACTCGAGTTTTCCGATTGCCAGAAGTGAGAAAACTATTCGAATCCTACAAAAATGGAAAATTCGATATGAAAATCCAAGATTATGAAGTTTTGGCAGAGAACTTTCAATTCTATGACCAGGGAGTAGCGAATATGATGTCGGTGGTGTCGAGAATGGAAACGTATTCAAATTACGCTGATTTGAAGCTACTCACTCGCGATAAGCTCTACCCTGTTGAATGTTTTAAAGAAAGGGGACCTGGAAATACAATTAAGAGAGAGTTCTATCAGAAAGATTGTCTTTTGGGTTTTATTTTGTGTCTGAAGGTGAAGAATTCGGTGGAAACAGATGAGAAGGCATATGAGAAGTTGAAAGAAGTGACTGGAGGAGAGGAAAAAATGAGTTTGGAGGAAATCAAGGAGTTTTCTGGAAGAATCGATAGAGGAGAGTATATTGAGCAGAAGTAAGTAACATATTTTGATATCCAAGTGTTAATAATTTTCCAGACACGATCAACGACTTTGGGACGCGATTCGACTTCCGGAGGTTATGTCCAAGATTGTGGACTTCGCGGATATCGGTACCAGGTTAGTCTTCGCTTCTTTTTCTTTACTTTTCATGATAGAAAATTCGAAAACTTGACTATAGTCGGGTTTCGAAACGTTTGGGAGCCAAGAAAACTAGAGTTTAATTTTCATTTAAAACCAGAAAAAACTCCTTGAGTCATTTTGAATCTTGATTTAAAGGAGGACTGAAGTGGAATTCAATAATTTGTATATAGATGTAGTTTTGAATTCTGAACACTTTTTCTGTTGATAACTTTCTCTGAAAATGCCTCTAAATGCCTTAAAAACCGGTTTGAAATGCAAACATTTGATTATTATGGAAGAGTTTTTGCAACTTCGGCCACGGGGTTTTAGTGGCTATTTTTCTCATTTTTTTCGAAGTTAAAGAGAAGATATGTTCAATAAAAACATAAAACTTCAAAGAAAAAACAAAAATAGCCCCGTGGCCGAAGTTGAGAAAACTCTTCCATAATAATCAAATCTTTGCATTTCAAGTCAGTTTTTAAGGCATTTAGAGGCATTTTCAGAAAAAATTGTCAACAAAAAAAGTGTTCAGAATAAAAAACTACATCTATATACAAATTATTGAATTCCAGTTCAGTCCTCCTTTAAAACCATCACTTTAAATCGATTTTGCTGAATAATTATAATTCGACTTGCTATGTTAACAATAACACATTTTCCAGGAGAATGTTGGCCCAGACAAGTCGAGATTTTAACAGACTCACTAAAACCCGTCCATTGCACATAGAAAATTTGCATATAACGTATTATTGGGGTTTAATTCGAGTAAAAGCTGATTCGGATATTCTCAAAGCTACCCAAGAGATGAAACAAAGGTACCATGAGGATTTCTATCGTCTTCATCAAAATGGCGGTGATGTTTGGTTTGAGAAGAAGCCGGCAGAAGAAAGTCCAATGGATAGTGTAATTCAATGGATCCTTCATTTACCCAATCTTACAATCAAGAATTTGTGGGTCAAAGAACAAACGAATCTACTTTGTTCTCCATATGACGGAAAATCCTTTGAGTACAGAGGAGAGAAACTGAAGGTGGAGAACTTGTACACAAATAGTGATATGAGTGTATACAATTATGTTACTCCCGTATACCTTAAAAAGATTGTCCATCTAAATGAGAATTTCACCTTTGGCATTTTGACTAGGGAACCGCTCAAAAACGCAGAGGTTTTGATAAGTATTGGATTACATAGTAATTTGGAAACTAAAAATTACATGAAATTGAAGTTCGCCATATTCAAAGCATGGGGAACGATGACGTTCAAAAAAATAATGAAGTTTAAAGATGTAAGAATATTCTAGATTTTATACTATAGATTCTAATGATTTTATTTCAGGCATTCCTTCGAAAACCGGATCTTCGAGAGATTCGAATGGAGTGTGGCTTTTCCGAGGAAGAGTTCGATAAGATAAACACCTCACTTAAAACTTATAACTCTCGACAAATGGCTAATCCCAATTGGGCAGATTTCAAATATCCTGGTCAACCAGGAAAAATTCTTCGATTGTGCGTTGTAGGGGAGTTTGTATGGTTTAGAGGGCCTGGATATATCCCGGGAGAAATAGAAAGAGCTGAGGAGGAGTTGAAGGCAGGGTTTCAAGAAGATCAATTGGGGAAGTTCACCAGGGATAAGGATATTTGGCAGTAGGAAGATGGAAATGGGGATGATCAGCAAGAGAATGAACGCGATGAATAAAAGCTTTTTCCATTATCCGATTTTTTTATTTTGTTGTATGATTTTGTTATAAAAACGCCCAATTCAATTTTTTATTCGATAAATGTTCAAAATGTGTGTTGCGGCTTACCAATTTATCTTGGATTACTGTAGCAGTATTTAAAATATTGCCAAAAACTCGCTTTTTTTCTTGAACAGGAATTCAATTGCAATACAGAAGAAGGACCGAAAAAATTAATAATCTTTTTTGAATTATCATCTTCTTCATTTGTTAAGCTAAGACAAACAAATGAAATGCAAAGAATTACATTCAATAATTCCCATTTTTGAGACCAATTGTAAGAATCCAATAAAAATATAGTGTCACCTCTAAACGCGCTCCATTGCACATTATTCTCTTTTGAATTATAGTCTGCAGAATTAGATACTCTTTCTACTCATTCATCATTCGTACTATTATTGACTTTTATTTATTTCTAAATGGAACATCCAACATCTTCATGCCTAAACAAGGACATTCTCAAAGGATATTTATTCTGCCTCAAAAATCAAGGATTTTCTGCTTCAGATGCCTATTCAAACCTTTTTCGTTTCACCAGAACTGAAGTTTTCAACCTGAAAGAAGTGGAAGAGCTGTCCAAATCCATCGAAAAGGGATTCTTCGATATGAAAATCAGAGATTCTGTAGTTCTGGCTCAGAACTTTGAGTTTTATGACCAAGGAGTGGAGAATATGGTAGCTGGATTGTCTTCGATGCGTTCTGGTTTGGGGCACTTTGTTGTGCAGCAGATCAGTCACGATGAGCTGTACAATTAAAGTTTTTTGTGAAAGCAAGAAGAAATTATGTGGAAATGGAGTTTTATCAGAAAGAATGTCTTCGAGGATTCATTTTGTGTTTGAAAGTGCAGGGGAAGAGTGTCGAGGAGGTATATGAGAAATTGAAGGAAGTGACAAACGGAGAGAAAATGAGTTTGGATGAAGTCCAAGAGTTTTATGAAAGAATAAGCAGAGGAGAGTATATCGAGCAACAGTAAGTTTTTTTTAAAGTATTCAATATGTCATAATAATATTCCTGACCAGGGGTGTGCTTTTACGTTTCCGGTTTTATGAATTTTACGGCCCTTTTTCGTAAAAAAATTTTTATTTTTCGAATTCGTTCCGTAAAATCGTGAAAAAAGTTGGGTCGAATTTTGGTACTCTGAAGATAAACTTCGTCATTTTTATTGAGAAAATCAAACTTTGAGAAAAATTTCCTATGTTCGAGAGGGTACTTTTTGAAGCAGAAACATATTCTCTCTCTCAAACTTTCGAATTTTTTTATAAAATTTCGGTGAAAAATTCCTAGTGATGGTACTCAATTTATGTCGAATCAATGTTGTTTCAAATTGCTCTCAAAACCATAATTTTACCTCTTCGCTTCAAAAAATCGAATATTTTAGCCGCTACTGTAGCTAGCATGCGTCTTCAATAATTTCACGAATTTTACGAAATTCACGTTTTTACGAGGGTTGATTTCGAAAATTTTCCGTTTTACGAATTTTACGAAAAAATTTTTTTTACGCACAGCCCTGATTCTAAGGCTATTGCTCACTATCAGAAAAATTTGGAAATCAGGAAAAATACTTTTTTTTCAGAATTTTCTGAATTTCCAGTTGAGTGAAGTGGAAATTCAGAAATTATACCTAAATTTTACTTTTTACGAATTTAACGAAAAAATTGTTTACGCACATCCCTGTTCCAGACACGACAAACGACTTTGGAACGCGATTCGTCTCCCAGAGGTCATGGAAAAAATTGTGGATTTTGCAGATATCGAAACAAAGTTAGTTTCTATCATTTGAACCCCTTTACAGTAATTTTCCAGGAGAATGTTGTCAGAAACCAGTCGAGAATTCAATAGACTCTCTAAATCCCGCCCCTTACACATTAATAACCTGCATATCACATACCACTGGGGATTGCTCAGGGTTAAAGCGGATTCTCAGTTACTCAAAGCTACACATGAGATAGAAGAACGAGACTGGCGGAGTGTTGCACGTATTCATCAGAACAACGGGGAGGTCTTGTTTTCTAGTTATCTGTGCAAGAAAAGTGACATTAATGAGATTGTACAGTGGATTTTGCATCGACCGAATCTCACAATCAAGAATTTGTATATCAAGGTTCAAACGAATATACTCGTTGGCCCAGGACAAACAGATTTTTGTTACAAAGGAAAAAAGCTGAAGGTCAGGAACCTTTACACGAATGGTGGTTCTACTGTATACTATTGGATGAAACCGGGATATCTCAGGAAAATTGTTCAGTTGGATAAAGAAGAAACCTATTGTGGGCGAACGAAACAATTTAAGAAGGCAAAGATTCTGATAACTTGTCAAGAATTTAAAGAATTGGAAGTTGATAGGGTTTTGCATTTTAAGTTTGCAATTTTTGGAATCTCTGATGAAGTTACATATGAAAAGATCATGGAGTTTAAAGAGGTAAGAAAATTTTAGATTCTTAAGAATTTGTCATTATATGTAGTTTTGAATTCTGAACACTTTTTCTGTTGACAACTTTCTCTGAAAATGCCTCTAAATGCCTTAAAAAACCGATTTGAAAACGTCGATTGAGGTGGAAGAGTTTTCCGTAACCTCGGCCACGGGGTTTGTGACCGCCACAGACGTTATTTTTCTCATTTTTTCAGATTTCATGTTTTTAATGAAGATGTTCTTTCATCATCAAAAAAGAAATTTTTAATAAAGAGTAAAATAAGGTACAAAACCCCCGTGGCCGAGGTTACGGAAAACTCTTCCACCCCAATCGACGTTTTCAAAGCTGTTTTTAGGGCATTTAGAGGCATTTTCAGAGAAAGTTGTCAACAGAAAAAGTGTTTAGAATGAAAAACTACATCTAATGACAAATTTTTGAACCCCAGTTCAGTCCTCCTTCAAAAACTTTATTTCAGGGATTCCTCCAAAAACCGAATCTCCGAGAATTTCGTTTCAAATGTAGCCTATCAGATGAAGAATTCGATCTGATTAATACCAGAATTGGCACCTACAATTCTCGAGACTCGGAAAATCCCAACTGGGCTCGTTTTTCATACCCCGATCATCCAGGGAAGATCCTCCAGCTGTGTGTAGTAGGAAACTTTGTATGGTTCAGAGGGCCTGGATATATACCGGGAGAAATGGAGAGAGCGGAGAAGGAGTTGGAGGCAGGGTTCAAAGAGGATCGGAAGTTCACAAGGGATGGAACTTTATGGGTGCCAGGAGAGGAGAGAGAAGAAGTGACTAGAGAAGTTAATAGAGTAGTGGGTGAAGTTGTGGAAGTAGAATACGATGAAGACGATGAAGACGATGAAGATGAAGATGAAGATGAAGAAGAAGAAGAAGAAGAGGAAGAGGAAGAGGAAGAGGAAGATCAGGAAGAATGGAATGATGATTGGGAAGTAGAAAATGAAGAAGAGAGTGAAGATGAAAGTGAAGAAGAGAGTGAAGAAGAAAGTGATGATGAAAGTGACAATGAGCAAAATGAATAATGGCTTTATTACTTCAATTATGTCTCGTTTTTATCTGCCTATCCATGTCGAATACTGTAACTTTTTTATAACTTTTTTATATAGAGAAATCTTTTTTTGAGCTCCAAACAATGCGTATATGTAATTCGATTTTGTGTAGAGCTACAAGCCATCTTCAACTTAAAATGCTCATATCTCAATTCTGGGAAGAGATACAAAAATGTTGTTAACTAGTAACTTGCTCAGCTTATCAAAAGCTTTACTTTACTAGTTGACAACTTTTTTGTATCTTGTCTGGAAATCGAGTTATGTGCCTTTGAAGTTATCTTCTATCATTTTTCTGGTTTCCCTTCGAAGTATTCTAATTTCTGATTTGGATTTTGCACACTGCGCACATAAAAAATCCACTTGCTCTTAATATCACCTAAATGTGCATTTTTATTATCCTTCCTTCTCTCCGCACCCTTTTAGACCATTGGGTACCTGCGTCCCTTTATTCAAATAGATGGCGCCATTTGTTCTTCTCACCTACCCTTCATTTTTCTTTTTCTTTGGCCTTAACTCATTTTTCTTATTTTCCATCAACTATATTAATGAAAGTGTCTTTTTTTTTAAAATTGTCTTGTTTTTTATTCAAAATATTTACAAAATTTATTCAGAAAGCTGCATAGTTGCGAAATCGAGTACCGGAAACGACACTCCGGAATTACGAACGCTTTGGTTAGCACACTGAACTTCTAGGGAAATTTTAGGATACTTTTATTTTGAGATTTTGTTTTTTCAGAGGGTAAAATCTATTTTTCTGATTCAAATTAATTTTTTGACTTATTAAATAACTTTTTTTAATGAAAAATTGTGATTTCAAAGTTTAAAATCATTGGATTGATGATTTAATTTAATAGAAAAATTTAATTTAATAAAAAAGATGATTTGATGGAAAATTGATGATTTTGATTTAAAAAACTATTTTTTTTAGTTGAACAATATTTAGATAGCTTATCTTGTAACCAAAATATTAGTGATCAAGGATATACCGTAATAAACTGGTCGCTTAACAACATTTATCTCGGCTCCCTTAAAAAATATTAAAAAGTGGTCAACTAACAAAATATTGCTCATATTAAAATAAACATTTTATTAGTTGGCCACTTTTTAATATTTTTTTTGGAAATCGAGATAAATGCTGTTAAAAGTGAACGATATTATTTCAAAGTGTAATTTTTCTTTCAAAAACTAAAAAAAAACAAAAAAAAATTTTTTTCCAAATTTTTTTCCAAATTTTTTTCCATAATCGACTTCAATTTTTCAGATAGACCCTCCTACACTTTCCTACCTAAAACCAGAATTTCTCAAAGGATATCTATATTGTCTTCTGAATCAAGGAGTATCTGCTATCGACGCCCATTCTCATCTTCTTCAACTCACTCGAACCGAAATGATTATCTTAAAAGGAGTCGAAGGACTATTATATAGAAACGAATTTTATTATTGTGAAAAACGATTTTTGGCTTGCAACGGAGTATTTTATGATGAGCATGTTCAATCGTTCGTCGATTTTTTGAAAAAGAACCAGTTCAGTCCTATTCATTTGGAAATGAGAAAAATCGCGGGTGAAAGCCTCTACAATAATCAGTTTCTTCAAGGAAACGGTTTTTGGAGTGATAATGGGTATTTATTTAAAAAATTTATTTATTTATTTTTATTAATTTTTTTAAAAATTAATTTTTATAAGACTAATTATTCTGGATATTTCAGAGTCACACATTACAATCGAGACATGATGAACGGCTTCCTTTTGTGTTTGAAACTTCAAAAAATGGCACCTGAGACGGCTTATGGGAAATTGAAGGAGATTACGGGAGGATGTGAGAAAATGTCTGTGAAGGAAGTCGAGGAGTTTTATGGTCGAGTAGATAGAGGAGATTTTTTTGAAACAAAGTAAGTATAATATTATTGATTCAAAAAGTAAAAAAAATTTTTGAAAACTTTTTTGAACAAATTTTTTTTAAATTTTTTTTGAAATTTTTTTGAAAATTTTTTGAATTAAAGTAAGTATAATACTATCGATTAAATGAAATGAGCTTGCAGTCCCAGGCAGTTTAAATGAACTAATAATATCAATTTTGTTGTTTATGTTACAGTAAGGAAAACGATTTGAACGATTATCCAGAGATCATGGCCATGATTGTTGATTCTGCAGATATTCAAACAAGGTTAGTTTGTTATCGTTTTTTGGAAATAATTTTCAACATACCGTATTACAGTATAGTTCAAAAATATATAGAAAAATTGTTTTGTCAGTTGATTTTAGCGGTTTTAGGTCATTTTCAGGGGTCTGGTACTCGGATCTTGAGTTTCCGATCGTTTAGAAAATTATTGGAGGCTTAGAATAGACCTTTATATTCGCATATAATTCAAATGAATACCTCATTCTCTTTTTATTGGACAAGTGTTCTGAGAGACACCCCATTTTTGGCCATTTTAGTACTGAAATTGGAAGAATTTAAGGTGTCTCTCAGAATTTGTTAGATAAAAAGAGAATGAGGTATTATTAGAAAATTGTGAGTATATAAAGTTCTTTATTAAGGTCTATTCTAAGCCTCCAAGAATATTCAAAATGATCGGAAACCCAAGATCCGAGAAACAGAACCCTGAAAATGGCCTAAAACCGCTAAAATCAACTGAAAAAACAATTTTTCTCTATACTTTTGAACGCTACTGTAGTTTTTAGACATACCGTATTCTACCAGGATGATGGGATAAAAATCAAAAACTAGGCTTTAAAAAAATTACTGAAACATTACTAACAAGGTAAATTGATGATATAAATCATTTTTGTTCGAAAATAATATTTTTAAACTTGTAAATCATCTATTTTCCAGAAGGATGCTATCTCAAACTAACCGCGAATTCAACAGACTCACCACAACCCGACCGTTCTACATCAAGAACTTAACTATCATTCTTCATGTTGACTATATGAAAGTTCAAGCTGATTCCGATATCCTGATCGTTCAACAGAACAAGAAGATGAGAACGAAACATTTGAGTGGTTATGCAAGTGTCATTCAGAATATGGGAAATGTTTGGACAACTCATTTCGAGATAACTGAACCGGAACTTATCCAAGACGCGGTTAAATGGTTTTCCAGTCAGCCTAATTTGAGAATTAAGAACTTATGGGTGGAAGATTCACGTGGAATAAGGAATATTGAAGGAAACCAATTGAGAGTAGAGAATCTCTACACAAACTCTTTCACAACTCGACAATGGCATGTTCCAGGTCAGTGTGGTTTTTCGAGAAACCATTTCTCGAAAAATGCCCCTTTCAAAAAATTTCCGAGATTTTTCTAGATTTTTCGAAATTTTCCGAAAAAATTGTTGAAAAGTTTTCGAGATTTTTCGTAATTTTTCAAGTAATTGTCGAAAAATTATCGAGATTTTTCCGAAAAATTATCGGGATTTTTCTAGATTTTTCGAAATTTTTGGAGAAATTATCGAAAATTTTTCGAGATTTTTCGAAATTTTTCGGAAAATTATCGAGAAAAAATTTTTTCGAAAGATAAAAAAGAAGTATTATCGTTTCACGGCGAATCTTTAAATACCGAATTTAAATTTTTTATTTCGCGCTAAAATTATTTTCTAAGATACGCATTCGCCTACAGTAATCTTTGCGCTGCGACTCACGTAATACTTTAATGGATACGTAGCCAAATATAGCCACGGTGAATTATTTACTACATTGGCAAGATGCCAAGTTACACAGTAATTTTGTTTGAAATCTGTATTTTTCCGCTGCCGTGTTTGCACGTTTTAAAAGCTACGTATCGTATATACCGTTCCGTTCGTCGCTACTCACTGAGTGCAAATGCGACCACTAGCTTACTGTGACGCGCAAACTTTAGTTTGAATTTTGGTAGTAAAAAATTCACCGTGTATAGCCCCGCCCCCTCGCTTATTTTTCGTTGAAAACACGTATTTTCAGTCGATTTTTTTTACTAAAATCGATGAAATTATATTGTTTGAGGGAATTGCAAGCAGAATAGCTCAAAATATGAACAAAATTCCAATAAAATTTTTATATTTGGCATCGAGCCAAGAGGAATTTATTAGAGTGCTTTTGCATTACACTAAAGTGTCGGTATTTAAAAAATTGCCGTGTAGTTTAACACAAATCGCCCAGAAATTTTAACGTTTTATTTAATTTAAGCTTGATTTTCAATAAAAACGTCAAAATTTCCGGGCTATTTGTACATATGAAACGATAATAATAACGTGTGAATTGCGCCACGTGGCATCGTCCCAATTTCTGCTTTTTAAAAAGTTTTTCTGGTCGTTTTTCGAAAAATTCTCGAAAATGACATGTTCGAAAAATAATTTCGCGAGATATTTTTCGAAAAATACTCGAAATGAATTTTTAAAAAATTTTTAGAAAGATTTTTCGAAGAATTTTTCAAATAATTTTTCGAATCGCTCTCGAAAAGCCTACTATTCCAGGTCACCTCAAAAAGGTTGTCTGCTCAAAAGAAACAATTCACTCGCTGGATTCACAAGAGTGGACACAAGCGGAGGTGTTCATCAGCGATACATTGATCGAAAATTTTCAAAAAGCAGAGTTCATGAATTTCAAATTTGCAATGTTTCGAATCGAAGATAGCATGAGTTATGAGAAAGTGATGGAGTTGAAAGAGGTACTGTAGGAGGATTTAATACTGGAGTGGAATTAAATAATTTATCATTAGATGTAGTTTTTAATTCTGAACACTTTTTCTGTTGACAACTTTCTCTGAAAATGCCTCTAAATGCCTTAAAAATCGATTTGAAATTTAATTATAATGGAAGAGTTTTTGCAACTTCGGCCACGGGGTTTTAGTCGCTATTTTTCTCATTTTTTTGAAGTTAATGAGAAGATCTATTTATTAAATTTCAAAGAAAAAACAAAAACAGCCACTAGGGCGTCCCAAAACCCAGTGGCCGAAGTTGCAAAAACTCTTCCATCGCATTTCAAAGCGGTTTTTGAGGCATTTAGAGGCATTTTTAGAGAAAGTTGTCAACAGAAAAAGTGTTTAGAATAAAAAATTACATCTATATACAAATTATTTAAAAAAAAAATTTTTTAAAGCTTATTCCAGGATTTTCTTCAAAACTCCCCTAATCTTCGCGAGTGTCGAATCAGATGTGTGATGTCTGATGAAGAGTTTGATAATATTAATATGAACCTCGGAACCTATAACTCTAGAGAAATGGAAAACCCCAACTGGGCTCTTTATCAATATCCCAATTATCCAGAGAAAATCCTTCAAATATCCGTTATAGGGGAGTTCATATGGTTCAGAGGACCCGGATATATCCCGGGAGAAATGGAGAAAGCGGAGGAGGTGTTGAAGATAAAAATTGATCATCAAGAAGGATTCAAGTTCACCAGGGATGGGATTATTCGAGAGCCCTGTAGACAACCCTACATAATGTTTTTTGGTCCAGTTAAAAGTTATAGTGACTCTTCTAATTTTTAATTTAAATACAATTTTTTTCCATTTTCCATCTATGTTTTTGTAATAAAATGATTATTTCTTTATTAAAATTGTTAAAATCAATCCAAATGCTCATTCCTTTATTTTTCATATATTTTTTAATAAAAATTTTTATTTATGCTATTTAGCCTTAAAAATAGAAAAATTGGGCTATTCAATTGAGGAATTTGTCTTCAAAAAAGTGACCAAAAAGTGATCAAAAAGTGACCAAAAATTGTCCAAAAGTGACCAAAAATTGTCCAAAAGTGACCGAAAAAGTGACCGAAAAAGTGACCAAAAATGTCCAAAAATGTCCAAAATTGTCGAAAAATGGTCGAAAAATTGTCGAAAAAATGTCGAAAAAATGTCGAAAAAATGTCGAAAAATTGTCGAAAAAATGTCGAAAAAATGACGATAAAGTGTCAGAAAACAGTGACCAAAAAAGAGTTATCGACCTTTCCTCTCTGCTCTCATGCAGAAACTCTGTCTGCGTCTCTCTCTCCCTCTCTCTCCTGACCGATCAGACAGAAAACACTCATTCTCATTCTTTAGGACCCTTGTGTATAGGCGTCCTTATTGATTTTTCTGAAATTATTTCTTTATTATTATGATTCTATAATCTATTTTATTCAACAAAATGATGGATACCTTTTCAAAAAAGTGATCAACCAATAGTTGCTTGACGATAATCAAGACAAGTCTCTATGGATACAATTTCTACTCGACTGCACTGGACAAATACAAAGTCCAAAACAAGATCTACCAAAAGGAATGTCTTCATGGATTTTTATTGTGCCTTATTGAGGACAAAACACGAATCCCACAATTGTCACAAAAAACGTTGTGGATATTGTGGTGAAAAATCCCAAAAACCTGCACATTATCTACAAATTGGGTCATGTCAGGGTGAAAGTCAACTCGGAAACACTCAAGGCAACACAAGACATCTATCGCATTCACCAAAACAACGGTGACGTCTGACTGGACTGTAAACCAAAAAAGGAGACGCCTCTCAAGACTGATGGATCTCAAAAATGTGAGTTAAAATCGAACTTTCTCAAATTTTTAATATATTTATTACAGTACTCAGTTCCGGATCAAATGTGCACTATCCGAAGAAGATTTTGATCAAATAAACATCGGCACATTCAACTCTAGACATTACTTTTATTTTTAATTTTGAAAACTTTTTTTAAAAATAAATTTTTTTCCAGAAAAAATGTTTTCTATCATTTTTTTTATTTTCAAAATGTTATATCGTGGTATATATCTCAGGAGGTAATGATGCAAAATGTTACCTGTTATACAACATACGCTTTTTTCTCGTGTTGTCGCGGTGCCTCGTTCCGACAAAAACGCGCTCCATTGAACTTCATTTGAATCTTTTTCCCGCCTAGCTGTTTATATTTCCTTTTTTGCTTTAGTCGTACTTTTTCAGATGAAAATTAATTACGAAAAATAAATACAGGATATTTTGAAGTTTTTCTGAAATTTTAAGCCTTTTAGCACGTAGTACTGCTAAATTCAAGAAAAATTTTCATGTTATGGGGCTTATTTGATCTTTCTTGAATCATTTTAGACATTAGAAGAATGATGAGATCATGATGGAGTTTGAAGATGTAAGAAAGCTATAGATTCTATGAATTCTTATGATTTTTTTTCCGGATTTTCGGGAATTTCGATTTCGATTATGAGTAAAAAAATAGGGAGTTTGATAATTAATATCAACCTACATATATTTTTTTTCATATGTTTTCATATATTTTCATATATTTTCATATATAATATTTTCTCCAGACTATATTCTGACGCCTCTGGTCGCCTTATGTTGTAAAACCAGTCAAGTGAACCTTCGGAGCCCCTTTTTTTCTTAATAATAATATTTTTATTCAATTTTAAACCCTGATTAAATAAAAACAACTAAAAATTCGCGGCTCCACCGCCTCTTTGAATCAGTTTAATCAACAAATCATCCAATTGCCATAAATCGAAAAATTGAATTTTCTGATGAGACTCCAGACATTCCATTCCGACGGCCTAAAATCACAAAATACCTTCAAAATAAATAAAAAAACTCACAAATATACTAGACATCATCAGAATCACATTTCCAATTCTCTGAGCAACTTCATCCCGACACATACCAAGGGATTGGTAGTGGACGTTGAGGGCTCGAAGAATAGTGTCCATGTAGGTATTCATAAACTTTTTGAGAGGTAGGGACACATCGCAACATGCTGTAACTGAAGATTATTGGGGTTTGATAGGTTAAAATTTATTTTCGAAGAAAATTTGAAAAAAAAATTGACAAAAAAATTTTGAAAAAATTTTTTTTTTCCAAAATTTTTTTTTTGAATTTTCCAAAAACCAATAATTAAAACAAGTTTTAAAAAATAAGATAAGCAACTTACTTGACGATTTAAACGAAACCAATGCTTTTAGAAGAACAAACTCCACGAAACTCAAATTGATGGCATTCATCGAAACGCACACCTCCTTCACCAGACGCTCCATTAACGGGCGGTACAATCTGAATATCTATAATAGATCAGAATAACGGATACGGTATCCTACTTGATTTTCAAATCAGCACTAATACAATCTTTCTCATCCTCCCATCCAGTCTTATCGCTTTCCTGAGCACCCACGTACATTCCATTGAACATTACGAATCTGGAAAATAGCATATGCAATTTGGTCACTAACGGATACCGTTTTTTAAATGGGAAAAACTAGAATTTTTTTGAACCAAAAATCACCAAAAAATATTGGAAAATAAAAAATTTACAAAATTTTGAATTTTTTGAAAATTCCAAAATTTTGAAATTACCGTAACCCAGTCAATTTTGCTTCAAGACTCAAAAAAATTAGAATCCTTGAATTTAACTTGCTAAGAGCTTTCAAATGAGTATAATCATGACTAGTTCTCAAAAATTTTGAAAAATTTGAAAAATTGTGTCTGCGTCCCTAACCCTAAAATTCAAAATCAGCGGAACTAGGGCTTGTTTATACTCAAATGAAAGCTCTTGATAAGCTGATTCTAACAATATAATTATTTTTGGTTTTCATCTGAAATTCACTGGGTTACGGTGTCTTGAAAAATTACTATTTTTCTATTTTTCGAAAATTTCAAAAATTTTCGAAATCTTCAAATTTTGATAAATTTTCAGTTTTTCCCCTTGATTTTGAGTATAAAACCCCACCCCAACATTCATTTACCCTCAAACTCACTTCTCCGGAAGTCCCAACCGATAAGACAGATATGAAGGGTCGAGAATAGTATGATACAGTACACATCTTCTCAAGAAAACCAGTCTATCCTTGGTGTTTAACATATCGAAATGTCTCCATCCACGAAGCCATTCATAAATAACCAAGATCTGCGGTCGGATGTGTTTCTGGATTCCGGCGAAGGTGAGTGGTTGGAGATCCGATGTGGAGTAGGGCTGAAAGAGATACCGTAACCCGGGAATTCAAATTTTTTAGAATCTCATCATGATTATACTTGTTTTGAAGATCTTAACAAGCTAATATCAAAAATCTAGTTTTTGCAACATTCCGTGAAAAATTACCTGAGTTACGGTAGTTTTATTATAGTTTTTGGTAAAACTACCGTAACCCAGCCAGTTTTGCCCGGAGACTCATGAAACCTAGCTAGTTAAATTCAGCTCGCCGAGAGCTTTTAAATGAGTATAATCATGACTAGGCTCCGCCCACTTTGGGGTCAGAGACGCAGACACTCTGGTTTCTCTGGTGTCTCTAACTCACAATATCATTATTATTCTCGCTGATCAACAAATTCGAAATGCAGCTATTCGAACAATACAAAAGTTTCCTTCTCTCATTAAACAGCCGTTCTTCACGGAGGAGATCATCAAGGACTTGCTCAGCTTCGAAGTGTCTGAAATGTTGGAAGGTACAGTAGTCTAGTGGTAAGATTACTGTAGGCCGGAGGAAACATAGCTAATTAAACTAAACTTGCTGACTTTTTCAGAGGCTAGTTAGAAAAAAAACCCCTGAAAAAAATAAATTTTGAAAAATTGTAGGATTTCAGAATTTTAAAACTACCGTAATCCCGTCAATTTTGATCGGAGACCCTTCAAAATAGTCTAGTTGAATTCAGCTCATCGAGAGCTTTCAAATGAGTATAATCATGACTAGGCTCCGCTCACTTTGAATTTTGGCTCACCGGGCTCACGGAGCCCATCTTGTGCTCCGTGAGCTCAAAATCCAAAGTTTTCAGAACATAGTCATGATTATACTCATTTGAAAGCTCTCGACGAGCTGAATCCCACTAGCTAGGTTTCATTCCTTTCCCACTACCGTATCCCGGGTTACTGTAACTACTCACAATGACATTTCACTGCTACAAATCGAAATCTTTGGCGACAACGCTATCTCCTCACTAATCGACGACGAATAAGACTGCGCGTAATGAACCTCTGGCGAAGAGTCTTCATACTGTTGCTCATCCTTCAAAGCTACCGTACTACTGATTACGGTAGGATGGAAGATGACAGAAGGGGGCGGAGCCGTCTTATGGTTGTTGTACATGATTTTCCGGCGGCCAGCATTACAGTCTCTACGGGGCTGGACAGCGGCTCTGGAATTTATTGGTGAGGGTTACTGTAGGGGGTACTGTAGGGGGTACTGTACCTCTCCATTCCCATAGTAAGACACTTTTGGTAGCGGCAAGCACGACAGATTACTCGCATTGCTAAAAAAAATATTTTTTATACAGTAACCTACAGTAATCTCTACCGTAATTCACTCGACAATTGTGTTGATGATTGCAAACGAAATTACGGTTTAGGGTTACGGTTCTTCTGAAAAACTCAAGTTTTTCGGGGTTGCTGGGTTACGGTACCTAAAAAAAGCGGCACAGGCTGAGCAAGAAGCTGCGTTGAAATGGTAGCCATTTGAGGGAGCATCACAGATTGTGCACTCTTTTTGGTGGCTTGATGAGGTGGTGTTCCAGTCAGAGTGCTCGGAGGCTGGAAAGTAATCCGGGGTAGGATGAGGGACTTGAAACCTAGATATTCGGATTCAGGGCGTTGAGAGCTTTCAAATGAGTATAATCATGACTAGGTTCCGCTCATTTTGAATTTCAAGGTTAGAGACACCAGAGAAACCAGAGTGTCTGCGTCTCTAACCCCGAAATTCAAAACTAACGGAACCTAGTCATGATTATACTCATTTGAAAGCCCTTGACTAGCTGAATTCAACTAGCTAGGTTTCATAAGGCTCCGAGCAGAACTGGCTGGGTTACGGTAGTTTTAGTAAAAACCTAAAAACTACCGTATCTCAGTCAATTTTTTTTTGGAGAGCTATGAAATTTAACCTGATAAATTTAGCTAATTAAGAGCTTCAAAATAAGTATAATCATGCCTAGGTTCCGCTGATTTTGAATTTTCGAGTTTAAAGGCGCATGTGTCCCTTTAAACCGAAACATTCAAAATTAGCGGAACCTAGTCATGATTATAATCATTCAAAACGGCTCAATGTGCTGATTCCAAAAATAGAAAAATTTTTGAGTTGGAGTCAAAAATGACTGAGATACGGTAGTTTTTGTATTTTCATATTTTCGCGTTGAGACCCAAACTCCGAAAATTTCAAGTTGTTAGAACCTAGTCATGATTACACTCAAATAATAGCTCTTGGTAAGCTGAATTCAAAAATACATTTTTTGTTGGTTTCCAAGCAAAACTGGCTGGGTTACGGTACTTTCAAATTTTTGAATTTTTGAAAAATTCGAAAAATTCAAAATTTCGTAACTTTATCAATTTTCAACATATTTTTTTGATTTATGGCTCAAAATTTCTCATTTTTCCTGTATAGCATAGAACTACCGTAATACTCACCTCCATGATACATAATATGTGGAGTATCGAAATCGTGCATTCTGTAAGTTAGTTGAACTCAATCAAAAAAAAAAAGAAAAAAAAAGTTCATTGTAGCCAAATGGCAAGATTCCGGGAAAGAACATAGAACAAGATAGACTCCCTCTCTTTCAATTTCCATCAATAAATGAAGAAATAACATTGGAAAATGAGAGAGTGCAGAGAAAAAAGGCTTATCAGTTGGGTTAATCACGTGTAGAAAGACCTGCTCCACTATACGGGGGTGATAGTAGGAAACCTCACCACTCAAACAGAAATTCATTTGGAAGAATAATATATATTGAAATTGGGGGCGGAGCTTGTACTTTTTGTTTTTCCAGTGAGAACACACGTGGTGATCAGAGATCATGAACTTTTTAGGAGAGGTAGAACTTTTTGGACTTTTAGGGGGAATAAGGTACAGTAATAATATTGTTGAAAAGTTTTGGAATCAAAAAAACACTGTTAAAGCTGAAAAAATAGAATTTTGGGAATTTTTGAAATTTTCAAAAAATTCGAATTTTTTCAAAAAAATTTCAAAAATTTCAAAATACCGTAATCCGGTTAATTTTAGCCAAAACTACTTGAAATTTATTTTTTTGAATCCAGCTAGTCAAGAGCTTTCAGATGAGTATAAACAAGCCATGGTTCCAATCATTTTAAATTTTGGGGTTAGAGACGCAGACACTCTGGTTTCTCTGGTGCCTCTAACCCCGAAATTCAAAATGAAGCTAGACTAGTCATGATTATACTCATTTGAAAGCTCTCGGCAAGCTGAATTTAACTGAACAATTATCATAAATATCCGGGTAAAATTCAGTGAGTTACGGTAGTTTTAAGATTTCCAGAATTTTCGAAATTTTCCAAAATTAAAAGATCCTACTGTAGGCAGGCTAAATATAAAAAGAGCATTTATATCTACGTAGTTAATGGTTTTCAGCTGTTAAAACCCAAAATACGTTCGCATACCCACAAAAAACAAATTTATACATTTTTGGAAAAATATTTTTTTTCAGAAAACACCAATTTTCCAGAAAATATTTCATGAAATGTGTTGTATCTCGGCTAATAATAGATCGTTAACAGAAATTTTCTCAAATTTAGCTTGTCAGAAGCTTTAATTTGACTATAATCATGACTAGAAACAGGAAAACTTGAATTTTGTTGATATACGAGTTTTTCAAAATACCGTAATCTTGTCAATTTTCGACGAAGCCTCTTAAAAATTATTTTTTTGAATTCAACCAGTCAAGTGCTTTCAAATGAGTATAAACAAGCCCTAGTTCCGCTGATTTTGAATTTTGGGGTTAGAGACACCAGAGAAACCAGAGTGTCTGTGTCTCTAACCCCAAAAATCAATATGTTTAGTTTCCAAGAACTTATTTTCTTCCAAAATCCTAAGAAAATAGAATCGATCATTAAAACATCGTTTGATGATGCATGTTTTGCATAACAGACATGCCTAACCTGATAATAAGTACATTGACACTGCGTCATCAACAATCTTTTCAATAAAAAAGGACATGTTTTTATTATTTAAAAAGGTGAAAAAGGGGGCGGAGTCAAATGCCTCTAAGCTCTTGAATCATTTCCAAAATTGCAAAGTTCTTCGGAAGCTCTCTGGAAAGATCTGTTGGCTTCCGACAGAAAGGGCAAACGACGATTTGGAATTTCTTGACTTTCCGGATACATTTCTCACATATTGTGTGTCCACATCCGATTAGAAGACGGGGAATGTTAACTTCTGCATTGTATTCAAAGTCACAGATATTGCAATGGACACCAGTTGAGCTTAAAATGAACAATTTTTAACAAAAATTTTTTTTAATGTTTGAACACCTATAACTTTTTTAGCATAAAAGCTATCAAAAAGTGGTCAACTAATAAAATATAGCTCTTTTTAAGCTGAATATTTTATCAGTTGACACTTTTTCCCTATCTCTAACCAAAATCAAAATAACTCACTCGGGAACAGGTTCAACTGGATTCTCAAGTGGAGGAAACTCAAATTCGGGGAATTGTAATTGCATTACGGGCACGATTGGAGGCCTAAATTTTCTTTAGCCTTATTTTTCATGCCTTCTTACCTTGGCTCATGTACAACCGGTCTTATTCCGACTACAGTAACCTCTACGAAAGATACCGTATAGCAGATGAAACATATTGTGTAGTATGAAATGACACCCAGGATTATTTTACAGGTTAATGAATCATAGGTGACTAGGGAGTACATGAATAGAGCTATTTCGAGAACCAAGTGGAAAGCAAAGGCGATAACCTTCAAAGGTTTAACCTGGTGACGGATTTGGAAGTCGTAGAATCCGATGAAGACGAATTGGATGAAGAGGGCGGACATGTTGCACATTAGGAAGATGGAGAAGAATATCTAAAGTTTCTCAGCTTAAAATTATCTATATTTTTGGTTTTTGAACCATTTCTCTAGCTCTACTGGTTTCCGATATATAGGTTTTTTCTAGCTACCATATCTTACTTAGGAGTAGAGCTAGAAAAAAACGGTTAACTGGAAATTGCTCAGCATAAAATTCTGAGTATTTCATCAGTTGAAAGTTTTCCTCTAGCTCTTCAGGTTCTCGAGATACAGGGCTTTGAAGATAGGGCTCCTTTGGGGGGCGAGACGCAGACAGTCAGACGCTCTGCGTGTCTGCGCTCTGACCTCCTAACTTTGAAGCCCGATATCTCGAGAACCAGAAAAGATAGATAATCGGTTCAAGAGGCAAAGATGATTAGAATTTTAAGATCTATCGAAAAATCTATTTTGTAGTTCTCTCGGACAAAAAAAATTTTTTTTCGAAATTTTTATTTTTCAAAAAAATTTTTTTTATGAACTCACAAATAAATTCTCCCTGAACACTATAACAGCAATCTGGGGCATAATTCCACACAAAATCAACCCTCCAAACCCCATCTCTAAACTCCTTCGAACAGTGATTTCCTCCTCCTCATGACATCGATTTATCACTGTGACCAATACCACACATATCGATGAGACAATAAAAAAGCCGGCAGCAGCCATTAGAGCATAAAACCACCATGTTTCCACGTGTTTTTCAATACACGACATGATAGCGATGAATACGGTAAGAGCATTTGGGAATTGAAGAAATCCAATGTATTTGTTGGGGCGGGCGAACATTTTTTGTCAGGGAAATGAAAAATGAAATGGAAAAAGGAGAAACGACTCGTGATTAGATACGTGGGAATCCGTGTATCGCCCACTGAGATACATGGGAAAATTGCTGACGTTAATGGAGTGCAAGGATGTTGAAAACAAGTTTATTCTCTTGGAAAATGAGTCATTGAGCCTTTTTTGATTTTTTTGGGGGTTAAGACATCTTTAAATCGGTCAAAAAGAAGGTTTAGGCCTCTTAAATCAAAAAATTCGGGTTTCCCATGCAATTTCCGTCGATTTGATACCCATATTAGAAAATTGATTTTTGGTGTAGTGGATAACAGGGTTGTGCGATGTTCAGAAGGTCACGGGTTCAAGTCCAGCTAGGGTAATTTCTTTTTGTCTTTTTAAATAGAGTACTAAAATATGGTTTTGATACAGGGAAAACTTGATTTGAGTAAAATCCGAGCTCAAAATTTGGTTTTTTCTTGAATTTCAGCTGAAAATCCAAGATCCAGACATTTTCAAGGTCTCAAAAATTGAAACTCGGGTCCTCCATGTCATTTCCGTTAATTTGATACCCATATTGAAAAAGTGATTCTTTTGTGTAGTGGATAACGGGGTTGTGCGAGGTTCGGAAGGTCATGGGTTCAAGTCCAGCTAGGGCTATTTCTTTTTGCCTTTTTTGATAGAGTACTAAAATATGGTTTTGATACAGGAAAAATCTGATTTGAGCAAAATCTGAGCTCAAAAATGGGGTTTTTCTTGAATTTCAGATAAAAACTGGGGATCCAGGCATTTTCAGACTCTGAAAAATTGAAACTCGGGTTCCCCATGTCATTTCCGTTGATTTGATACCAATATTGAAGGGTTTCGACTTTAATCAAATAAAACGTTTATTCAGATTCCTCAACAATAGGAACCGGCTCCTTTTTAACTCCATCACAACAACTAACCCACCAATCAATGGAACTAAGGGTGAAAAACGAGTAATACACTTGCCAAACGATTATTTCAATCATATTCTCTTTACTGAAAGTGATTGAAAGACCAATAGTTAGAATAAGAGAGAAGAAATGAATGATTAGAAGGAAGGCGACGGGTCTCCAGTTTTTTTTATAACGAAGATAATGATGTGGTAGGTGGTAGCCGAATTCTGAGTAGAAACGATAGGAGAGCCAGTTGAAGGTGAAAAACCAGAAGAGATGGACAGTTTTTGAGCTGTCGGCAATCCAGAATATTATTAATCTAAAATCCAGAGCTCGAAATTTGAATATCGGTTTATTTTGAAATTATTAAAGGAGGACTGAAGTTCAAAAATTTGTCATTAGATGTAGTTTTTTATTCTGAACACTTTTTCTGTTGACAACTTTCTCTGAAAATGCCTCTAAATGCCTCAAAAACCGCTTTGAAAACGTTGAGGTGATTGGGGTTGAAAAATCCCAAAATCTCAAAATCTACCGTAACCTTGTCAGTTTTAGCCGTATTTTGTCGAAAATAGCATATTCAAAATCAGCTCGTCTTCCCGGTTCAGAAAATTATAAACAAGGCTAGGTTTCGATCATTTTTATTTTTTGAGTTTTCAGAATCCAGAATTCTGAAAATCCTGAAAATTCGAAAATTTTGGAAACCTAGCCTTGTTTATACTTTTCTGAACCGGGAAGACGAGCTGATTTTGAATATCTAGCTGGTTTTGATGTCAGAGCGATTTTCAGAAAATTACTGTAGTTTTCATTTTTTGGAGAATTAGGAAATTCCTGAAAAACTGAAAATTCTAGAAACCTGGCTTTGTTTATATTTTTCTGAACCGGAAAAACAAGCTGATTCTGAATATGCTAATTTCAAGAAAATACGGCTAAAACTGACAAGGTTACGGTAGATTTTGAGATTTTTGGATTTTTCAAAACTTTTTGAAAATTTTCAACCCCAATCACCTCGAAAGTTTCAAAGCAGTTTTTGAGGCATTTAGAAACATTTTCAGAGAAAGTTGTCAGCAGAAAAAGTGTTCAGAATTAAAAACTACATCTATATACAAATTATTGAATTCCATTTTTTTTGGGCTCAAAAATGGGTTTCTTAAAATTCTTACTCAAAAACGGACATATTACCTTGCCACCACACCAAGAATAGTGCATGCCGCAAAGGAAATGTTCAATTCGCTTTTGTAATCTTCAAAATGGAGTTCTGGGCGGGGTTTCCTTTTGAAATAATTGAATCCGATGAGTAGAACAATAGAAAATACATAGATATTGATCCAGACAAGTCCTGAAGACTGTTGATAATAGCAGAGATAGGTGTCCGCTGCGATAGTTATCAAAATAGTCAGATAGAAGTTGGCGGTTTGGAAATAGTTCGTCAGATACATGTGTGAATGGTTTTTTGGAATGGATTATGTATTCTCTGACACATTCACTAATCCTCCCCTTTTTTTTATTTACCAATAGGCTTTTATGCTACGGCGGCCTAGAACTCGAAAAATTTCGAGCTGCATTTTACGTACTTATACACACAAACTACTGTAAATACAGTAATCCAAAAAAAAACGGCCACGATATAACATTTTATTACAAGAAAAGAAAATCATTGAGCATAATTCCATGTAGATGGGTGACAAGGTTGAAGAATGAGCAATAGATGGCGACACATAAGTCTATTCCGAGACCTCCAGGACACACACCTCCCATTCCGATCTGAAAAAATATATATAAATTTTTTTTCGGAATGAAAAATTAAAAAATATATATAATATTTTCGGAATGATAACATTCCGGAATGTTCTCACTTACTTAAAATCCTTTTCTTCTATTACTTGACCACTTTTCTCATTCTTCATGACAATTTCCGCATTCCAAATGTGTTCAATACACATCGCTTCGTATAGAATAACAATAGAGCCACAGATAATTAGACACGTGAAATTACAGTTGCCCAGTGCTAATACAGTAGTGAGAGTGACCAGGAAAAAGTTATCGATCAATAGACAATGCTTGATTTCCTCCACTGGAAGGCTCTCTATCGAGATAACGAGTTCAATGAAGACTGGTTCGAAAAGAAACCAATAAAAAGCACACGGTAATGGGAATTCTTCAGGAAGACTATAGTAATAGAGTAGTGCACCAAGGAAAATATGTACCAAGATACAGGATCTATTAAGTATCACTAGGATCCTGTATTTCTGAATCTCATTCAATTCTGGGTTTATTTCATTCAATATCATGGTATTCAGCCATTTTAAATTCGAGAATGATGAGTAGTCATCCTCTGCGATTAGTTGAATATGCTTGAAATATAGGGCGATAATCGGGAAGAATAGGAAAATGGAAAAATTGTAGTAGTTATCAGAATATTGAAAATAACACAGTGCATATTGAATTGGCATCATGAAGAAGGCTATGACTATCATAGTGTACCCTATTAGCACCAGAATTGGTTTTTCGCCCATGATAAGGGGATGTGGGGGAGATAAACGGAAGGATAAAATCATAAAGAGAGTACAACTGCTGAGGAATGCACTGAGGAATGTGGCAAGGGTGAAACAGCTGACGGATGTCTGATGAGAAGCGTATGGGGTCCGCCCTAGGCTGGTGAGGGCAGTTGTAGTGGGTGGTCCCGGGTGAGAGTGTAGGAGGGCTCTTCTCCAATTTTATTATTTTTATATTATATTCTTGTTACTCTTCTATTAGGTTGGCAAGAAAGTTTCCACGAATTTTTTTGAGTCATGTTTGACGTTCGATTTTTCGTCAGCGAACAGTTATATCAACTCAGTTTTTTTTGATCAGAGGGCTTGTTTCACAAGCTTGTTAAGCACAAAGTTTTAGGGCGTCCCCACTTCTCTATCAAAAAATACATCGCTTCCTTTCTTGCTCACCCACCAGCACAAAAGTATTAGTTTTGGATTTTTAATTTTTCTAACCGAAAATTCAGATATTCAATAGAAATAAACTGGTATTCATATTAAAAAGACCGCTTATTCTTATCCCATCAAATTTTGGGTCAACTTCTCCGAAGTGGAGAACTTCAGCACGATTAATCTTAAAGTCCATAAGAGTGACGAATGAATCTGCCGTGTTCCACTGAGAAAACATACACATTTCTAACTTTAGGTTTATTACTGCTAGAGATAAGGACTACACATTAAATAACTAAGAACCTATCAAAGTATCTTGGAACAATGAAAAAAGCTGGGTTGTTTCACATCTCCTATTTTCCTATTGAGCGCCAATCTAATGTGCTGACATTTTTCGATGTTTCTTCACCACCTGACTAAGCTAAATGTGCTTATTATTAATGATGGATAGAAGATACAATGTGCTTTAAGTGTGCTAAAATTCCAGTGAATTGATAAACATGGTCATCCAAAAAATTTCAAAATACGAAAAAATCAGTATGGAATTGCGATGATGGTCTAATCGAACAATTGAAAAATAGAATCGAGCAAAGGATGTGTGAATAGTAACAACTAATGCATAACCTGCTCAACCATCAAAACAAAATCAAATAATCACATCCAGTAGCAAAAAAAAATCCTAAAGATTCTATGCTATTCGATGACGAAAAACTCATCTTACTTCAAGGGAGAATCTTACAATAATTTTATTTGATCAGAATGTTCTATTGTGTTTATTGTGTTAACGGGGTTTCACTCTTTCTGATTGTGGACTTTTGGAATGAATCCATAACCTATTTAGTTCAAAAAACCTCAAGTCAAAACAACATATCAAAAAGTAACACATTTCGTTTTCATTCCTAGAACGGGGGAAAATAAAGGAGTGGCGGCGAAAAATTGTTGGAGTGTTGGCAAAGAAGCAAGGATACTTAATAATCATACATTTATCAATTTATCTTCTTCTCCTTTGAAAATGATTAAAACAAAATTTGGCCAAAATTCGTGGAAACTTTCTTGCCAACCTAATATATATTTAATTAATCTATTAGGTCAAGCCAAAAGTTTTGCATCAAATTTTCTTTTTTGTCTAAAAACTTCGAGAAGCATCCCAAACATTTCATGTTTGGAGTATATGAGGGACAGTATATAGACTACGTATACATAAAAATTTAGCTCAGTGACAGCTTCAAGGAGCCAACTAGGGCTAGTAACGTGAGGGCAATTCAGATTGCTTATTTTGCACAACCCCGATTTCAATTTTCACGGAGACATAATGGCGATCTTTTTAGTATATTGTTAGGTCCCAATACTGTTAATAATGAAACAGTTGTCAGTTTGTTCCGAAATCTCAAGGTTAGAGAACCAGAATCAAATGATTTTTCCATAGTAATCGACTTATGTTGTTATTTGAAAACGATGTATTGGCGCTGGCGGATGAGGCCCCTAGACAATTGATTGTAGATTTTATAAACCAGCTTGAGTACTATCAAAGTATGCTTAATAGTTATCTTCATGAGCTTTGGTTTCCCTGAAAAATGCCAACTTAGCGGACATCACTTCTGTTGGCTCCACAGCCAATGATGAGAGTGGATGTCACATCTTCTCGTCTGTCATAAAGAGGGAAGAGAGCGAGACTCTCTAAAGTTCTCATGTGGGATGAGAAGTGGACACTCTACGTCAACTATCATCGTATACGTCAATGACTGAAACCTGGGGATTCTGGAGTTCCAACACCAAAATGAGAGTTACGTCCAAAATCCCACTTTTGAGCATCTGGTGAAGCGTAGAAGGGTCGGTTCACTAAGAACTTTTACCAACTAATACAACAGTCACAACAGACCTCTACTGCAAGAAATCAATCAAAGTCTCTGACAAAAGCAAGGCAAAAGGGTCGAGTTCACTTGCTCCACGATACCTCTTGACCATGTGTCGCGAAGATGACTTGTCAGAAAATTCCGAGACTAGGATGGACAACTCTACTCTATTTACCGTACTCTCCGGACATGATACTTCCTGATTATTAGTCGTTTTTTCTCTCACTCACTTCCTAGACAGAAAGGAGTTTCAAGACGAAGACCATCTCAAAATCGAGCATTAAGCTATTTTCGATAGTAAGCTGCGGGAGTTCTACCGAAAGGGAATCGAACAGCTACCTATCCGTTGGCAGTAGACTGTTGATCATGATGGTGCATATTATGTTAACTGGTATTGAAAATAAATGAATAAAATTATATTCAAACAATGTGTTCTGTTTGATGCAAAACTTTTGGCTTGACCTAATATAATAATATAATGAACACAGAAGAATAATAAGAATATAATATGGAAAGAACGAGATTTTAATTTAGAACAATAATATTGTTCTGAATTATAATAAATATGTATATTATAATAAATTTGTATATTATAATAAATATCTTTACTAATAACAATCAGAAGATTCCGTGTGTCTGTGTGTGTGTCTGTTGGTCGCAAGCCCTAGCGGATTCGCCCTTAAACGTTTTTTGACAAAAATTATATAGATCGATAGAGAATTTGTCTGAGATGACGCCCGACTTTTTCGATTTTTGAAATTCGCACTTTGAAATTTTCTGCGCGCATTTTTCTGCGTTTTCAGTGCTATTTTTCAATTTTGAATTTTTACGTGGGCCCGTGATGAACTAAGATGAGGAGAGGAGGGAAGCTTCCTTCGGTTTCCGAAATATTTCATTTCTAAAAATTAAAATTTCCCTTCGTGAAGGAATGATGAATTTACACTATGGGAGTCAACAGTGTCCAGAAAGAAGGAAGAGACTGCTGCGCCGAACTACCACCGCGCAGCCTTTACTATGACGGTACGAGAAGAGAAAGAGAAGAGAGAAAAGTTCTCAAAAGTTCTGGAATATCTGGAAAGTCAGGTTTTTCGGTTCTATTGTAGTTTAGGGGTCCGTTCGAAAAATAGGGATCTCCTAAAAATATCGGGGTCATTTCAACCTTAGTAAAAAAAATGGGGGTTCCTTCGCTACGCCTTATAAGACCAGAAAAAATGGGGGCCCCTTCAATTTGTGCAAAAAGAATAGGGGACCCTTCAGAAAAATAGTGGTCCCTTCAGGCTTCAATTAAAAAATGGGGGTCCCTCATATATTTTTTGAGCTTATTAAGCCTGTTGTGACCCCTATTCTAGCAGTCCGGTATTACCTAGCGAAGAGACCCCTATTTTTTTGGAGTCCTATGATGCCTGGAGAAAGGACTCCTATTTTCTAATGAAGTTTGAAGGGACCTCTATTCTTCTCATGCAGGTTGAAGGACCCCTATTTTTTAGGGGACACTCATTTCTCGAAGGGATACTTATTCTACGGTAGAGCCCTGAAATCGACAAAATTTCAGTGTAGCTTTTTCGAAAGACCCAAGTAGCTCTAAGAAATTATTCTAAAAAAAAGTTTTCCACTAATTAAATGCAGATCTAGCTATCAACTAACCGCCCTCAAAAATTTAGAGCGATACCATCGTTCCCCATTTTGCTACAAGCGCCCAAAGTTGACCATTTTGAACTGAAAAGATCGATTATTTGAGGAGGACTGCAGTCAAGTTCAATAATAGGGTCCCCTATTCTTTTTGCACGAATTGAAGGAACCCCCATTTTCATGTTCCATAAATTAGATGTAGTTTTTAATTCTGAACAATTTTTCTGCTGACAACTTTTCTTGAAAATGCCTCTAAATGCGTTAAAAATGGGCTTTGAATGAGGGAGGTATGATTATGGTGGAAGAGTTTTTGCAACCTCGGCCACGGGGTTTCGGACCGCTCAAGTGGCTATTTTCGTTCTGTGTTCGAACTTTTATACTTCAATCAAATGTATTCTCTTATCAAATGTATTCAGACTGAAAGCTTTAAAAACAAGATGGAAAACATCCACTGGAGCGGTCCAAAACCCCGTGGCCGAAGTTGCAAAAAACTCTTCCACCATAATCATATCTCCTCATTTCAAACCGGTTTTTAAGGCATTCAGTGGAATTTTCAGAGAAAGTTGTCAACAGAAAAAGTGTTCAGAATGAAAAATTACACCTATACACAAATCATTGAAATCCACTGTAGTCCTCCTTTAATATCTTTGTGGCCAGCACTGTAAGAGCGTCCATTTTAAAAGTTTTTTTAACTATAAACTTTACATTTACCCGGTTATGAGTTCAATTGTTTGCCCGCGTGTTTTGTTAATAAAATTTGAGAAAAATGAAAGTTGTGTTTAGTCATAGCCCAAGGATATTCGCCAACACGAGTTAATCCAGGAGGTTAGCCGCCGTTAGGCGGCGCCAACCGACTGGTGAAAGAATAATTATGGCTTTGTAGAAACTCAGAAATTATTTTTTTATATAACAGAAAATAACGTTTTGTTAAGAATCAAGAATAAATACTAAAAAATAGAAGATAAAGCCCAATTTCATATTTATTTTATGTTAAAACATATAAATTTTTTTATTTAGATGTTTAAAATAATTATGAAAATTTTTAATTTGTCTCAGAATGTGGGGTAAAGTGCAAACATGAATTAGGGAGACAGTAACCTTTACTTTTGGAGGTTTCTCAAGAGAAAACGAATTTTTATGGGTTTCTGAAATTAAAAATGTGAAAAATAACTACTGTGGATACAGTAATCTGAAAAAAAAACAAATATCAATGATATAACAAAAATTTCATTGACAAATGACTTGGAACAAAGAATTGTTTTTGGAAAGTTTACTATTCACATATAAAACAGTGAGGATTTTAAAATATTAAAAAAAATCGAATTTTTATTTGAAAAAGACAATCATCCCGTAAGTTCAGCACGTTTTCCAACTCATTTGTACTGAAAAACGTGGAAATAGAGATTCCAATTCGGATTCATATTATGAAACATTAAAATTGTTGAAAAAATGAAACTTAAAAATAATTTTGATAAAATTATACATCATTATTCATTCTCATCTCCGTTCTCCTCCTCAATCCTCTCCTTCAGCCCGATAGTCTGATGCCTTGTAAATTTCCTCCACTCATTCTCCTTAAATCCTGCTCTCAGCTCCTCCTCAGCTCTCTCCAACTCTCCAGGTACATATCCAGGCCCCTTGAACCAAACAACCCCGTCCATTACACATAACCGAAGAAACTTCCCTTTTTGATTCGGATATTCAAAACGAGCCCAGTTGGGGTTAGCGGAGTCCCGGGAATTGAATGTTTCCAGAGATATATTCAGTTCATCGAACTGTTCATCTGGTATAAGACATTTGATATGAAATTCGCGGAAATCCGAGGAGGTTTGAAGCAGAGCCTGGAATAGATTTATTCTTGGGGATCTTAAAGGAGGACTGAACTGGAACTCTATAATCTGTCATTAGATATAGTTTTTCATTCTGAACACTTTTTCTGTTGACAACTTTCTCTGAAAATGCCTCTAAATGCCTCAAAAATCGCTTTGAAAATTTCGATTGAGGTGGAAGAGTTTTCCGAAACCTCGGCCACGGGGGTTTTGTAACTTATTTTGTTCTTTATTGAAAATTTATTTTTTTATTATGAAAGAACATCTACATTAAAAATATAAAATCGAAAAAAGTGAGAAAAATAACGGCTGTGGCGGTCACAAACCCCGTGGCCGAGGTTTCGGAAAACTCTTCCACCTCAATCGACGTTTTCAAAGCGGTTTTTGAGGTATTTAGAGGCATTTTTAGAGAAAGTTGTCAACAGAAAAAATGTTCAGAATGAAAAACTACATCTAATTTCAAATTATTGAACTCCAGTTCAGTCCTCCTTTAAATCTAAGCTTACATCTTTTAATTCCATCAGAGTCTCATATGTCACTTCTGAAGCTTGAGTTCCAAAAACTCCAAACTTAAACTGCTTTATGCTTTCAACTATCAGACTTCTAATCGACGCATCAGTTATAATGATCTCCGCGTCCTCGGAAAATATAATGGGAAACAAGGTGATCCTTTCATCCAAATGAATAATTTTCTTGAGATATCCTTCAGCAACCCAACTATATACATGGGCATAACTATTTGTGTACATATTATCAACCTTCAGATTACGTGCATTTCCACTGAACCATTCTAATTCTTCAGATTCACGACCATTTCTCGGGGGTTCACCTTCAACCCACAGGTTTTTGATTGTCAGATTCCGTTGAGATAAAATCCATTCGATTATTTTGATAAGAGGGGTCTTCTCACTTGGATTGCAGTCCAACCAAACATCCCCCTGGTTCTGGTGGATACGGTAACGGGGTTCTTTGATCTCCTGGGTAGCTTTGAGCATTTCAGAGTCAACTTTGACTCTAACTAGACCATCTTTGCAGGTGATTCGTAAATTTTCAATATGGAATGGTCGGAGTCTGGTGAGTCGGTTGAATGCGCGGTTTGTTTGGGCAAGATTGCTTCTGGAAAACAGATGATTGGCAGAAAAATAATTTTCATTATGTTTGAAGTCGGTAATTTATGTGAAAATGTCTAGTATTTTCCGGTTGTCACCAAGCTTAATCATGATTAACAATGATTTAGTTATAACGAATTTTTAATACAATTTTTAGTGCTTTTTACCGTTCGTTTTTTTTCCCGGTTTTCTGGAGACTTCGGAAGATAATATACAAAATTTCGGCTTTTTGAATTTTTTTTTCGATTTTCTTGATTTTTTCGATTAAAAAAATTTTTTTTGACATTTCTCGAATTTTTTTTTGATTTTTTCGATTAAAAAATTTTTTTTGACATTTTCGAATTTTTTTTGATTAAAAAATTTTTTCTGATTTTTTCGACTTTTTTCACTTTTCCGGCTTTTTTTTAAATTTTTCCACTTTTTCGACTTTTTTTTTATTTTTCCACTTTTTCGACTTTTTTTTGATTTTTCCACTTTTTCGACTTTTTTTTTGATTTTTCCACTTTTTCGACTTTTTTTTTGATTTTTCGATTTTCTTGATTTTTCGATTAAAAAAATTTTTTTTGACATTTTCGAATTTTTTTTGATTTTTCGATTAAAAAATTTTTTTTGACATTTTCGAATTTTTTTTGATTAAAAAATTTTCTTCTGATTTTTTCGACTTTTTCACTTTTCCGGCTTTTTAAAAATTTTTTCCACTTTTTCGACTTTTTTTTCGATTTTTTCCACTTTTTCGACTTTTTTTTTTGATTTTTAAAAAATTTTTTTGAAATTTCATCTTTTTGATTTTTTTCTGCAGTAGTTTTAAACATCATATCAAGATTTCATATTGATCTGATTCCTATAACTTGAGTTATGGACAAAAATTAAAAATTTTATATCTTATTGAAGGTACTGTATTTTTAATTTTACTGATAGAACTTGAAAAAAAAGCAAATTCAAAAGGTGATCTTAATTTTACTAGATTGTCAACTAACCTTGTCTCAATATCAACAAAATCCACAATCTTGGCCATCACCACCGGATAAGTGAATAACGAAAATGAATCATCAAACCTGGAAAAAGCATATCATATTGAATATAGAAAAACACTTACTGTTGTTCAAAATAATCGGAAACATGTTCATAGAAATCCTTGACTTCATCCATACTCATCTCCTCTTTTCCTTCTGTCATCTCTTTTAATTCTTCATATGCCTCTTTCACTGTCTTCTTTTGAATATTTAAACACAATAGGAAACCACGAAGACAATCTTTTTGATAGATTTTCCTCTGCACTTTATATTTTCCTTTCTCATTGAAATAAATTTTATAGTGATTGGATTTGATGATTCTTCTACAGTCCTTCCAATTTTCTTTCGGGTTCGACAGCTTCTCAACCATATTCACCATTCCTTGCTCATAAAATTGAAAGTTTTGTGCCAGATAATCAAATTTCATATCAAAAGAGCCATTATTAAAGGAATTGAATAGTTTTGTTACTTCTTCCATGCTAAAAACTTCAGTTCGAGTGAATTCGAGAAGGTTCGAATGGGAATCCAAAGCGCAGAGGCCTTGTTTATGAAGACAGTAGAGATATCCGTTGAGAACTTCTTTTTTGAGACAAGAAAATGTTGGGTTTTTCATCTGAAAATGAAAAATGCATTAGTAGGGACAAAAGAAACGAGAATAAGAAATAATTTGACAGTAACAAATGACAAAAAGGAATTTTTTAAATCACAATCAAGGCTATGCGTAAAAGTTTTTTTTACGGATTTCGAAAAATGTAAAATTTTACGAAAATGAACCTCGTAAAATCCGTAACATTCGTAAAATTTGTAAAATTAAAAAGGACGATGCCAGCTACAGTAGCGGCTAAAATGTTCGATTTTTTGAAAGGAAAATGGAAAATATGGTTTTGGGAGCAATTTGAAACAACATTGATTCGATATGAATTGAGTAGCATCAATAGGAATTTTTCACCAAAATTTTCTAAAAAATTTCTAAAGTTCGAGAAAGAGAGAATATGTTTTTCCTCCTCCTTTCTCAAAGTTTGATTTTCTCGGAAAAAAGACGAAATTTACCTTACCAAAATTCGACCTAACTTTTTTTTTACAAATTCGTAAAATAAAAAATTTTACGAAAAGGGGCTGTAAATCTGTGAAATTCGTAAAAACCGTAAACGTAGAAGCACACATCTGATCACATTGGGAACTGCATTTAAAACATTTAGCTTTCCTCTTTGTTCAGTAAACTACTGTGAAATTTTCATTTTGATTATTTTTATAAAGGTTACACAAATTTGAACTTTTTTGGCTCACCCTGTAGATGAATCATACTATCAAGGACGCTATTAACTGCTTTTTAAACATTTCTTGAATTTTTTTTTTAATAAAAAGTGCTGTCCGAAAATTATAAATCATTGTAATCCCAGACTATCATCCAGAAAGTTCTAATAATGAAAATATATAAACTTTTTTTATTAATTCATGTCGAATTTTCCGAATTTTTTTTACATAATATAAATCAACTATTGACTCTATTCTTAGTTCGTTTGTATTAAAAAAAAAAACAAATTTTAGAAAATAAATTCTTTTTCACAAAAGTTCACTATTTCATAGAATGAGTCATTTAAACAAACACTCTCTTTTTTTTCAGTGATAACAATTCCATTCCCTTTCAATGTCTACTACCCTCTCCTCCAGATACTCTTTCCCCATTAAAAATATTCTCCAGTTTAAAATCACTAATCTAAATGAATTTCAAAGGAATGGGTTGAAAAAGACAGCGAGAATCGGGATAATTGAATTGTGAGCTTCCTTTTTCTATATTTTGTATCATATTTTTTGTTCAGAGAGCTATTCATCCTTCCTTCTTCTCCTCTCGAAGTAATTCTTCTTGTTAAACCAATAACTCCTTGTTATCCAATGATTGCTCATCTTAATTCAAGCCTCCGAGTCATCAATTTCCCTCCTTGTGAATACCCGGAATTCGTATTTTATAGTTATCGACAGCCTATTTCAATTACGAAGAAATGGGATTTGTGTGTGGATGGTTGGAAAAATACGGTAGTTATCCAATGGGAAGTCAATATTTTAAAGGAGATTCTTCCGATTAGTAATTTGTGAATTTTGAAATAAATTATTTGATAATTGTTTAAAAATTGTTTAAAAATTGTTTAAAAATTGATTAAAAATTGATTAAAAATTGTTTAAAAATTGTTTAAAAATTGTTCAAAAATTGTTTAAAAATTGTTGAAAAATTGTTCAAAAATTGATCAATAATGGAAGTTGAATCCCTTTTTTTTCATATTTTCCTTTCAATATTTGTTATCCTCACGTACTAACCAATGATGTCGTTTGACATTTCCCATTTTCCCTTCCTTCTAATAACATATATCACACGGAGCCGGTTTCTTTTCCTACTCCGTCAGTCTACACACTATCTAATGTCCCCTGAGTTAATTGGAGATTTACTCGTGAAAATAGAGAATCTTATGATACTACTCGTTTAGACACGGATAAACAGAATCAGAAGGCGTGGTTATGAAGCCAGAGAGTCTAGACACTTCTTCAGAATTTCGTATAGTTTTGAGAAGAGAAGCGATACGAGATCCCCCCTGGAGATTGCTAATGAACTCGATATTTCTAGAAATCTCTAGAAAACCACAAGATTGACCACGTACACAACACCTAAATTTGATGATATAAGCACAAATCGACTTTTCTCGAGATCCAGAAGGTTTTAGGCTTCCGGACCTTGAAATTCGGGTTCCCAATGGAATTTCCGTTGATTTGATACCCATATCGATGGGTTTCTAGGAAAGTGTTGGTGTAGTGGATAACAGGGTTGTGCGAGGTTCAGAAGGTCACGGGTTCAAGTCCAGCTAGGTTAATTTATCTTTGCTTTTTCTCTAGAATGCTAGAAAAAAGCTTTTAGAAGCGTTAATAAGTGATTTTCAAGTGGTAGCTTCAAAAATATTATCGGTTTTCGGTAATAATTAGGTTATCCCGGATGTTTTTGTTGGAAAATACTAATGTTTCGGACTTTTTAAATAAAAATGTGCGTTTTTTTTTAAATTTTGAAAACAACTTTCTGAATATTGATAAATACATTTATTTTAAGCACAGAAAAAATGAAAATTAGATGAACGATTAGAAAATTATTGCGATGATAGTTATAGAATTATGGATTAGTTAGCTTTCATATCAATAGGTATAATATAATTGATTGGATGAGTAGTATAGAGATGAAGTAGGCTTTATAATCATAAGTAGATCTGAAAAAATCAATTTTGTTATTCTGAATTTCTCATTTTAAACCCGCTAACCAATGATAGTTATAACATGATGAATCAGTTAGCTATCATGTTGATAGGTAGAACATAATTGATTTAATGAGTAGTATAGCGATGATGTAGACTTTATAATTATATTTAGATCTGAAAAACCAATTTTATTTTTCTGAATTGCTCATTTCAAGCTTAACCAATTAACCATATCAGTTGTTATATCCTTGGATTATATGATCAGTAATGTAGAGAGGTTATTACAGATATATATTGTAGGTAGGTATGTATGTATATACATTGTAGGTTATTATAGATGAGATCTGAAAAATCGAAAATCATTTCTTTTTTTAAATTTCTCATTTTAAGCCTGTTAACCATATCAGTTGTTATATCCTTGGATTATATGATCAGTAATGTAGAAAAATTATTATAGATATATATTGTAGATAGGTATATATGTATTATCGCTTCATTCAAATCGCCCGGAAATTTTAACGTTTTTAAAAATTTAAGCTTAAATTTCAATTAAAACGTAAAAATTTCCGGGCGATTTGTATGAAACGATAGTATATATGTTGTAGATAGGGTATTAAAAGACCTGAAAAACCAAAAATCATCGTTTCTTCTCCATTGCTCACCTTATTATCCATAAATCGCAAGCTCAGTGACATCAGGTCCCGGGAAAACCGATTTCCCAAAAGCCACAATGACAAATTCTACAGCGACGTCACCAAAAACAGCGATATAGACAAGATGGCAGAAGATTGGAACGAATTCGAAATATAGGAAGAAGTTGGCGATGGTCAAGACGGCAATGTGGACGAGATAGACAAGGATAGCAACCCATTTATAGTAGTTGTAACGGATATGGCAACGGGGGATACGGAAGGCGAAGCAGGTTGAGAATATGAGAGTGATGAAGGAGAAGATGAAGAGGTTGAAGAAGAAGTGCTGGAGAAACTCACTTCTAGACTCAGAAATTCGGTTTCCCCGTAAAATTTTAATCTTATATCAATTTTTTGAAAAAATGACTTTTGGCCTAGTGGCTAAGAGGTTTGGGTCGTTCCAAAGGTCGCGGGTTCAATCCCCGCTGGGGTCCATTATTTTTGCTTTTTCAGATTTAATGTTTAGATAGCTTTCTAAATCACGAGGAAGTCCAAAAACCCAATTTTTTTGAATTGGAACTGAAAAATAATATTTTTTTAATTCGGAATTTTTTTTCTAATTTTAGAGAAAATAAAATATTGATATTTATTGCACAACATAGTCACACCATAGCCCGTGAAATTTGAATCCTATATCAATTTTTTGAAAAAATGACTTTTGGTCTAGTGGCTAACAGGTTTGGGTCGTTCCAAAGGTCGCAGGTTCAACCCCCGCTGGGGTCAATTTTTTGCCTTTTTTTCTGGAAGGTTCTAGAAGCTTCTAGAAGCTTCTAGAAGCTTCTAGACCCTCCAACTCACCTCCCACTCCAAGTATCCAAGGTAGAGGTAGGTCATCATAAGGATTCCCATAAGATTAACCCCACTTGACCATAAAATCGCATACATCTCCGCCTTGATCAAATTATTAGCCGGTTTCACGAACAGCTCGATAACATACATAAGAGCCAGTTGCCATGCACCAAGAAGAAATATAACGATGAGCAACCAGCAGTAGTTCAAGTACATTTTCAAAATAGCTATCTGACCTTCATAGTACTTGGTCCAGCAGGCCAAGCCCAAAAGAAGGCATGAAAATAGAAATCGATAGATGTAGAGATGAAGCCAGAGAGCCCAGTTCAGACACTTCTTCAGCATTTCGTATAGAATGAAAGAGAAATATGAAGTCGCTTTCTCTTTGGATCCCCCTGGAGATTGCTAATCAACCGATTTTCTAGATATGTCTAGAAATCTCTAGAAAACCACGAGATTGACCATGTACACAACAGATATATTTGATGATATAAGCACAAATCGACTTTTCTCGAGATCCAGAAGTTTTTGGGCTTCCGGAGTTTGAAATTCGGGTTCCCCATGAAATTCCCGTTGATTTGATACCCATATCGATAGGTTTCTAGAGAAGTGGATTTTTGGTGTAGTGGATAACAGGGTTGTGCGACATTCAGAAGGTCACGGGTTCAAGTCCAGCTAGGGTAATTTCTTTTTGCCTTTTTAGATAGAAGACTAAAATGAGGTTTTGATATAGGATAAACCCGTTTTTAGCGAGATCCGAGCTCTAAAATCAGGGTTTGCTTAAATTTGAGCTGAAAACCCAAGTTACAGGCAATTTTAGGTTTTCAAGAGGTGAAATTCGTGTTCCCCATGTAATTCCCATTGATTTGATACCCATATCAAGGGGTATCCATAGAAATTTGGTTCTTTAGTCATGGAAATCAAAAGTTCTGCAATTTTGTAACTCAGAATTCTGAAAAAAATGGATTGGTTAACATATTTATTTATTATAATGAACGATATATAAATCACAAGACAAAAATTATCAAGCATCTTTTCCCAACTCAATTTGCCATCTAAAGGCGAACCAAAAGTCCCATGTCATTGGCATATAGCAAGCAAACCAGAGGATATGACATACGAAAGAGGGATGAGGGGATAGATCGTTGTTTAGTTGGCATAGAAGATATTCTAATCCGATGGCAATGAGGATGTGGATGATGCAAAAGATGGTGCATGATTTGATAAGATTACGGTAGGCGATGAAGAACGGTGGGATTCCGGGGACGACTAGCTGGGAGAAGAGGCACGAGGAGAGAAAGGCAAGGGAGAGACCGATTGCTATTTCCTGGAATTAAGGGTTTAGAATGGTAAAGAATGTTCTTAATAGCATAAGAACGCCCAAAAACCGCTTACCTCCGCTGGATACCATCCCAAATAAAAAGGGACCATTGCCAAAGTTCCAATGATCGCAGAGCCACCAGTCCAAATCATGACCAATACTCGACACTTGACATAATTCGATTTCCCTTCCAAACGCCATTCCACAAATAGCATGAGCAAGAAAACAGCACACCAAAAGGGGGCGATGACGTAGATAATAAATGGAACGACCTCCTTGAATCTCTCCCAAATCATGTATCCCCTATTTGTCATCCACATTGACCCAGCACCAATTGCCAAGAGATAAATGGAGACGAAAGGATGGGTGATATGGACTACTGTAGACATACAGTCACAGTCCAGAAGGGCTTTTCTCCAGAAGCGGAGCATATCTGGGTGGAGAGGTAGAATAAAGTCAGAAGAAGGGAGGGCTATACTCATGAATGAGAGAGAGAGAGAGAGAGAAAGAGAGATATCACTAATGAACCATGATTATACTACAAAGAACCAGAGCTCAGATGAATCAGTGGCTGGGGGGGAAATCGTAAATAGTAATTTTCATAGCCACCCCCGCATATGATAAAGCCAGAACTGAAAAAAGGCCTTCCGAACCCCATCCATTCTGTACAAAAATTTCAAAAATTTGTATAAAAAACTGTAAAAAATTAGAAACTGTAAAAAATTAGAAATTGTAAAAATTAGAATTTGTAAAAAATTGTAAAAATTGTAAAAAATTAGAAATTGTAAAAAATTGTAAAATTGTAAAAAATGTAAAAAAAAATTTGTAGCAAAAATTTCTTGGTAAGTCGAAAAGGTTCATCATCTTATATACTAGAAACTTATATACAAGGTCCGGAAGTCTAAAACTGAACTGTTTGTAACTCATTTATGCAGCATGCTATATTTCATGTGTTATACGCATTTCATATGTGAAATTTGAAATCCTTGTTATCTACTAAATGAATTTCTGGAAACCCTTCAATATAGGTATCAAATTAACGGAAATTCCATGGGGAACCCGAATATCAAGGTCCGAACCCCTGAAAATGTCTGGATCTCGAGATAAATCGATTTTTGCTTATATCATCAACAATCCGTCATTCGAAGATTACAAAAATTAACTTCATGTGAAGGTGATATTAGAAAGAGAAGAAATAAATCACATTGTCTATGATAATTATGAAATCTGGTCTATGATGTTAGAAAAATCTAATCAAGGTGTACTTTCTTTCATAATTAAGCTCTGATTTTAATCCCGACTCATATTTCACCCTAGGCTCATAATTATACACCTTCCTGGCTTCTCACTCTCTTATTCTATCCCCCTAACAATGTGCAATTTCTACTATCGTCTTTTGGTTGAATTGAATTCCACCACAGGAATTCTCCATTTCTTTCATCCATTTATTGTCGTTCTAATTCTGATCAATGGAATAGCCTCCGTTTTTTCTTATGGATGGGGAGGAGAGGTTTCGATTGGGATTTGGGGATTTCAATACTTTATTCTAAGGGCTTCGAGTTTTCTGATAGTGATGACTGTGATTGTGGAGGTATTGAAGCATCGATATCAAAAAAATACACTTCGAGCGAAGAAAAGGAAATTGGTTATGTTGTGGAGTGGAGGATCAGCAGCTATTGGGTCACTTATGATGATCCCTTTCTATTTTCAAGGGTTCTTTCCTGGATATGTGAGTTTTTTAGGGTATTCTGGAACATTCGTATTATTACAGAACATGACATTTATCTTCTGTATCACTCTTATTTTCACCCAATTATTCTCTCGTTTGATTGTCGAAGACATCAATCCATTCTTTATCCTTTATGATGACTGGAAACGGACTAAACGGGTCTTTATAGTTATCCATTTCCTTATTTTGATTATTTTGAATATTATAATGAAGTTGGTCATCGGACACACATCCTTCTCATCGGCTGTCTGTCATCTCTTATGGATTGTCTGTTATGGACCAATGACACTCGATTGGTGGATTGCTTTTAATCATGGATTGTATGATGGATTTGAATTTAGATAACTTATGCTATTTTACTGGAAAATTGATAAATGTGATAATCACAAATCAGTTTCAATTTATTGAATTTGATAAATATTATTTTATTCTGAACAAATAAATATCTCAATTATCAATGTTTTGAAATTTTGAATTTTCCGATTTTAGGTGAGATAACATCATTTTCAGTATGGTTCTTAGCTTCTGATAATTATTCCAAAAGATAGAACAGAACAGCAAAAATAATTACTCCATATAAGCTTTAAGCACTTTACCTATCAAATTTGCAATCCCTGATATTTACTAGATAATTACCTATGATAGTGACTATTTTGTTGGAGGTATAAATAAATATCTTAATCACAAAAAACAGTTTTTTGAGTTGAATTCGGAAGTAAACGATTGTTTTCATTAAAATAACCATTTTCAGAATGTTCTATAGCATCTAGAACTTGTTTTGAACATCAGAACAAGATAATAACAAATAATACCCAGGTGGGCATAATGTCTACAACAACCCAAAAAGACTCCTCTTTCCAATTATCGACTCAGCATAATATTGTTTTACTCTAACAAATATAAAAACTTGTCTTTTCAACGTAAAAAACTTGCTCAAACCAATTTCTTTATATTTGTGTGATAATTCGATTTTTGCCAATAACATCAATTACGACTTCACAACCCGTCATTCGAAGATTACAAAAATTAGTGTGAAGGTGATATTAAAAAGAAGAAGAAGAAAAATAGGAAAAGGTGATTCATATTGTTAAGAAAAATGTCTTCTTGTGACGAGCCTACTTTCCGAGCTCTTATAATGAGCGACATCCTGAACAAATTCATGTTTCATTTGGATTGTATCACTTCAAAAATTATTTGCGTCTTTATGTTCACTTTCATCGCTTATCTACCATTTGAACTAATTGTTTCGATTATTGGAGTTCATATTTATACTTTTTTCGCAATGGTAGTGGGGTGTCTTGTTCTATCAATTATTATTCTTTTTGTAACCATTACATTATTTATAATTTATTCGTGTACGGTAGAAAAACGACTTAGTGCTAAAGGCAAGTGTAGAGTTCTTGTGATGTTTTGGAGTGGAATTTTATCCGTCGGTGGGGTTTTACCAGTGCTTATCTTTTATTTGATGGATAACCCGGAGTACAAGGTTAGTTTCTACAAAAACAAATGCATTATACATTTTTCTAGCACATCATTTGTGCCCTTGGCCTTTCCTTCTACACATCTCTGATCCCCTCTCTTTTCGTTCTTGGAGAATTAAAAACATTCCAAATCCATTATCGTCCCTTTTGGAAATCTATTATTATCATATTCTTATTTCATATCGGGCTCCTGGGATACATGGCTTTTCTTGGATGTTCGAATGTTCAATTACTCATGCATATATCTTATCTAGTGTTTTTTGTTCCGATGAACATAGACTTTTGGATAATATCAAGGAAGAAAGGATTTCGATTAGGGAATACCACGAAAGTATATTATATCAATTCTGTTCATCCGCTTACAAGACATTTTGTTGTAATATGAAGGATTTGAGAATATAAAATTTAGTTTGTTAAATTATATTTTATTGGATATTAATAAATATTTTAATCATGAATATTTTTTGAAACTTCAAAATTTTGAAATATAAAATTCCAGAGTCTAAAAAAATCACTGGATCCCCATTGTTTATCCAAAATTCTAGAAAAACCCATTTTCAAACTCAGATTTTACTCAAAACAGGTTTTCCTGTATCAAAACCATATTTTAGTCTTCCTCTAAAAGAGCAAAAATAAATTACCCTAGCTGGACTTGAACCCGTGACCATCTGAACCTCGCACAACCCTGTTATCCACTACACCAAAAATGCACTTTATCAATATGGGTATCAAATTGACGGGAATCACATGAGAAAACCGAATATCAAAGTCCGGAAGCCCGAAAGTGCCTAGATCTAAAGATAATTCGATTTGTGCCAATATCATCAATTACGAATTCAGACCCCGTCATTCCAGGGGTGGGCGGAATCGGAAATTTCGGAATTTCGGAATCTCGGAATATTCCGAATTATCAATTTTCGGAATTTCGGAATCTCGGAATATTCCGAATTATCAATTTTCGGAATTTCGGAATCTCGGAATATTCCGAATTATCAATTTTCGGAATTTCGGAATCTCGGAATATTCCGAATTATCAATTTTCGGAATTTCGGAATCTCGGAATATTCCGAGCTTAAAAACTCGGAATTCTCGGAATTTTCGGAATCAATCGATTTTTTAACTTCTTCATCAATTTATTTAAGTTTATAAGTTTATTCGTGCTAAAACAAAAATCATAGTAACAAAAGAAAAAAAATAACAGTAATCAAAATAGATCAGAAGATTTGGAACTCAAAAACCCATAAGTGGAATGTTTCTTTGGAGGAAAAGCAGTTTGGAGAAATTATCGGCAGAGAGTCGCTTACGGTTATCTGTTAAAATAGTTCGAGCCGTCGAAAAGAGTCTCTCAGTTTCAACTGAAGTTGCTGGTGAGCAAAAATACTTTTTTTGTAAAAGATAGATGGTGGGAAAAGCGTGTTGGCTACTAGAACGACTCCAATATTCGATTGGAGACAACTTCGAATCCGCTGGTTCGGATAGCCATCTGTCATGTTCCTAAAAAAGTTATACTCAATATTTAAAGAATAACATTTGAAACTGACTCCAACAAGTATTGCTTTTTTGTCTAGTGGCACTTTATTCGGTTTAGACTTTGAAGACTTCAAGAACCTTGCAAATGGATCACTATTTTCACTTTCTGAGCTAACTGTTTCCGTTGTTTCTTGAATATCATCTACCGTAGAGAGCATGAGCTTGAGCAGCTCTTCTTTCCAGTAAGACTGAACGAAACCGGACTGGAAATTGTTTTTGTTTTCACTTTTATTTTTGCGTCAGATTACCTTGAATCGTACGTCAACAAGAGTAGCTAGATTCAGATAATCCTCTTCCTCGTATCTCTTTAGTTCAATGTTCAATTTTTCAGCAATTTTAGCTCTCGCCGATGCATTCTTCTTCTTCGATTCCAGATCAGAAATGATTACTTTGCAGAGTGGAATGATTGAAGAACAAGAGAAATCTCTTGACTGCAAAAAGTATTTTTTCTAAGCTCTAAGTTCTTAACTTACTTGAACTAATGAGAAAGCACTCTCCAATGGTTCCAACAATTCTATTACTGAAATACAAGTTTTCCATTCTGAATCAGTAATTCCATCTAATTGATCTTGATCAGTTAGAAATAAATCGAGTTGCTCGCGAACTTTCAAAGCTCTTTTCAGTACTTCATACAAACTGGTCCATCTGGTCTGAAAGCGCAAGTTTAACTAATAAAATAGTAAAGCTTACTTCAATATGCTTCTTCAAAGTGAGTGTGGGTTTGTTCAAATTGGTGAAAATTTCATCCCAATCTCTTCGCAAGTTCGAAGAAATCCGAATCGCTTTTGCATGATTTTCTCAATTTTTGAAGAACGCTTTCTATTCCGGGAAGACAGAAGTTCCACATTTCGCAGCCAAATTTAATTTATGTGCAAAACAATCAAAGTTGACTTCGCTGATTTGGTTCGATGCGCATCTGGCGTTCGCCGCGCCATCTCGAATGCAAGCTCGAATTTTGTTTTTAATGGAATAAAATTCAATTGCTTCATTCATTTTTCTCCCAAGAACTTCCCAGTATGCGATTTCGAGCTAACATCAATCACTTCCAAAATGCGATAATCAGATTCTTCTTTTCGAACAAAATGGCAAATGAATGCCAGGTATTCGTGTTTCCCAGATGAGTCGGTCCAGCAATCAAACGATACGGCGACATCCTCAATTTGCGATAACTCTTCTTTTAACTTTTCCTTGTATTCATTGAATAAGTCAGGGATGTCGACACGTGTGATTTGTGAGCGGCTTTTCACAACAAATCTTGGCGATGTTATGCGCATCAAATTTTTGAACGCAGCGTTTTCCACCAAGTTATACGGAAGAGCTGCACAAGCAATTAATTGTGCAATCGCACGCTGAATTTCCTTCGTTTTTACGCCGTTTTCATCAAAATTCGAAAAACATTCATCGATGCGCGGCTGACATAATTTCTTTGTAGGTGGTTCGAGATCATCGTTCTTCGAAAGATTTGGTTGAATCTAAAACTTAAAACTGTAATTAGAAACAATAAAAAACTCACTTTTGCAAATTCTATTGGATGATTTTTCTTGAAATGCTTCAAAAACACATTCGTGTTTCCTTGTTTTTGTTCGTTGAATTTATAATTGCAAATAGTACAATTTTTTGTTTTATCATTGTTTTTTTTTAAATATAAGTCGTATTTTCCCATTTTGATCAGAGAAAACGGGAAAAAAGAGATAATTTGAATTAAATTTCAGGAAAATAAAGAAGAAAAATCAGTTCCGCTTGGGACCAGCGACACAACTTTGCGCATGCCGCCTTTAAACGCATCGTAACCTTTTCCATTGAAAATTCCGATTATTGGCTCGGAATATTCCGATCGGAATTTTGTTCCGAAATTTTTGCCTCGGAATATTCCGATCGGAATTTCGTTCCGAAATTTTTGCCTCGGAATATTCCGATCGGAATTTCGTTCCGAAATTTTTGCCTCGGAATATTCCGATCGGAATTTCGTTCCGAAATTTTTGCCTCGGAATATTCCGATCGGAATTTCGTTCCGAAAAATCTAGAAATTTCGGAATTTTTCGGAATTCCGAATTCCGTTCCGCACACCCCTGGTATATCGTATCCACCGGATATGGTCGTTGGTCCAAGAGAACTGAAAGTTAATACATACTTTGATGATATTGAAATAAAAAGAATGACTCACTCGCGATAAACTCTTCGGACATTGTTTGTTCGTTCTTCGAAAGGTATTCCATCAAATAAATCATCGATTCTAACCTCTTCCATCATTGAAATATGCATATATTTGAATTTTAAATCACTTGACATCCAATGTTTCAAAAATGAATTCATATCCTTATTTGTTAATTTACTTTCGTTAACATGTAATTTCGAAGAATTTATATTCAACAAGTTATCAATTGTGAACCAATGAGACCGATGCAATGAGAGACCCCGTCCTTCAAACTTGAAATTCGTCTTGAAGCCTCGAGATGCTTCGAAACTAATGTGTACACGTTCTATTTCATTGATTTTACTAAAAACATATTCAGCCGTAGTATCATTCATCCTGCTAGAGTCAAATGAAAGATTTTGAAATCTCTTCTGACGTTTGGTAACCCATTTCATTACTTCTATTTGATCATTCAAATTTAAATATTCCAATATACGAACGCCATTGATATCGACTTCAAAAAGCGAGCAGAGATACTCGGAGAGCACTTTTAGTCCTTCGATTCTGTTCTCCGTGTACATACTGATCGGGTACACTGTGCAGTTCTCATGATACTCATCTTCTTGGGTTTCCTTTGGTTTCATTTGATAAACCAAGTCTCCGATTTTCACCAACTCATGCATTTCTTGCGACATAGGAGATGTGATAATGAAACGCAACTTTTGTTTTTCTGATTCATTATAAAGATTAACAGTTTTGTCTTTATATGATACCACTCCCATTTCAAGAGCATTTCGACGAACACGAAACGCTTTGATCCATCTACAACTCCTTTTTGAACACATTGATAACAATGTTCTGAAATATGGGAAACATTGAATCAAAAAAGAAGAAATTAAATACTCACATTTCTAACAGATCATACATTTTCATTATTTCTGAAATTGCCACTGTTGGTAGTCGAAAAAGAGAGAATCGATCCATTTGGATAGGGGTAGATGAGCTTGTGGAAGACATAATGAATGAGAATGAACGTGTTGGGTGAGTATAGACAGCTGGATGACCAATAGGGCAATTCGTAAGTCTTTTATCCCTTAACAAGCCCAACAGCCGTATTCTGTCCGTGTATCGACCTTGCGGATACGGTAGCTGAAGAATACTCTTCTTCCTCATCCAACACCACTTCTCCTTGAATAGTATTCCTAATACCAATGACTGCCCATAGAATAACTTTGGAGGCGGGTATTAAAATAAATTTAAAGTGGGCGGAGCCTATCCAAATGGAAATGGAGGAGGCGTAGAGGGTGATGAGGATTCTGTCGACCAAAGGATTAGGTTTGGGGACCAAATGACGGTATTCTTTTTGTATATCCATAGAGATGAGCAATTCGAATATGAAAACGTGGATGATCATTATGATAAAACATGGAATCGGGTTCTGAAAATTATTTTTTCAAAAATTATTTTTTTTAAAATTATTTTTAAAATTATTTTTAAAAATTATTTTTTCAAAAATTATTTTTTTTTTTGGAATTGGAAAAAGGGGCGTGGCCAAGGTGACTCACCTCAATTTGAAACGTGGCCATGAGGAAAAGAGGGATAGCTCCTGCTACCAATGTCCCTAGACTCTTAGCGATTAAATGGACCTTTATCTTAGTCTTTTTGTCAGTTCCCCACTGGGTTACTGTAGTCTCAACTAGACTGAAGTACATGAAAGAGGTGGTAAAGAGGATGATTACTGTAGCGAGACACTGAATCAGGTATTTGAAGTAGTTTTGGATTGGGAAGCAGATTATCGAATGGAGGAGGGAGAAATAGAAGACGGAGAGTTGGATAAGGGGGGCGAGGATCCCAAGGCAGTCTTCCATTATTTTAGGGAGATCGATAGGTGGGTTGAGAAGTGGGTGAATGACCAGAGGGAATGAGGCGCACACTGTTTTGACTGGAACAGAAGGAGAGAGAGAGAGAGAGAGAGAGAGAGAGAGAGAGAGAGGGAGGGAGAGGGCAGACATGTAGACAGTTATGACTCAATCTTGTTATTTGAGAAATCTGGAAAAATTTTTTTTTATTTCAAAAACTATCAACAACAATTTCTCGATGACTCAACCTATTTTCCGAAGAAAAGAATATGGTTTTGACTATTATTTTGCGATTTATATATTTTTTAATGAAAATGTTATGAAAAGCTCAACAAAAAACCGTCATTTTTCAGGAAAATAGTTGAAAACTCTGGAGGTGTCCTAGCATAATTTTTTTGCGGCTTTTGTGGTGTCACCGGCGATAAAAATGTCCGATCAAGAAGAAAATGTGGCCTTGAGGGTTTTTTGATCTTTAGGAAGAGGCTATCTACAAAAACTACGGTAGAAAATTTAAAAAGCAAGTCTACAAATATTTAATTAATTTTTTCCAACGTTCTTTTACCAATTTTGCCGGATTATGACAGTTTTTAGGTAACAAAATCGCATATTTTACGCGAAAATCGGGCAAAATTGGTAAAAGAACGTTGGAAAAAATTAATTAAATATTTGTAGACTTGCTTTTTATAAATATTGCACGAAGCAAGTACTGAATTACAAATCAACATGTGGTCTGAAACAAGAAACATACAGTACTGTCCAAAAAATATAGAAAAATAGTTTTTCAGTTGATTTTATCGGTTTTAGGCCATTTTCAGGGGTCTGGTACTCGGATATTGAGTTTCCGATCGTTTTGAAAATTATTGGAGGCTTAGAACAGACCTTTATATTTACATATAATTCAAATGAATACCTCATTCTCTTTTTATTGGACCAGTTATGAGAGAAACACCATTTTCGGTAATTTTACTACTGAAATCGGTGAAACCGAAATTAGAATTAAATTTTATATCCTGTAACAATTTTTTTTAATATTCTTTTTTTATATATTTTTTATATCCAATTTTATATCCTGTAATATATCCTGTAACATATTATGTCAACTATCCGACAATTTTATTATCCAAAAAATCTCTTTTTATTTGCAACAACACACTGCAATTGCATGAATCACTCCGGGAATAAGTAGAAGAAGGCAGAGGAACAAGTTCAACCACACTTTTCCGTTGCATTGGTTGTTCTGAGAGACAAAGACGGCGATGGGCTGGAAAAAGGATTACTGTAGGTGCCTAGAGGGGGCGGAGCTTACCGGACAAATACAAATGAGAATACAGTAGCAGCAGTTATTCGTCATTGTTGTATTGACTCACAGAAATTTGAGAATGTTCAAAATTATTTCGAGTTTGTTTTTTGGAGAAATGGTTTTTCAGGGGGGTAGGGTAATGGGAAATGGTTTTCACGTGAAGGTCACTTTAAATGATTATATCTTTGTTAAAAATAAAGATACGAGGAAGTTATCAACTAGTGAAATGTTTCTTTTAACATGAGCAATATTTTATTAGTTGACACTTTTTTGATAGCTTTAACGCAAATCGAGATATAACGCAATTTCTAAAACTCAAAAAAAAATTTTTTTTTAATTTTTTTTTAATTTTTTAAAAAATAAAAAAAAAATAAAAATCTAGCCAACAAATTTATTATTCAGAAAAGTTCTCTTTCTCTTTTGGTTTTTCACCACAACACACTACAGCGGCATGAATGATTCCGGGAAAGAGTAGAAGAAGGGTGAGCAAGAAGCTGAGCTTCACTTTTCTGTTGCATTCTTCGTTTTCATGGTTGAAGACGGCGATGGGCTGGAAAAGGGATTACTGTAGGTGTCTAGGGGGGCGGAGCTTACCGGAAAAAAAATAATGAGAAGACATAAGCAGCAGGTATTCATTGTTGTACTGACTCACAGGAATTTGGGAATGGTCGAAATTATTTGAAACGGTTCTCCACGTGGTAGGTTAATGGGGAAGCGTTTTCACGTGAAGGTCAGTTCTACATCACTATATCTTTGTTTAAAATAGAGATACAGGGAAGTTGTCAACTAATAAAATGTTTATTTTAACGTGAGCAATTTTTTATTAGTTGACATAATTTAGATAGCTCTACTGGGAATTGAGATCTATCTCAATTTAAAAAAACTCAAAAAAAGAATATTTAGTTGGTCACTAGATGAGCGGATTTTCTCGCTCTCTCGATTTTTTAATCCCCGATTTTTGCGAGGTCAGATTTTTTTTTAGTTCACACTTTTTCGACACACACTTTTTTTGTTAATAACTAATTTTTGAACTGTCGAATTCGAAAAAAAAATATTTATAATCAGGTTTATTGCTCATCTTTATTTTAAATAGCCTTTTTTTAAGCTTTGGAAAATACAGTCACCTCAAAAATTTTACAGGACAAATGGATGGCATTGATAATTTGATATTCAAAATCAGCTACATTTATTCTGTTTTAAAGTACTTGATCCGAGTTCTGGTAAGCCACACCCCTTTTTAAAATTATCAGGGAAAGTTGCAGGACTTATGTTTTACGGTTTTTTTCGCATTTATCGTTGTGTGCTGTTCGATCATCATTCTATTTGATGCAGTCAAGTTAATACTGGTTCATTTACTCTGCATCACTTTTTTCCATTGCTTCCTATTCATTCTCATAAAAGGGATATCCTTAAAGAATATTTTGTTTCTCTCTTTGCGGTTATTCAGTGGCCGTTCTTTGGTATTTGGCAAGCCGTTCGAATTCTTTTGCAAAAAGAAGTGATCTCGGAAAAAGAACAGTCTCCTGGAACAGAAACTACCGAAGACCGGAAAACAACCATCAATCAAGGGTAACCATCCCTAGGATATTCCTTAATCCTCTCCCTAAAATTAGGTGAAAACAACAACACTCCGAAATTCCGGAAATCGTGTGTAGTTTAGCAAAACTTCGTAAAAGCTTGGATTTTCAGTTTCTAGAAGAATTTTTAGATTTTTTGGGTATTATGTTTGATTACTGTACCTAACCCCTTCTTAAAGAACTTATTTCAGTGCGGGATGCGAAGTATGCTACCAGGAATACAACGAGATTTCACGAATTCCGAGAATCCTTCAATCATGTGGACACTCGGTTTGTGAAGAGTGTGCAAATCGACTTCAGGAAGACTACAGACACCATAATGGGCTTCCCAAGAATTTTTCTTTATTGCGTGTCATCTCTTGCCCATTTTGTAAACTTCTTACCCCTGTACAGGAAGATATTGGGCTTCCCAAGAACTATGCTCTATTGCGTGTCATTCGTCAATAAAGCTGTTAAAGGAGGATTGAAGTTGATTTCAATATTTTGTATATAGATGTAGTTTCTCATTCTGAATACTTTTTCTGTTGAAAACTTTCTCTGAAACTGCCTCTAAATGCCTCAAAAACCGACTCGAAATGCGAACATTTGATTATTATGGAAGATTTTTGTTTTTGCAACTTCGGCCACGGGGTTTTGGGACGCCCCGGTCGCTATTTTTCTCATTTTGCCGAAATTAATGAGAAGATATATTCAATACGAATATAAAACTTCGAAAAAAGAACGAAAAAAGCAGCTAGGGCGTCCCAAAACCCCGTGGCCGAGGTTGAAAAACTCTTCCACCATAATCATAAGTTTCTCGGCTTGCTCGCAGCTGGAGCATTTTAGAGGAAATTTCATAAAAAATTAAGGGCAGAATGAGATTTTTCAGGGCGAATTACATAGGAATTTTTTTGAGTCGATAATGACTGCAGTCCTCCTTTAATTAACTGACAAATTCTGCATACTGTTTGATAGCAGAAATCTTTACCTGTGATATCGAAAAAAAATGTGCCGGGATCTGGTTACGGCTCTCGGAATTTGCTTTTTTCGTGAAAAAAATCCTCGAACGCCTAATCCTGAGCGTGCGCGTCATCGGGCGGGGGTCTACAGGTCAACCCGCCAAAAGGACCATCTGCTATCCTCATTGCAACAGACCCTCTTCCTCCCCGAGTGACCTCTCTATCGACTACCAATGAATTACAAAGACATTCTCAATATTCTATCATTACCTCTCTTAGCCATTGCAGCAAGCTTTATTCATGCCTGGTGGGCTCTCTGTAAGAATGAAAACTTCCAACCGGATACCAGCGACTCGATAGAATATGCCTATCGCATTGTTCGAACTATCGGATGTTTATTGATGGGAATTGCTCTTTCCTGCGATTCAATCGGTCAAGAGCTTATTAGACTGAGGGTTAGCAAGACTGTTCTCATCAGAACCTTTCTTATCGCGAAAAATCTAGGAGTTTTGAGCACCGGGGTCATTCCTCTTATCCTGATGTCTTTGTTTGAAATTGTGGTAAGAGACCACGCCCCTTTTTCTATTTTAAAAATCAAATTTCAGTATCCATCTGTGTGTTTCCCTGTTTTGGCCTTGCAAATTGTACTAATCGAGACATTTTTTTCCAAGCATGGAACGAAATACAGTCATTTCGCTTCCAAACAGAATAATCTGATAGACGGACTTCTTTTTGCTATCTACACCTACTTTCTGTATTTTTGGATAGACTCCGCCCCTTTCAAAGATATTTTGATCATCTGTTCTACAGTAACCCTATGGGCAGCCATTGGAATTCGAAATGCTATTCAAGGAGAAGTGATATTAAGAGAAGATCAGCCTCCAGAATGCGAGACATGTTATAGGGAATTCACCGAAAAATTCCTTAAAATTCCTGTAATACTTCAATGTGGACACACGATATGTAACGAATGTGTGATTCACCTCTCTGTTAAATACAAGAATATTCCTTGTCCATTTTGTAAATTTGTCACGGGAGAAGATGAAAGGTGCCCTAAAAACTGGGCTTTGTTACATGTCATTCGTCAATAAATTGTCTTTTTGTAATTATAATAAAGTGTGAAATGAGATTTTTTTTCAATAATTTTTGATAAAGTTCGTCCAAGAATCTCAAAAAGGATTACGGTAAGAAAAAGTTCGAAAATTTCAGGAAATAAACATTTTTTTTGAATTTTTTGGACTTTTTTCCGTTTATTTCCTGTGAAATAATATTTAGAAGTGTATTTTTTCAAAGTTAAAAAAATTTTTTTAGAAATTTTTTTAGAAATTTTTTCGAATTTTTCCCCAAGATTACTGTATTTCAGAGTATTCCTAATTCTTTTTATATTGACAGGATAATTTCGATAAAATTCGTCCAAGAATCCCAAAAAGGATTACGGTAGAAAAAATTCGAAAATTTCAGGAAATAAAAATTTTTTTTTAGTTTTTTCCGTTTTTTTCCTGTAAAAAAACCTTTGAAATAATATTTAGAAGTGTATTACGGTAGAAAAAAAATATTTCAAAGTGCCTCTAATTTTAAGTACTAGAACGTACTAGAACTATCAAAAAAAAATTTCAAAAAAATAGAACCAAAAAAATTTTTTTTTATTTTTAAAAAATTTTTTTTCGAATTTTCCCCTGTATTTCAGAGCTTCCCTAATGTTTTTATATTGAAAGGAAAAGAACAAGAATTGTCAACAGAGGGGCTTACATAAAATAATAGTTGATAGAGCGCACTCTGTCTATGATTTATACAACTAATAAAGGAGAAGGGAAGGTATCGCTGGGGGTGGATGGCCCTTCTCTCTCTCTCTCTCTCTCTCTCTCTCTCTCTCTCTCTCACTTACTGTTCCGCAGGACAAACTATTCTCATCGCATCCCCCCTTCTCCAAGTGACCCCTCATCCATATTGATCGACCAATGAATTACCTAGAGATCCTAAAAACTCTCTGGTATTTTCCTCTAATCTGGTTATCAGTGAACTTTTATGGAACCTACAGTTTCCTCTGTGTTATCCCAATGGAGTCCCAGTTATTTGACAATTTTACGCTCTTCATTCGAGCATGTATTTGCTTTTTTCACATGTCTTATATGGGTTGTTACTGTTTTATTGGACAACAACTTAGCCAGAAAAGGGTTAAGAAGAAGGTCATCCTTGAAATTCTTCTGATTGTGAAAAACATAGGAGTTCTAAGTGCCGGGGTCATGCCTCTGATAGTGATGTCTATTTTTGAAATTTTGGTAAGTGACCACGCCCCTTTTTTTATCACTAAAATTAAATTTCAGCGCCCATCTCTGTCTCTGCCTATCCTGCTTCTTCAAATCGTACTATTCGAAATGTTTTTTTCAAAGTTCAAAATGAAATACCATGATTTTGTTACCAAACAAAATACTCTGGTTGATGGACTCCTTTTCGTTCTCTACACCTACTTCCTATACATTTTTATAGACTCCGCCCCATTTAACGATATTCTGATCACCTGTTCTACAGTAACCCTATGGGCAGCCATTGGTATTCGAAATGCTATTCAAGGAGAAGTGATATTAAAAGAAGGACAATCTCCAGAAACCATCACGTATTGCGAGAAATGTTACGATGAATATAACGAGAAGGCTCGAATTCCAAGACTACTTCAATGTGGACACACTATTTGTAACCGTTGTGCAACTGAACTTTGCTCCAAAAACGGAAAAGTCCCTTGCCCATTCTGCAAAATCGTCACACAAAAGTATAAGAGGTACATACCTTGTGAATTCTGTGAACATGTCACAGTGGAACAAATGAAGCTCCCAACAAATTATGCTTTGTTAGATGTCATTTGTAAATGAATCGTTTTCTTGTGTTATAAATTGTGATTTCAGAATAATTGTTTTATACAGCCTTTTCATTTATAATGTAGATTTACCTCTACATATGGTAAACAAGTAAACAATTATTATACAAATATGAAAAATTTTTTAGCAAGCTCAATGTTTTTAAAATGATGTTCTATGTATTTCTGGTCTTTTTTCGGTAGTTTCTAATCATATTTCATTATCTTATTGTAATTTTGATTTGTTAAATCTTATTTTGGGTCAAAATGACCTAATGAGATTATTTTGACCCTGACAGAATGAGCTAACTGAAAATTTCTGCTGAAACTATTATCAATTATCTGTTACTTCATCTCTATTGATAAGCAGTCTTCTAGGTAAACAAATAAAATCAAATATAATAAGAAATTATCAAAAATAGAATCAAAAGTACTTGAAACATAATTTGAATAAGTTTGAGTTCACCTTAAAAATTTCAAATAATTACAATTTTTTATATTATCATTATTATAGTGTCTTCAATACAAAAATTCAATTTTCGGTTCCCTTTCCAATCCTTTTTTGGAATTTTTAGATTTCAATTATCTTACGGTCCATTTAGACACGAGAATTTCACAACACCTGTTAGGAAGACGTGTACTAAAGAAAACATATGGGTGGATGGTGCAACCCGCTATACACTTTCTCGCTTTCTCTCTCTCTCTCTCTCTCTCTCTCTCTTTCCGTCTCGCCCCCTCATTTCTCTCCCCGTTTGCCCTTTTCTCATTCCCCGCTGACTCACCCCTTATATCGATTTTTCATAAAAATGAATTGGAAAGACATACTAAAAACTATATTCCTACCTATTATCTGTTTAGCAGGAAATATTTTTGTAACCTACTGTACCCTTTGTATTCAACCAAAAGATCCCTCTAAACCCGATGATTTTGGGATTTTCTTGAGAGCATTCACTTATTTTTTCACATCCATTTATTTTATTGGTTACTGTTCCATTGGACAAGACCTCACATGGTTGGGGATTAGAGAGAAGGTTATCCTTAAAACTCTTCTGATTGTTAAAAGTTTGGGACTTCTAAGCGCTGGTCTCATGCCTCTCATAATGATGTCCATGTTTGAAATTGTGGTAAGAGGCCACGCCCCCTTTCTATAACTAAAAATCAATTTTCAGCATCCGTCTTTGTCTCTTCCTATCCTCCTTCTTCAAGTAGCACTTTTCGAATTGCTATTTTCAAAACATCAAATGAAATACCGGGACTTTGTCACCAAACAAAATACTTTGGTCGATGGACTTCTTTTCGTCATCTACACCTACTTCCTGTATACTTTTATAGACTCCACCCCCTTTAAACAAATTCTGATCTCCTGTTCTACAGTTTCTCTATGGGCAGCCATTGGTATTCGAAAAGCTATTCAAGGAGAAGTGATCTTGGACCAAGAGAAGACTATTAGTACAGAAAGTGCCGTAGTTCCGATTGAACCGGAAAAAGCGAAACTTATGAGGTATTTTTTGTAGAAAAAGCGGTTGTAAATTTTTTTTAAAAATAGCAGAAAAACCACTGAAATAACGATACTCCATAATTCCGGAAATCGTATGTTGTTTAGTGGATGTTCTAAAAACGCTTGAAGATTTCCTAGATTATCAATTATTTTCATTTTTAGTCAATTCATAAGAAAAATAACCAAAATTCAAGTAAAAACAACGACACTCCGGAATTCCGGAAATCGTGTGTTGTTTAGAGAAAGTTCGTAAAATATAGGTTTTTCACATTTTAATGGAATTTTTCAGTTTTTCTAGGGATTATATAAGGAATACTGTACCTTATCCCTTCTAAATTCTCTAATTCCAGATCGGAATGCGAGGTATGCTACTTGGAATTCAACAAAACATCCCGAACCCCAAGAATCCTTCATTCATGTGGACATTCGGTGTGTGAACCATGTGCGATTAAACTTAAAGCTGATAAGACATTCATCACTTGCCCATTTTGTACAATCATCACCCCTCTAGATGGAAATATTGAACTTCCGAAGAACTTTGCTTTGTTAACTAATCGTCAATGAAATTTCTGCAACCTCTTCTTCTTAAATATGGAAAGTATGGGGGATGTCAATTAGGGCGGGGCTTATGTCCCCCAAAAAATGTCCGAAAAAAGTGTAATAAAAATGTGTCCGCAGCGTTTTCTCAGCTCCTACTTGACCGATTTTGACCGTGTTTTCACCAGAAGATGAGGAATGTTGGCGGCATGATGCACGTCTTTTTAGATTTTGAAAATTTTAACGTAAAAGCTTTTTATAGTGCTTTTTAAGCACCTTCCCAGGAGAATGGTCCCTCTGGGAAGGTGGTCGTCTCTCTCTGTCTCTCCCAATTGACCTCCTGGGAAGATGATGACATTGAAGTCCAGAGTAGATATAAGTTCCCTCACGAGGCCTATTCGACCCGAACGAGCGGAGCGAGTGAGGGGCGAATAGGCCGGCACTCCTGGACCCACTAACAAGGCCGCAGGCCGTACTCCGATCCCGCGCCGCAGGCGCGGGTTACTCTTCAGGATCTAATTGAAGCTTAGCACATAGAAGCAGAGCTTAATGCCCTGGACTGGCTTGTGAGCCCGTTAGGGCTCAAAAGCTAGTCTGCAACCTTCTTCCTTAAATATGGAAAGTATGGGCCATGACAAAAAGTGGGCGTGGCCTATGTCCCCAAAAATTGTGTCCAACAAAATTTCGACACAAACGTGTCCGCAGCGGTTTCTCAGCTCCTGCTCGACAGTTTTTTTTCGTTTTTGCACCATTGGATAGGAAATTTATTCTATATGATGCCCCTATTTTTAAATTTTTGATTAGAAAATTTTGAGCCGAGTTGTGTGCATTCTACGAAAGTGTACCTCATTTTGCAGGGGAGAGACGCGCGCCGAAATAGGCCTTCTTTGGGCGCTTGTTACTCGGCTCCCGCCTGACCGATTTTGATAATTCTTTTTTTATCCTGTAGATAAATTGCCCATAAGTCATATTATATACTTTTTACTTATGATTTATGTGAAAATGATTTTTATATTTGTGATGGGGGAAAGTGTGACTTTTTTTAATTTTCAAAAGTTTTTCGCCTCTGTGGTGGCTCTAATTTCTTCAAATCTATAGATATGAGGATAAAATCCAATAGAGAAAAAAATTCTGCGTCGACTGATATGAGATTTAGCCAAACTTTAGTTCAAAAATTTTTCAGGAAGGGGGAAAAACGTGATTTTTTGAGGTTTCTTGCGTCTCCTGAAAAATTTTTGAACTGAAATTTTTTTGATTTGCTACTCAAGTTACTTCATTTTTGAAAACAAAAAGGGAAACAAAATTTCAGCTTGATCGGAAAAGTTTGAACCAAGTTATGACTAAAAGTTCATTTTTAGGCAAAATTAAATAAACTAAATTTTTTGTTTCGCATTGTTTTGAAGATTTCTTTATATGAATCGATAGAGTTTTTTCTCCTGATTTCAATGATATAAAATACTTGATAGTTTTCTCGCGAAATACGGGCGAAAAGGAGGGACAAAGTTTCAGAGCAGGCTCCGCCCCCTTTTATTACTGTGTGCGCGCAGCGCACCTCTTTTACGAGGTCTATTCGGCCCGAGCGAGCGAAGCGAGTGAGGGGCGGATAGACCGGCACACCTGGAAACCCCCTAACATCCCCCGGAAGCAGACCTCTGATCTCGGGCCGAAGGCCCGATTAGGAGCTCATTGAAGCTTAACCTATAGAAGCAGAGCTTAATGCTCGATACGAGGCCTGTTCGACCCGAACGAGCGGAGCGAGTGAGGGGCGGACAGGCCGGCTTGCCTACACCCATTAACAAGGCCGCAGGCCGTACTCCCATCCTTACCTCAGATCCATTGCCGCAGGCGAGGCCTGTTACTCTTCAGGATCTCATTGAAGCTTAACTATTAGAAGCAGAGCTTAATTCTAAATACGAGGCCTGTTCGCCCCGAACGAGCGGAGCGAGTGAGGGGCGGACAGGCCGGCCCGCCTACTCCCACTAACAGCGCGTGGCATAGCCACGCCTAGCTTTTGAGCCCGTTAGGGCTCAAAAGCTAGTCTGCAACCTCTTCTACTAAAACATGGAAAGTATGGGGGATGTCAATTAGGGCGGGGCTTATGTCCCCCAAAAAATGTCCAAAAAAAGTGTAATAAAAATGTGTCCGCAGCGTTTTCTCAGCTCCTACTTGACCGATTTTGACCGCGTTTTTACCAAAAGATGGGGAATGGTGGCGGCATGATGCACGTCTTTTTAGATTTTGAAAATTTAAACTCGGAAGCTTTTTATAGTGCTTTTTAAGCACCTTCCCAGGAGAATGGTCCCTCTGGGAAGGTGGTCGTCTCTCTCTGTCTCTCCCAATTGACCTCCTGGGAAGATGATGACATTGCAGTCCAGAGTACATACAAGTTCCCTTACGAGGCCTATTCGACCCGAACGAGCGGAGCGAGTGAGGGGCGAATAGGCCGGCACTCCTGGACCCACTAACAAGGCCGCAGGCCGTACTCCCATCCCGCGCCGCAGTCGCGGGCTTCTCTTCAGGATTTCATTGAAGCTTAGCACATAGAAGCAGACCTTAATGCCCTGGACTGGCTTTTGAGCCCGTGAGGGCTCAAAAGCTATCTGCAACCTCTTCTTCTTAAATATGGAAAGTATGGGGGATGTCAATTAGGGCGGGGCTTATGTCCCCCAAAAAATGTCCGAAAAATGTGTAATAAAATGTGTCCGCAGCGTTTTCTCAGCTCCTACTTGACCGATTTTGACCGCGTTTTTACCAAAAGATGGGGAATGATGGTGGCATGATGCCGGTATCTTTAGATTTTGTAAATTTAAACGCGGAAGCTTTTTATAATCGTTTTAAACATCTTCCCAGAAGAATGGTCTTCTCCACGTCCCTTTGGGAAGGTGGTCGTCTCTCTCTGTCTCCCCCAATTGACCTCCTGGGAAGATGATGACATTGAAATCCAGACTACATACAAGTTCCCTTACGAGGCCTATTCGACCCGAACGAGCGGAGCGAGTGAGGGGCGAATAGGCCGGCACTCCTGGACCCACTAACAAGGCCGCAGGCCGTACTCCCATCCCGCGCCGCAGGCGCGGGAAACTCTTCAGGATCTCAATGAAGCTCAGCACATAGAAGCAGAGCTTAATGCCCTGGACTGGCTTTTGAGCCCGTCAGGGCTCAAAAGCTAGTCTACCTTCTCTATTAAATCACGAAAGTATGGGGGGTTACATTTTTTGTGTGTGTGTCTGTGTGCGTGTATGTCCACAACAGTTTCTCAGCTCCTATCCAGCCGATTCTCACCGTTCTTGAACCGAAGGATCGGAAAAGTTGGCCGCATGATGCCCGTATTTTTTGATTTTGAGAATCTGTTCTTTGAAGCTCTCTGCGCGCATTTTTCGCCGTTTTCAGTGCAATTTTTCAATTCTGAATATTCACGTGTAACCGTGATAAACTTAATTAAGAAGAGGAGGGAAGCTCCTCTCGGTTTCCGAAATATTTCATTTCTAAATCACTGAGTTTTTTTTAGAAAAGTGATGATTAACTCACTACGGGAGCCAAAAATACCCATTAATTAGGATCCCGGACATTTTTTAGGTGTTACCTGTCAAAAATGAACAAAAAGAGATTATAGAGGAAGTTCATACGTATTCGAAAAGCTCAGCACGCGGCACGCGTCTGGCATGGGCGCCGGAACGAGCGTAGCGAGTTCTGGTGACCAGGCTAGTATATTTGTATGGTAAAATTAGAATAAATTTTTTCTCATGATTTCCGGTAAAAAATACAAAATTATTTTTAAAAACCAAGTTTCTAGATGAAGTAACCAAAAAATATGAATAGTTCTCGGTAAAAAAGTTTTAAAAATTTTTTTTAATTTTTTAATTTTTGAACCACTTACGATTATCTTCATTCATTGGTTCATCTTTAAATTTTTTGAGCATTGAAAAAAATTTGTTTTTGTATAATGAATATTATAACTATAATTGTTTCAAGAACAAGGAAAAAATTATTTTAATGAAAATTTATCGGTAAAAAAAGTGGAAAAAAAATTTATTTTGATGAAAAACTCTATTTTTAAACCTATTTTTATTTAATTAAAATTTTTTTAATTTTTAAACCTAATCCTAGCCTGTTGAAATGGTACGTTCAACTATTTAATATAAGGTGTGAAAAAAAAAATTATCGAAGTGAGAATATTTTTCAGAGAAATTGAGGTATCGCTGGGGGTGGATGGTGTAAAATCGATCTCTCTCTCTCTCTCCCTCTCTCTCTCTCTCTCTCTCTCTCTCTCACTCTCTCTCTCTCTCACTCACTAGTCACCCTTTGGTTACCCATTCTCATCCCAACATCCCCCCTAACCTAGTGACCCCATCTATAATACTACCTCACTTATATCGATCGACCAAAAAAATGAATTATAAAGAAATCATCAAACTTCTATTCGTTCCTCTAACCAGCTTAGCAGGCAACTTTTTCGTAACCTACAGTATTCTCTGTGTCATTCCTTCAAATCACAACAACTCTGCTGCCTATATCCAGGCTTTCAATTATTTCTTCAATACCTGTTATATGGGATGTCACTGTTGCCTTGGATCAGATCTTACCTCGATGGGGTTCAACGAGAAAGTTGTCATTAAAATTCTTCTGATAAATAAAAGTTTAGTGGGACTTCTCAGTGCCGGTGTCATGCCTCTTATAATGATGTCGATGTTTGAAATTGTGGTAAGAGGCCACGCCCCCCTTTTTTAATTTTAAAATTAAAATTTCAGCAACCATCTCTGTCCCTTCCTATCCTCCTTCTTCAAGTTGTACTATTCGAGTTATTTTTTTCAAATTTATTGAAATACCGTCATTTTGTTACCAAACAGAATACTTTGGTTGATGGACTCCTTTTCGCCCTTTACGCCTCCTTCCTATACATTTTCATAGACTCCGCCCCTTTTAAAGATATTTTGATCTCCTGTTCTACAGTAACCCTATGGGGAGCCATTAGTTTACGGAAGGCGTTGCAAGGAGAAGTGATTATGGATGGAGAACAGGCTACTGGTACAGAAGATACCGTAATCGAGATAGAACCGGAATCTCAACTCATAAGGTATGTTTTAAAAAATAGAAATTGTGTTTTGTATAGCAGAATTTCTCAAAACTTTTGAATTTTTGATTTTTAGCCTTATTATATGAGAAATAGCGAAAAAATAGCGAAAAAAAGGATAAACAACGACACTCCGAAATTCCGGAAATCGCGTGTTGTTTGGCAGAACTTCTCAAGACTTTCGAAATTTGCATTTTTAATCTTTTTATACGGAAAATAGCAAGAAAACAAGGATAAACTTCTGAAAACTTTCGAAATTTGCATTTTCAGTCAATTTATCTGAAAAATAGCAAGAAATAAAGGGAAAACAACGACACTCCGGAATTCCGGAAATCGTGTGTTGTTTAGCAAAACCTTCAAAAAGCTTGGTTCCTGCCTTTTTTTGGTTTTTTAGATGGATTTTAGAGATATTATATTAAAAGAAAGTTATTTCAGAGCGGAATGCGAGGTGTGTTACATGAATTACAACGAAACGTCTCGAACCCCAAGAATCCTTCGATCATGTGGACACTCGGTGTGTGAACGGTGTTCGATTCAACTTCAGGCCGGGAAAAACTACATTTCTTGTCCGTTTTGTACAATCATCACCCCTCTAAATGGAAATATGGGGCTTCCGAAGAACTATGCTTTGTTAACTGATCGTCAATGAAATTTGTTTTTTAATAAAAAATGTGAAATTAGAACAGTTTGTTCAAAAAAAAAGCTATTTCAATGAAAGCCTACCGGTAAAAATGTGGAAAAACGCTATTTCTAAACCCTTTTCATCAAAAATAAAGTCTAAATTTCAGGAAGAAGTTAAAAATTGACAAAAATTATATTAAACGATTTCAAAATCGAGTTTTAAAATTTTTCTAATATAAAACATAGAGAAATTGCTGAAAATGATTTTACGACGAGTTTTACGACGAAAAAATGAAAAATTCACAAAAAAAAAATTATTCATAATAACAACCACACTTCGATAGAGTGCTCTCTGCCGGTTTTTAATGAAAAAAACAAAAAGATGGTGCAATACAATGCACAGTCTCTTTCTCTCTCTCTCTCTCTCTCACTATACTGTTACGCAAAACGAACCATTCCCATTCCCCCCCCCCTTTCTCCCAGTCACCCTCATATTGATCGAACAAGAAAAAAAATGATATTCTGGCTAACCATCATCAAAATTCTACTCTTTTCTCTCATGGGCATCGCCACAAACGTCTTCACTATCTACGGTGCCCTATGTCAACCTGCAGACTCCCCAATCGACAATGACACTTACACACACTGTAGAAATCGTTTCCTAATCGCTATCACTTTATTTTTGCAAATAGCTTGTTACGGACACTTACCCATTTTGAAAGATATCTTCAACTAGAGATTAGCAACACTGTTCGTGTTAAATCTCTTCTCATCGCTGTAAATCTAGGAATACTCAGCGCCGGTATGATTCCTCTCGTTTTTATGTTCATGTTTGAAATTGTGGTAAGTGGTCACGCCCCTTAACTTATAAAAATAAATTTTTAGCATCCATCATTGTTTCTACCCATGCTGCTTCTTCAAATCGCATCATTCGAAGTGTCTTTTTCAACAAGAGCAGCAATAGCATTCCGTTACTTTGCTCCTAAACAGAACCATCTAGTCGATGGACTTCTCTTTGCCCTTTACACCTTCATTATCACTTTTTTCTTAGACTCCGCCCCTTTTAAACACATTTTTATCATCTCCTCCACGGTTATTCTATGGGGAGCCATTGGTTTACGGGATGTTATTCAAGGAGAAGTGATCTTCGAGGGAGAGTATCCTGTAGTTGCCGTAGCCTTGGAAGACACGGAACCTCAAGTCATACGGTAACCATCCCTATATTATCTTTAATTTTCTAATTTTTTTAGATCGGAATGCGAAGTGTGTTACCTGGAATTCAACGAGACATCTCGAGTCCCAAGAATCCTTCGATCATGTGGGCACTCGGTGTGTGGGCAGTGTGCAATTCGACTTCAAGCCGACTTTAGACACATCTTGTGCCCATTCTGTGAAATCGTCACTCCTGTATATGAAAATATTGGACTTCCAAAGAATTACGCTTTGTTACGTGTGATTCTTCAATGAAATGTTTTTTGTTGTAGTATAACTGTTAGTATTTTGGCTCTGTATGATTTAACGGGTTCATGGATAATAAATGGGTTCATATCGTTTTTTTCGCAGACCATTCCAATTTTAACTATTTTCATCTTATTTTACTGATCTTATCTCAATAAAAAATTGCTTTTTCTATTATTCAACTATTTTCTTTTTCTATTCTGAACTTTCTCAACAAGTGATTAAAATAATATGTAGTTTATCATGACTCATTCAGTTTGACTCACTAACAACTACATTAAATTTCATTCTCGTCACGGAACTGTCATTTTTTGTGATATAATTATGTTTATGAAGATATCGGATTTTTCGGTGTAGAAACAGTTCATATTCAACATTTTTCGACGATCACAGAGTGAAAATGATAGATCTCAATAAGTTCTACTAAAAAACCCTAGTTTAAGGTTTTTATCATCGCCGTGAAAAAAAATTATGATCGAAAAATTTTAGAAATTTTTTTTTAGAAAAATAAAAATTTTAGAAAATCAAAAAAATTTTGGACCAACTTTTTGCTTTATAACTTCATTTTATTCACGACAATTATACAATCCTCAACCCGAATCTGTTTAGTAGATCTTGTCAAGATTTACTCCATAATCGTCAATGTATCTAAAGGAAGATGACCCAAGGCTCGGCCAAAATCTGGTGCAATGGAATGAGAGGGTGCAAGAGGCTATACAAACAATCTCTCTCTCTCTCTCTCTCTCTCTCTCCCTCTCTCTCTTTCCCATTAGTTGCCAAACGGACTATTCTTATTCCAACATCCCCCCCCTCTTCCAGTGACCCCTCATATCGATCGAACCAGAAAAAAGGGATGCATTGGTTCCACAAATGGATACACAACATCCCAATCATTTATTTTCCTCTCATCGGAATTGTATTCAATTTTTGTAATGTCCATGAGGTCCTCTGTCTCCCAAAGAAGCCCTCATCGGAGTCCAACTCCTGGATAACTGAACAATTGAACGATAATTCTGGAATGTTCTATTATTCATTTCAAACCGCCTTCTATATTTTTTGCTGTTTTGGTCGTGTGAACGAGCTAATGGTTAACAAGACAGAGCACTTCATTAGAATTCTTTTGATAGCGAAAAACATAGGGATTCTCAGTGCCGGGGTCAGTCCTCTCATCGTTATGTCCTTGTCCGAAATTTTGGTAAGAGGCCACGCCCCTTTTTCTATTACTAAAAATTAATTTCAGCATCCATCTCTGTGTCTTCCTATCTTGGCTCTTCAAATCGCAATGTTCGAATTAAAATTTTCAATTTTTCGAAAGAAACACCTTTTTGTTCCTAAACAGAATAATCTGGTCGATGGACTTTTTTTCGCTCTCTACACCATCTTCCTATTCATTTGGATAGACTCCGTACCCTCTAAAGAGATTTTGATCTCCTGTTCTACAGTAACCCTATGGGCAGCCATTGGCATTCGAAATGCTATTCAAGGAAAAGTGATCTTGGACGGACAGTATCCTGAATATAACGTTATCCTGGAAAACGCGTCAAATCATACGGTAACCATCCCTAGGGTGTCCTTCAATTATTTTTTATTTTGCAGAGTGGAAAGCAAGATGTGCTACCTGTATTTCAACGAGACGTCTCAAAATCCAAGAATCCTTCGATCATGCGGACATACGATGTGTGAACAATATGCAATCCGATTCAGGCAGACAACAGACACATCATTTGCCCATTTTGTATATGAAAATATTGTACTTCCAAGAATTACACTTTGTTACGTGCTATTTGTTAATGAAATGCTTTTTGTGTAATAAATTTTATAATTGGTTGCTATCATTTCACATATATGTACTTTAAAAATTATTGATACTGTTACATAGTTCTATAATGATGATATAAAACCTATAAATTGTAGAAATTCAAAACTGAACAAAAATGAAGTGATTTATGCCACTTATTGTGTATCTGTTAGTTACTCAAGAAAGTACGAATTATCTAAACTCATACTAATTGGAAAAATTATAAAACTACCTTAAACAGGCAAATACCCGGAAACTATTGTTATTTTATTGGATCTCAGCAGTGAATAGTATTTAGAAGATTGTTTTCCTTTTTAAACTGACGAAATCTTTTCTGCAAGCAAAAGGTCAGTAAGGTTTTTTGTTTTTTAAGGCTTATATCTCTCATAGCACAAGAGATATCAAAAAGTTATCGACTTATGAATTAATTGTTTTGGAAAACTGAGCAACTACAAGGAGACCACCAGCTTATTGGGAGTTAAGGGAGGGGCCAATATGATGTTAGTTGAAGAGCGTATAGTTATCAACATTTTATCATATTAAGATCAGATCATTGACGAATAATATGTAACAAAGCGTAGTTCTTCGGAAGTCTAACATCAAGTCCAATATTTCCATGGAGAGGGGTGTCGGTTTCACAGAATGGGCAAGTGATTTGGTTGTAGTTCTTGAAAAATGAATTTCCATTGAGGGTATTGGAAAATGCGCAGCAAAAACAAGAAGTGCTTCTGTTGTTGGCCTGGAGTCGATTTGCACACTCTTCACACACCGTATGTCCACATTGTAGTATTCTTGGAGTTCGAGACGTCTCGTTGAACTCCTGGTCACACACCTGACATTCCACTCTGAAAAAATAATGAATTAGTGAATTTGAATATGCGTTCCTAACTTTCAAAATTTCAATTAGAGCAAAAACTTACTTGAATCCAACCAAATCCGTCGTTGTACTCTTTTTCATGGTAATTTCTGCATTCCAAATATGTCCGATACTCATTGCTTCGAGTATAATGATAATTAAGGAACAGATTATCAAACAAGTGGTACTGTAGCTCTCCATATAATGTACAGTAGTCAGAATGATCAGGAGAGTGTTACCAATTGGTAGGGTAGGCTCGGGATTCATTTTTTCCACTTTAAAACTCAATATCCAGATAAGAAACTCAAATGCAGCTGGTTGGAGAAGGAGATAATAAAAAGCTTCGTTTTCTGGAGGGGAAAATGCATAACTCAAAGTTAGGAGACCGTTGTAAAGCATAATAAATCCTCTATAAAATATCACATTACATTTGTATTTCTGACTGTCGCTCAGCCTAGCCAGGCCTTCCAACAGCGTTCTCATTATAAGGGGTTCCTGATTTCTGACATCAAGAGGGCACTTTAAAAACAGCTCCGCTGACTTGAAAAAGAAGTATTTCGAGTGAAAAACAAGATAAATTCCGTATAAATGTGAAAGGAAACGTTCATAGGATGGTTTTGATTCTGATAAATGTTCGAATACACTATAAAACAACATCAAAATGGCAGAAGTTATCAGAGGAAACCCAAGAAGCTTTAGTTCTGCTTTGTGCATGGTGGAGGATCGATCGATACAAAGAGAATATGTTGAATGCACTGGTGACGACAGTAAATGAGTTGGACAATGGCTGAGTATCTGAAAGAGGTGTATTCTCTTCGTCCATCGAGTGTTGTGTGAAAATCGATTTCAGGCCAACAACATATCTCTAGCACAAAAAATATCAAAAAGTTGTCAACTAATGAAATATTGGAATACTGAGCAACTTGTTAGTTAACAATATTACTGTATCTTTATTCGGAAAGAAGTTAAAAATGATCCTAGATACAAACATTAACAAATACCAACATTTTATTCCATTAAAATCAAATCATTGACGAATAACATGTAACAAAGCGTAGTTCTTCGGAAGTCCAATATTTCGATATAAAGGGGTGTAGAATTTACAGAATGGACAAGTGATATGTCTATAGATCATCTCAATTGGATCGCCATAACGGGAAGAAACAAATCTGTCGTTGACCTGAAGTCGATTTGCACACTCTTCACATACAGTATGTCCACATCGAAGAATTCTTGGAGTTCGAGATGTCTCGTTGAATTCTTGGTAACATACCTCGCATCTGCAAAAATAATTTTGTATTGTAGTTTTTAAAAACCTATATTTTACAAACTTTCTCTAAACAACACACGTTTTCCGGAATTTCGGAGTGTCGTTGTTGTTACTTTTTTTTCAAATAAATGAACTGAAAATGTCAAAAAAGATAATCTAGAGGACCTTCAATGGTTTTTTCCGATAAACAGCACACGATTTCCGGGATTCCGGAGTGTCGTTGTTTTTTTGACTTACTTGAACCGATTCACTTCCGTCTTCTGACTCCTCTTCATAATAATTTCTGCATTCCAAATATGTCCAATACTCATTGCTTCGAGTATAATGATAATTAAGGAACCCAGACAAGTGGTACTGTAGTTGTCCATATAATGTACAGTAGTGAGAATGATCAGGAGAATGTTAAAAATTGGTAGACTAGGCTTGGGATTCATTTTCTCCACTTTGAAGCTTAATATCCTGATAAGAAACTCAAATGCAGCTGGTTGGAAAAGGAGATAATAAAAAGATTCCTCTGTTGGAGGGGAAAATGCATAAGCCAAAGTCAGGGGACCCCCGGAGAGCACAATAAATCCCCTATAAAATATCACTTTACACTTGTATTTCTGACTGTCGCTCAGCCTAGCCAGGCCTTCCAACAACTTTAGTATGTCAAAGGGATCTTTGTTTTTGAAATCAAGGGGGCACTCTGAGAACATCTCTGCTTCCTTAAAATTAATGAAAGGGAACAAAAAAAATGAGGGAAATAAATAATAGCTGTGCAATGAAACGATCAAAAGATGATTTTGAAAAAAACAACTGAGTGAATACATAGAAATACAGTATCATAAAAGCAATCAATATGAAATTGAACGAAAATAGCCTCAGTATTGCTTTGTTCATGGTGGGGAGTCGATCAATAGGTACAAGAAAGGAATACAGATGTTGAATGCACTGCAGAATGAGTTGGGCAGTTACTGAGTATTGTATTGTGCATACGAAAATACCTACTATTGCGGCCGCGGGGGACTAGCCCGCGCAGAGGGCGGCCACCCCGAAAATGGCTAGGCCACCATCAAGAATTCTTTTTCCTCAAGGAAATTGCGATTTTTTCACATTTTTCAATAGTTTTTTGCGTTTTTCTCGTTTTTCACTTTCAAAATGATTTTTAGAAGTGTTTAAAATATAAAAGTCACAAAATTTTTCAAAAAATTTTATTTTTAGCGAAAAATTCGATTTTTTGAATTTTTCGGCTTCTCTGAAAAATTGTTAAAATCATATTATTCGATCGTTTTTGTGTTATAATTTTCAGATAATGCTTTAAACATCTTCTTCTTTGAAGAAGAATTTTTTTTTCAGAGAAGCCGAAAAATTCAAAAAATCGAATTTTTCGCTAAAAATAAAATTTCTTGAGAAATTTTGTGAAATTTATATTTTAAACACTTCTAAAAATCATTTTGAAAGTGAAAAACGAGAAAAAATGCAAAAAAACTATCGAAAAATGTGAAAAATCGCAATTTCCTTGAGAAAAAAGAATTCTTGATGGTGGCCAATTTCGGGGTGGCCGCCCTCTGCGCGAGCTAGTCCCCCGCGGCCGCGATAGTAGGTATTTTCGTATGCACAATATTCTCCTCGACCACCTATCGATCGCCTCCCCTTGTCATGATAAAAACAGTCCTAATATCCCTGGGGCTCATTTTATCAATCTCTACTGGCTTCATAACGATTCTCTATGGAATTCATTATATTTTGAGCTCAGAACTATCAAGAGACTGCTTCTTCACTGATATATTTCAATTTTTCGTCATTCTCGTACTCGCTTCTACATATCTCACTATTAGTGAGGTATGGACATTGCTAAATGATTCTCCTCGACTCCCTGATATTGATAAATATAAGGGAAAAGTGATACTTTGTAGAGGGTTTCCTTTGCTTTTCGGATCTTTTTCAGTCATTCACCCAACTATGTTTGTAGATTCTAATTCCACGCGACGCGCTCTATTTTCTGATTTTTATTTCAATCTTCTCCAATTAGCTATCGCTGAGATAACTGTCTGGATATTGAGCCGAAAAGTGGAGAAATCTGATTCTAAGCCTAGCTTACTATTTGGAGACACCCTTCTGATCATATTCATCACTGTATTCTACATGGAAAACTACAGTACCACCTGTCAAGTCATCTGGGCCTCCATTATCATTATATTTGAAATAATAAGTATCTGGTACGTTTGGAATGCAAAAATTGTGATGAAGAGTGAGCAAGGAGCTTTTATTCGAGAGGCAAGACGTCAAGCAATGGAAGAAGATAGTTTTCGGTAAGTTATATACCCAATGACACTTCAAAATCTCTTAGAATTTTTTAAAAACTCCTAAAAACATTATTTATAGTCAATCTAGATTATAAATAGCCGGAAAAACAAAAAAAAACAACGACGCTCCGAAAATTCCGGGAATCGTGTGTTGTTTAGCGGATTTTTGCAAAAGCTTGGATTTTCACTTTTTTGATTTATGAAAGGGTTTTGGGTAGAATATTCATGGAAAAGTATCTAATTCCTTCTAAATGCCCTTTTTCAGTGCGGAATGCGAGGTTTGTTACCAGGAATTCAACGAGACGACTAGAATCCCTAGAATTCTTCAATCATGTGGACACTCGGTCTGTGAACCATGTGCAAATCGACTTCAGGCTGACTACAGACATATCTCTTGCCCATTCTGTAAAATCCAGACCCCTCTACATGGAATCAATGGACTTCCGAGGAACTATGCTTTGTTGCATGCCATGGGTAGCTGATAATTATTATTGCTTTGAAAATTGATAAATAAATGTTAATTATTCAATAAAAACTGTCAGAATCTTGAACAATGTGTTCCAAAAATTATATTATAAATCATTTTTCATCTGTATTAAGTTTGAAATGGACCAAAACCGGGCCAGCACGGTCCGAGCCATAACTTTATTCAAACTCAACATTTTCTAACTATTCAAAAATTAAAAAGTATCGAAGTCCATCATGAAGAACCCGCTGAGAACTGTGATTCTTACTTTTTGATCGTAAAAAATGTTAAGTCTGAGGAAAGTGATGACCCCGTCTGCGCTGGCCCGTTTTTGGCTAAGATTTTTGGGTCGGACTGTAATACAGTTGTGCAAGACTACATTCTCTCTTGCTCTCTCATTAATATCCCTTAATTGCTCATATTAGACGTCAGAATAACCATCTGTCATTCTCATTCCAACAGCCCCCCCCCCCAACTCAACCCCATTTCTATCGATTACCCGACATGAACTGGATAGACGTCATCAGAATTCTACTAATATTTCTCTTGGACTTTCTAATGAGATTAACGATTGTCGATTTGGCCCTCTGTGAAGTCCCCAAATCAAGAGACAACGGCTGGGAGCAACTCCTCCGTATTACAAAATCTGTTTGCTCTCTTTCAATAATTGTTTATCAGACCCACGTTCTAATCGAAAATGGTCTCCCCCAGCTGGGGACTACCAGGAGAGTTGAGATTAAGGTTCTGCTCATCGCAAAAAATCTAGGGATACTCGGCGCCGGTGTCATTCATCTTATCCTTATGTCCATGCAGGAAATTTTGGTAAGAAACCATTTTTTTAATTCTAAAAATGAAATTTCAGTATCCAACTCTGTCTCTACCAATCCTGCTTCTTCAAATTGCACTTTTCGAATTCGTTTTTCATAAATATCGAAAGGAATATCGTTATTTCATTCCTAAACAGAATATTCTTGCCGATGGACTCCTTTTTGTTCTCTACGCCTGCTTCTTATACATTTTCATAGACTCCGCCCCTTTTAACCATATTTTGATCTCCTGTTCTACAGTAACCCTATGGGCAGCCATTGGTATTCGAAATGCTATTCAAGGAGAAGTGGTTTTCGAGGAGTACCCTGTAGCTACCGTAATCCTGGAAGACTCGGAACCTCAAGTCATACAGTAACCATCCCCATGGCATCCTTCAATTATTTTCCTATTTTGCAGATCGGAATGCGAAGTATGTTACCAGGGATTCAACGAAACGTCTAGGGTTCCTAGAATCCTTCAATGTGGGCACTCCGTATGTGAACAGTGTGCAAATCAACTTCAGGCCGGCAATAGACACATTTCTTGCCCATTCTGTAAAATCCTGACCCCTCTAGATGGAAATATGAGGCTTCCGAGGAACTACGCTTTGTTACATGCCATATGTAATTGATAATTATTGGTGCTTCGAAAAATTATGAATAAATGCTATCACAAACTGTCAAAATTTCAAATAAAAAACATGTTCCCCAAAAATTATACTATTATTCTAATCTCACAAAGTGACTCTAGGAGCCTCATGGCCGTGGAAGAGAATATCTCACCACGAAAAAAAAATTGGTGGAAATTGTATAAAAGTAGGCCTAAAAATATTTAATTAATTTTTTCCAACGCTCTTTTCAATATTTTGCCCGGTTATGAGAGTTTTTAAATAAAAAAATTCCAATTTTTCCGGGAAAATCGGGCAAAAAGATATGTAATTTTGTTACTTCAAAACATATTTAAAAATAACAAAATTGCATATTTTACACGAAAATCGGGCAAAATTAGTAAAGAAGAAAAAATTAATTAAATATTTGTAGACTTGTTTTTATAAATTTCATAGCCGGCTCTTTGAACTCATAAAACCCAAGTTTCTAGGATTTTGCCCAGGAAGAGACTATAATAATGAATAATTGTGTTGAGAATATTCAATTTGATCTACACCGTTAGGTATTCGGACCGCCTTTGTTAGGTCAAAAAAAATATCTTGGTGCAATAACATTGTCTCTTTCTTTCGCTCTCTCTCTCTCTCAAATCAATATCTCTCTATTATTCTTCTAGTTTGTCGTCATCCTTATTCCATCAGACCCCCCCCCCTTATCACTATTCTCCCTTTTTTAAAATAATAATATTTATCGATAAAGGTCTATAAAGCCACTAATATACTATCAAATTACAGGAAATGAACTGTATAGACATCATCAGAATTCTCCTCCCTCCTCTCTTTGGGATTTCAATCAGATTTCTGATGACCTATATGATTGTCTTTTGGGTCCCCGAAACAAACAACGACATGTGGGAACAACGCTACAATATTCTTGGACTCGCTTGCTATCTAGGAAAAGGAGCTTATCATCCCCAAATTACCATCGAATATGAACTCAACCGGCTGGAGGTTACCAGGAAGGTCCAGATTAAGGCATTGCTCATCGCAAAAGATATAGGAATACTTGGCGCCGGTATCATGCCTCTTATCCTTATGTCCATGTTGGAACCTTTGGTAAGAGGCCACGCCCCTTTTTAATTTTTAAAAATAATTTTTTAGCGTCCATCACTTTCTCTGCCTATCCTGCTTCTTCAAATCGCAATTTTCGAATTCGTTTTTTATAAACATCGAAAGGAATACCGTAACTTTATTCCTAAACAAAATACTCTGGTCGATGGGCTCCTTTTCGTCCTCTACGCCCTCATCCTATACTTTTGGATAGACTCCGCCCCCTCGAAAGAAATTTTGATCTCCTGTTCTACAGTAACCCTATGGGGAGCCATCGGTATTCGAAATGCTATTCAAGGAGAAGTGATCGTCTACGGACAGTATCCTCTAGCTATTCTAGCCCTGGAAGACACGGAACCTCAAGTCATACGGTAACCATCCCTATATTATCTTTAATTTTCTAATTTTTTTAGATCGGAATGCGAAGTGTGTTACCTGGGATACAACGAAACGTCTCGAATCCCAAGAATCCTTCAATCATGTGGGCATTCGGTGTGTGAACAATGTGCAAATCAACTTCAGGCCGACGAGACCTTCATCTCTTGCCCATTCTGTAAAATCACCACTCCTATTGAAGGGAGCAAGGGACTTCCCAAGAATTACGCTTTGTTACATGCCATTTGTCAATGATTTGCTTTTATTGTAACAAATATACTATAGGTTTGATTTGTTTTTGTGAATAAACTTGGAATTAGTGCAATGTTTTTTTTTATTTTTCAATAATACATTTTTCAACAGTCTGGTAGTATTTTCAATGCGTAAATCAATAATAATAATTCTTTATACTATTAAAAACTAGATTTTTGTGATAATTGTAAGCTTCATGTACATATAAAAAACTTTAAAGTTATATGAAATGTATCAAAAAAAATTCTACAGTACCGGACAAAAAGATATCGCGTTTTCTATTTCATAATAGTCAACTTTGGAGATTTATAGCAGAGAGGTGAAAAATGGGATTGCTCTAAAATTTTCAGGGCGGTTTCTTCATTGCTGGAACTGCATTTCTTTAGCAGTTCCAGCAATGAAGAAACCGCCCTGAAAAATTTAGAGCAATCCCATTTTTCACCTCTCTGCTATAAATCTCCAAAGTTGACTATTTTGAACTAGAAAACGCCAAGGGTGATATTTCAGTGGTCGCTACTATAGTCGTAATTGTTTTAAGCTTTTTGTACATAAGACATCGTATATTTTCAACAAAATAAAACACAATTATGATAATTTTCAAATTTATTCATTCAGCGTTACACAAGAAAAAACATCATTAAAACAAAACAAAATTTATTTTATTCGATCTCTTCATAACAACTTCTGCATTCCAACACTCTAGAATACTCTTGATTTGATGAAGAACTACAGCGAAGCAACAGAAACATACACCACGGGCGCTGAAGATGTTCACCATTAGTAAGGCCGTTAGACCCATAAGAACAGCGGGTTTGTAGAACAGAAAGATTGGCTTCACAGTGTATTTTTCCACTTCGAGGGTTAATATCCAAATGAAGACCTCAGCGATAGTTGTGAAATGAAGAGGAAGCACGATCTCCCCGATGGCAACCGTGTTGGTAAAGTGAAAGGAAGCGGGGCGGTTGCAGTTGATAAGAAGAAAAAAAAGTAAAAAAACCAATGCAACTCCTCTACATTCTACGACTAGTTGCTTGAATATTTCGATTCGACTTCTTTCATCGATCTTTCCTTCCTCCTGGACCATCTCGCATCGTTTGAAAAATACAAAAGAAAAAATGCAAGTGATAAAGAATAGCGCGATTGGAATTTCAGCTTTTAGAAACGATGTTTCCATTTGATTCAGTTCAACAAAAATGCAAAGAGAACCGAAAAACGTTAAGAAAACGAAAAAAATGAGACAACATTCGAGGTCGTTGATATCCACCATGTTGCAAAAAACGGTACAACTGAATCAATATAGTCACAGACCAGTCGAGAGAGGGGTCAAACGGAAAAAGAATGAGTATGGTTGTGAGGGAATGAGATATACTGACCTCTTACGGGCAGATCAATAGATACGATGCACAGAAATAGAAAGACGAGGGATCTTAGTGGTAGGCTTGCTGCCAGATGTCTATATTCAGTTATTAGTTCGAAAAATTGACATTCAAAAAATTTAAAATTAAAAAATTCAGCTTCTTTGATATATTTCATATAATTTAAATGTTTTTTATACATAAAGCTTACAACGACCACAACAATCTAGTTTTCTAACAGTTTTATCCTTTATAGGCTGTTCTCGCCAAGTCTGAAACCTCACAAGTGATAGATGTTCATTTCTTAACTGTATTCTCGTTTTGTTGAATTTATACAATTCATTAATCCGAAAATCCGCTAAGAACACCTATCTGTCTGTGCCTATCGATCTGCCCATTAGGGGTCAGATAGCCCATTCCCTCACAACCATACCCATTCTTTTTCTATTTGACCCCTCTCTTCGACTGCTCTGTGACTATATTGATCCAATTTGACCTTGTTTGCAACATGGTGGATATCGACGACCTCCATACGATCCTCTTTCGCTTCCTTCTCTTATCGTTTTCCGGTTCATTTTTCATTTCTCTTGAACTAAATCAAACTAATGGAATTCCATGGAAGCTATTCTTTATCACTTGCCTTTTTACTTTTCTATTTTTCAAACGATGCGAGATAGTCCATGAGGAAGGAAAGATCAATGAAAGAGGTCGAATTGAGAAGTTCAAGCAACTAGTGGTAGAATGTAGAGGAGTTGCATTGGTTTTTTCCCTTTTCTTTCTTCTTATCACCTGCAACCGCCCTTTTAACCTTAGCAACACGGTTGCCATAGGGGAGATCGTGCTCCTTCTTCATTTCACAACTATCGTTGAAGTCTTCATTTGGATTTTGACCCTGGAAGTGGAAAAATACACTGAGAAGCCAATCTTTCTATTCTACAAACCTGCTATTCTTATGGGAATAACTTCCTTATTAATTGTGAACATTTTCACTGCCCGTGGAGAAATTTTCTGTTGCTGCGCTGTAGCTCTTTATGAAATCAAGAGTATTCTACAGTGTTGGCATGCAGAAGTTGTTATGAAGAAATCGACGAGAATTACTTTCTTTGAATAATGTTTTTTTGTTGTGCAAATTTGAATGAATAAATTTGAAAAATATTTTTTTTGAGTTTGTTTGAAAAAGGTCAATTTTGAAAAAATACGTGTTACTTGATGAGATATTTGATGTTATAACTAGGCACTACAGCATATTTTTCAAAGTCAATTTTTTCAAAGAGAGGTTATTACTTATAATATTTCACCTGGTACCTTTGGAAGTTGAAAATAGGTTTTGGGACTAGAAGATAGATTTTTTCTAAAAAAAAAGTATTGTTCTCCAAAAAAAAGAATTTTCAGAAAACATATAGTTTTTTAAAATATCAGTCATCTATTATAATATTTTATTTATTTATATAGGCTACCAATAATTTATTACCAACGAAAGGGTGATCTATTCCCTTTTTGGTAAAACTCGCAGGTTCTCTATCAAAAACTTTTTTTTAGATAACAAGTCAAAAATATCTCTGTTTCTGTTGGTTAACTGTTATTAAAAAATTCAAATTCAGAAATTCAGAAATTTTTGAAAATATACTTAATTTTGAGTATATTTAGGTATAATTTTTGAATTTCCACTTCATTAAACTGGAAATTCAGAAATTTCTGAAAATATACTTAATTTTAAGTATATTTAGGTACAATTTCTAAATTTCCACTTCATTCAACTGGAAATTCAGAAAATCCTGAGAATATACTTAATTTTAACAACAGAACTGTAATTTAAAAACATTGAACATCAAAAATTCATTGAGAAAAAAGCAGATAAATGAAATTATTTTTTCATCGATTAACCTTGAATTTCAGCTTCCTGCTCGTTCCTCAAGACAACTTTTGCTTGAATAACGCGTTGAATCTGCATCGCTTCGAATACGATGACTGTGGAGCAACATATGGCTACCCACTTGGAGCAAGGTAAGTCCATTGACAATACGGAAGCGTAAAAGGCTATCAAAATGTCTTCGAATCTTATATTTCGTTTGTGAATAAATTTCTCAACTCGATGGGTCACATATCTCGAAATTAATACTTCTGTGAGAACTGGTACAAGAAATACAAAAATGAGAAAAGATATGATATCAGTAACAGATATTGGTTCTGGCAGATACCCAGTGAACATCAATAACGTCAGGCAAAATGCTTTATACAAGACATGCCCTCTACACAATGTCGGATGGTCCTTGATTTTCTTGATTTCACCAATTTCCATTCGCTCTACAGTCCACCCATATACCTTGACAGCGACGAACACGGCAAGGGACAGATAGGTTATCATGGTAAATTGGAAAGCTATGATTGAAGTTCCGAATGACTGGTGGATTTGATACAGTGAATAGAGAATGAGGAGTATAGTACCAGCAAGCACAGGCTTGCTTTTAAGGAAAGTCCTGATTTTGAGTATCAGTTCTTTAATATCTAGCATAATTCAGATAGAACAGGAGGTAGTCGATCGATATGACACAAGAAGAGGATAGTGAATCCACTGAGGGGGCCTATTTGGCTGCTCAGACGTATAATACAGCTAATTAGAGGCAGATTTCGCTGGAGCGCGTTCACTGACTCGGTGGATCCTAGTGTATGCAGAATCGAGGTAAAAAAAACGATCTAGTTAAATTCTCAACTATTTTTTTATTAGTTAGTACAGTAGCGTTCAAAATTATACAGAAAAATAGCGTTTTAAATCGATTTCGCTGTTTCTGCCCAATTTTTAAGGATCTGGTGCTCGGCTTCAACATTTCCAAACATTCTGAAAATTTCTGGGAGTTAAGAAAACCAAAATAATTTTTTTCATAGAATTTTGACATAAAAAATTTTATTGAGAAAAAAAGACATAAAAGTGACATTATTTAAAAAATTAAATTATCAGTTGGCGATTAATCTCTAATCTCGGCTTCCTGCTCATTCCTCATAACAACTTTTGCTTGAATAACGTGCTGGATCTGCATCGCTTCGAATACGGTGACCGTGGAGCATAAGATGATGATCCATTTGGGGAAGTCAAAGTCCATTGACAGTACCGAAGCATAAGTGGCTATTAGAAGATCTTCCACTCGAGTGTTTCGTTTGTAAATAAATTTCTCAACTCGATGGGTCACAAATCTCGAAATTAAAACTTCTGTGACAATTGGTACAAGGAATACAAAAATGAGAAAAACTATGATATCGGCAACAGAGGTTGGTTCCGACATATAACCAGTGTAAATCATAAATATCTGGTAAGCTGGAAAAAGCAAAGCAGGTAGTCTACAAATTGCCGCCTGGTCCTTGATTCTCGTGATTCCCCTTCGCTCTGCGAGCCATCCAGAAATCTTAACGGCAGCGATCAGAGCAATTAAAGTAATGGTTTGAAAGAGCATTACTAAAACTAAGACACCAATTCCAATTGACTGGTGGATTTGATACAGTGAATAGAGAATGAGGAGTATAGTACCAGCAAGCACAGGCTTGCTTTTAAGGAAAGTCCTGATTTTGAGCATCAATTCTTCAGTATCTAGCATAATTCAGATAGAATAGGAGGTAGTCGATCAATAGATGGGACAAGAAGAGAATTATGAATACACTGAAGGGTGTAGAGATCCTATTTGGCTGCTCAGACTGAGTATCAAACGTGACACAGCTAATTAGAGGCAGATTTCGCTGGAGCGCGTTCACTGACTCAGTGGATATGCAGAGTGAATGTTGAAAAATATAATAGTTATGTACAGTACCGTCCAAACATCATAATATACTCAATTTATAGCCAACTTTATCAAAAATGGTCAAGTTCGGAGAAAAATATCGAAGCTATCAGTATCAAATGTTACACCGCTAAATAGGTTTGGCTGGAGCGCGTTTACTGACTCCGTTGACCTTGTGTATGATTGTTATCCACTTGGAGCAGGGAAGAGGGCGGCAATTAGAAGATCTACAGTTTGATAAACGATTGATACCAATCTGAGCAACGTGTACCCTCCTCAGTCTCCCTTCTTGTCCCTCTCGTTGGCTGACCTCACCCTTCTATTCAATCTACATCATGACTGAAGAAACCACGTCTTCCCTTGGATTGAAGCCTGTGCTTGTCACCTCTATACCATTTCTTCTCTATTTCTTCTATAATCCACTTGTATTCCTATTCCTGTCTCTAATCATCACTCTAATCACTACTCTTATCATTATTTTCTGTTGTAAGATGTGTGGATGGATCCACAAAAGAAAAGGAAACTCGGAAGTTCATCGAATTAAACACCAGGTGTTATTTTGTAGGACATTCGTCCTGGTAATCGAATCTTTCCTTATGTTAGCTCCGTTCGCTGAACAACCAAAACGTGGCAACTCTTTTCTCGGCCTCCTTGACTTCCTTATTCATATATCCGTTTTGACTATTGTCACAGAACTCATTATTGCTAGATTTGTAGCCTATCAAGTCAAGGGATACGTTCTTAAAAAAAACCGCCCAGTCGAATGTCTCATAGTAGCCGCCTATGTTATCCTACTGGCAATCGACTTCCCCAGTCCGAATTATGTAGTCGTAGGATTCTCTACAATCATTGCATACGAAGCGATGATGATCCAACAAGTCTGGGGAGCAAGACTTGTCATGAAGAATAAAAAGGAGGTGGAAATGAGAGAATAGCTTCGATGACAATATAATTTGTTAAATTTATCAATCACATACTTTTTTAAAAATAAATTGTTAAATCAATTACATATTTTTAATAAATTGTTAAATTGATATACAATTTTTAATTTTTGTCCATAACTCGAGTTGTAGTAATCGGATCAATGTGAAATTTTGACAAGATGTTTAAAACTGCTTCAGAAAACAACTAAAGAGATACAATTTCAAAAATTGTGGTAAAAATCGAAAAAATTCGAAAAATGTCAAAAAGCCGAAATTGTGGGTATTGTCTTCCGAGCTCTCCAGCTTATGGACAAAAAGTAAAAATTGTAATCTTATTGCACGGTACTGTACATATAGGCAAGCCAAGGGTATAGTTGTGACAGGAATTCCGCTCGGCCACTGGTTTAATGACTGCTGACGGTGGGATGCGGTGGACTTTGACCCTTACCACCGCTCTGGTCTGTTGTTTCTTTTAGGTTTCCTCTTCTCATGTTTAAACCCCCTCTATACCGTACCCAGGGCCCCCTTAGCCAAGGCTGTCCCACCCAGAGGCCTACTAAACCACCTAGAGCCACGCAGCCGTCTCGTCCATCCTCGACGGGCAGCCAGACCAACCTGACCTCTACACAGAACCATCTGGACACTCGTGAAACACACCACACCCAATTTACGTTTGACACTCAGTCTGAGCAGCCAATTGCCACGTATACATCCCTCATTACCCTCAGTCCATTCCCCAATCTCTTCTTGTCCCATCTATCGATTTGCCTACCTTCTTCAGGCTACATTATGCAATATACTAAATTTCTGATTTCTGAATACGTGAAAATTCTCAAAACGCATCCAGTGTTGGCGATCATCAAGATACTCTCTATTATCTATCTGTTCTACCATCCAATCGTATTCATCTGCGAGTCACTATTCCTCTTTTGCCACCTGACTTTTCTCACATATTGTCTGTACAAAATAAGTGGATGGATGAACAAGATTATTGGAGAGACGGAAAGTTATATAATCAAGAATCAGGCGATAATATGTAGGTGCTACACCCTAATTATTGAAGCTTACATTCTATTCAAACGATTCACTGGAAATTCGGAAGGTCCATACTCTTTATTTGATGTCCTCATTTCTCTCCGTAATATATTCATTAGCCCAATTGTCACGGAAATCATAATCGTGAGATTTTTAAACCCCCAAGTCAAGAAACTCGTTACCAAACGAAACCGCATTGTCGAAATTCTCATAGCAACTGCTTATGTTATCCTACTGTCATTGGACTTTGGCTGCCCCCAGTGGATTGTCATCTCTCTCTCCACAATCATCGCATACGAAGCGATGAAGATTCAACGCATTTTGTTTGGAAAGGTTGTCTTCAAGGATACGAAGGAGATTGAAATGAGAGGATAGCTTCGAGTAAGCTACAAATCAACAATGGACGATAATATAATAATTTCTTAATTTTCATTTATCAATTACATATTTTCTTTCTCAATAAACTGTTAATTTGAATCTCCTTGTTAGTATTTTAATGTTCGAAAATACAAGTTTCCGCAAATAAAATTTTCATTTTGAGAGGTTGAATACAAAAATCGGATGAATGAGTATCTCGAGAAACCAAAATTCTAAAACAACGTACAGTACCGGACAAAAAGTTATCACCTTTAGCGTATTTAGTTCAAAATAGTCAACTTTGGAGATTCATAGCAGAGAAGTGAAAAATGGAATTGCTCTAAATTTTTCAGGGCGGTTTCTTCATTGCTGGAACTGCATTTCTTCAGTTGACAACTATTTTCTAAAATTATTTCTAAGGGCTACACGGCTCGTCGAAGTGAAAAATGTGGTAAAACGTGCTACTTTGCACTGAAATTCACGAAATTTCGGTAAGTTTTGCTTTGAAGAGCCGTGTAGCTCTCAGAAATGGTTTTAGAAAAAAGTTGTCAACTAAAGAAATGCAGTTCCAGCAATGAAGGAACCGCCCTGAAAAATTTAGAGCAATCCCACTTTTCACCTCTCTGCTATGAATCTCCAAAGTTGACTATTATGAACTGGAAAACGCAAAAGGTGATATATTTTTGTCCAGTACTGTATACTGTGGAATGATCGTTCCTACATCGGTATAGATCATCAGGTATAAATAATTGTTTTGAAAAGTGTATTATATTGTATCATAGTTGTCCATGACATAGACTAACCGAAAAAACAATCTCTATGACTATAAACTTTACAAATGTCTAGTGGGAATAGCATACCTATGCAAATACCCACTCAAACTAAGATCCAGAAGGTCAGCTAACGCCAGACACACCCAATTTACGTTTGATACTCAGTCTGAGCAGCCAATTGCAAGGTCTACACCCCGCACAGTCCATTCACCATTCCCTTCTTGTCCCATCTATCGATCGATTTTTTCTACCTTCTCTAGTCTACATTATGCTAGATACTAAAGAACTTATTCCTCAAATCAAGACATTTTTCAAAATGAAGTCAGTACTTGCCATATTGATACCGTTTCTTCTCTATTATTTCTACGGTTCACTTTTATTCCTATTCGTGTCACTCCTCATGCCTCTTCTCATGGCTCTTTTCCTTGTTTTTTACTTTAAATTATGTGGGTGGGACGCCGAGAAGACCGGAGTTCATAAAATCAAGTACCAGGCAGTGTGCTTCACCGGTTAAAATTAACCGGTTAAACGGCTTTCGGATAAGTGGTTATTAACCGGTTATTAACCGACGGTTAACCGGTTAATTTTAACTTTTAACCGGTTAACCGGTTAATTAACCGGTTAAAATATTTTAACCGGTTAACCATCGGTTAATAAACCGGTTAAAATATGTTAACCGGTTAACCGTCGGTTAAAGCTGCGGTTAATTAACCGGTTAATTGACCGGTTAAATTAACCGGTTAAATTAACCGGTTAATTAACCGGTTAAAATTAACCGACGGTTAACTGGTAAAGAACATCATATAAAATCATATTCCAGGTCGCAAAAGTGATATAGTGAATTAATACAGTGAAATTAAAACATTTTTATTTCGGGATAAAGTAAAGAAAGCTTCGTGATAATTAACAGTCAACTTAAATTCAAGAAAATCAATAAAAATAATTATTAATTATGACTCTAGGTATCAGTAATTGAAGATGAAGGTTCTGAAAGTGGCGACACAGTCTCATTTGAATATCGCTTGTTCATTTCGGCGTCGTCCACATCGGATTCCTCTGGCTCTTCATCTGATGTTTCTTCGTCAGAATCAGCGAAAAACTCATCATCGTCTGTTCCATTTTCTTCTCCCTCGCTCCTAGAATATAGATTTGAAGATGAGAAATTATAGAAATAATCCTACTCCAATCTAGTCAGCTCTTTGATGGTGAGCAACTCATTTAGTGTTTCCAATTTGGCACGGTTTCTTTTGGTCTGTCGTAGAATATCAGTACATCTACTGTAATAAGTTATGAGATAATGACTGAGAAATCGCAATACCTGAAAAGTCTTTCAGATGCAGAAGACGACGCGGGAGATCCCAAGAGTTCCATAGCGATTAGAGATAGCTTAGGAAAATTTTGCTCGTTTCCTCTCCAAAAATCTAGAGGATTCTCGAAATTTGGGCGGTTTGTGTCAAGAAGAGCCTTGTATCGGAGAAGTTCTGACTAAAATTCTCATTGATTTATAATCATGGAAAGTAATTACCTGAATTTTATCTGATTTTGATTCAGAACTGACAACAGAACTATTCATGAATTCTTCAATATCTTCTTCATTTGGCGAAGTATACGGAGTGGATTTTCCACTGAGAGGCTCATCTTTTAAGTATTTCTCGAGATCCAACTCCACCAGTGTCCAGCTTTTCGGAGTAATCCATTTTTGAATGTATGCAAAGCGGTGGTCGACTGCCATTGTACAAAGTAGTCGGGGATTTTCTAGTGCTTCATTCAATCTTTTAACTACTAAATCCCCAAGTATTTTTGAAAATTTGGATGAACTTTTGCTCACGGCACTTTGCACGAATCGAAAAAAAAATTGAAAGTCTCTTCGCAAATCTGAATATCCATCCGTGATAATCGTAACATTTGTAACATTTTTAAGTTGATTTTTAACTTTGTTCAGATGCTCATTGTTGAGATCTCCCATAATGCGACGGATTTTCGACGCGCTCGGAGTTCGGAATGGCTCCGGACATTTTTGAACATATTCAACAAAACGTCTGAAATCTCTGTTTTCTGAGAAGCGGAAAGGAACTAATCCACAAGCAAGCGCTCTGAAACTTTTGTCAAAGACTGTTTTTTATTATCCCACCTTCCAAGAGATTTTTCCGCTTTTTCTCTCAAAATCGATGGAGACCAGTTGATTTTGAAGCTGCCTATAATTATTTTGATTGTTGACATTCTCATCAAAGAAAACTACCTGTTTTGAATTTTTTGGTAGCTTTCGGGTTGTATGTATTTCACATGGTACATTAACGAGCTGGTGCCATCGGAGCAAGATATAGTTTTATTACATTTTGGGCAAGAAATCGAAGAGACACTTGAGTCATCAGGTTTTGAAAAACCTCCAAACCAAGGATTTTCGCTCTTCGGTTTTCTTCGTTTTTTCGCCGGTGGCGACATTTTGCTGAAAATAAGAAAACTTATTGAAATTTCGGAAAAATAAGAAGAAAACTAATTAATTTGGTGAAAATCCTTCAAAATCGGGAGAAAATACGAAGAAAACTATTCAATTTAGTGAAAATCCTTCAAAATCGGGAGAAAATACGAAGAAAACTATTCAATTTAGTGAAAATCCTTCAAAATCGGAGGAAAATACGAAGAAAACTAATTAATTTGGTGAAAATCCTTCAAAACGGGAGAAAATACGAAGAAAACTATTCAATTTAGTGAAAATCCTTCAAAATCGGAGGAAAATACGAAGAAAACTAATTAATTTGGTGAAAATCCTTCAAAACGGGAGAAAATACGAAGAAAACTATTCAATTTAGTGAAAATCCTTCAAAATCGGAGGAAAATACGAAGAAAACTATATAATTTTGTAAAAATCGGCAAAAATCTTGAGAAAAACAAAAACAACGAAACTCCAATATTACGCTCGCGCCGCGTTGTTTAGCGAAATTTTAACCGGTTAATTTTAGCTTTTAACCGGTTAAAATTAACCGGTTAAAATTAACCGATTCATTTTAACCGGTTAATTTTAACCGGTTAAAATTTGTTTGTCCGGATAATTAACCGGTTAAAGCCGGTTAATTTTAACCGGTTAATGACCGGTTAATTAACCGAAAACCGATTTAACCGGTTAATTCTAACCGGTGAAGCACACTGGTACCAGGTGATAATGTCTAGAATGATCATCTTGTTGAATCATGTTCTGTTCTGCCTCTTTATTGGGGCTATGAAAACCCCTGAACGTCTAGTCGACAAACTCTGTGTTTTATTTCATATATCCATTCTTCCATTCGCCACAGAATTCTTAATCTACACAAATTTCATTTTCTCTAGAACCTCTTCTTCCGATTCTTCCATCAACTGACAATCTTCAATTCTTTCGAATACTTTGATGACTTCATCTCGAGATACAGTAATCCCAGTAACTTTTAATAGTTCTTCGTGTGCTTTTTCAGAAGAGAGTCCTTTCGAATGAAGAAAGAATAGAATTGATTCAAGGGAATGTTTTTTGATGCGGGCATAGAGAGGGAAGAAACCATTGATAACACTAGTTGATAGTAGACACACTCAAAACCTCATTTGGAGAAACGATTAGAAATTCTTTTTTGGGGGAGAAAAAGAGTAAATAAAACTTTTTGCACTGAAATGCACTGGATTTCAGACGTTTGGTTTTAAAATAATAACGCAGTTTTAAAATGTCTAAATTATTTTAAAAAATTTCCATTTATCCGATCATCAAAAAAAACTTTTTTTTTAATTAAAAAAAATTTGGTTAAAATAAGATTATCTCGGTGCAGGTTGAAGTTTTTCAAAAAGTTTTAACTAATGAAATATAGATCATTTTAAGCTGAGCAATTTTTTAGTTGACCATTTGCTGGTAGCTATTACGGTAGCTGAGATACAAGGGTTTTAAAAATGGTATCCTTGTCTACCACGTTTCTTCTCAATCCAATCGTCTTCAATCATTTTTTGTTGTTTTTTTGCTTTTTTTGTAGTTTTTAGCCTTTTTCTTCTTGTTCTTTTTCATCCAATAATATCTGTACACCGTCTCTAGACTAATCGTCCTCACTCCGATTCTCGCCAGTTGATCAGCCTCCCGGTTACCGTAGTTACCAACGTGTGCTTTTATATGTTCAACTTGGATCTTGATATGACGTCGCATCGAATTGATTAGCAGCATCAGATCGTGGAAGTGGATGTAGGAACTGTAAACGTGGCATTTTTTGATGAAAAAATTTTTTGACCGAAAAACCAAAAAAAATTTTTATTTTTTACCGAGAAAAAATTCAATTTTAAATTTTTTGAAATTTTGAAAAAAAATTTTCGAACGATTTTTTTTCAACTAAATATCGTTTTTTTTCTGAATACGTGAGTTTTATTTTGTGGATACTGTAGTTAAAACTCACTTTCCCTTACACCTTTTTCGGAGAATCTATAACTTTCTTTACGAATATTGAATCTGAGAAGATCGTGATGGCACGGTAGCCTTGGTCGAATGCCTGGAAAGTTACGGTAGTTAGATTACTGTAGTTAAGTTGGTTACTGTAATCAATAACATGACGGTAGTCAGCTTGGTTTCTTCAGTTAGCAAGGTTACAGTAATCCTAAAAGCTACAGACAAACCTGCTTGATAGCATGATGGGCGGCACACAGCTCCGCTCGACAGCTGTCCTGGAGACCATGTACTTTTCCTTCGAAATTGTTTGGATGGTCTGGAAAGTTTATGTTTAAGTATTATAAAAATTCAAAAATGAATTCAATTTTTCAAAAAAAAATTTTTCGATTTTCAAAAATTCAAAACTTTGAAACTACCGTAATCCGATCAATTTTGATTGAAGTCTCGTGAAACTCAATTAATTGGGTTCAGCGCATCAAGAGCTTTTAAATGAATATAATCATGACTACGTTCCGATCATTTTGAATTTTTCGGAATTTCGAAAAATCTCAAATTTTGCATTTTTCGAAAGTACCGTAATCTTTTCATTTTTAGTCCAATTCCTATCAAACTTAGTTAGTTGGATCCAGTTTGCCAAGAGCTTTGAATTGAGTATAATCAAGACTGAATTTGGAAAATTCTGAATTTTTCGAAAAATTTTGAATTTTGAAAATATTCAAACTACCGTAACCCGGTCAATTTAGATCGAAAACCTATTTCCTTTAGCTAGTTGAGTTCAGCTTGACGAGAGCTTTCAAATGAGTCAAATCATGACTAGGTTCCGATCATTTTGAATTTTGGGGTCAGAGACGCGGACACTCTGGTTTCTCTGGTGTCTCTAACCCCGAAATTCAAAATGATCGGAACCTAGGCATTATTATACTCATTTGAAAGCCCTTGACAAGCTGAATCCAAATCTATGTTCAAAACTAGATTCCGATGAGTTCTAGTCGAGATAGGGTAGTTTCAAATTCTCAGAATTCCAAAAAAATCACTTTTTTCCAATTTCAAAACAAAAAATCACTTACCAGGTGCCCAATAGACACCATAACCAGCTTTTGCTCTTTCTGTCCCTTGATTAACACAAGATCCATCAGTGAACACAATGGCACGTGGGTTTTCTCGAGGAAACCAGAGATTGCAGAGAAAATCGGCCTGTTCAGTAGGCAAATGATGAATATTTTTCATTAGATGTTCCATTTTAATTTGGTTATTCGAATAGTTTTTGCTGCTCATTTTTATATGGAAATAGTTGCTCATTCTTGCTAATTCTTAAAACGTCACAATTCTCTTATCGCATTTCGCAATCAAGTCAGCCACGCCTTTCATATGTCGTCAACAATTTGATAAAATATTTTTAAAAAAAGGGATTCATAGGAAAGAAAAGAGAAATAACAAAGTGATAACAAGGATAACAAGGATTACGGTAGTTGGGGAGGGAGTTTTTAGTATTTCAGGGAGATTTCAGGGATAACAACAACAGAAAACCATTTTTAAAAAAGTTTTTCTGGGATAAAAATGAAAATAAATTGGATAATTTCAGAAGGAGAACATATCAAAAGCTTTGGAGGAATATAATTTCGAAACAACAGATAATCAGACAGAAATATAACAATAAGGGAAAAATGAGTACTGTTTGTAACAAATCAACAATAACAGAAAACAGATTTTAACAACAAAGTTTGGAAAAGTAACAAAAAAATTCCAGAAATTCAACAAGGAGAAAAAGTGGGCAGGTGGGGGAAACAGAGAAATAGCTTCAATTTGTGAAAAAATGGAGGAAAAAAGAACAGGAAGGGGTAGAAACTGGTAGCTTAAATTGGAAAATCGTCGAACTTTTTTTCATATGCAATCGAATTTTTGATATCAGGAATTTTCGAAAATGATAAAAATGGTATAAAATGAGTGGTTTTCAGGGGAATTTAATATTTTTTCAAATTGTTTGCATTTTTCATAATTTTTTTGTGAAATTCAATTTTAATATCTTTTTTTTTTGGATATCAAGAGTTCTCGAAATTTCTATAAACTTAGTGGTTTTCAGAGGAATCTGATTTTTTCGGAAAAAATTTAAATTTCCGTTTTTTCAATTATTTTCGAACATATTAAATTTTCAAAATCGAATTTTTGGATATTAAGAATTCTCGAAAATCTTAGAAAATAGGAGATTTATTTTTTTCTCTTGAAAAAAATTTATTTTGAGTCATTTTTTTTAGAAATTTTGGGGAAAAATTTTTCAAAATTTTTAGTAATTCCAAAATCCTCCCCTGTTTCTAATCAAATGTACAGATTTTTAGAATTCAAATTCAAAATCGAAATTCAAAATCAATGTGTTGTTCCTCTACTAGTGGATGGTTGATCCAGTGCCACTTCCTCCTCCTTCTTCCCTCCTCCTCTTCTTCCTCTTCCAATTCCACGTCTTCCACGTGACATACAGTATCCCTGAAATCCATTCAATCCACCACGTCGCTCGATTTCTTTCATCACATTGAACAGTTTTCCCGAATCAGAGAGACGTCTCACTTCAGCCGATAGTTGTTTCAGATCCAATGGATTCGCGATTTGTGGACGAGTCTGGAAATGGTGATTCTGATGGATTCTGATGGAAGAATTGGGAAGGAAAATATGAAAACAGGCTGGAAATCTAGTTTTTTGAGGGAAAACCCAAAAAGAACCAAGATTTTTAAGCGAAAAATGCAGTTTTTTGAGTGGAAATCGGAAAAATCCGAGTTTTTGAGGCAAAAAACCGCGAAAAATGCAGTTCTTCTAATTTTTTAGCGTTCAAAACTGCTGGAAATGTCATTTTTAGGCGAAAATCTGAGTTTTTGAAATAAAAAATCGCGAAAAATGCAGTTTTTCGGGATTTTCTTGAGATTTTCCGCTTCTTTCGCATTAAGAACCCCTGGAAAAGTCATTTTTAATCAAAAAAACATAAAATACTGACAACAATTTTCTCCTTTTCCTCGGCGCTTATCTGTTTCTTTTGATTCTGTCTTTGACCTGATTTCTGTTGTTCCTTTCCTTTTTCAGATGTATTTGTCCCATTTGGATCCGTGTTTTCTGCAAATTCATATTAAAATATGAAAAAAAAGCTAAAAATTACCAGAATGTCCTCCTGGATTCGACATTTTTAAAGCGATTTTCTGGGGAGAAAAATCTGAAAAAAATATTTTTTATTTTTACGTGGGCTTTTAATCGGGATTTGGACTAAATAAGCGATTGAAAAATGTATTAAAGCGTCAGAAACTTTGGAATCAATTCATTTCGTATAATTTGTCTTCCGCCGTCAGAAAATGTGAGTTATTTCTTTCGAAAATTTTTTTCCAAATTTTTTTAAATAGCATAAAATTCCGATACTTCTTGATAAAACGGATTGCAATTTGCAATTTGTTTGCTGAAAAAACGTGAATTTATTAGAAAAACTCGAAAATCCGTCTTTTCAGTACTTTTCCAATAAAATCATCATTTTATCGAAAAAACATCTGAAAATAACATATTTCTGACTGAAAAAACTCGATAAATTCATTTATTGCATCAAAAATCAACGAATTCCTTTCAAAACTCCTGACGAATTAGTTTTTCTCTAATTTTCAAAAAAAACCATCAAAAACCCATTATTTTTACTAATAAATATTTCAAATTTACACTTCCCCGATCAAAAAATACTCGAAAAACTTAAATTTCGCTTCAAACCCCCTGAAAATTCTCTCGAAAACCTGAAAAAAAATTAAAAATCGTCTAAAAACAAAAAATCCAGTTTTGCTTGTCAAATAGCGCACATCATCCGCAAACACCGTCACGTCAGAATGCACAATTCAATTTTTTTTTTTGAAAAATTCTCGTTTTTTCTTCAAAAACCCTTGAAATTTCTCATTTTTCTTTGACTCCCTTCAAGAATATTGCTTTTCCATTTGAAAAATCGCTAAAAACCCTCAAAAAAACTGTAAAAATCCCCAAAAAATTGAGAAAAAAAAATCCATCAATTTATTTTGTTACATTTCACAATAAAAAAAGATAATAAACTCTATGTAAAAAGCGACCTGGAATGGGAGGGGAGAGAAGGAGACAATCCAAATAAAAATCACAATTAAACGAATTTTTGAAAAAAAAATAAATTTTGAAAAAAATTTGAAAAGCGGGATAACGGAGCATCGCAGTCTCTCCGTAGGGGTGGGGGCACATATTGCGCATGGTTAACCCGTGCCAACCAAGGGGGGAAAATAGGATAAAAATAGAAGAAAAAAAGGAAAAATCATGCAAGAAGAAATTCAAATTCCCGCCTGAACCAGCTCGAAAAGGCTTTGATTTTTGGCGCCAAATTCAAAATTTTCGTAAATCGTCGAATTCTTCGAAATTCCATCAAAAAACGTGGAATTCGCCGGGATTACTGTAGCATTCGTGGCATCCAGAAGGCTTCTGAATTCCCCGATTTTCATGCGGAAAAACTCAAAAAAAAAAAACTCAAAAAAAACTGAGGAAGCGGGGAAAAAAATAAAAGATAGAGATAAAAGGACCGGACGAGAGAGATGAGAGAAAGAGAGAAATGAGATAATGGGTTACTGTAGATATCTATAAGTGGGCGTGGGGCCTCTTACGAATCAACAGCCGATTCAATATCGTTGATGAAGAGAGCGGAAAGGGCGAACAAGAGGAAGACGACGCCGCCGATGAGGGTTACTGTAATTGAGAGAGTGGATTACTGTAGTTTTTGGGGGATTACTGTAGCAAATCGGGGAGAGTACTGTAGACCTAGGATTACTGTACCTAGAAAGATCCAGGATCCGGAAGATTTTTGGTTTTTGACCTAGATTACTGTATCTACCGTATGACTCACCAGTTCTAACAGATATCCTCTGGGCGACAATCTTTCCGCCGATGACGGCGATTCCTGTGCAGAGGGCGTGTCCGAGGACTCCTCCTCCGATGACTCCGGCTGGAAGAAGGAGAGGATAGAGGGATCCTCTAGGGGTATAAAGACTCACCGATATTCTCTCTGGCACCTAGAATAATGGTAGTCAACTGAGATCTATCTCCCCATTCGGCGACGAAGGTCAGGGTGAAGGCCTCGATGAAGATACGGGAGGTGAAGAGGAAGATCTTTTTTGTTTCCGATCTGTAAATGGGGTTACTGTAGTTTCTAGGATTACAGTAGTCTAGATCCCATTTTCTCTAGGATTACTGTAGCCCAAATAAAAAACTCACTGCGTAGCGGCTCCTCCACCTCCTCCTTCGAGCATTTCAAACTTGGAAGCATCCAATTCCCCTTCTCTCTTTGCCACTTCCGCCTGAGCCTCCTCGAATCCCTCTTGTCCTTCATTCGGAGACATTGTCCATCCCTCATGGAGCATTTTCAATCCGAATAGGGCGAAGAGAGCAGTGGAGAGGTAATAGGTGACGGCACGCGGGATTACTTGGGTTACCTAGAAGATCAGAGGGATAGAAATGGGTGGAGTCTGATGGTTTTAGCTGGAAAATGACTGAAAAAGAGGCTAAAAATAACCCAGAATCCCTCTAAGTCACTGGGAATCGGTCTAGAATGATCTGAGAGCTTTCCAGAACATTTTAGATCCAGATTCCTGCGATTTAGAGAGATTCCAGGGTATTTTTGACACTTTTAACCCTTTTTTCTAGTCAATTTCAAGGCAAAACTAGTGTTTTTTGCCATTTCTGGGCATTTTTTCCATTTTTCAAGACGCTTTTCCTGATAGTTGGGGGAGTCTTAAGGGATCAGAAATGAGCGGAAATCGCTGGTTTTAGCTGGAACTTGACTGGAAAAGAGGCTAAAAAGTGTCTAAAATAGCCTAGAATCCCTCTAAATCGCTGGAAATCGGTTTAAAATGATCTAGAAGACTTGGATACCTTCTCAGAACATTCTTGACCAGATTCCAACGATTTGGAGCGATTCTGGGGTATTTGAACCCTCCTTTTCAGTCAATTTCTAGCCAAAACCATTGCTTTCAGTCTTTTCCCCGCAAAAAACCCTTACCCATCCAAGACATGCTGAAAGAACGGTCATCAGTGCGAGGGCGCCCATTGCTCCGGAGAAAACCGTCAATCGGGAGTGTCTCATTGACATAATCACTGCGATGAACCATGTTTTATCACCCAATTCGGAGACGACGATCACTGAGAATGAGGCGAGAAATCCGTGATAGAATGAGATGTCTTGCGATGAGATTTTCTGGAAATTGGGGGCGATTTTCGGGGTTTTCGACATAAAATTAGCTAGTTTTGTGCTTTTTTCAAACTTTTCTTCGATTTTGAAAGGTTTTTGGGGCTCAAAACTGTTAAAGAAGCAAAAAAATTTTATTGTCAAAAGGCAAGGAAATCCTGAGTTTTTTCGAGTTTTTAAAATCAAAATGATCTGAAAATCAACTTTTCCGCAAGAAAAATAGCGGAAAACCGACTATTCTCGGTTTATAATGATTTTTTTTTGATTGGAAGATTGTTTTTAAATTTTTTGGAGTTTTTGACATTTTTCGGGAGTTTTAAACTGATTTTTGATTTTAATAAAGTCAAAAACAGCTATTTTCAATAAACCCTTACCTTCCGCTCCCCTCCTTTCGCCTCCTCCTCCTCCACTTCCACCCTATTATGTTCAATTGGCGTATCATCTAACTTGACATCTACCGTATCCACATCTTTCTGAAACAGTAAATAAATGAACGTAATGAACCTTCTACTAATTCAATTACCCCCGCATCATCTCTTTCTGATGCTGTCACTGATGTCTGAATGAAATGGACGGAGAAGAGCACAAGGACACAAACTAATCTCATCGTCCCCTGGAAAATGGTGATTTTATTGGGAAAAAGGGATTTTTAAGGTAATAATGGTGGTTTTAGACGGAAAATAGCAGAAAAAGCAGGAAAATCAAGCTTGGGAAGTGGGTTTTGAGGAAAATGGATGAAAAAAGTGACTTTATGCTAGTTTTACGAATAAAAAAAAAGGTGATTTTTAGACGAAAAATGAGGGTTTTTGACGGAAATTCAATGAAAATTAGACTTTTTCTTAGTTTTTGAAACGATTTCGCCGACGTTTAAAAACGGGAAAAACAGTTTTTGAACGAAATTTTTTTTTTCAGAAATTAAAAATTAATTTTTTTTGGAAAATAACTTTGTTTTTAAAAGAAAAACTCGATTTTTTCAATACTTTCAAAGCGAAAAACATTAAATTTCGTACCCTAAACTCTAGTTTTCGATAGCATTTTGAACAAAAAATTCTTTCGGCGAAAAAAAATTTTTTTTCGAAAAAGAACTAAAAACCTTATTTTTCTACATTTCTATGAATTTCTTATCGCTTTCTCTCTATTTTCCACTGAAAATCTCTTCAAAATTCCTACTCTAACCTCAAATCCTTTAAAAACCAAAAACTTCGAGATTTTTCAATTTTTCCTAGTTTCCCTATATTTTTCGCTTTGAATAACCCAAAAATTGGATTTTCCGCCCTAGAAAACCCCTATTTCCCCAAAAAAAACGTTAAAAATCGATAAAACCAATAAGAAAAAGCTCTGTGGAGGAAGCCTAAGTGAAATGCGCGTCATTTAAAATACATTGTGTGCATTACGTGGGGAAGTCCTTCCGTGTCCGCAATTGCGCGTCAGATCTGATGTTTCTCGGCGATTTCCATCTAATCTCGCCTAAAATCCTTCTAGAAATCCGGTTTTTTCTGGGATTAAAAAAGTGAGATTTGTTCGAATTTCAATGAGATTCATCGACAGGTTTATTGGAAATGCGAGAAAATGTGATATTTTAAGTTGGGGGAACCGAAAAAATAGAATTTTTTAACAACGAACGAGAAAAAAAACAATGAAACTATACAAAAGAGGTATTTTCTTTTAAAAAAGAGAAAAAACATGTGATTTGATAAGAAAAGGAAGGTCACGTCATCCATTTCGCAAAATTGGCGATGCCTCGGCACGGGAGACTCGCGCCGATCGCCTTGATCGTCAGACCGCGGTCGCCAGTGATAAGGACACAGTTCCGTAGGGTTGCGTTCCTGATAGGGGTTCCGATTTGGGAGAGAATTGAACTGGAAGCGGGCGCCGGAAGCGATTCCGACCATTTGACGGCGCTTTGTAGGATCATGTCGTCGTTTGTCTAGAAAAGAAGGGGGTTATTAATTTGTTTTTTTTCTATTTTTCCATTTTTCGTTTTAAATATTTTATTATTCCATAATTTTCCGGATTTTTTCCGAAAAATTTTTTTTCGGAAATTTTTACTTTTCGAAAAATAATTTTTCCAAATTTTTTATTTTCCAAAAAAACCGATTTTGAATCAATGATTATGGCTACCCAAGACTGGGTTTTTGGCTTAAAAAATTTTTAAATTTGATTTTCGTTAAAAATTTTTTTCCGTATTTTTCGGTAAAAAAATTTTTTTGTTACTGAGAATTTATTTTTCAGGCCTAGAATTTTCGCAACAAGAATTTTCTAGGCCAGTAAAAAAACTCGGCTGCGGATTTCTTTGAAAATTAAAAAAAATTTCGAAAAAAAACTTTTTTTGGTCAAAAATTGATTTTTGCGTGCTAGAGATCACTTTTCTGGGTTTTCTAGGCCATTTAAAAACCTTGGCCACCATTAATCAACGATAAAAAATACGTTTTTCAGAACAAAATTTTTTGCTCTGAAGCTCATGTTAGTGGCCTAGAAACATCCCGTTAGTCCATCCCAATGAACCTCAGAGATTAAAAAAAAAAAAGAAAAAACCCACCATTTTGCCAATTCCATCCAAATCCTCTGCAGCCATAATCAACGAGTGAAGTCGTTTCCCTTGGGTAGTCAGAGTGAATAGACTGTTCGTCTTCTTCCCTCCTCCTTTCGCCTGTTCTTTCAACCATCCAACCGCCTGTTTCGCCTTTGAAATCCTATCCGGATCATGTGATTCTGAGTTGGATTTCGGGTCAGACGCGGAGAGTTTCGAGATGTTTTGAAGCTCGTCGAGTACTGGAAAAAGAGAAGTCCGTGAGAGACTGGGTACCGTAACCCACCAATAGTCGGTACCAATATCTGAAGTTTGTCAACTTTCGAAGCGACTTCCAGTAGTTGTCTTATCAGTTCGAGTTCTCCAATGAACACATTCGTATCCGGTATCAGGTATTCTGGATGAATCTGCAAGATTCAGCAGATTAGGCTCCGCCCCTTTTGACTTCGGAGGCTCCGCCCACAGATAGGCTTCGGGGATCCGATAGGCTCAAATGTTTAAAGGTAGGCTCTAAAATACCCCGACTTATCAAATACCGTCTCTCTGACTCAGCCTTCAAATAGGCCACGCCCCCAAAGAGACTCCGCCCACAGAGACCGGCCACGCCCACAAATAAGCTCCGCCCTTCAGATTCCATACCTATAGGCTTCGTTCCCCTAGGCTCCGTCTTCGTAAGATCAGTTCTCATAGACGCCTATAGGCTCCGCCCCCAAAATAGACTCCGCCCCTAAACAAGCCACGCCCCTAAATAGGCTCCGCCCCTCAGGCTCCGTCCCGATAGGCTGTGCTGCCCTGAAATTCCGTCCTCGTGAAAGACCGGCTCTCATAGACCTCTATGGGCTCAAATAGGCCCCGCCCCTTTTAAAGCCGCAAGACTCGCCAATAGTCTCCGCCCATTTTTCTAGGCCCCGCCCCCTTCTTCTTACCACAATCGTCGCCTTCTCCTTATCCCTCTCCTCTTCGATGATTCTCTCTCGACTCTTCGGCTCCTCATTATCCTCCTCTTCGGGGGTCTTCTCTTCCTCTCCTTCCTCCTTCTTCTGGGACGTTTTCTTGAGACTTTTGATCTTCTCCATCGCATCTTTCAAGTTATCCATTCTCGATCTTCCCGTTTCCACTGGCGACGGTTCGAATACTTTGAAGAAGCTCGCCAGGAGTACTGTCTCTGGGTAGACACCTTTTGGCCCCTCCTCGCTACCGTAATCCTTTATCAAGCCGGTGAGCTTCGGAAGAATCGTTTTTCCAATGGATTCCACGTGTCCTACAGTACTCCAGACGCCTTCGGTCTCCGGATGACAGATCCATGTGGCAAGGACGTTGAGAGCCGGGAATAGGAGGGTACGGTGGGTTTCGAGGTGCTCCAAGAGGACTAGGAAATAGGTGACTACGGTATTCACAGAGGTTTCGAGTTGGGAAGTGCTCGACGAGGTGGTAGCTGAAATGGAGTTTTTGGGTTACTGTAGGTCTTTGAAAAACTACCGTAATCCGGCTAGTTGGAGGCCAAAAGCCATGAAACCTAAATAGTTAGATTCAGCTTGCCGAGAGCTTTCAAATGAGTATAATCATGATTAGGCTCCGCCCACTTGGAGTTGTCGGGTTTAAAGGGACACATGCGTCTTTAAAGTGAAAATTCAAAGTGGGCGGAGCCTAGTCATGATTATACTCATTTGAAAGCTCTCGGCAACCTAAATTCAACTAGCTAGCTTTCATGGCTCTCAGCCTCCAACTCGCCGGATTACGGTAGTTTCAAAAATCTCCGGGTTACTGTACCTTTCTCTAAATTAGTCTGGACTACGTAGATAAACATCGCAGCCAGTTTCACCAATTGATCAGCCGAGAAATCAGTTTCCGTCTTCGCCAATGAGGCATACAGTAATCCGAATGCTCTCTCGGAGACACTTTCAAAGTGTTCCATTCCGATCTTGGTGACCAATAATCCAAAAGTATCCGAGAGATAGGAGACCGCCCGTCTGTGAAGTTTCGCTTTCGAGTGTTCCAGAAAATGGGAGAGAATGTCATCTTTCACTTTCTCTCCGGTTCCGTCTTGTGTCGATTCGGTGATCGGGTGGATCCAGATCTGGAAATTCGGGATTTTTGGAGTGTACAGTAATCCAAGGGCTTGGGAAGATAGCGCATTGAATTCAGCTCGTCGAGAGCTTTCAAAAGAGTATAATCATGCCCTGGTTCCGCTGATTTTGAATTTTGGGCTCGCGGAGCTCAAGGTGGGCTCCGTGAGCGAAAATTCAAAATGATCGGAATCTAGTCATGATTATACTCATTCAAAAGCTCTCGACGAGCTAAATTGAATGCGCTATGTTTCAGAGAACCAGGATCAAAACTGACGGGATTACGGTATTTTTTCAAATTTGAAATTACCGTAATCCCAACAGTTTTGATCCAGGGCTGTTGAAATATAGAGCATTGAATTCAGCTCGCTGCGAGCTTTCAAACGAGTATAATAATGACTAGGTTCCGATCATTTTGAATTTTGGGCTCATGGAGCTCAAGATGGGCTCCGTGAGCCCTGGGAGCAAAAATTCAAAGTTATCGAAACCTAGCCATGATTATACTCATCTGAAAGCTCTCGACGAGCTGAATTCAATGCGCTATGTTTCAAGGGTCCTGGATCGAGATCACTGTAGTTTCAAATTTTCGAAATTTCAAAAATCCAACAAAACCTGTCGAATAATCTGCAGCCGTCTCAACGCGTTTCCCTGCTCTTTGACAATTCCACACTCTTTATCAAGTACCGGTTGGTACTTGGACACCTTGGTTCTCATTGCGTCAAGACGCTGTTTGAGTCGATCACGGGCGGCCTCATAGGGATGGGCACAGGCGAGGGCGCGGGTCAGATAGAAGAACTCATCGATGACTCGTTTCTAAAAGCAGATTACTGTAGAGAGAAAAAGGGGGCGGAGCTTCCAAGGGAAAACACAAAGAGATACAGTAACCCTTTTCAAGCGATTAGTGGTACAGTAATCCATCACCGTGTGTGTGTCAGAGGGTAAAAGAGAGCCCAAAAATCGAACCGGGGTAAAGAAGGAAAAAATACGGAAAAAAGGGGGCGGGGTTAGTGGTGGTTGGGGAAAGTGCGCTCCATTGACAAGTTCTCAATGGAGCGCACTTGCAGAGAGAGTCTTTTTCAAACCTGTCGTTGTCTAGACAGCACGTCGACCGGCACAAGACGGGAACGTCGCGCACTACGGTACAGCATCTGTATTCAAGAAAAAAAAATGATTGAAATGCAAGTGCGCTCCATTGGATTGTCAATGGAGCGCATTTGAAAACACACGTGGAACATAGGGAGGGAGATGATGATGGGAGGCTTTTACCCTCTACAGTAATCTCAAAATACAGTACTACCTACCGAGTAGTAGACGACGACGCCGAGTTGGTTGTACGGGTGTCCGGTGCTTGGCCATAGTTGGGACGATTTTTGGTAGTAACTGGAATACGGTAGGTGGGTACAGTAATCCAGCCATTTTGGGATTTCGAAAAACTACCGTAACCCGGTCAGTTGGAGGCTGAGAGCCGTGAAACCTAGCGCATTTAATTCAGCTCGTCGAGTGCTTTCAAATGAGTATAATCATGACTAGGTTACGATCATTTTCAATTTTGACTTTAAAGGCGCATGTGTCCCTTTAAACCGAAAAAATCAAAATGATCAGAACCTAGTCATGATTATACTCATTTGAAAGCTCTCGGCGGCCTAGATTTGATGCGCTATGTTTCATCGCTCTCCGCCTCCAACTAGCCGGGTTACGGTAGTTTTTCAAAATTCCAAAAAATCTACAGTAACCCAAAAAATCCCCACCTTTTTGAAGTCTCATAATTCTCGGATCCATCAATCAAACTCTTGTATCTATGAAGATCTCCAAGTGAGATCAGGTGCCTTGACATTGATTTAATCGCCGTCTGCAAATGTGCTCTATTGATAATCCATAGAAGAGGCTTACCTTTTGCTGTGAAGTATCGTACTTTCCCATTCCAATCGGAAGATCAATAATCTCTTCGGATAGCTCCTCTTCCGTCGGAAATCCCGTTTTCCATGTCAATGTCTCATTCAATTCCACGTGGAATTGCTCTTCGTATCGGGCTAGAAGACCCTCGTAGAAGAGAATTCCGTTGAGAAGAAGTTTCTGAGTCGCCGCACGGATTAGACGAGCATCTGGAGAAGCGGAATTCGATCCGGTACGCAGGCATTCGATTGACTGAAACACATGAGATTTGGGGTGTAGGGAGGAAAGTGCGCTCCATTGGACTCGCTTAGTTTTCTAGTGGTTTTGGAATTTTTTTTGAGTTTTTAGGTACAAAAAAATTATTGAAAATATAATAGCAAGTGCGCTCCATTGAACTGGCTTGGCGGGAATTTGATTTTCATATTTTTATAGCGCTATTTTGGCTTTTTTCGAATTTTAAAACGAGTTTTCCGAGGCGAAAACTATTGAAAATGCTAGTTTTCACTGGAATTAACCCTTTTTACTCAAAAAATGCGGAAAAACTTTAAAAATTCAAGAAAACATGTTAAAATGCAAGCATGCTCCAGCCAACACCGACTTGGCGGCTATTCGAAATTAGTTTTCTAATTTACGATTCTCGTGATTTAATTAGCGTTTTTAGCATAAAACATTGAAAATTGGCTGAAAATAGCAAGTGCGCTCTGTTGGACTGAAGCTAAAAATTTGAAAAAGGGGGTTTTCGAGCTCAAAAACGGTGAAACCGTAAAAACGGCGCTACCCCGTTTTCCAACTTTCCCATAATAAAACTGGCACTAAATAAAACTTGGTACGAAATAAAACCGCCCGAAATAGAATTGTGATGCTTTAAAACTGCCCTGAAATACAACTGGACGTTTTAAAACTGTCCGAAATAACATTGTCCACAATAAAATTGTCTCGAAATACAACTGTCCCGTTTTAAAACTGTGGAGTGTCTGCGTTTCTTTGATTCCCACGCTCTTTTTCAGACTGCAGTTTTAAAACGGGACAGTTGTATTTCGTGTCAATTTTATTGCGGACAATGTTATTTCGTGCCAGTTTTAAAACGTCCAGTTGTATTTCAGGGCAGTTTTAAAGCATGACAATTCTATTTCGGGCGGTTTTATTTCGTACCAAGTTTTATTTAGTGCCAGTTTTATTATGGGAAAGTTGGAAAACGGGGTAGCGCCGTAAAAACTTGGTTGTTGCGCGAAATTTAAATTTTAAGTAGCAAGTGCGCTCCACGTTTTTCTTTTTTTTTCACCATTTTTAAGCTCAAAAACGACTTTAAAATGGTCGAAAATCCAAAAAATCGCTCTTTTTGCAAATGCGCTCCACCGAACAATTTTTTAAAGTTAAAAATTTTTTTCTCATTTTTCAAGCCAAAAAACTGCTGAAAACTAGCTGAAAACTCAAAAACATCGCTAAAAAAAATAGTAAACACCCAAAAATCGCTATTTTCGGCAAATGCGCTCCACCGAACGGCTTTTTTTGGTTCAAAAAATTCAAAAAAAAGTCAAACCTTATAAAAAGCCTGTCGAAAGAGTTTCTGCTCAAGACCGGCGGTAAACGAGTAAATGACGTCTTGAAGAATGATTTGCGAGTAGATATTCGCCAATTCCAGACTGAATTCTGAGATTTTTTCGGCCGATTTCACATCTCGTTTTTTCACTGCCCCTGATAGCTTATCCATTTTTTCGCCGATCTGAATTTGAAAAAAAAATTTTTTTTTTTGAATTTTTTTTTTGAAAAACCTCTCGAATTCGTTTTCCCTCGTTTCGATCGATTTCTTCTTGACGTCGCCGATTGATTTCGGCGCGGCTAGACATTTCTGATTGGCTGAAATTTAATTTTTACGAAAAAAAATTTTTTTCGGAAAAATTTTGAAAAAATTTTTTTCCAAAAAATTTTTCCGCTAAAAAATAGAAAAAAATCCCAAAGCAACGTGTATGTGACGGTTAGAGTAACACAAGACAGTCATAAAAATCGATTATATTGGTTTATTATATCTTTAAAAGGGGTAGGGGGTGACAGGAGGAATGTATGGTTGAACAGGTTATTCTGGTGACAAGAAGGGTTGGTAGAGAAGACAAAGGACATTATTAAAGATCTGATGGTTAAAAGGGAGAACAGAAAAAAAATTAAATTTGAAAAATCCAAAAAAAAAATTTTTAGCCGAAAATAAAGCAATCCCAAAAGCCGAGTTAGTTGGACATGGACACACTCGTCTACCTGTGCTTTCGGTAGATTTTTTGCTCCTCCTTGTGCTGATGGCGAGTTCCTGCAATTTGATCTTTTTAGGGCGGGTTCGATAGAGCGCGTTTGCATTTTTTCGGATTTTTCAGGTTTAAAAGTCATTTTTAAAGATTTTTGCGTGTTTTTCAGAGTTTGAAAGGTATTTTCACGTACATCAAACCGAAAAATAAAAGAAATACGTGATAAAATACTAAAAATTAGTCATTTTTCGAAATTTTCGACTAGATAGCCGGGCGATTTGTTTAAATGGTAAGAATTTATTTTAATTGCGGAAAAATATTTTTTAGGCGTAAAATAAGCTTTTTAACTTTGAAATTCGCTCCTAAATCAGCGAAAAAAGCAAGAAATCGCAGTATCTGAAATTTGAAATTTAAAACTCGCGGCGAAAAATCAGGCTCGGTGGAGCGCGTTAGCATTATTTTTTTTATTTATTAATTTTTTCTCCGAGGTTTTTCCGAGTTTTTTCTTGATTTTTAAGGCTATTTTAACTCAAATTATGCTTTGAAAATCAAGAAAAGTAAATTCTAAAATTAAAATAGCTATTATTGGCGGAATTTCTCACTAAAAATGTGGAAAAACCTCAAAATAAAAAAAAATTCCGGAAAATCATTTTTTTATCGGTTTTTGAGTTTTTTGCTGGGCTGTGGCTATTTTAAAACGCCTTTTCCGCTAAAAATCCATTTTCCAAATCGAAAAACTCACTATTCGCAGCTCCATCGACTTGAGTCACATTCTGCACATTCTGTGCCCTCGGAACAATCGTAATCCGTCCGGCGAGTCTTCCAGAAGTCATATGAGACTCTAGACTATATTCTGTCGTCTCCTCATCCCTATCATCATGTTCCCCACGGTATCTTCTCGGCTTTTCAGCCTTTTCGCTCTTCTGGCGTCTTCCATGATGATTCTCATCGTTCTGTCGGCTTCTTTGATACATTGCCCTCGGGTTATAGGACTGTCCGGAGCGCGTGGAGGTAGGAGTACGTTCCCCACTCCGAAGCTCCTCCTCAGCCTCTTCTTCAGCTTCCTCTGCGATACTTCCCCCAAAAGAAGACTCCCGATCCGATTCATCATGATTCCGTCTCCCATTCCTTTTATTTCTTCTAGGGGATGCCTTCTGTTGCTCGCGGAGCCTTTGCTCCTCCTCTTCCATCTCTTTTTGCATCGCAAATTCATTCTCCACCTCTTTACTCCAGTCCATCGATGCGAAACTCTGCAGATTCTGGCACATCTCCTCGAAACTGAACGCCTCGCCGAGGGAGTTCATCGATGAGGCGCCACACTGGGAGGCGGAGTCAAATGAGGTGTCGATGTGGAGCTGGGTGGAGGCTTGGGGCATTTCACTTTGCGTCGAGTTTATCGAATCGTTTCGTTGACGGCGGTTGGCTTGGGGTCGGCGAGCGATTGCGCCATCGCCACGCATCGATGCGCGCTCGTTGAAGCCTCGGGAGTTCTAGAAAAATTCGATTATAGTGGAAATCGTTTTTCCCCCCCCCCCCCTTGGCACAGTGCCAAGCCCCTAATGGACTTCCTTCAAGGCCAAATTAACGCCTTCCCATGTCCCCCCATTAAAAAACCGGATAACCTACATAATTTCCGGGTCGTTCGAATTGCTGTTGATGGGGATGCTTTTGACGATTATTCCGGTGATTATTCGCTCTACCGTAATCCGTATATCCGCCCTGTTGCCTGGTGTCGTATAGGGATTGGGTGGAGTTCTGGAAAATGGATTTTTAAGCTGAGCAAGGTCTAGACCACTTACATAATTCGATGGCGTATCGTTCCGTCCCCCGCCGCCTCCTCTATCAAATCGATTCCTTCCATTGATAGCCTGAGCATCGGGCGTCGTGCTTCCCGATCCGCCACGTGACGTGACACTGTCCGTATCGTTGCTTCGTCGTCGAGAAGAGCTTGTCGTTGTTGTCAACTTCTCTGGGCGTGGCGGTCTTTCGTCGTTCGTCGTCGTTGAGCTTTGTGAAGAAGCCAAACTCTTTGTGCTCCCTCCCTGACGGAGCATTCCGGGACGGTAGATTTGAATTTCTGGCCGGGGCTTCCGCGTTGTCGTCCGCGTCGTTGACTGTTCTGCTTCTCCGTTCATTTCTGATGTGAGCTGGAATTTTAGAGGATTTTATGAGAGGGGGAATATTTTAGAGGTGATTATTGGTTTTTTGAAAGAGAAGAGGGATAAGGAGGATGGTTTTGGAAGAGGAAGAATCTTCCTGGAAAAGGGATAAGAGGCTTAGAAAGGATAGACGAGGTGGCTAGGAGATGAGAATGAATGACGGGATGCAGACTGACTAGCTGACTATAGAAAGGCGAAGAAGGGGCGGGGCATTGACAGGGATAGGGGGATGTAGAAGAAACAGATTCTCACGGGTAGGGCTCTGTACACTGCTATAAGTATTTATTGATCGAGAACTGACAGAATGGGGTCTATGGGAGAGCAGGGGGTAATCCAGCAGAATAGAAGAAGTTCTTGCAAGTTGGAAGATTTTTTTTTGGAGTCAGAAATTGATTTTTTGCAATGAAAGCGGGGTTTTCTGAGTGGATAAGGTGGTTTCTAGGGAGGAAATTAGTTTTTCACTGGGGAGAATGATAGAAAAATTGACTTTTGTGAAAGTGAGAGTTAACGGCGGAAATGGGGGTTTTTAACGGTATAAAGTGATTTTGATAGTAAAAAAGGTGTTTCTAGCTGTAAGAAAGGGTTCCATGTGGTAGAAAATGAGTTTCTAAAGGTATAAAGTTGTTATTGGCAGTGTCCACAGGTGAAAACGAATTTTAACGGTATAAATCAATTTTCTAGGCAAAAAACTAGTTTAATACGGTAAAATAAGACTGAATCATGACCTTATAACCTTACTAGTTGGACGGGTACCGGCAAATGTTAACGGAAACTACTAGGTTATAAAATCAATAAAAAAGTTTTGGATAACAGAAAACAAGAGAATGGTCAAGAAAGAATGCAGAATGAGTGGTGACTAGGGGATGACCATAAAGTGAGGAGGACGAGACTAGGTGTAAAAGAAGAACAAGGGGGGTTTATTACAGAGGGTTAACCGACAGAGGGGGTTTTATGGTCCAAGTTGGAAGATACGTGGAGAAATGTTCTAGAAGGGTCTGAGAAGGCTGAGAGCCAACCTAGATAGTGTATTTGGCTGGAATTAGTTGGAGATTATATTGAAAAACGGGAAAAATAGGCTTAGAAATGTAAAAACATGTGATTTGGGTCCAGGAATGTAATTTTGGGATTTTTGGTTCCGAATAACGTAATTTTTCGGTTTCAAAACGATTTCCGGAGTAATCTGTTCGAAAAAGGCCATTTTTAAGTTAAAGGAGTCGAAAATCAGTTGGAAATGAGCCAGAATGATATATTCCAGTGAAAATATTACAGTAATTCCTTTTCTACCGTAGTCTGCTAGGTTTTTTTTTCGTTTTTTTACCTAAATCATCTCGGAAATCGATACACCTCTTGAAAATGAGGGGGGTTTGAAATTTCAAATATAATTCTCTCTTGTTTCTGTGTACTTCTTCCCATTCCTCCCCTGCTCCCCTCCCAATGTAGCTCTATTTGATGGGTGGCTAATCAAATACTCTCCGACCCCCTTTGCTTCCCACAGGGGGGAGGGGGACACAAAGAGCAAGACCGAAACATTGAGCTTAACACGGGAAGAAGGAAGGAGATTGATAAGAAGAACAGAGGAAGAAGAAGACACAATAGAAGGAGGGGGGGAGCTGTTTGCGGAAGGTTTTTAAATCATCGGGAAGCTGAGAGGGAGGGGGAAGGACATGGAAACTATAAAAGTTACATGGAACTTTCGGAGGGTTTTTTTGGATTTTGATGGGGTTTTGGATTGAAGGAATAGGATTTTTCGGGAAGATAGAGGGTTAGAACTAGTAGAAAATGGGGTTTTTTCTAGAGAAAAAAGGGTTTTTACCGGTAGGAAAAGGGGATCTGATGGTTTGGATGGGGGTTTTCACCGGTAGAAATTGGATTTTCCAGTAGAAAATGGTTTCTTTCGGTAGAAATGAGGTATTTCCAGCAGAAAAAGAAGATTTTTGTTTATATAAGATGGGTTTTACCGGTAGAAATGAGGTTTTTCTAGCAGAAAAAGAGAATTTTTATCGTTATTTGAAGAGTTTTACCGGTAGAAATGAGGATTTTCAGGCAGAAAGAAGCGGTTTTTCCAAATTTGATCAGTTTTACCGGTAAAAATGACTTTTTTGAGAGGAAATGGGGGTGTTTTCCTGGTATAAATACCTTTTTGGGATGAATAAGTGGTTTTTTTGTGGTGGAATAATTTTTTTTCGGGTTTTTCACCGGTAGAATATTAGTTTTTATTGATAGAAACGAGTTTTCACCGGTAAAAAATGGACAGATACTGTATTTTACCTATGGAAATCGGTTTTTAAAATTTTTTTACCGGTAGAAATAAGATTAAAATTAGGTTTCCACCGGTGGGAATTTTTTATACTGGTAGTTTTGTGAAATAAATTTTTTCGGATAAAAATGGGTTATTTCCGAGCCAAAAAACCAATTTCTATTAGTAAAAACCCGTTTCTACCGATTTCTATCGGTGGAATTATTTTTTTGGATTTTTCACCGGTAGAAAAATGGTTTTTATTGGTAAAAATAAACGGAAACTGGTTTTTATTAATAGGAATAGGTTTTTAGAATTTATTTCATCGATAGAAGTAAGAATAAATAAGTTTTTCTTCCTTTTCCAAAATTTTCCGGAACTTTCTATCGGAAAAAAACTTATTTCTACTCCTAAAAACTTATTTCATCAAACTTTACCAGTACAAAAAACATATACATCGGATTTTTAAAAATGCAATAATTTTTCTCCCGGTAAAAAAATTCAAAGAACCTATTTCCATAAGTAAAACTCCATTTCTACCTATTTTCATCGGTGAAAAACTATTTTTCCTTGTCTAAAATGCATTTCTACCGGTGAAAAACCCAAAAAAATCCATTTCCACTGGCAAAACCGCATTTTTCAACTAGAAAATGACATTTTTACCGATAGAAATGCCCAGAAAATTGTTTGGCAGTTAGCCAAGAAGAAAGTGGTCAGCTACTAGATCACAAGGAGGAACGGGCAGAGAAGAAGACGAAGAAAAAATAAAAATGATGAAGAATTGATATTAACACATGGAGAAGGAGAAGAGGAGAGAGGGAGAGAGAGGGAGCAGTATAAACACGTGCATTGTAACAATTGTCAGAAAAAAGAGAAGAGTGATATGGAGGGAAGAGAAAGAGAGAGAGAGAGACGCAGATACTGGAAGGGAGACTCGAGGGTACGCAATTGTGCGTCAGGGTGTTTACACTTTGGGGTGGTAATGGGTTGGGGGTTGTGTATTTAGGGGTTTATGGGTAGGAAGGTTTTTTCTTGGTGGTTTTAGGGATTCGGATGGGTTTTTTGGTATTTTTAGGTATTCTAAGGGTCCAAAAGCCTCTAGAAAGTGGACTTTATATAGGAAAAGGTCCTGCTGGCCTATTTTTTGGTTTAAACTTTGGTTCTGGTCGATTTTACCTCCGTTAAACTAGTGATAGTACAGTAATCTGCTGATATAGTAGTGGAAACAAGTCTTGGGCCTTGAAACTACCGGAAAAATGGCAGAAAAGTCTCTGTGTTTCGTCATTTTTAAAGCTGAGGGACATAGGTTTCTTCTAAAAACTCTCGTTGATGCAGTTTCGATGGTTAAATAATTTTATTCAGTCATATATTGACACAATAAGTCCAAAATACATAATTACCAGAGTTGTATGGAATGAAAATTTCAAGTTCTGGAATTCGTAATCTGGAATTTGGACAGAAAAAACCGGAAATTTGGAGTTTAGAATATGGAATTTGGAAAAAATCTAGCGGTTTTTGAAAAAAAGTGAAAAAAACGGAATTGTCGATGAAATTTGTGTATGAAGGGATTTTTGAAAACTTTTTCTCGATTTTACATGGAATTTGGAATTTTTTTACTGTTCAAAATGGAATTTGGAATATGGAATATGGAATTTGGATTCCATACAACTCTGATAATTAAACAAAAAAGAAGAATCGAAATTCTTCGCATTGTCTCCAAATATATGCCCTTTTTCTATAGTTTATAACGATGATGCTATCCAAATCGCCATCTGTGTATGGTGACGAGCGGTATTCAACTGTTGGGCAGAGAAAAGACGATTCCCGGACAATTGCCCATCCGTGGAACATTTCTTTTGAGATGAAGTCTGGACCAAATTTATTTTTTAAAGTAGCGGCAATCTGTGGAAGAGATGGGTTCTGACATAGCTGTCTGTAATTTATAATTATATCACTTTTTCAAAAAAAAATAACGTACTCCAATTCAAGCCGAATTATTGCTTCGAATCTATTCACGTGCTCTTTTAGCATATGCATTCGTTTCAAAACGGTAACTGTAATAATATATTTATTTTCTTGAATAGATCTGTAAAATTATTACATTTTTCCTCTGGAAGCGACTGATTGAACGGTAATCGTGCGATTACTGTATCAAATCCATGCGTCCTATTATCCTCTCCGTATTTTGCTGAGCAATAGTTATCAATTCCTTCGTAGAAGAACTTGTATTCTTCGGTTTCGGGTTTGACGACTAGGATTCCGTACACATAGCTAAAAAAGCAACTATGATGATATGTATAATATATCATTATGCAGAATATGTACTCTGAATCATTCAGATCGTCTATGCCTTTTTTCGTAAATTTTTTATTTAGGAATTCGTAAAAAAATTTCCCGTAAAATCGTTTGGTAGAATTTTGGTACTCTGAAGGTAAATTTCGTCATTTTTTGAGAAAATCAAACTTTTAGGAAAAATTTCCCATGTCCGAGAGGGTACTTTTTGAAGCAGAAACATATTTTCTCTCTCAAACTTTCGAAATTTTTTAGAAAATTTCGGTGAAAAATTTCTATTGATGCTACTCAATTCGTATCAAATTAATAATGTTTAGATTTGCTCTCACAACTATAATTTTACCTTTTCACTTCAAAAAATCAAATATTTTAGTCGCTACTGTAGCTAGCATTAATTTTACGGATTTTACGAGGTTCGGTTTCGTAAAATCTTACATTTTACGATATCCGTAAAATTTTTTTTACGCACAGCCCTGGTATGGATTACTGTATGCAATCAGAACCCTCTTTTTTTAAAAATAATTCATTGCATTATAGTTTCTTTTTTCTTAATACTGACTTTTTATCTCCTATTGTCTTGAGTGTTGTATGTGCATCACGAAAAGCCTCATCCTTGAATTTTTCAGGTAATTCCACGAATTTTTGAATCATTTCCCTCAGAACTCGATTGTGTACTGCTGGCCACAATAATAGCTGAAAAATTTGATATAATTAAAACTTATTAATTAAACATACCCGAGATTCATCTATATAATTGGCGACATATGAAGAAATCTTGTTGACTTTGTTCCTTATTTCTTCAGTATACTGTTCTTTCATTCGACTCGATTCGTTGTGTGCAACACTAGAACAAACGTCAGCGACATATGTCTGAAATTTATCATGAGCAAAGGTTATGTAGAATCAAAGACTTGCCAAGTCGCCTAATTCCTTATTCACCTTCACGGAAAACTCCTCTATTGTGGTGATATCGAGCTTAGATTGTACTAGCAGTCCAAATAAAATACAGCTAAAAATACGGATTAAATAATGGTTTTTTCTGGAACAATGCTTACGGTTGAGCGGAAATGGAGGTTACTTCCCGTAGTTCTTCAATTATCGTTTTCTCTTTTGATAGCTTCTCGGCACTTTCTCGCAATATATGACTATTGCACGTGTCCATCAACCGGTATTTCATATTCTGCAATTTATTATCGTTTCATACAAATCCCCCGGAAATGTTGACGTTTTATTCAATTTAGGCTTTAATTTACATTAAAACGTCAAAATTTCCGGGCGATTTGTATGAAACGATAATATATGGTCTCAAATGGAAACCATTGCTTGCCGAAGACACTTACTCTTAATATCGTTTCCGGGGAACTGAAATATACTTGTTATATTATTAAATAATGTCTCAACAAGAACTTACGTCTGGCCTTTCTCGCATTGTTCCTTGAAATCAGATAAAAAATTAGAATGTTTCTCTTCGTTTGGGTCAAGGAATTCATCGCTGATAGCCTTCATAGTATTAATATTGAGATTTACTTCCTGAAATGTTTTAATTTCGAATGGATCACATTTTTAGGATTACAGATCTGTAAGACATCTGAAGAAGGAGTAGTTGTGTATCTCTCATTCTTTCCAATTCATCTTTGATATCTTGTAGTTGATACTCTGTGAGTCCTCCATTGCAATCCGGCTACAAAATTATTTTCATAGTATATAAAAAATTAGATATGAATACAGTAGAAGTCAATGAAATATCACTTTGCTTTTTTCAAACGGGGAAAATCCGTGTTAAAAGGGATATTTCAGTTGCCACTATTGTAAATAATCTTTTTCAAGTTATTTGATGATTTTTTGGTCGCATAAATCGTCAAAATTAGGAAATTAATTTTCTTGTAGCAAATAAAAGGCATCTTACGTTGGCATCAACTTGCTTGAACACCATTGCTCCCAGTAGTATCAATTTCAGGAATAGTATCATTTTCGACACCATAATAGGTGATGTAGTTACTGAAATGTCTACCGATTCTGAAGTTAGATCGTAAATAAAATAAGAAATAATTTTTAAAAACTCAGAAAAAAAAGTGAGCTGTTGTGGGTGGTGTAAGGTTTCACATAGAAAATGAGAGATAATGGAAAATGAAGAAGAAGGCCCTCTTTTTCATACGTAACCTCCTCACAGCTGTTATCCATCTGCCAAGCGCATAGTCTCATGACCTATTATGGATGACGTGCACAATAGAATCTGATGCAATAAGGAACAGTTTTTATGGGTTGTTGAATGATTGAGTGCTTTGTTCCTATTCTAAGGAACAATATGAGAAATGCTCAAATTTGCAAAGTGTGCGGAGCTTTTTTTGGCAATATCAAAACCTTGTACGGGTTTTCTTCAGAAATCGACATTTTCCAGTTTTTCCCCATCAAAGTGTTTGTCAAATTTTATTAAGAATAAAAAATGCTTTAATTCGAAAAAAAATAATTGTTGAAAATAAAATAAGTAAAAAGCATTGATGTTCTGAACAGAAAAACTACATAAATAAAAAGAATCGATATTCTACGCATTGTCTGAAAAAGCTTCCGTTTCTAGTGAAATTAAATACCATGATGCTGCTAGGGTCAGGCGATATGAATGTATATGGTGACGAGTGGAATTCAAGTGTAGGGCAGAAATAAGACCATATACGGAAGATTGCCCAACCGTGGAACTTGTCTTCTGAGATGAAGTCTGGTCCAAATTTATTTTTCAAAGTATCGGCAATCTGTGGAAGAGATGGTTCCAGGTATAAATTTCTGCAATTTTCAATCATCATTGAGAAAAAAAGAGAAACGTACTCCATTTCGCGGGCAATTATCGTTTCAATATTTTTTTTCTCCTTGTTCAGCTGTTTCATTCGCCACAAATTAGCGTCTGTAAGAGAATACATTTGTCTTCTGAAATATATTTGTAAAAGACTTACATTTTTCAGTATAGACCGAATGATTGAATGGCATTCGCGCAATGACTGTATCAAATCCATGAATCCTATCCTCTTCGTATCTCGCCGAGCAATAGTTCTCAAGTCCTTCGAAGAAGAACTTGTAGTTATCCTTCACGGGTTTAATGGCTAGGATTCCATAGACAAAGCTGAGCAAAAAAAACTATATTTGGTAAAAAATCATTCTAATATCGTTAAGTTTTGCTTTTTACCGATAAATTTCCAAAAAAAACACATTTAAAGGAGGACTGAAGTGGAAATCATTATTTTATATATATATAGATGTAGTTTGAAATTCTGAACACTCTTTCTGTTGACAACTTTCTCTGAAACTGTCTCTAAATGCCTCAAAAACCGACTTGAAATGCAAACATTTGATTATTATGGAAGAGTTTTTGCAACTTCGGCCACGGGGTTTTTGGACGACCCATCCGCTATTTTTCTCATTTTTTCGAAGTTAATGAGAAAATATATTGAATTAGAATATAAAACTTCAAAGAAAAAACAAAAATAGCGACTGGGGCGTCCCAAAACCCCGTGGCCGAAGTTACAAAAACTCTTCCATAATAATCAAATGTTTGCATTTCAAGTCGGTTTTTGAGGCATTTAGAGGAATTTTCAGAGAAAGTTGTCAACAGAAAAAGTGATCAGAATGGGAAACTACATCTATATACAAATTATTGAAATCAACTTCAGTCCTCCTTTAAAACAAGTTTTTTGGTACTAGAAATTTAGAAAATTCTCAATGCTGACTTTTTATCTCCTGTCTTTAGGAGTGCTTGTCGTGCATTGAAAAGAGCAAGTGCCATCTCATCCTCCTTATATTCTCCAGGTGTTGGCAATTGTTCCTGGATATGATCCTTCAGCACTCCATTGTGTACTGTCGGCCACGCTGATTTCTAAAAAAAGAAGTTAGTATCAAAACTTATATTATCGTTTCATACAAATCGCCCGGAAATGTTGACGTTTTATTTAATTTTAGGCTTGAATTTCAATTAAAACGTCAAAATTTCCGGGCGATTTGTATTAAACGATAATAGATGATGGAACGTACGAGGGAATACTTGATGTACTGGACAACAGTCGTAGTAATTAGTTCCACATCGTTCCTTATTCCATCAGAAAACTGTTTTGCTGATTCAGACGTTTCATTGTATGCAATACAAGTACAAAATCCAGCAGCATACGTCTAGAATGATGAAGGTTTGAAAAATGAGAAGAAAAACGAAGACTTGCCAATCGGATTATATCTTTATTCAACTCAATCAAGAACTGATCAAGTTTGAAGGCATTAAAATTAACTTCTCTGGTCAGATCATATAAAAGACATCTGAAAGAGTTCGAATACCAAGAGAATTAAAGTTAATGCTCACCCGTTCTGATCCTTCACCTCATCCTTTCCAATGGATCCGGCATGACGCAGTTGTTCAAAAAAGGTTTCAATAGCTTGGTCGTAGGTTGAAAAATTTTTATAAAAAACATCCAAATCATCATTCAGATGTTTTTTATCAATTTGGGAGTATATTCTGCTAAATTCTGTAATATTTTGTTTAATCCAAAACATCAATGTATATCAGATTACCTGACATAAAACGTCCGGGATCTGGTTGAGCATTGTTTTTTACTGTTAGCTGATCAAGTACACTCTTTAAATAATCACGTTGCTCGGACATTGTCTCCGCTTCTTTTAGGAGTTCTGCACACGTTCACCAAACTATTCATTATGTACTGAAGGACATGTTTTTTAGAAAATTTCAAATGTTTTAGTTTGGAAAACAGACAATAATTGGATGTTGAAAAAATTTGATTTTCTATGAGAAAGATGATCAAAAGAGTGGTCTTGGGTACACCAATGCGAACCTAATTTCTTGTAAAAAAAATTTAAAAAATTTTTCAGTATAAAATTTTTTTTTAATTATAAAATTATAAAATTTTTTCAGTATGCTCAAAAAACTGAAAAATGAGATTGAAAAGTGAAAACTCCGCTCGAACGAAAAGAGATGGAATTTAGCGATGCACTATAAAAAATTCTTTCAAAAAAGTGCTTTTACTCATTATTGAAGAGTTTAGCCCCCTATTTTCAAAACTTAAGCATTCTGTAAAATTTGAAATTTGTGTATTCTCGATAATTAGCACGTTTTCTGAAAGGTTTAGCGTTCAAGATCTAAATTTTACAAGTTTGAGAAAAAAACGAAATTGTGACAACTTTTTGGCAGCGGTACACTCTCAAACAAGCGATACACTCACTTTCATTATCATTTTCGGGGAGCTGAAAAGTGTGTTTTCATTGAACAAATAATGCCTTTCAATAAAAACTTACTCTCTGTCGTTCCGGCATGCATCATAGAAATCCGTTAAAAATTCGGCATCCTTATTTTCCTTTGGGTTAGTGAACTTTTT